>OX422143.1:83921289-84540547 GCA_949129095.1 Volucella bombylans | reverse complement strand
TCAAATGAGACGTAATTCAACTCCTTCGATCTTTGACGACGAAATTCCATCCAAAAAAGGATAACTCCATTCAAAAGTACAAATTTGTCACAGATGCATAAATGCATCTGAAAAGGATTTGCATAAAAGAACACCTTTTCCAGGATACAAAAGATTCATAGAATCATCTCATTGGGAAAGACATACCGACTTGGTATTGTCATGCAAGTCTAACACTTGTAGCTTCTGACAAAAGTATCTTCGTACTTTTGTGATTTTGACGAATAAATTGATTTGCATTGCCTGGCCGGAATACCAATTAGATGGCAGGAAAGTGATACGTGCAATATGAAGTGTTATACGTTCAGACCAAGTGATTCATTTACTCGTTTACTCGTCGCAATCGTCACCCAGCTACGTAGAATTCAAAAGTCCGATACGAGTACTCGAATCTCCTCGTACACCTCTTTTTGTGGATCACACTGACGAATGAGCAAAACAACGCGCCTGGGAATTCCAAGTTTACATATACTTTAACGTTTCTACTTCACCCCCCCCCCCCCCCAACATCGTTTCCAACCCATTTTATTACAAATATTTTTTTTTTTTTCTTACTTTTCGGAGTTATCATCGACATCGGGTCGATGTTAATGACGACTTTTATATCGTATTTTCCAAAGACATGGGGTGTAGTTTAATAACATAAATAATAATTATTCACGAGCTGAGTGTACGCTCGCACAATAGATACAAGTTATAGTGGAATATTTTTTTCATTTATTTTCTTCGAAATAATTGTGCTGAAATGGTGAATTTTAAATGTCACTGATAAGAAGAGATCTCTGAATTTCATTTAAGCTAATATAGAGGACAATTTGATTGGCAAACCGGTACGAGTATCTGTGCTTGTATCTTATGGAATTTCTTTATGATTAGTTGGGCAATGTATTGCATGATGGACTTTAATGAAATTAGTTTAATAATGAAGTCTTAAAAATGCATAATGCGTAAGTCTGCTCTCTTATGAAATACTCCATCTCATAGATTTTACTTCAAATCATGTAAGTTGTTAATTAATTTTAGACCATTAGTAGGGGACTGTAAGACGTAGGAGTCAGATGTCGGATGAATCTGTCTGATGGGAACCGAACTTATGCTAGTGGTATTGAATTGGACATGTGTCCAATTGTTTGTGGTTGAAAATTTGTATATAATTCGCGTAAATACATAGAGAAGTGCTTTTGACATCGCATCTAAGATTAGTAGGTGGCTACTTTTAGCGAATCTACTTATATATTGAGTTCAGATAGAATAGATCTAACCGAATGTCGAGGTTTAGTAAAGCAATTTTATGTGAAATTTTATCAAAGGGATTGCTGAGAGCAGTAACAGCTACGTGGACTTTTCCAAGTTATTCAATTTGTCCAGTGTGTCTGTCATATGTGAATGTTTTATGACTTTTTCAAGAATTGGAATTACAAACGAGTTAATAAAGAGGCTCTGATACAAGGAGACTTGAAAGAGAGTATTTTTGGGAAGATAATTTGGGAAAATTCATCAAAATCAAAAAAGCATTTGTCTCCACACATGTGTGGTAATTGTTAATTTCTTGGCAGTGATATGGAGGCAGAGTGGTTAAGTTCGTCAGGGCTTCTGATTGAATTTCGCAGGTTATACTTGTATATCCGAACACAGAAATGTTATTTCTTACATCACCACCCTTTCTGCAGGTAATGGAAAGTTTTAAAGATCAAAATCGGACTAAAAAGTCACTCGCCGAGTCAGTAGAAACAGTCGATCGCAGTCTATGTTGACTTCAATTATCTTATTCCTTAAAAAATGAATGGAGACAGTACGAAGCCTATCGTAGGAATTCAATTTTCATCTTCACAGATAGCTCTAAAATTATCGAAGATGTAGATGCATAGATTTTATCTAAAGAGCTCTGAATACACCAATCTTTCATCCTAATCACATACTATAACGTATTTCAAAGTTTCAGCTTTCATCAGACCCTTGCATGACTTAGTGCGGCGGTTATTGCAATTTACATAGTATGTTAAGCAGTGATTAAAAAATCGAACTTCGACACAATGAATTCGAGACTGAGGCGCATCCCTCAACGAGGTGACTTAGCCGCACAAGATTAGACTCTTTTATAATCCGGTACACTCAGGTGTATTAGGGAACTGCGACGCAGATGAACTGTCCAGACTCGGATTCGTAGCAACACAAAAACGTCAAACTACCAATGTCCTCTGCCAAGTAAATGACATACTTTCAAGTACTTTCTAACACCAATCATAGGTTAACTGTCCGAGGGAACTATAAGACTAATGTGGCCTATATAGAGAGATAATCAACCTCTGAAGAAGACCACTCAATTGTTTTCACGATGGACTTACAATTGGTATATGTGCACTTCAATGAGGACAACACCACGGGTGGCCGTGGTGTAGTGGTACTAGCAAACGCTTCTCACTCGGAGGGTCCAGGTTCGAATCCTGCCCATGACAAGTCAGTTTTTCTTTGTGTAATTGGAACTCAGGCAGAAAAAATCTGCGTGTGAAGGCATAACACTGACACGTAGATTTGGCTGTTGTAGAGTTTCAAGCACAGAAAAGAAAAATACTGTGATATACCTCGAATCACTCTGAGTGAAGAAAAACTCTCCTTCCTATTCGGACTCCCACCCCTGGAGAGCAAACATAGAAACCAAACACACTTGAGTTTAAAACCACAAAAACAATTTTCCTTTCTCCTCCTTCTATCTTTCCGCCCGCGCCCGGGCAACAGTAAAAGGGTATCTAACCCCTTAGGCGCGCGTAAATTATAAAAAAAAAACCCTAAACTTACCTAACCTAAACTAAGCTGACTTTTGCGGAGTTAATGTGGAAAGAAGGTGGAGATCCAAAACAGTGAAATGAAAGAGCTCTATCAGATATTTAATTGCGAAATTTTATACATACGAGTATGTTAGAAGCTATTAGGGTGGCCATCAACTTGTTTGACCTTGACGATGTTCAGTGCTAACGCATCAATTGAACTTATTTTATTTCGTGGTGGTAGCCACCGGGAAATGGTCTAAGCTTTGCTGCTACGAGGAACACGACTTTAGCTAGTATACTTTTTCTCCATCTCCAGATAGATTATTATGTTCCAGAGTGGGTAGACGAATTTTTTGAACACCTCCGGCAAAAGTTATTTGATTTCATGCAGTAGTTAGTTTACTTACATAAAATTGTGCGGCTATAAGTGCTAGTTACTAGATTTGATAACTGAAATTTGATCCTATGCACGATGTGATTGTTTTCAATTAACACCAGGTCAAACCCAGTTCGTGACCAAGAGCAACATCCAGCGAGAAACATGTAAAGCAGAAGAAACATGTCACACAATCTCATTCCACTGCAATAGTTACTTGGACACAATATAGCAACAATTGTTGCTCAAAATTCATGTTAGCGAAAAGCTATTAAATCATCACATTTCTAGTGTCCATCTGATAATGTCCAGGTTAATACAGTGATCATCTCAAATTCAATGCCAACAATGTAGTCAAAGAGTTATAGGTATGAGCTGAGGAAGCGTTGCAATATCGTGGATACCTAAATTTATGGATGATTTACAATAAAATTTGCAGTACATCAGTTTATACCTAAACACCCACGTTCAGTGTAAAATATTGATAGCCATTCGCGGTGATAGGTTTGAGCGGAAAGGTGCCCCTCGGACTGATTTGTCGGCCGAACAAATACATACCATTTTGATCAAAATTTCCCGGAATTACCGTGTGGCGCTCCCATTGTTCCAATTTGAGCTCTGTTTTTTTTTTGTTAAGTTGGTAGATCTGTTGTTGACATTCTCTCTAAATCTTAGCGTCATAACTTGGCATTTGCAAACGTCAGCCGAGAGTACATCTCTAAGTATGTTGGTGATTTTTTAAAATGTTAGAAATGGAATTAAATTTGCAACAACGAACTTGTATTAAATTTAGCTTAAAAAACGGATTTAATGGTGCGCGATCGTTGGAAATGTTGGAAAAGTGTTTCGGCAACGATTCTCTAAAAAAACGGCCGTTTATCAGAGGCACGAGCGGTTCAAAAGTGTTAATGACCGCAGTGGCAGACCATTAACATCGAAAACCGACAAAAACATTGATGAAGTAAAAGTAATGTTGGTCAATAACCACAAAATAACCATCAGAGAGATAGCGGAGGACTTGAACATTACCTATGGTTCCGTTCAAGACATTTTGGCTCATGATTTGGGACTCCGTCGTGTAGCAGTAAAGTTGGCGCCAAAAGACCTCAATTTCATGCAAAAAATAGACCATGTTGACGTCACAAAAGAGATGACTTGCGAGACTGAATCCGATCTCACATTCATCAAAAGGATCATTACTGGAGACGAGACATGGGTTTATGAGTACGACACGCAATCCAGACATCAGACAAGTGAATGGCGTTCACCAAATGAGCCGAGACCAAAAAAACCACGTCGTTTTCAGTCAAAAAAAAAAGGCAATGCTCACGGTTTTCGTGGATTACAACTGTGTAGTGCATCATGAATTTTTGCTAGAAGGCCAGACAGTAAACAAAGAGTATTATTTGGGCGTTATGAGACGTTTGCGTGAAGCAATTCGCCGAAAGACACCAGAATTGTGGGCAGAAAACTCATAGATTTTGCACCATGATAACGAACCGTTGCACAGTGCCATCATTATTCGTAATTTTTTGACGAAAAATGCAACAAATACCATCCAACAGCCACCGAATTCACCTGATTTGGCTCCCTGTGACTTTTTTCTGTTCAATCGAATTAAAAAAAAACCACTACCGGGAACGCGTTTCAACAGCCGAGAGGAAGTAATGGAAAAATCGCATGAAGCACTGATGGACATACCGAAAACCGAATATAAAAAATGTTTCGAGGTCAAGCGCTGTCATAAGTGTGTTGCAGTCGATCTGGATTACTTTGATGGGGACAATATAGATTTAGATGAATAAACTTGCATTTTTAATTTTCTGAATAAATTCCGGGAACATTTTGATCAAAGTGGTAGACTTTTCTGCCGTTATACGAGAATCTCCTGTAACATGACAAATATAATAGTCTGTGGCGATCTAAATTCTAATCTGCTAAAAGCTCGTTCCCTGCTCCTTTGATTAGCAATCTTAAAAGTTTGGCCCTTCAACCCATTACTGTGGTGACGGCAACTAAAAAATTAACCCTTAGTTACTTGACGTTTTCTTTGTTGACGATTTCAGCGGATTTCTCCAAACATGACGTAAAATCTGATTCATCTGAAACTGTCAAAAGTTACAGGGATTTTCAAAGCACTCAATGTGAAAACTTACATCGTGACGTCTCTTACGAGTATAACTATTGGGAACAAATTTATTATATGCCATACGGATGGCATATAACAATTAGCGTTCTTTGAGGAATATTTAAATAAAAATGTGATTGTCATGTTCCCCTTAAGCACAAAATGATTAAAAACCTGGATAGAAAATACGAGGGCGGGTCAATAAGTCCGTGACTTTTTGAATTTCTGACCTCTTTACTGAAACAGCAACACTGCTCCTGTCAACAGGCATCTGTCAGTTGACTCCTGTCAAAATTTAAACTTGCTGCGTCAGTTAGTTTGTGTTTGACAGCTATTTTTATCAGGCTGCTCACTAATTTAAGGAGAAAATGGAAAAAAGTGAATTTCGTGTGCTTATTAAGCATTATTTCTTGCGAAAAAAAACCATTACCGAGACCAAGGCTAAGCTTGATAAATACTATGGGGACTCTGCACCATCGATTTCAATGGTAAAAAAGTGGTTTACTGAATTTCGTTGTGGCCGTACAAGCACTGAAGATGCCGAACATCCTGGACGCCCAGTTGAGGTCTCTACACCCGAAACAATCGAAAAAATTCACGATATGGTGTTGGCCGACCGAAGATTGAAAGTGCGAGAGATTGTGGAAGCCGTAGGGATCTCGCATGGCTCAGTGGTTTCAATTTTGAATGATCACTTGGGCATGAGAAAGCTTTCCGCAAGATGGGTGCCGCGTTTGCTCACAGTCGACCACAAACGCAATCGTGTAACAACTTCACAGGAAGGTTTGGCGTTGTTTAATCGCAATATGGAGGAGTTTTTGCGCCGTTTTGTAACCGTGGACGAAACATGGATCCATCACAACACACCAGAGAACAAACAACAGTCAAAACAGTGGGTTTCTAAGGGTGAATCGGCGCCAAAGGAGGCCAAGGTGGGTTTGTCAGCCAATAAAGTTATGGCGACTGTTTTTTGGGATGCACGCGGGATAATCCACATTGACTACCTTCAAAAGGGAAGAACAATCAATGGGGAATATTATGCCAACTTATTGGACCGATTCAATGACGATTTGAAAAAAAAACCGACCTCATTTGGCCAAGAAAAAAGTTCTTTTCCACCAAGACAATGCAAGGGTGCACACATGTGCAGTTGCCATGGCAAAAATCCATGAATTGGGCTATGAATTGCTCCCTCATCCACCCTATTCTCCAGATTTGGCTCCGAGCGACTACTTCTTGTTCCCAAACCTGAAGAAATGGCTTGGTGGGAAAAGATTTGACTCCAATGATGAAGTCATCTCGCAAACAAAGGCCTATTTTGAGGACCTCGACAAATCATTTTTTTTGGAAGGGATAAAAAAATTGGAGAAGCGTTGGACAAAGTGTATAGAGCTCAAGGGAGACTACGTTGAAAAATAAAATAATTTTTTTATTAAAAAATCTGTGTTTTATTCCAAAAGTCACGGACTTATTGACACGCCCTCGTATATCTATATATTTACTTGATTTAATACATAAACTTAATATTGCGTACAACAGTTGGAAGCGATATAAACGGGACGTACTTTCTCAAAGTTATCATGCAAAACGCAAAAGAAAAAAACGTTACTACGAAAATGTCCTAAATTCTAGCAACCAATCAGGAAGAGAACTATGGCAAAAGTGGCGTAGACCTGGAAACGGCAAACAAAGATTGCAAGTCCTCACCGACATTGATTACTACTTCCTTAATTCCCAGTTCTTATCCGTAAAAGATCCGCCAACACTTAGTTTGAATTTTGGATCCCCTGGCTTTTATCATAGGCGAGGAGATAGTCGAGGCTATGCTGGCAGCTAAATGCAATGCGTCGGGTCTTTGAATTTTCAAAAATTCTACTCCCCGAAATTCTCAAATTTATAACCTGTATTTTTAATTCTTCATATAATATCGACTTGTGAGTATCCGAGTTGCTAGCCTTGAATACAAGCCCATTGCGATCATGAAATTTCTGTTAAAGGTGTTTGAAAAGTGCATCCTTAAACAAAGTGCAAGTGCATCTTAAGTAACTGCCTCTAAAGCCCTGCTCAGTCAGAGCCCCAAAAACGCTCTTTTACTTGTCCTAGATGACATACACAATACATACCATGAACGCCGAATGCGCTACTTTTTTTTGTTTAACATTGTTTGATTTTTCAAAACCGTTCGACACTGTTGACAGCTTAGTATTTATAAAAAAGCTGGTAACTTTGGATTTTCTTCTTTCGCAAGTCATTGACAACGTGTGCCCTCGGGAAATCAGATGACCTCTTTTCTTGAAGTTTCTGTAGGGGTACCTTAGGGTTCATTTCTGGGACAGTTATTTTTTTCACTGTATGTGAATGAACTTCCTTCACTTTTGCAAAGTTTGCGGTTTTCACATGTTTGCTGATGGCTTGCAGCTATATTCAAATTCTCCTTTAGACAATAATAATATAAAACACTACTGATCGGATTAATGAAGATTTCGATACTATTACACAGTAGGCGTTGAAACATAACTTGACGTTGAATCCTGGAAAGTCAAAAACCGTATGCATCTAGAAACATAATCGAAATACACAGAACCTTCCGCCAATTAGATTAGCGGAGTCAACAAGGTATGTACGTCAATTCAGCCAGGAAATTGGGGTTAATCTTCAATAGAACGCTCTCTTGGAGTGATCATTATTGTGAAAACCAATAAACTATACTGTACCCTACCGCCTGCTTTGGGTATCACAAACATACGTGCCAGCTAAAATGGGTATCACTTTCGACAATTCAGGACGTTAATCCAGCTACATAGTATGAAGCAAACTCGGTAACTGCAGCTCTGATACAACCCAGATTCAATACTTTCCTTGTCCATGCTACCCAATTATAGAACTCATTATCTGTAACACTTCGGAGAATCAGAAACACAACCACCTTTTTATACACTTGACCAGTTATACATTAATTAAAGATACATTAATTAAATTTAACTGGTAATTATTATTATTATTTCTTTTTTTTTTCCCGTTGAACCTAGTCCATTGTACTCTTTGTAAGTTTCCTTTAATGAAATCTTTCAGTCTTACGAAGAAAGATGGGTAGATAAGGTACCTACAGTACCAGCCTCCACCCCATCAGCGCGGCGTACCTGCCGCCAGATGAGGGTGTAAGCCGGACATTCACAGAGACAGTGCTCCGCGGTGTCGTCATCACTTTCACAGTAAGCATCGCAGGATGTTGTGTTACTTATACACACCACATTTAAGTGCTTAACAAAAGTGTAATGCCCTGTCATGACGCCAGTAAGCAACCTGCAGTCTTTCTTGCTGAGAGACAGCAGAAAGGCCGCTGACTTCCTACAGACGTCGGGAAGCATTTGTTTGATCTGCCTGAAACGTGGAAAGTTATGCCCATATGAGACCCAACTGTCAATGGAAGCCTTAACCGAGGACGCAGCCAAACCCAACGTAGGTTCGGTTCCTGAATCTGATCCTAGCCTGGCAAGTTCATTGGCGATTTCATTCCCCGCGATCCCATTGTGACCTGAGATCCAGACAAGGGTTACTGAATTTAGCCTTTAGACTGCGTTCAGTGATCTCTTGTACTCTTGAACTAGCTTGGAAGTCGTAAGAGGATTCTAGGCGCAGCTTGGCTGTCTATACAGATGCAAATGCTTCGCCCCCTCCACCGGATCTCCTCAATATAGTGCCCTGCCATTGCATAAATCTCCTCTTGGAAGGCAGATGTAAACCTTTTCAACGTGAAATCTAACGTTGTCGTCCTCCAGAAAGACACCAGCATCACATCCTATATTGGTTTTAGTGCTATCTATGAAGACCCGACTGCATTCCTTTCCTGGCTTAAATTCTGGCCGAAACAAGTCCTGAACACATGGAAAGTCGATTTCATATTTTTTTCTGCAATAGGAGTTCTGGTGACTGCATTCCTTTCCTGGCTTAAATTCTGGCCGAAACAAGTCCTGAACACATGGAAAGTCGATTTCATATTTTTTTCTGCAATAGGAGTTCTGGTATCATTCTATCGCACGACATCTCCATAAGACCAGAGTCATAAGACTGCCAGTGCGCAAGGTGATCAAAGCTCCAGTGCGAATTGCACCAAAGACCACTTCTTTTTAAACGTAAGATGGCTTTGAGAGCGCAGCCCGTGATATGAATATCAAGCGGAGGGAGTTTCAGATTCATCAATGCGTCTAAAGCAGAGTCAGGTGTGCTGGGGAAAGCTCCATATGCATCCGAGACAAACTGTTATTTGGAGTCTGGTAAAAGCAGCACTCACGTATTTTAGCGAGAGCTTATCCCACCAGATAACCGACGCGTAAGATTTAATTAGCCTTACCATAGCCGTGTAGATCCAAAGGACCTTTCTCGGTGACAAGCCCCATGTCTTGCCGATAGCTCCTCTGCACTACCAGAAGTCCGATAGCACCTTGGAGGCTTTCGACGTAACATGTCTAGTCAAGAAAATTTTGTTATCTAGGATGACACCCAAATACTTAATTTCTTTGGAGAATTGGATGCTGATGCCTTTAAGCACTCGATGAGTCAGACTAGCTTCCTCCTTCTCGTAAAGAGAACAACCTCAGTTTTGAGAGGATTAAATGAAGGTCCATTACTAGTGCACCAGTCGTCGATCACATCTTGGGCTGCCTGCGCTTTAGAGCCAAGACATGATCCAACAGAAAGTACAGCTACATAGACGTTAGAACTTTTGAGCGCGTTGAGCAGTGAATCGACCAACATGCTCCATAATAGTGGAGACAGAAGGCGGTTTTGCGGACAACCCCTGTTTAACCTCGCCACCGCATATTGGCGACAGCCAGCATCCGCAATCACTGTCCTATTCACCAGCATTGTTTTTATTCACAAAACTAGTGATCTAAGCCATGTTGTTTGGCCTAGTTACACATGCTGTCAAAACTTGCGTTGTCGAAAGCACCCTCAACGTCGATTAAAATGCCCAAGGCCTATTCCTTCTTGTCGAGTGCACCTTCAATTCTGCCCAAGGAAGATTTCGCAGGATCTTCCGCGTTGGTAGGCGTGTTGCATCGCTGGCAAAGGATGCATTTGCAAGGCGGTTTTGCGCACATGGAGATCGGCCATTCTTTCGATGCTTTTCAGCATGAAGGAAGTTAGACGTATAGGTCTGAAACTCTTGGCGAGCGAGTAGTCCTCCTTTCCGATTTTCGGCATAAAGTCCACTCTCACTGTTCGCCAAGGTTCCGGTATGTATCCCAGTGCCACGCTAGCAGTAAAAATTCTCTTCAGAGTTGCCAGCAGCAGGTATTTAACATTTTGTAGCATAACTGGGTAAATACCATCGGTGCCAGGCGACTTGAGACTATCAAGGGAAGCATGTTTAATGGCCTCATCCGTCACTACAACTGATGAGACATACCAGCAACGGCGGCATGTTGTATTACTCAGCTCAGTAGTAGCTTCTTTGATAAGAGCTAATTGTGAGCTGGTTCCGATTAGGTTACCTGGGAAGTGAGACTCAAGCATGAGACGGAGAATCTCTGTTTTCGACTCAAATTTTCTGAGTGGTTCCTACCTGGTTGATCTTCCCTTTTCGAGGACTTTCAGCCTACTGGTTTCACCGATAGTTTCGATCTTTTCGCAAAAAACTTAGCAAGAGGCGCTCTTTCGAAATCTGAATAAGTCTTTCAAATTCTTTTTGCTTCGATCTGTAAAGATTCCAGCTTACTAGCTGGACATGCCATTTCGTAACACTTATTGAGGGTACCGTTCAGGTTTTGAATAGTTTTCTCTAGCTTTTGTTTTGTCCTGAATTTAGGGGTAGCACTATTGTACTTGTCGAGCCCCTCCTTAAATTATGTTCAGTTTGTTTTATGCGGATTCCTCCTCTTCAACAAGGTCGAGACCTCGCATCCGAATCTTGTATAAACTTGTCTATAATTGTATTAGTGCACATTTGTATAGAGGGGTCTCAGGCCCAGCCTCATACTACTCAACTCAGCGGTCTCAACATCAGCTTCTTCTAACTGCTGTATCATTATAGCGATTTTTAATTTTAAAAAATCACTTTACCACATGTTAAGGTATCAATTTATGCAAAAAAAAAATTGTTCAACCCATCACACGCGGAAACCCCTTAAATCAGCGTGAGATGATAAGTAAAGACCATACACCCAGACGTATATTTACAAGGCTTTATCTACCAGAGTGGAGACCCTCGTTCCTTCGTTAATTGTAGAGGCATCAGATAACTCAGTATGCGATGTATGGTGAGAATCCGTCGCACAGTTTGACAGCGATTTGCAGCCTGTCAATGAAGCTTAAAACTTGGTAAATTTCACAGTTAATCACATTTTCACTCTACGATTATACTCTGGCGATCACTAGGATGAGGCCTAGTGAATAAAAAACGACCGTTGGAATTTCATAAGATCAAACAATGAACTTCTTGAAAGCGTATAAAAAGATGCGCTACTAGGATGAGGCCATTGCGAATATTTCGTTGCAGGAGTTCACATCAGCGATTTTTTTCAAAGTTTTGTTAAGAATATTTAAAAAAGCGTTGAAAAGAACTGTTTTTATTTAGTTTAAAAAAAAATGGTTTCCGGAAAGACTTTGACAGCGACAGAAAGAGGAAAAATACTATAGATGCTTTCAATGAGTTAGGACTCTCAAGCTGAGAAATTGCAAGGAGGCTTAATAGAAGTAAGACTGTTGTAAACAGTTGTCTTGCGGATCCACAACACTATGGGACAAATCAAACAGGACGCACGGCAGAAGCAACAACATTGAGAGAAAAGCGGTTAATTCTACGTCTTGCCTCAAATTGTACTCTACCAGCGACTAAAATAAGGGCCAACAGCAGAGTATCAGCCAGCATAGCCACGGTCCGAAGGATAATACGAAAAATTGGTACTATGCAGAGAAGAAAACTTAAAAAGAAACCTGTTTTGAGGCAAGTACACAAGGAGCATCGAATGAATTTAGCAGGAGAATATGTCGCTTGAAGTAGTGAATGGAAACGCGTTGTCTTTTCGGATGAAAAAAAGTATAACCTTGACGGCCCCGGTGGTTACAACTTTTATTTCCATGATGTAGGAAAGGAGGAGCTTATTTTGGCAAGACATCACAGCCGTACATCAGGTGTAATGGTGTGATGAGCTATTACCTAATATGGCACAATCGAGTTGGAGTTTTTGTCCACAACAATGAACGGAAACATTTACAAATGTTTGCTGGAACGGTCATTTCCAAAAGTGAAAAACATTTTTGGATCCCTGCCTTGGATATTCCAACATCCACACTTCCACATCATCTTAGAATGAGGTGATCATTTATTTAATCAATTTAATTATGAGTTGATTGTTTTTTTCCTGAGCCCCTGATTGTATCCGCTTTGGCTTAAATTATTTCTACAATAGTTGGGATAAAATTTGTAAATATGAATTCTATCGGAAAATAATACACCAATAACCATAAGAAATGAATATACAAAATTATCAATGTTGGTCATTTTCAATAATTGTTCACTACTAAACCAGCTCTATGATGACTTTCGCATATAAATGGTGGGAAAAACAAATTCGTGCCCCAGTGACTACAATAACCACAATTTAAAACATTTAAACTGCTATTTCTTGTTCTTGGAATATTTTGGAAATACCATCTGTTGTCTGCTAAGAGACTAGGTCATTGTACGAACGGATTTAAATAGAGGTGGTCTTGACAGTGAGGAACAGTTAAGAAGTTCAAACCATTGTCAACAGGCAAGTTAAGTGTGGTTCCCCTATTTTGTTTATTAGTAATACTTGTATTTAAACTGGTAATTCAGTACCACGTGCTTACTATGTTTTTCTTATTCGGCGAAAGTGAATCAAGGGTAAACCGCTCAATTCATGACAGTATTTTATCAATGTTATTATTGCATTATTTATTGCAATGGTGTAAGTTCTCTAGATTGAGTTTGCCGATTACTTTATAATTCAGAGGTTTAAGCACTTGACTTTACGTGCTATATGCATGGTGATGTCTACAACCATATCACACTAATTATTATTGTAGTTACGTGCAATAAGCTGGCTTAAGGCTCTTTCCCCTAATGTGACATCTGCCTTTACCACGGTATCTACCTTGGATAATTTCGAAGACCTACTGTTGAGTTTCACTGTAATGTTCTTGTCAGCTAGATCGATGAGTGACCTTTCTAGCAGGTATCACATCAAGAGAGGAGAATTAATAGTAATATTAACAAAACGCCAGAAGCGTATCCCCCTATTTTCGACTCGAGGAAGAAGTCAGATGTGCTGAGTTTCAACTTACCAACCCCACCAAATGCATGGTTTGCTAAATAGTGCAGGCAAGAATACTACAACTCCCTTACCAACAAGAGCATGAAAGCCGGACAATCGGAGTGCAATGAAGGTGCTTACACAATAAAAGTATTCAGAAGAAGGAAAAAAGATCTTTCCTAGGATATAAGAGCTGAATACAGACCTGCAGAGATGAGTAAATATTGGAACTAGTATCGATGTTAATGAAGAACTACTTCTGCAAACTGTTAAACGGTTTGTAGAAAACAAACTGCAGGATGAAAGCCAAGTATACTAAGGATAACATAAAAACAGCAGGAGATAAGTATAAGTAAGCTTATTAACTTATTCCCAAGAATCGTACAAAAAAGGAGACTCTCTAATCCGTGCCAATTATAGAGGAATTATTTTTCTTAAGATTGCGTGCGAGTTCCTGTCAACCCTATCGTGTAACCATTGTTCAAACCATTGTTTAAACGATCTGATTGGCCCTTATTAGTGCTGTTTTAGGCCGGATAAATCCAAAACTGATCAAACATTCATACTACGGCAGATCTTAGATAAAACCTAAAGAGTTCATACATTGATACAGACCACCTCTTTCAAGGCCGCAAATGACAGCATCTATAAAGACGAACTATACAGAGTTATGTCTAGTTTTGGCATCCCTGTCAGATATGTCAGATTGTGCAAAATGACGAGGTTAGGTGCAAACTTGCCGAGACCTTTGATTTCAAAAGTGCGTTTAGACAAGGCGATGCTTGGCCATATGACTTATTTACCATCATACTTGAGTGCTATACAGCGGTCTCTTTGTATTGATAGTAATCCGCTGATATGTTCATGATATGAAAGACCCTTCTGACATATCACTAGAAGCAACCAATAGAATTTCCTTCGGGAGGGACTCATTTTTCACTAGTCGAAGAAGACAGCGATTTTCAAGATTTTGTGCTTGATTTCGTGTTTACAGAAGAGAGAGTTATTTTCTAAGCTATAGCTTCATGTTGCGGCCTGTTGTCAGTGGTATTGGTACGAGTATTGAATATCTTTTCTTGGCAACCTGTACGAAAATTTTGTTGTATCCTCAATTGTCCCTTAACCCATCTTTACAGCTTATGCTTCAATGACCGTAAATGCACTAGTGATAGCTAATGTGAACGTATACTGTAAGCATGTATTTATAAGCGAATGTAGAAGACATTTTTTGAAGAACCAAAGAAATTTGACGACCTGAATAGGGTGCAGTTTATCAGAATACACCAAAGTATTGCATAGCATAATCGGGTGACGTTAAATCTCACGATCTCCGTATTTTAGTTAAAAGGCCATATTTTATAGAAGATTTGGCGGTATTTCTGCTGCTGCAGCAGTCTTATTATGGATATCGCTGTCTAGACCTTTTCTGGGTCAAGTAGATGAAATTGATGACAGTTGTCGTTGACATTGAATGGTTTGTTGTACCAGAAATCGGGACATTGATTGTTCTTGTCGTTAAAAAGTTTGCGAAATTAATCTTTCTAAAATTGTCAGCGCCGACTGCGACTCTTCTAGTACGTTTATATTTTTTGCATGTTTTTTGTCAGGATTTGTCAGCTTATCACCTTTCCCTTTTCCTTACATCATTACTGCACCAGAACCTCTGTACCTCCCGTCAACTTTACTCGTAGAGTTTCTGCATTGTTCGATTCGTGTTTTGCTGCATTTGTTTGTTGCAACTCCTTGTCGAACTACTCTTGCTAACAATTTTCCCACTGATCTTTTGAGATTGATCATTGTAGAATGGAATTTCAAAGTTTGATGTCAATTTTCCTTACAATATTTCCTCGGTATTTTATCAACCCAGCGGATCCCTATTCATATCTTGGCTACAAAAAGGAGATGGACCGAATCGATGACACTCGCTGGGAACTATTGGGCATCCAGAATACCAGAATATTGTAGCTAAGCCTTGCGACTATTGTAATGTGACGCATTTTTGATCATTTGACTGCAGTGTTTCCTTTTGGATGGTGAGGTGTTGGCACCTCGTGCTACCTGTAATGACATTTCGTCTAGCCAGAAAGTTGATTAGCTTGGGTTCATTCGTGTCGGTGTCGTGCATATTATGTTTTACAATTACGCTGGAAACAATGTTCTTTTCCCATTACTTAAAGTTCAAAACGCAAAATATTATCTTAATTCTGTTCCTTTGACATTGCTCGTTTGCAGGTAGATATATTGAAGGCAGAGCTCTCCTTCTGGTCTGTCGGGCCTAGGGCTTATAGTAGCGGATTTTATCTTGATGCTAATTGTAATCAAGCTTTCGCTTGGATTCTTAAGTTGCATTGTGCATATTCTGGTGACAAGTCTAGATTTACACAGGTAATACTTCTGTTGTCTGTTGCAAATACCGCACCATGAGTCATAGCTTGTATCCTTGTTTTGTTCTGCCCATCCAATAGCACTTTGTAGATGACAACGGCCTAGAGCAATGCTGTTTGTTTCTTCACATCAAAAGGTGTTTTAGCTGACGCTGGAGCAGCGAATTTGGAAAGTTAGATCGGTCAGAGGATAATACCAGTAATTCATTATGGAGGTATGATGTTGATTAGCTACAATACAATTTCAATAAACCGTCTGTATTTCAATATTCTGGCTGAATGCAGACTCCTTAAATGGGCTGCATTCCGACTCCGAGTATGTTGAAGTAGCACAAATAAGGTTTATGCTGAATTTGCATCTTTTGTGTCTTATCTGAATCAGGCTTGAACTTTTTCAAGAGGGCATGATATCTTTGACGTTGCTTGAACCCTCAAATAAAGGAGCTGAGTCTTAAGTAGAGGAACGTAGTCTTATGTTCAGTCATATCGGCTTGCAAGTTTTTCTGGCATTTCCAAAAAAAAAAAAAAAAAAAAAAATCCATGTAAGGAGTAGGTAGGTAGGTAAGATTGGCTGTTGGAACAAAGAAAGAGATCTCTGAGGGATCAAGTTCCATAAATAGTACAGCCTTTACGAATGGCAAATATTTCTGCCTGAAAAATACTATATTCGTCTGGAACCTTGAAGGAATCTTGGGTCTGTATCTTTTCACAGTAGACTCCAGTTCCATCACCTTTGTCCATTTTGGAACCGTCCGTGTAGAGGTGGAATTTTTCATCGTTGGTATCAACCTACGTTAACCAGTCATGTCAGCTAGGAAATGATGTGGAGAAACTTCTACCAAAGTCCATATTGACTTGATGGAGTCACCACACTTCGTTAGTTTTTATAGTTCGTACCTACTCTTGTATTATAGCCGGGTGTCCTAAATTGTGGTGCGTCCGATTCTTTTAGTCTGATCGAGCTTTTGGAAGCCGCGCATTTAAGAAACGCTAGTCTTTGAACTTGTGTGAGAGTTTTGAGATAACTAGTCTTTTCCGTGACTTTCCACCAAACCAGCGCAGAATATGTAACAATGGGCCTAACTATGGCCATGTACGAGTACATCCAGTGTATTATACATGATCTTAGACCCTAACGTTTACCAAAGGTTTTTTTTGGCATGTGTAGAATGCTGCTAATGCATTTTTAGTTCTTAATTTGAAATTGCACTTCCAACTAGGATGATTCCTAGATGTTTAACTTCGGAAGAAAGTTGCATCCTTACACCGTTGATTGTGGGCAGAGTAAAGTTTTCTAGCTTTCTTTTTCTTGTGAATAACACTTTCGGTTTTTGATGGATTTCTCACTAAACCATTTCGTGCAGTTCATTTTGAGAATGTATTCCAGGCCGACTCCATTAGTTCGCCGATCGTTGGAAGATGTTTTCCTCCCAACAGAATGACTATGTCGTCGGCGAAGGCTTCTGTTCGAAATTTGTAAGAATATCGTTTGCTACAAGAAACCACAGAAGGTATGACATCACTCGTCAGATTCAGATTTGGTAATTCTGCTTTTTAGCATGTTCACAATCCATTGTGCTATCTTTGTTTCTACATGGAGCTTGCCCAAGATCGGACTTTTAGATCCGGTGTTTGCATTTTTAAAACCTCCTTCGATAACTAGGCAAACGGCTATGGTGTACTTTTTAGGTTAGGTTAGGTAAGAGTGGCTGTTGGAAATACCAACCCACTTAGGCCTATTGGCCCATTGTGATGTCACGTGGATCTATGATCCTTTTACTAATGGAACCAGTTTGAGCTTATGATAAAGCGTAGGAGACTGTTAACGTCTATATTTTCTGGATCGTTTAGGTCGTTGTAGAAGAAAGCTCCAGATCAAGCTTTCTCCCCTGGGAGAGAGCTGGACATGTACAGAGTAGGTGGAGGATTGTCTCCTCCTCTTCCTCGTCTATGCAGCTTCTACATAAATCATTTGTAAAAGCACCAAGCCTTCTTGTATACTTGCCTATGAGGCAATGTCCTATGACACCTATGATGGCGCTGAGATGTTTCCTATTTAAAAGGATCAGACACTTAAAGCGATTCAGATCCAGCTTTGTCCAGATCTGTTTGTTCGCTAGATATGTTTGCCCAATAGTCCACCTAAGGTCTGTTCTTTTATTGGCATCCAGCTTTAATGTTAGTTTGCAGGTAACGATTGGTATACCTATACTACCTTTTTCCGGTAGTTCCAATTTTGGCGAATTCATCGGCTCTGCAGTTCCCTGGAATGTATCTGTGGCCCAGCACCCAACAAAAAGGTGAATGTTGAACTGCTCTGTCATCTCCATGAGAGATGATCGGCATTCAAGGGCGGTCGGTGAGACCGAGTCCAGGGACTTGATGGCGGCCTGACTATCCGAAAAGATGCGGATATCCTTTGCAGATATCACATTTTTCTTCACCCAGGACAGAGCTTCTTTAATCGCCAAAATTCCCGCCTGGAACACGTTACAGTGATTTGGAAGACGGAAAGAGAGGCTTAGATTTAGTTTATCTGAGAAAACACCACCACCATATCCGCTATCTGTTTTAGATCCATCTGTGTAGAGATTGACTTCTCCTCCATGAAAGCATCTTCCTCCCAGAATGATCTAGAGGGGAAGTTTACATGGAAGTTTTTGTCAAACCGAAGTGTGTATGGTGTAATCGATGTTCTCTGTGAGGATTCCTAAGGTATTAAGAATGTTAGCGTGGCCAACTGAATTATTTGTCCACTGTTTAGTCGCTTTAAGGCCTGCTAAAAATGTCGAGGGGGATCAAGTGAAACAGAATATCTAATGTCTCAGAGGGGGTAGACCGTAAGGCTCCGCTTGTGCATAGACATGCTGTTCTTTGGACTCTGCTTAGTTTACTGCATTTTCTAAGGCCGTCCACCAGACGACCACCCCGTAAGTAAGTATCAGTCTTATGACTGAGATGTATAGCCAGTGGGTTATGCGAGGTTGAAGGCCCCATTTGTTCCCAATGGCATTCTTGCAAGAGAATAAAGCTAACATATAGTAGCTTATTGACTCTTTCTTGAATGTTAGGTTTCCAGTTTAGTTTCCTGTCAAAAATGAGACTTAGATATTTTGCTGTATCGGAAAATACTAAACTGGTACCGTTTATTGAAGGAGGGTCTATAGTTGGAATTTTGTATTTCCTGGAAAAGAGGACAAGATCGGTTTTATGGGGGTTTATTGCCATACCGGCCCAGCGGGTTAATCTATTGAGATTTACTTGAAGGATTTCTTTAATGCAGTCACTCTGCTACCACCCGCTCCAGGTATATCAGTAGTTCGTTAACTACTAAGTTCCAAAGTAAGGGAGAGAGGACACCGCCTTGCGGCGTACCTCTGCTGACACATCTTTTAGCAGAAGTCTCACCCAGTTTGGAGTTGAATATCCTGCTTTTTAGCATGAGACTGCTCAACTCTCCAAGTGAGCCGTCTACCTGTAGAGTTGACAGTGCAGTCGTGATTGCGGATGTGTTGACGATTTTAAAGGCACCTTCTATGTCCGGGAAAGCAACCATTGTGTACTCTTTATATTGTAGGGATCGTTCAATGAGACTAGTCAAAGAGTGCAGAGCCGTTTCTACCGACTTTCCTTTACAGTAGGCATGTTGAGCCGTTGACAGAAGTATTGGATCAATTTTGTGAGGAGTAGACATTCTCAGTTTTCTGCCAGAAAATTCTTTTGAAAATTTTTACAGAGATCCACTGATCATGGGACACACTTATATGTACATCAACAGAAATTTTCCCAAAAGTAAAATAAAGCAAATTGTCTAAACATCTTAACGTATAATCCGGATCAAACATACGCGCACACTAAAAGAATGACCCTAAATTGAAGCCCTACAAGATACAAAAAGTTCAGGACCGCCTTCGAAGATCAAGGTCAAAAGTAATGTAAGCCCTAGTCGGTAATCTGCAGAATGTGGAATTTTTTGATGAAAAAAATCTTTGCTGTTCAATAATGCGTAAACAGTGAAAAGGATCATGTGCTTCTGTGACGGTTTGCGCTGCTTTAACTGCAAACAGAGGCTCTTCGCTGATGTTTATCGATCAGGGTATTAAAGTGAACCACAAAGTGTGCAAAAGGTCTTAAATGATGTGTTTATATATTGGTCGCGCAGACACTCGAACAGGACTCGGCACCATCTCAAGAAGCCCGTCTTGCACAAACATTTTTATATAAACAGTGATCACGTTCCTCAGTTTATTATTTCGCCGCAGTGGCGAAATTGCCAGACTTGAATCCGATGGACTTCTCGTTATGATCCATCATGTAAGCTAAGGCATCAACAAATAAAATATTAAAGTATAGACAAATTGATGTGTTCGCCTCGTCGGGAATGATCCACAAAGGGACTGCCTCAGTCATCCCCTTTAGAAATAAGAAACTAAAGTATGATATTTTGAATACGTAGCAATTTTTTTTTTGAAAGGCTCTGTACAATTACAGTTCTCTATTTCAAAATGATGTCGTTACTTATTCAGCATAGTAGCTGTTGAGTATAGCACAGTATGCCCTACGCATCATTTAAGAGATTGAACGGGATACCTTAAACCCGTGCTCGTCTATCGTGTTGAGTAAAAACTATTCCCGCATGTCTATTGTCATGTAGGCTCTGTATCTGACGATAGTAACAAAATCATAAGTGAAAGGAAATCAATTTCTTTTGTACAACAAGTCAAACAGTGTAGATGGAGGAATTTGGCTCCACAATTTCCATGTCTTTTCGAATCTTATTCTCTCCATAACATCCTCACATTTCTCATGCATTTATTGGACTTCACTAAAATCAACCTCAAGCCCAATCAATTCGAATGGGCCAAACGAATCCACATTAAAGCGATTTAAACAAACAAACCTCTAACAGCCTTTAACAACCCCTAACCACGTTGACCGCCTTAATCAGCGGTTAACAATTTTCAAATCATCTACACGCCCGTTGTACAACACCACGAGTGACGCGACGTCACTGCGATGTATCATTTCAAAACATTCAAAACAACAACAGAAAACCAACAAAAAAAACAAAACAACAACCACAAATATTTGGCAGAAGGTAAATTTGATTAGTTTTTTACCACTGTGAGCCTGATCTCCGGTTGGGAGGGGTGAATTTGGATGAAATTTTTGGACCCTACTCTATTGTAGGCTTTGGCGCTTACCACCACGTCATTATCCTCGTTTAAATGAGGACGTGTGCCTTTTGTAGGCTTGACATGACAGCCGGCCAGCGCCGTGGTTTCCAGTCACTAGAAACATGCATCAAACTGATACCCTTTGTGCCCCGCATTGCGTGTACTCGTATATTGTACTTTCACTGTAGGTGAATGCGCGTGTGAAAAGTGTTTGGCGCGCACTTTAATTCGCGAGGTTTTGATTGAAAAGTTTAACCTCAACATGTCACCGATTGAATGAGCGATAGATGGAGTTACGCGACACAGTAGGCAGTACGGTCGTATACTCGTACAAGTGAAAAGTGGTGAAACGCGGTACTGCACAGTGTATCCAAATCCGCTAATTTATTTCCGAATAGGCCGATAAGTTCATGAGAGAGTAGAGGAAGTCCCAAACGAAAGGCTACCCATGGGAATGTGGGCTATGTTCATTGATTGACCTGTGAACTTGATTAGCGGTTTCAATGAAGCTGATTGTTTTTAGGAAATTTTGTTTTTGGTTTCGGTTTTTGCTTCTTTTTTTTTGTGTGTGGTGTGTCCTCTTTGCTTTGGCTGATGGAATACACACATAGTTCATTTCTCGGGAAATGCCAACGCGTGAATTGACGTGGTTTGCGTTCGGTATGCTGCAGTTTGTTGGGCTGTTCTGACCGCTAATTAAGAGTATTTAGGGGAACAAAGTGCCTAGGCAACGAGTTTTTTTTCTCTCATACTCATACTAGTTGAAAGGAGATACTCTGAGGCTTGTTTAACTGATTGATGTGAAGTTGAAAACGGTCTTTCGTGGTTAATTGGCTGGTAAGTTGTAGAAGGTTTTTTTTTTTCATGTGCTAGTAATTCATTAAAGTAGTGATGTAATTAGGTTTCTGGCCTCAACGTTTCAAAACAATGAACTTTTCGGAAACATCTCACATGCGACGGCAAAAACACCGGTTCCTTGGAACTTATTGGCTCAAGTTCGATTTCGAATGCTTTTGTCTGATTAGACGTTAGTATGTGCTTCTCTATTAGATTGTGCATTCCATTACCATTAACCGTGTATGAGCAAATTTTTCGAAATGATTTCGATTATGGTATAGCTCAAGGAGGAAAATTGAACAGCTGTTATACTTGAGCACGGTTATAGTATTGGCATCTTTGTTCTGGGTGTTAAAGATTGTTACCAAAGTAAAGATAGCTGCAATTGCCAAATGCGTTAACTCACAGACTACCAAACGGATTAGTCTCTCGCTAAATAGCAGCAAAATCACTGTTAAACCGGTTTGCCACACGTTGCTCTCAAGGCGTCGTACTATCTCTACTCCTACTCAAGAGATTTGCCAAAACAACTGTTACCAGATGGAACGATTGGAGATTAACCTAAACAGAGCCAAAATCATTCCCTCCTTCAGGAGAAACTTCAACTTCCAAAGGCTTTCACTAAATGGTGTTGAATTCGATTTGTCAGAAGATATATCAAAATTACACCTATCAGACCAGACCACACACTGAACTAAAGTAGACATTCGGACAAATCCATTGAAAAGGCGACAAAAGCTTTCTCCATAAGCTATGGGGATTAAAACCAAAAATAATCTACTGGATTTCCTTAACCATAGTCCCCCAGATAACAACCTATTCTATATAGGGTTTCCAATTTTTTTTATATAAAACGCAAACCATTTGAGATATTTCAAAAACTTTATTATCGGCTTGAAGTACAATCAAAACATTTATGAATGGAACTCGACTTCATTCATATGGCCACGTTTGCAGCGGTCGATTCGTTGGAACCAATTTTCAACTACTCGGCCACACATTTCGGCCGAAACGGCCACTATTTCGCGTTCAATGTTTGCTCTGAGCTCTTCCAACGTCGTCGGCGTGTTGTCATAAACCAATGACTTAACGTAGCCCCACAGAAAATAGTCAAGCGGCGTTAAATCGCACGAACGAGGCGGCCAACCTACTGGCCCATTTCTTGAGATAACACGCTCACCATACTTACACTTCAATAAATCAATTGTAGCGTGTGCTGTGTAGCTTCTGGCATCATACTGTTGAAACCACATATCGTCCAAGTCCATATCTTTCACTTCGGGTCAAAAATAATTTACTATGATGAAAATGTTGAGTTTACTGAATAAACTGACAATGACAGTTTGATGATTAGTGAAAGAGTGCGTTCACAAATTAAATTCAAAGTTGTCAAGTCCCTATTGGAAAATCTCAATCTACTGCGCCGTTCTTCCGGGGATGAATTTGATGATTTTCCGAGCCAAAGCGCTGGCATTCATCCACTCGAAATGTTCCGACCATGGTTGTAATTGCATTCTCACTCTTTTGCCTAGGTCAATGTCACTGTACATCACGTGCGGATTAGATTTTCATCCATTTATCACCTGAAGAAATGTTCTCTCAAAACAGTCTCGAGCGACCTGATCCATTCTTTGTAGAGTTCATGATTTTCCGCCATTGAGCAAGATTGCGATGGTTAGGGTCTGATGTAAAGTCTCTTTAGTTTTTTTTTTCTATAATTTGCGTGCGCTCAAAGGATTTGAGTACCCTTAAAATTGTGCACAGTGCTGTCGAAAGAACATCAGGGCGGAAAGAAAGGAAGGTACCGATGAACGTTGGTTTTAAATGTTTAAAGGTCATAATTACTAAGAAATAAAGAGCTAGGCAGGGCACTATGTAGGCGAGTTGTACGGCTTGGAAACGAATCACGATATTTTAGAGTACGTCCGAAAGTGGGCGAGATGGGTGTTACGGTTAAACGTTTTAAGGGGCTGACTGCTACTGGCGATTTCTATGGAGCACTGGTGTTGGAAATAACTATAAAACATAGTGAGACACGAGACATTACGTCGGTTTTCGTGGGTGCCCATTGTTTGAGTGATATTAGTATCGCCTACATATGAGTTTTATCGTAGGTGCAGATTAAATTTCGGGCGGATTAATGCCCACATATTGAGGCTTGATCAGAAGGGGTGAAGTACTTCTTAAATCGCTTGGGGAAACATTGGCATTTCACAGCATTTTTGACGACACCGAATATGTGGTCATTCCAACGTAAGTTGTCATACCGGGAATGGAAAGTTTGTCGGTTTCGACGATGCACGTGCTATTTATGGACAATAGCTGGTTGCTTGGATTTCGCTTTAACAGTAATAAGAGATCTGATCCACATAGTTTTAACGAGAGGAAGTGCAAAATAAAATGGATAATGGACATCCGAATTAAAACACCTATTATTACATTAACGACGACGTCTGTTTGCTTTCGAGTCTAATGGTCAAGAACTCAAAAACTGAAGCATGCAGATAGGGGTTGAGAATTAATACGGCAAAAACTATAAATCTTCCAAATATCAATAACAATGCTTAAATAAACATTGCTGGTCAGCTGGTCAAGAAAGTGAATATTTTCCTTTATTTAGGAGACGTTAGCTAAGCTAATGGCTGTACCGAATGTGGGGGGGACCGAAAAATTGGAAATTTAGTTAAAAAATGTTGCAGTGAGAGCTGCTAACCCAAATTGGAAGGAAAGTGGGCCGCTCTAAGCAAATTCAACGCAAGACAGTTAAAGGGGAAGTAAGATAATTTTCAAACAGCACAGCATTACGTGGCATAACGAAAATAGCTCTTGAGGAATCCCGAAATCTCGCGTTGCCCTATAGAGCTCTATATGAAAGTAGTTGCACCTTTCCAGAATTGGGTTAAGCGCAATCGATTTGTCAGTATGTGGATCAGTATAGCACAAAAACGGTTAAGACATTCAAACAGTACAATGTGATATTTAACAGATTCTTCCAATAGGGGATACGGGATGCATTTATTCGAGGCATTCTGAGGCCTAGAGATTTTTATTTTACCCATGTGACAACATATTGTTTTCGGAATGTTTGGCACTAAATCGGGCGGCCTAAAAACATTTCAGAGTCAGCATTTGCCTCCACGGCATAGTGAAGGCATGTCTTGAATTGATTAAGATCAGCATTATCATCATTAATTCGCATTTTATGCGACTAATGCACAGTTTTCCGACCAGGTCAGGGTGGCTATATAGCTATTTGAGTTCCTTGATAATCATACTGGACCAAAGATCACTTTTACGATTTCGCATTCAGAACGATCAAGGATAATTACTTCTGCTTTCGCCAATGTATTTGCGTCTGCAACAATGAGCAGTGTTGGGGGTGTTAGGCCTTGGGAAGAGACAGTATTATTGTCTTCATAGAACAATAATGGGATGATATTATCAGAGTTAACAGATAGTCCTTGCAGACGAGTTATTCAGGATATATAATATAATAATAGATCGCCAAAAGCATCAAGACGATACAACTTGAAGAAAAGGTTGTGTCAGTAACTATGTGGTAGGTAATCTAAGATTGGATAAGTCGAAAGTAAAGGAACTGTAACTAGCATCTCATGTAGTTCCTGTGTGGTTATGAGGTTTACCAGAAGTGTCTCTGGAAGTGTAAGCACGACTGATCAGCATTCTAACCAAATTACAGGTCATGGAGAATTAATTTTCCAAGTCCGTCCTTGAATACAATGGAGAACAGAAAGCCTAAGAAGCAAAATAGGCAGCTGATACAATATTTAACATGATTTTCTAACAAGCTATCCCCCTTCCAACTTTCGACTGTAACTTTGTTCATACTATGAATGCTCATCACTTTATCCTCAAACCCATGTTCGGGTGTACTTAGAACTATCGTCATTCTCTTTTAAGCCGCACAACCCACTTATACAATGTCTTGCCGTTCTCTTTATTTCCTAGTCATTATGATCTTCAAACATTTAAAACCAAAGTATTGTACATTGGCATCTCTCTTCCTCTCCTGCCTAAGTTTCCTTCGTCCGCACTGTGTTAATTAAGAGTGTTCATAACCCCCTTTTCTAATAAAAGTTTTGTCAAATTTTCTACAAGATTTAAAGTATCTAAACACTGAATGGTAAGTGCATTTAGAGTAGGTGTAAGTGTAGCTGCTCGTGGAGACAAGACAGTTCGGTGATCCTCATAAAGCAGTTGCAGTGAACCACAGCTCGACCACTTAGGACAGAGTATAAGCCATATTGGTCTAGATGTCTGAGAGTTATTTCGATGCGTCTACCTCTAACTGGTAGCGTCGTTGGTTTGGCGCTGGGCATTGGTAGGTTGACGTTGTCAAGCTGCCTTCTATTTGTTCTTTGGGATCCGAGTGTAGCAAGCTCATCAACGACGCTATTCCCTGGCATGTCCGAGTGTCCTGGAACTCAAAATAGTGTGATTTTTGTTGAGGAAGTCTCCCACGACATACGAATGTGTTTTGTTCGAAGTTAGGTATACCTGATCGTTGCTTGACCGTACTCGTATACCACCCTGATCAAAAATTACCACCGTGTGGCGCTCCCATTGTTCCGATTTTAGTTGGTAAATCTGTTTTTGACATTCCCTCTAAATCTTAGCATCATAGCTTAACATTTGCAAAAGTTACGTAGCCAAGAGTACATCTATCTCTGTGTGTTTTGGCGATTTTTTAAAATTTTAGAAATGGATGCAACAACGAACTTGTATTAAATTTTGCGTAAAAAACGGATTTAATGGTTCGCGAACGTTGGAAATGTTGGAAAAGTGTTTCGGCAACGATTCTCTAGAGAAAACGGTCGTTTACCGGTGGCACGAGCGGTTCAAAAGTGGTCATGAGTCAATTGAAGATGATGAACGCAGTGGCAGACCATAGACATCGAAAACCGACGAAAACATTGATGGAGTAAAAGAAATGTTGGTCAATAACCGCACATTAACCATCAGAGAGATAGCGGAGGACTTGAACGGAGCCTATGGATCCGTCCAAGATATTTTGGGTCTCCGTCGTGTAGCAGCAAAGTTGGTGCCAAAAGACCTCAATTTCAGAAAAGAGACAGTGTTGACGTCGCAAAAGAGATGATTTGCGAGGCTGAATCCGATCCCACATTCATCAAAAGGATCCTTGCTGGAGACGAGAGGTGGGTTTATGAGTACGACACGCAGTCCAGACATCAGGCAAGTGAATGGCGTTCACCAAATGAGCCGAGACCAAAAAAAACCACGTCGTTTTCAATCAAAAAAGAAGACAATGCTCACGGTTTTCATGGATTACAACGGTGTAGTGCAGCATGAACTTTTGCCAGAAGGCCAGACAGTAAACAAAGAGTATTATTTGGGCGTTATGAGACGTTTGGGTAGAGCTAGTGTATAACTTTGAGTTGTACACCCCACCTTAAACCTGCAGCCCTCTTACACGAAGAGAGTGCAATTAGAACTTTTTTTATCTTGCTCTGCAACATTTTCTTTCCACCTCAATTTGCTATATAGGATGACGCCTAAATATTTGGAACTTCTGAAGAAACTCAGAAACTCATTTAGCTTGGGTAGGATGATGCAGGGTATCTGGATTGTGGAACATTCTAGAGAATGATAGAGCTTCTGTTTGTGTTTACTGACACTAACTTATGCACGGCGTGATTTCCTCTTTGAAGAGCGATCAAAGGTTTCATAGATTAGATAGAGACATTTATATGAAGCTCTTGAAGGCAGTTGCTATTCGAAGAAGTGTCAACGTTGTTGATAGCTCCTTCGATATCAAAGAACGCCACCATTCTAAACACTTGCTCGATGATAGACTGGCAGGTCTAAGATCTTTCAGAAGCATAAGGGTAGTTATACCTGCTTTGGACATGAGAACTACGGTTATCTCAGTCCAGTCATTTTTTGTTTTTGGCAAACAGGAGATATCTGCACAAAGGTAATCATGGCAAACCTGATTGATGATAACATGCCACAAATTATTTATAATTCCTTCCATTTGGCAGTGTTTAAGAAATCAACATTTTGGAAGTCCTCGAGATCTCTTTGAAGGCATGAGTAAAAGTCAGCTAAAAATAATGTTTACAATATCGAAGATCGCATATAAAAAAGTACCGTCAAGTGCAGATGAATCATTGATTAACTGATGTGACACTCAAGGGGAACTCAATAGGATTGATCACCGTCACGATCAACAATATTAATAAATGATTCTCTTCTTATTTTTAGAGCAATTTCCAAGTTTGAATTTTATAAAAAAAAACATTTAGCCACTTGGAAAGACCGACTTTCTAGAAATGTCAATATCTGAAATACACTATAAACAAATGTAGTTTTTTTTGCTTAAATATTTGTAAGTCCCTGCAAAAGTCGCCCTCAATCAATTAGG
Source organism: Volucella bombylans (assembly GCA_949129095.1). NCBI lineage: Eukaryota > Metazoa > Arthropoda > Insecta > Diptera > Syrphidae > Volucella > Volucella bombylans. The sequence goes on along the minus strand of OX422143.1, from coordinate 84,512,153 downwards.
TTCCGAAGTATCGAGCTAACGAAAAACCCCATTTTGAGGCGTTTTATCGATCTCTTATATTATCAGGCGGTGACACATTGACACAAGTCCTAATAAAGAAACTGTTTTTTATTACATTACAGTCTAGATACGAAGTTGCATGTGTATTGTAACAGAATTTGATGACAGGCAGTTAGATTTGGAACTTAAAACAAGACCCGAGACAAACCTTCATATTATAGAAGACGAGATGCAAACAATCCAAAGCGAACAGCCTATAGACCTGCTTGGTGATTATACAATAACTCTTAAAGCAACCAATCTGTTCCCCTTTTCCTCATTATCACTTATATTTTATGCTGAACTTATCACGATGTCGATTCCTGAAAACGCTGCCAAATAGTCATGCTAAAAAAAACATCTTCCGACTTCGTAAAAAAGTGTAAATTCGTTTCTGTTGTCCAAGGTCATTATATCCCAATTCTAAAAACGAAGTGACGATGAACGGGTAAACCCCCACGACCATGTCCATTATCAAAACATCCATGCCGAATTCAAATCTAGTCTAATAATCAAGAACGAGACACTATGCTCGTATTTATCATTTATCTACAATTAAAATTCAAAACCTATCTTATCATGTGAATAGATTAAAGGCTTGAGTATCGTTGGCATCGATAGTAAATGTCACCTGCTAGCAGTCACGTTTCTATAACATTTCAATTCTGATTGATTCCCAAAACACGTTCCTAGATTTAATAGTTTCATTAGACCTAAAGAGCTTACAACGACGAAAGTAATCAATTCTGCGTCACCTATAGTACTCGTAGTGTCATGGTAAACACGATCACCAACATCATCATGGTTATTGATCGTAAATCGTTGATCATTAGAATTTGGAAAACTATCTTTTCCGTATCCGTTTGAAAAGACTAGTTCCTGTCCGGCCGCCAATGTCTTTCTCATTACCTCATAACATAACCAGAAATCGAAGCTGATCGATAGAAATTCCATTGATTCTGAACGATTTACCTACAGTGGGACTCGTTTAATTAAAAACGTAAACAAATATCAAACGTTTATGCCAATAAAAATCGTCCCAGCTAAAAAGGAATCCCCTTTTACGCTACAGGCCATTCGTGTTGGATACTCGTACTCGAATTCGAAATCATACTCGTCATACCCGTATTCGTATTCGTGTCGTATAGATTTGGGAGTACCGGGCATCTTGAGATACACTCAACTTCCTGAGCGCTTAAAATAACCCCAGGGTGACGGGGTAGCAAGAGCTGTGATTATTCATAAAATAATATGTCAACGCTTAGTGCTTAGCGCTACAAGTTACGAGTTAAAAGTTCTTGTACTCGTACGAGTGTATGTACTCGAACTTTTACTCGTATTCTGTATCTCCGTTAAGCCAACCACTTGGCTTGCGATACACGTTACGTGTCGTTTCTTGGAATCATTATTCTTGACTCCGGTCGGGGTAGAGGCATACGTACACACATCAGCTGATTGAAAGCTCTAACGGTCTAATTAAATGTGTTACCCCTCTCGAATAAAAGCTCCATAGTGTTGTGCCTGTATTTTGAAATTGTTTCATTGAAATCGAATTAATTACAAGCGTATCCGTGTTGTTTGCATTCAACGATTCACTTTGAGAGGGGAAATGTAAGCTTAGCACAAAGTGGCTGAATTCAGAGATTAAACCATGGTTGCACGGAGAAGATTTTATTTATACTCTCTTTCAAGCGATGTTATAAATCGTAAAAAAAATTTTGATTTGAATCGCAATCCTGAGATTTATAGTGACTGCGCAGAGTCAAGATTAGAGGCGTGGCAATTTGAGCGGCAAATCAACGCCCACTTACTGCACAGGTCTGAGGTAATGATGTCAAAATTGTGATGGTGTTTTCGGGTTGACAATTTACGAGTATGTTTAATCGGATTTCGCCGGAAAAAAAAATTAAAAACAAAAAAGGATTTCAATTGTTAAGTTGTTGGCGAACTGGTATCTAAATGTTTTGGGAAATATCAAAATGGTGGATTGTTTATTTTTTTTTGTTTTTAAATTGACTTCTTCCAGCAGACGGCGGATTATTAATTAACTTTAAGTTGGAATTCAAATAGCCAGGTAGACAGTTGTTATTTGAGTTTTGTGGTAGAAACTAAAGATACATACATATCTGAGCTTGTGAATGTCGAGTTTATGGATTTGTGAGTGTTCTGAATTCTGCTAAACGACCAAATAAGTATTGAGTTTAATTAGGATATCCACCATGAAGGATGTGCTGCTTAGAACTCATTGCAATGTAATAAGTTCGGTGTAGAGTGATTTTAACTTTAGGTAGGTCCAGGACTTAATTAACTTAGGTCACATGGGTGTCTTGTAATTCATACTCTCATAACAGGCAGACACAACTATTATTTTTCTGTCGATATGGTAGTAATGGAATTTCTCAGTCCCTTAAAGAGAGGTGAGTAATCGTTTCAGTGATAAAATGTGTACAGTACCAGCACCCGCCACATCATCTCCATGTCTGTGAACATAAGACAGAAATTGACAACGGAAGCGGTTTATTCATAACTACTCGCAACGGCGCCGCTTATGCTTGACACCCCCAGAGCTTACAACAAGGATAGTACTCGGCTGGTTGGATAGTATCCGATACTGAGGTTCTACGTCTGGGAAAGTCGACTTAGTATTCCCACAGGAGTCGTAGTTTCGGCGTTGTTACGTTATACTGCATGTCTATAGGATTGAGGTCAAATAACAGTCGGTGTCCAAGGTCAGTAATGCTCAAGATAGCCTTAAGAATTCAGGCCTTGATATGTACGCTAAAGGAGAGTAGAATTTATCAGCGCGTCAGGATCAGAGCACAGCCATGATGTGTCGAGAATAGTTTCCAAGCAATCGGGACAAATTGTTCTTTGGAGTTTAGCGTATTCCACCAAACGACTGACCCATCAGATAAACATGATGATGAGAGTCATGTAGATCCAGATAACCCCCCTCAGTGACATGCCGAGAGTGTAGGAAAACTGCAACAGTGACGTGGAATTGGTACAAGTGGAAATGTAAAAGTGGTTTTCATTCCCAAAGCTGGAAGACCTGACCACTCCTTTACTAAGGATTACAGACATCTCCTCTGTTTCTGTTTAAAAGAAACTGAAAAGAATTTTAGATCAACATATAGGACAAAAACTCAACAAACACAAATTCTGCAGTTTTCAACACGCTTCCTTTAAAGCAAAACCAGTAGAAACGGCACTACACGAGGTTGTAGCTACCACAGAAAAGAGTATGCACTTCACAGAGTACACCAGTAGCAGCCCAAACAGGCCTACTGCAACCGCGACCAATATTCATGGTCTGATTACGAGAGACAAACTGCTCTGGGTGCTTCAAACCATACAAGTCTGCTGGTCCGGACGGTATAATACCTGCCGAGCTACAGAGGTCCTCAGATATTATTCTGCCAGTGTTAGAAAATATTATGAGGAGCTGTGTAGAACTTATCCACATTCCACTATTATGGAAAAAAGTCAATGTAGTATTCATTCCCAAAGCGATAAAAGAGTTCTGTCAATGGCTCAACATGCCTACTGTAAAGGAAAGTCGGTGGAAACGGTGGAAACCGCAATCACGACTGCACTACCAACTCTGCAGGTAGATGACTCACTTGGGGTTGAGTTGATCGGTCTAATGCTAAAAAGCAGGATAATCAACTCCAAACTGGGTGAGACTTCTGCTAAAAGATGTGTCAGCAGAGATATGCTGCAAGGCGGTATCCCCTCTCCCCTTCTCTGGAACTTAGTAGTTGACGAACTTCTGATATACATGGAAGCGGGTGGTAGCGGAGTGATTGCCTATGTGGATGACGTTGCCATAGGCGTCTCAGGAAAGCATCTCAATACCATTAAAGAACTCCTTCATGTAAATCTCAATAGATTAACCCGCTGGGCATATCGCTGTTGATTGGGAATAAACCCCCATAAAGCTGATCTTGTCCTCTTTTCCAGGAAATATAAAATTCCAATCATAGTCACTCCTTCAATAAACGGTACCAGTTTAGTTTTCTCCGATACAGCAAAATATCTGGGTCTCATTTTTGACAGGAAACTAAACTGGAAACCTAACATTCAAGAAAGAGTCAATAAAGCTACAATAGCTTTATTCTCTGGCAAAAAAGCCATTGGGAACAAATGGGGCCTTCAACCTCGCATAACCCACTGGCTATACATCTCGGTCATAAGAGCGATACTTACTTACGGGGTGGTTGTCTGGTGGACGGCCTTGGAAAATGTAGTCAACTGCATTAAACTAATCAGAGTCCAAAGAACAGCATGTTTATGCACAAGCGGAGCCTTGCGGTCTACCCCCTCTGCGGCATTAGATATTCTGCTTCACTTGATACCCCTCGACATTTTTAGCAAGCAAGTAGCTGCGACTGCAGCTATTCGCCTTAAAGCGACTAAACAGTGGACAAATAATTCATTTGGCCACGCCAATATTCTTAATACATCAGGAATCCTCACAGAGAACATCGAATACACCATACCTGAACTTTGGTTTGACAAAAACTTCCATGTAAGCTTCCCCTCTAGATCATTCTGGGAGGATGATGCTTTCATGGAGGACAAGTCAATCCATCTCTACATAGATGGATCTAAAACCGATAGCGGAGTTGGTGGCGGTGTTTTCTCAGATAAGCTAAATCTAAATCTTTCCGCCTTCCAAATCACTGTAGCGTGTTCCAGGATGAAATTTTGGCGATTAAAGAAGCTCTGTCCTGGCTGAAGAAAAACGTGATATCTGCAAAGGATATCCGCATCTTTTCGGATAGTCAGGCCGCCATCAAGTCCCTGGACTTTGTCTCATTATATTCTAAAACCGCCCTTGAATACCGATCATCTCTCATGGAGATGGCAGAGCAGTTCAACATTCGCCTTTGTTGGGTGCCGGGCCATAGAGACATTCCAGAGAACTGCAGAGCCGATGAACTCGCCAAAATTGGAACCACTCTAACTATTCTACCGGATAAAGGTAGTATAGGTATACCAATCGCTACGTGCAAACTAACACTAAAGCTGGATGCGAATAAAAGAACAGACCTTAGGTGGACTGCTGGGCAAACATGTCTAGCGACCAAACAGATCTGACCAAGGCTCGATCTGAGTCGCCCTAAGTGTCTGATCCTTTTAGATAGGAAACATCTCAGCGCCATAATAGGTGTCATCACTGAACACTGGTGTTATCACTGGACGCAAGAAGGCTTGGCGCTTTTACAAATGATTTCTGTAGGAGCTTTATGGATGAGGAAGAGGAAGAGACAATCCTCCACCTACTCTGCACATGTCCAGCTCTCTCTCAAAGAAGAAAGCTTCATCTAGGAGCTTTCTTCTACAACGACCTAAACGATCTAGAAAATATAGACGTTAACAGTCTCCTACGCTTTATTATAAGCTCAAACTGGTTCCATTAGTAAGAGGATCATAGATCCACGTGACATCACAATGGGCAAATAGGTCTAAGTGGGTTGGTATTTCCAACAGCCACTCTTACCTAACCTAACCTAAAAAGTACACCATGACCGTTTGCCTAGTTATCGAAGGAGGTTTTAAAAATGCAAACACCGGATCTATAAGTCCGATCTTGGGCAAGCTCCATGTAGAAACAAAGATAGCACAATGGATTGAGAACATACTAAAAAGTAGAATTACCAAATCTGAATCTGACGAGTGATGTCATACCTTCTGTGGTTTCTTGTAGCAAACGATATTCTTACAAATTTCGAACAGAAGCCTTCGCCGACGACATAGTCATTCTGTTGGGAGGAAAACATCTTCCAACGATCGGCGAACTAATGGAGTCGGCCTGGAATACATTCTCAAAATGAACTACACGAAATGGTTTAGTGAGAAATCCATCAAAAACCGAACTAGTGTTATTCACAAGAAAAAGAAAGCTAGAAAACTTTACTCTGCCCACAATCAACGGTGTAAGGATACAACTTTCTTCCGAAGTTAAACATCTAGGAATCATCCTAGACAGTAAGCTCAGTTGGAAGTGCAATTTCAAATTAAGAACTAAAAATGCATTAGGAGCATTCTACACATGCCAAAAAAAAACCTTTGGTAAACGTTAGGGTCTAAGATCATGTATAATACACTGGATGTACTCGTACATGGCCATAGTTAGGCCCATTGTTACATATTCTGCGCTGGTTTGGTGGAAAGTCACGGAAAAGACTAGTTATCTCAAAACTCTCACACAAGTTCAAAGACTAGCGTTTCTTAAATGCGCGGCTTCCAAAAGCTCGATCAGACTAAAAGAATCGGACGCACCACAATTTAGGACATCCGGCTATAATACAAGAGTAGGTACGAACTATAAAAACTAACGAAGTGTGGTGACTCCATCGAGGACTTTGGTAGAAGTTTCTCCACATCATTTCCTAGCTGACATGACTGGTTAACGTTGGTTGATACCAACGATGAAAAACTCCACCTCTACACGGACGGCTCCAAAATGGACAAAGGTGCTGGAACTGGAGTCTACTGTGGAAAGATACAGACCCAAGACTCCTTCAAGGTTCCAGACGAATATAGTATGTTTCAGGCAGAAATATTTGCCATTCGTAAAGGCTGTACTATTTATGGAACTTGATCCCTTAGAGATCTCTTTCTTTGCGGACAGTCAAGGAGCCATAAAAACTTTGATAAGTGAAACCACCAAATCAGTAGAGATACAAAAATGTTTTTAAATTCTAACTCCGAGTGGATATCTGCTGGATACCTCGACACACAAAAGTGAAAGGGAATGAGAAAACGGATGAGCTAGGAAGAGAGGGCGCCTCCCTGGACAGGAGTAACACTCATGACGACATAAATATACCGATTGAAACTCTGCCAAATGGAACTTATAGCCACAAAACGATCCAACAAAGCGTAGGTCGCCAGGAGTAACTGTGTAATCCCACATTCCCACTCCCACCACAGGTATCCTAACTGGCAACTGCCTCATAGGCAGGATGGCCAGTAGAATAGTACCATCTTATCAAGATTATTGCAGAAGCTGTAACAGCGAAGAGGAAATAGAGACTATCACACACTCGCTATACTGTGTCCTAACCTCCATATACGCTGTGCCAAACACCGTTCGTACAGACTTTTTGCAGAACTTGAGGTCGTCAGCAAAGAAAAACTGACAGATCTCATCAGATTTGTTAAAAGCTCTGGCTAGTTTTTAGACAACACGAACTAGGTAGGACCCACCATAATAATAGTAGTAATAATCATATAACACTCTAACAACATCAACAGGGAATCACAATACACCAATAGGACTCCGTGTATACTTGTCCTTTAGAGACTAGCACGTCCCTGATTACCTAACATAGCCTTGCTTCGTTGAAAAATCGGTTAGTGACGCCTTTTAGCCAGTCAACTTCCTTTTTCTCGTGAAGAGAATAATTTCAATTCTGAGCGAATTGACTAAAAAATCGTTTCTAGTGTTCCAATCTTTGATTATGGGTTAGATTGGTTGCACGGGCAACCTGAAGATTCTCTTCAGAATTGGCAACAGTTATGCAGCATAATCAGCGTTCGACGATTTGAAGCCACCAAAAGGTGCAACAGTGGATATAATGACCCCTCAACCGATGTCAGGTATCATCTAGGTTGGGCTGAATTATTTACGTCAATTGCAGTTCCGGTGATAGAAGTTGCTTAGTAAATAGTTCTGATCACTTGTGAAGTGAGTTACAAGCATGGAACCAAGAGTCCCTGCTTTCGACTCAGTGCAATTCTGTCCTGCCTGCTGTCTTGAGCGTATTTCAATCTTTTCACAAAAAAACTTTTTTGTGAAGCAAATGCTTTCTAAGTCATCGTCCAAATAAGAGCTTTCAGACAAGTATCATTGTACAAATGAACTTTTAAGAAGCTTTCTAGTTTCGTTGTGCTGCAGGAATTTTTCCTAGCTCAAAACATTTAGTGAAGATACCTCCCAAATTCTGAATAGCTTCCGCTACCATCTAAGCTTAGCTTGAACAGTTTTGAAGGATTTTCCTAGTCAGTGTTGGAAGAGGTGAAAGGTACTCGTATGCTGATAAATGTAATTTTAAAATTAGACTGTGATTCCGATCCACAAAAAATTAGATCGTCTAAACTCTGTTCCAACTGTAGAGGAATCAGTCACCTTAACATCGCGTACAGGATCTTGTCTGCAGCATTGTGTGAAGGCTTGATAGCATATGTCAACGATCTGATTAATTCTCATCAGTGTGGCATTTTGTGGTGTGGTTTCTCCAAAATTGATCACCTGTTCACACTACGGCAAATATTGGAAACCGTCAAAGAAGTCCGAGTGGATACCCAGCATGTTGTTATCAATTGCAAGGCCGCATATGACATTATCTATAGGTAAAAAGGAGCTACATATGCATACATATATCTAGTTTTGGTGTCTTTGGCAATCTTGTCCAATTATATAGAATGACATGAATGCATACGTGGCAGAACGCCAGCAGCCAGTGCTCTATTACGAAACGTATTTTCCCACCATTGGTCTAATTCAAGTATCGAACAGTCATTAGCGCTTCGGTCGTATGCAATTCATCGAGCAATGATAAGTAAATTGAAGAATTTCATTTAAAATGACCAATATCTAGTAAATTCTATGAATGTCGCATCTGGTGATAGTTTTTGCATCATATTTTTCCTATGCTATGTTAATGCATATTCAGTTCATTGATTGTCCGAATCTGAAGTCTTACTTCAAATATATCAGAGATTCGATTAACGCCAGGTCTTACGCGATACCTACGACATCTCATAATACCCGTAATGAGTAAGTTTCGGCTTTTGACAAGTAAGATGAGCCATAGATGATTAATGCCGATGATTTGTTACTCTTAAGACAGAGTGAAAGTGCTTATTATATTTGTTAGTATACACTCTCAGGCATCATCCCATGATCCATCTCACAAAATGTGATTAAATGATTTTATTTTGCTTTCAATTTAGTTTCATTTGTGTTGGCATAAATCAGAGATAAATTATTGGAAGACCATATAAGATAAATACCAATACCATTTGTCTCATATAAGGCTGCCACTAAGCAAAGTCCTAAGGACGGCGCCTTACGCAATACTCCACTCGATATTCTGTTCCACTTGGCACCCTTCGATATTTTCAGCAGCAATTCGCCTTAAAGGGCCTACACGGTGGACAAATAAACGGTTTGAGCACGCTAATATGTGTAACATACTAAGCCTCAACATTGGTTTGACAAAGACTTTCATGTAAGCATCCCCTTTAGATCTTTGTAGGAGATAGATGATTTCATGGACGACAAATCAATCCATTTCTTTACCAATGGATCCAAGTTTGATAGCGGTGTTGATGGCGACGTGTTTTTCAGATAAGCTTAACCTAAGGCTCTCCTTCTACCTTCCAAATCACTGTAGTGTTTTCCAGATGGAAATTTTAATAATTGAAGAAGTGCTGTCCTGGCTGAAAACAAACGTGATATCTGAAAGGGCTATCCACATCTTACCAGGTAATCAGGCCGCTATCAAACCTTCTACTCAGTCTCACAAAATTCTAAAACCGCCCTTCACTGTCGATCATCTCTCAGAGAGATGGCGAAGTAGTTCAGCGTTCCCCTATATAGGGTACCGACGAACTGAGCAAAATTGGAACCACTCTACCTATCCTCTCGGAAAAAGGTACAAGCAGGATGCTAATAAAAGAACAAACCTTAGGTAGACTGTTGAGTTAACATGACTAGCGGCCAAACAAATCTGATCAAAACTGGATCTGAAGCGCTCAAAGAGTTTGATCTTTCAAAATAGGAAACATCTCAATGCTATCATAGTTGTCCTCACTGGACATTGTCTTATTAGCAAGCATGCAAGAAGGCTTGGCGTTTTCCCAATCCACTTCAACAGAAGCTACATGGCAAGGAGGAGACAATCATCCACCTGCTCTTTATGAGTACAAGCCTAGCTCTGTCCCAAAGAAAAAAACTCTATTTACAATAACTTAAGCGATCTAAACAATATAGACGTTAATAGTCTCCTCCGCTTCGTCAGGAGCTCATGCCTGATTTCTTCATCAGCAAGGATATGCAGGACTAGCCAGGTCAGGTCATATCACCGAAGCAGATTTTTGGATCTGAATATCCGGCTCATTTTGGAGAAAGAGTTACATAAAAAGCCTGAAGATCCAGCTGGGGTAGCGTGGCTAACTACCCAAGAACGTCGAATGAGAACCGACTTATGGTTGATCGCTAATCTACACATCAAAAATGCACACCTTTTTACAATCCGGAGGAATAGGCGATGCTCCCAAAAAATGTTTTTATAAGATCATCGAAAAACCAGCTAGTTATTTTTTTTTTATAATTTGCGCGCGCTCAAGTGATTTATGTACCCTTAAAATGTTTGCACACAGCGCGGGCGAAGGAAAATCAGGGAGGATGAAAAGAGAAGTACCGGTGAACGCTGGTTTTAAATGTTTGAAGGTTATAATGACTAGGGAATAAAGAGCTATGCAGGGCATTCCGTAGGCGAGTTGTACGGCTTAGAAACGAATCACGATATTTTAGAGTACGTCCGAAAGTGGGCTTGAGGGTATACTGATTAGCATTCATAGCGAGATGGGTGTTACGGTTACGGAAATAGCGATCAAACAGAGTGAGATACAAGACATTACGCCGGTGTTCGAGGGTGTCCATTGTTTGAGTGATATTAGTATCACCTATGGGTTTTATCGCACGGGTTTGAATCCTATCTAGCAGGTGAAGGGATGTTTTGGGAGCACCCGACCAGATGTGGGCATTGTACTCCAATTTCGGGCGGATAAATGCTTTCTATATTGTGGCCAGATCAGAGGGGTTGAAGTATTTCTTACATCGCTTGAGGAAACCTAGACATTTCGCAGCATTTTTGACGACATCGAATATGTGGTCATTCCAACGTAAGCTATCACTAACACACGTACCGAGAATGGAAAGTTTATCGGTTTCGACGATGCAAGTGCCTTTCATGGATAATGGCTGGGTGTTTAAATTTCGCCTTAACGACAGCAGACAGCATTGAGCTTTGGAATCATTAAATTCTACTCTGTTGGTGGGTCCCCGATTAGTTATGCTGTTAATATCAGAATTTAATGAGTTCCCGTTCTACACCCGATGAGCAGGGACGTGAGTCAGGGAAGGAATATGAAAAGCAGAGAGTACTATCGTCAGCAAAGGAATATATTGGATTAGAAGTAGCAGACAAGTGATCGTTGATGAAAATTTAAAAGAGTGTCGGAGACAGAACGGTGCCCTGGGGCACACAAGCACTTATTTTGTGAATATCAGACTTGAAACCATCCAAGATAACTTGAATTGAACGTTCCGAAAGGTAGTTTCTAATCCAATGAAGAAGAGAGTCATCGATCCCAAATGCACGCATTTTCGGCAAAAGAGCCTGATGCCAAACTCTGTCAAATGCCTTAGAAATATCAAGGCAACTATCTTGCTTTCGCCAGATTGATGTACGCTTTGGTTCCACAAATCACCAGTGGACCTGTTGCTACGAAAACCATATTGCCGGTCATGGAGAAGTTTTCGTGATTCGACATATTTCATGAGCTGCCGATTTATCACCGTTTCCATGACCTTGGAAAGAAGGGACGTTAGTGCAATGGGTCTGTAGGAGGAAAGAGAAGAAGATTCGCCTTTTTAGGGACGGGGTGGAGAAAGAAAATATGTGCAAGTGGTGAATAGACGCGTTATTTTTTTGCTCGGTGTTTAGCACTATATATTTACGTGTTTCTTTGCTAAAAATTAATTAAAAAGTGCGCGAAAAGGGCAAGAGAGTCGTCTAAAGTTAAGTTAGATACATCCGGCTCCATAGGCTTTTTGGAACAAATGAAATCGCTTGATCTAAACCCATTTAACACGTCTACCCCTACCCATTTTACGACCACTGCTTCAACTCTGATCGATTCAATTTTTGTATCCGATATGGGTAAAGTCTTGTTATATAGCCAACTCTCAGCACCTGCATTCTCTAAACATGACTTGATATATATAACTTACCAAGCTAAAAATGACTTTGTTGAATCTAAAGTCATGTTTAGAGATTTCCATAACTTAAATTATGCTCAATTGCAAGCTGATACTATAGGCACAAGTTGGGAGCGTATTTATCGGATTCCCCTTGTCAATGATCAAACTAACTTTCTGCAGGAAAAAATTGCTTTCCTCTTTAACAAACATGTGCCGTTAAAAACAAAACCTGATAGGCCCCCTCACCTTCAATGGTTTACCCCTAATATCCTACAGCTTATGAAAAAGCGTAATGATGCCAATAATAGCTGGAAAAAATACAGAATGCCTGAGTTCTTAAATATATATCGCAAATTACGTAATGAAGCGGTTTCTAAAATAAGAAACGCCAAGCGTGTCTTCTACTATCGGAAGTTCGGTAGCTGCTCCTCAGGCAGAGAGGTTTGGAAACATATCCGTGAACTTGGGTTAGGAAAACAACTAAAACTCCCGATGATATAGACTGCAACCACCTTAACTCAACTTTTTTAATGTCAAGTGATCCACCCTCAGTAAGCTTAACTACTTTCGACCAGCCACCGGATGATTGTAGAGAATCATACTTTGAATTCTACAGATTACGCGAGGAAGACGTTGCAGAAGCGGTACTATCGATCAAATCAAATGCTATGGGGATCGATGAAATTCATCCAAAATTTGTTAAGCTTCTGCTTCCATATTTACTGCCTTTTATAACACATATCTTCAACTCAATTTTAACGACGTCAGTCTTTCCCACTCATTGGAAAGACGCTAAAATTATTCCTATTCCAAAGAAATCGAATGGAAATGCAGTGGAATTCAGACCTATCTCAATTCTGCCATTCCTTTCAAAAGTTTTTGAGAAATGTATTCTCAAACAGATTCAAATCTATCTACAATGTAAAGAACTGCTTTGTGAGAATCAATCTGGCTTCCGTCAAAAACGAAGTTGCAAGACTGCGTTATTATTGGTAATTGACGAAATTAGGAAAGCTATTGATGACAACCATGCTACAATACTAACGTTACTTGACTTTTCGAAAGCATTCGACACCGTTAAAGCTCAGAAAAGCACCGTTCTGCTTAAAGCTCAGAAAAGAGTTTAAATTTTCATTGCCCTCTACAAAACTTATATTTTCTTACTTAGAAGGAAGACGACAACAGGTTGTAGCGGGGAACCGATGTTCATGCTATTTGCCTATAAAGAGGGGAGTACCGCAAGGCTCCATTATTGGACCATTGCTTTTTTCGCTCTACGTAAATGAACTGCCAAAGGTTGTCGTGCATTGTGCAATTCATATGTTCGCCGATGATGCCCAGATCCACTTAAGTTATCCCATGAATTTGGTTCACGAAGCCACTGCGCAGGTGAATGAAGATCTCCAGCGTATACTTGGTTGGTCAGCTAAGAACGAACTGCGTCTTAATGCCCAGAAAACAAAAGCACTTGTTATCCATAAAAGAAAACTGGACCTTACTCACTTTCCACCAATCCAACTAGCCCAAAGTCCAATAGAGTACGTCGACTGCGCCAACAACCTGGGCCTGATATTTAACCGGACCCTTACTTGGTCTACCCATATAAACGCCACTATAGGTAAGATATATGGTGGATTACGTGCTCTCTGGACTGCACATCGCTTTGTTCCTACACGGACAAAGCTCTTGTTAGCGAAAACCCTCCTAATACCGATTCTGCTATATTGTTCTGAAATCTTTTGCTGCCCCGACTACGACTCCAGACGAAAGCTCAATGTCGTATATAATAATATTGCCCGATTTGTATTTCACCTAAAACGATATGACCATATTTCCTTTTACTCAAAGCAAATCAGCGGATGTACATTTGATAATGTGCTCAAATACAGAACGCTAAGTCTCTTGCATGGCATAATTCAAACTAAGCAACCAGCATACCTATTCAATAGGCTACGCTTCCTTCAGTCAGGTAGATCATGTATGCTTTTTCAAACGAGCTATGCCTGCTTGACGTCTGAACGCCAATTCTTCGTAAACTCCGTACGGCTGTGGAATTCTTTGCCCATAAATATTAGGAAAATTAGAAGCATAAAACAATTTAAAACCTCTCTCTTAAAATACCTGGCCAATGAAACTAATTAGATTTAGAATTTTAAACGCTTAAAATGTTCAATTTGATTGTAAAGCCAATTGTTCTTTTCTATCCTTTTCTCTCTTTTACTTTATCTTACTTACCTTATTTTATTTTATTTTGTTATCACTTCCTGAATTCTTATTGTTATATATACTTGCACATACTTGTATCTGATATTTGAAAAATTTAAGGCTTCCACATTTAAAAGATTCCATTATCTTACCGTGTAAGCAATACTTACTTAGTAAAAAAAAAAAAAAAAAAAAAAAAATGCTGTTCCATCTGCTCGGGAACAGTCCTAAAGAATAGGATTGATGAAAAAAATTACGCAGTGGTTTTGCCAGCGTGGAAGAACACCTCTTCAGAAGAAGGGGATATATACCATCTGGACCAGCGGATTTATATATGTTGAGATCTTTAAGTACTCTTGCTACTACACGAGTGCGAAAGTAGATTCGTCCCATTGAAGATTCGACGCACTCAAGTGTAGGCGTTATGTCCTGAGAATGTCATGTGTAAATCGTTTAAGGTGAATTAAACACCAACTAGAATAGTCTCAAATCATTACATACACGACGCCTTAGCTTACAAACGGACTTAGGCTTGTAGATTTTTTTGCGGGCAAAATAACACCATAGCAAGTACACGATTTCCTTACCTCAATGTTCATAAAAGAAAACCTGTCCAGCAAATTGATCATGTTGCGATCAACTCAAAGCAATCCCTTAGGACTCTAGATGTCTCAACCTTTTGAGCTATTGTACTAATATAAACTCAGACAACTACCTAGCTACAGCTAAAGAATGTCCACTGATATCTCAGAAGCCAGACCAACGGAGAAATGCTGTAAAAAGATCCTCTCCACAACCAGCATCAATTACTGAATGCAAGTGTCATCAATTCAAAAAGTCAGCAGAAATGGCAGTCGAAATTCGGCTCAGTAGTAAATACGCAGAGTGAATTTCGTCGTGAGGTCGGTAGTAATCACAGCTTTAATGTGCAGGCAATTCGTCGCACCGTGGAAAGGTTTGAGTGTAAGTACACTCTTTTGAATCTTAAGCCACCAACCAGACAGAGATTGATGCAAAATGAAGAAAACGTAGCGGCCAATATTGAAGAAGACCCAGAAATGTCGATTCGGCGTCGATCAACTGAATTCGGCATCGGCAGAGAGTCAACCCGGCTTATTTTGCTGTTGAATTTGGTCCTACATCTGTATATGATTGTGCTGACGCAAGAATTTAAGCCGGACGATCATAGACAACGCCGTGAGTTCACTAATTGGGCGCTGTAAATATTGGCGGGAAATCCGGATTTTGGCAAAAAATCACGTTCTCGGACGATTTTTGGCGCAGCAGCTATGTCAACAAGCAAAATTGAAGCGAACACAATCTACAAGTGTTCGGCCAAATATCAATGCATCCACAAAGATTGACTGTTTGATACTGTTTATGGCATGGCGTCATCATCGGACCTTACTTCTTCGGAAATGAGGAAGGAGACACCGTTACCATTCATGGTTTTAGGTATAGGCAATGTTAACCGAATTTCTGTGGTCGGAGCTCGACAACATCGATATATCCGAGCTGTGGTTTCAACACGACGGTGCTACATGCCATAAAAGCAACGCAACGCTTGTGAAGGAGAAATTTGGCGACTGGGCTTTGCTTTCAGTGCGGGTTTCGACGCGTTAAAACCACATCGAAATTACTTATTGGTTGAAGCCTGGTCCATCCTAGCCGTATACATATGTAAGTAGCAGGTTGCCACAAAATTGATTAAGGGACGCAGAAATTTCCAAGATTTATAGTTTCGAAGTCGTCCAGGTGCAACACTTTCGAATGCTGTTTCAATCTCTGCTTAGGGCTGATCTTGAACACAATAAAAATGGATTTAGTGTAATATATAACTCCAACTGTGTTGTCACCGTGTTAATCTTCTCAAGATTTTCGCTATCTAGAATGGTCAGCTTCCTCTTATTCTGAAAATAACAACAAGTTTTAAGAGTATTGGTTGAAAGGTCAATTGAACCATTAAATTACTACTGGAGATGCGTATGATTTAGAACAACCAAATTGAGCTGATGCGCAGTATAGCGTCATTATCTGTCTGAGCCGATCAACGAGGGGGGCATGTATCGAGTATGAATTAGAGTTGTTCTTCTGTCTGGTTCTTATAGTCTTTCTTCATATCAAGTCCAAGGATTTTTAAGGTCCACCTCGACCTGTATCTGAATCTTAAAAAAAGGGTGTCTCCAGATTCACATCGATAACCTAGAAAAAGTCGTTCTTTCTGACCGATAGACCATGAGGCATGAGGATACAATGGTGTATCTTCAACGTGGCTACATATAAGCTGTCTTTGTAATTCTTATCTAGCTTTCAAGTTTTCATGAGCCGAAATCAGTACATTCCGCTTCTGTGTTCCGAAAAACCTGTCAATTTGTTCACCATTCCTTTAGTTGTACATATTAACCAACCGACCACTGACCACAAAACTCAACACCTTTTCAGATCACCGCATGTGTGTACTCATATCTTTGCCGGTGGATGCCGCCATCATCTTTTCAAATTTTTTCCAAACACCTATCAAACGTCCAATCAAAGCCGGTCGCCCAGTTCCAGTTATGTAATCCATTCGAAAAGCTGCCTCACAATCCATGTAAGCAGTCTAATTATGGAACTACTGCGCACCTCTTAACGCACTGATCCGTCGCAAAATACGCGAAACCTCAATGAAGTTAAGAAATCATCAGCAAAAGAGAGATGGAGAGACAATTTGTTGTCGTTGCTGGAGCAATTGAAGCCAAACGAAAGCCAAGAGTGGGTCTGAGCTCTGGATAGTGGGTATATGCCACTATGCACACCATTGCCATGCACTCGGACAGACGTGCATCATCGTTGGAGCGCAAAATCGACAGCGACATAAAAATCTCGGCGCGATATCAAATTCGCTGATCGCTGTGTGCCAGCACTAGTACTAGTCCAGATTATGAGGAGCGTGCGATCAGTCCGAGGCCAGCCAGAAGCAGTATGGATGGGGGATGCGAGAAAAATACTCTGATCGAGATGGAGAAGGAGATTGAAATGGAGATGGGGATCGAGATCGACATAGAGATCGAGATCTCCGTTTTCCAGATTTTATTTCACTTTATTGGATTTTCCTGCATCTCTGCATCTTGACATGTTTTCATCTCCTCATCTTCATCATCGCCGTCATTGTGTACGAGTATATGAAGTTTATCGATACATTGTCCCTCCTTCCTTTAGTGAGAAGGTGTACCTGGGGAATATTTGATCACCTTGCGGTAAGAACTTTCTAATCAAAATGAGGAATAAAGAATGCATTACCAGGCAACAGTAATAGCAAAAACAACAACACTAACATCAACAAACAACAACAACAACAAACACGATGAAGTAATTCAATAGGTTATCCTCTAAAGTGCTGACAGAAGCCGATGGTGACGGATAAACACTGTTTTGTCCATCGTCTTCTTGGCTTGGTTGTTGGTGTTTGTTATGTGGTGCTGCTGCAGCAGTGCTTGTTGTCTTGTGATCATCGCGAGCGGCTTCTTTCGATTAAAACGATCGACAATGACAACAATGACGACAACGAAACGATCGGCTCACGCAAATGATATTCAAGAAGACGACCACGACGATGGAGATGCCGAAGATGATGATGTCTATAGTCGAAGACCAGTGGCTCATGCGAGGCAGAGGGTCCCGTCGCTGGAATGGATAATAATTAAGTGTTACACGAAGGAGTATGCACGTGGGTGGTGTTGGTTGAGATTGCTTACCTTTATTAAAGTTCGTATATTTTGTTTTTAGTTCTGAACTGGGGAAACCTTTTTGGAACTGACTGACAAGCTGTTGATTGTCTTTCAACGGGTGCTTTGCTTTTTAGTATTTAAAGACGTTTGCCACTGATCTATCATTTTATATTGTAATCAGTAAAATCAAAGATACAATTCGGAATCTGGTTCCTTGTGGAAAAATGCATGGGGACCGTGAAGGACTTTGCAATGTTTTTTGTTTTTTTTTCCTTTTGGGGGGAGGAGAAATGCCTTACGCATCATAGGGAGGTCTGTTGGCATTGACCATCCTCGTGTGTCCGGCTCTCTCCGCATGCCTTCGGATCATCCGGACTAAAACTCTTCCCGACTCTGTGGCTTCTGACACAACCCCCTGGGACCGCTCTTCGCATTACTTCAAGGGGCTGTGATCCTACACCCTTTCGGGTTTACGTGCTTTTCCGGTATTGTTCTTCTTTTCTTTTCTTTCTTCTGAGAATATCTTCCACAAACTGGCAATTCTTCCCCAGTTCAGGTCACTCGTCAGCATTTTATCCACAATGTTTTCTGGGTTGAAGGCACTAATGCTGTTTTCCGTTGATGTACGTCGTTTGCTGGGGAGTCGCCATACTGGCAGGCTGGCCTATCCATTTTGCCGATCCTATGTAAAAAGGCTTTGAAATTTCCGTGTCCGATGAGGAACTGGGTGACGAAGTAGTTGACCTCCCCGTGTTTCCGGTCTTTCCACTCAGCCACATTTCTTATCAGCGTCGCTGTCCACCTTCCTCTGCTTTCCGAGATCCAGCGCTCTTGCCACTTCCGTATCGTTTGCTGCCCTTGTGCTGCTATGAGATCGATGGGAGTCACTCCTGTGACTACAAGGACGGCTGGTTCCGACAGCGTTCGGTAAGAGCTAGCTAAGCGTAGAGCTCCACGTCTTTACACTGCCGCCATCTGCTTCCGGTACTTTTCTTCTCGAAGTGCGTCTGCCCAGATCTCACTTCCATATAGGAGAATGGCATGCGTTGTCGACATTAATAGCCTGTGCTTACTTGGAGTTGGACCACCTATGTTCGCCATTAATCTACTGAGTGATGTTGCAACTCTAGAGGCTCTTTTCGCTACGTACTTTATCTGTTACCAGAAAGTTACTTTTGTGTCAAGCCTCAATCCCAAATACCGCACCGCGTCCTTGCTCTTAATGACTTCAGAGCCAATTTGGAAGTCTATTTGTGTCGGGATTTTCTTCTTCGTCAGAAGGTCTATCTCAGTTTTGTCTGTTGCCAAACTAAGACCGTGCTCATCCATCCAGAAGGTTGTTCGTCGCATGACTTGTTTCAACTTTCTTTGCGAGTTTTCAGTGGCCGTTATTGCCGCGTTATTGCGTTATCACTGCCGCGATGTCGTCTGCGTACCCAACGAGAAAGGTGTCTTCGGGCATCTCCATCCGCAGTATATCATCATAGGAGATGTTCCAGAGGTCTGGTCCCACGATTGATCCCTGTGCTGCTCCAGATGTTATTTCCTTCCTTCGTAGGCCTTCTGTGGTCTCGTAGATCAGCTCCCGATTTCTAAGATAGTCCTTCATCATATGTAATAGGTAGGCTGGGATGTTAAATCTATTTTCTAGCGCATTTAGTATATTACTCCACCTGGCTGAGTTGAATGCATTTCTTACGTCCAGGGTTGCCGACAAAACGATCTTCTTAGAGCGGCAACTTCCTTGTTGTTCCTTTTCAGCGCTTTGGGAAGACTCCTTCTTCGAGGCAACTGTTGTACATGTTGAGCAGCAGGTTAAGGCATGCTTGGGCAGTCACTTTTATTACTTCTGCTGGAATTCCAGCTGGGCTCTTCTGTTTTTCATTGTCTGCACGGCTAACCCCAACTCTTCTTCGCTGAAACCTGGAGTTTCCTCTCGCCGGGCTGATGTGTTGTCGGGAGGCCTGACCGGATGAGTTGGGAAGAGGGTGTTTACAATGCACTCCATCTTGTCTTCATTTAGAATAGACAGTGCCGATTGGGTTCCCAGTTTCTGCATTACGACCTTGTAACCTAGCCCCCCAGGGATCGATGGTTATGTCTCGGCGGAGATCCTCACACTTCTGTTTTTTGCTCGAATTGATGGCCCTCTTGAGCTCGGATTTTTTGGTTCTGAACTCCGCTAGAGCTTCTTCTATGTTTTCAGCGTGTCTTCTCCTTCCCCTGGTGACTATGCGCCTAAGTTGTAGGCATCTCCTGCGGAACTCAGCTATCTCGTCTATCCACCAATACACTAGATTTCTCCTTCTGTTGTTGCAGCTTTTCCTGGGTATTGAAGCATCACATGCGAGCCGTATCAGTTGCATCGTGACTTCAGATTTTACTTCCGCAAATCCTTGTACTTGGAGCACGGCACTTTCTCCTTCTTCAATGACGGATTTGAAAAGCTCTTCGTCTAATCTGTTAATATTCGTGACCATAAGTATCTTGTGACAGTTTCTGCTAGGTGATAGCTAAATGTAAATAACGTAGAAAGTGAGGCAGTCTTTTTTTTTAGTCCGGTGAATTAAATAGTAGAATCACAGTCAGTATTGAGAATATGGAAGTACCACATTTGCAGACTTAGAGCAGACTACCCACATTTCCCTGCCAGGTAGAAAGAACTGCTTGGGCGTTGGAAAGATTTCACAAGGCTGTCAGGGTGAATTAGATACCTTCATAGATATGTAAGGCAGCAGGAGTTGACTTAATGGAAAGTATACACCAACTCATTCCCGTGATCTTGTCGGAGGAACTCTAGTATGGTTTGTCCGAACCTCACGCAATGAAACCTCCATATTAAGAAACGGATAGTGAACAAAAATCAGCTGATTGTGCCATGTTCGACGAAGGTCGTCAAAGAATCTGGTCTAAATAGCAATAGAGGCATAAATTTCGCCGAGGTCCGAAGAAGAGACCAAAAGAAAAATAATTGGATCACTCAAGTGTAAAAACATCAGCCAACCCTTGCCCTCACTAACGAGATGATCTAAAATATAGTGCCCTGTAGCATGTTTTTAAGTTCCTTTAGTTTAGCCAACCTAAAATCCGGCGCAGTAGCGTTGGATGTATGTTGATTTTACGCGTGACATTCTTCAACGACAGTCAACGAGGCTGCGGAACATGAGTTTTAAACCGGGTAAGTCCACAATTGACCAAATATTGCCACTACGGCAGATCACCGAGAAAATCCAAGATGTCCAGACCGATACTCATCACCTCTTTATCGTGGGCGCATATTTTAGTTTTGACATCTCTGTCAAATCTGCCAGATTGTGCAGAATAACGATGATGAAGGCTTTGATGAGAACTCTGATGTCAAAAAAGTGTTTAGACAAGGGGGTGCGCCCCCATGTGACTTTTTTAACATCAAACTTGAGAAAACTGTGCAAAACGCGTTAGCCAATAGCAGTGGTAACATTTTCTAAGAATTTATGAAACTGCTAGTATATGCTAAAGACATTGTTTTCATTGGCAGAACCAAGCTAGCTGTTAGTGATGTATTTTCAAGTATTGAAACAGAAGAGGTAAAAATTGGCTTAGCTGTGAATAATGGCAAAACTATGTAAGTATACCACATGGTCGAATCAGATAGAATGTCACAATAGACATCTTACTATTCTATAACATTGGAATGGTAAGGGGCTTGATCCATATCGACCCCGATAGAGACACCGCGTAAGAAATCAAACAATAAGTTACAACAAGCGAAAACTACAAGCTGTGCAGCGGCATCGACCTGGTCGGAAGAGCTGGCAACAATCGCCTGAGATGCCTAATATATGTTGGGCTCCACCTCGAAGGGTCTTCGATTCCTACCCGAAGAAATAACGCACTGTATGAAATAACAAAGGGGATACTAGAATAAAGCAAAATAAGTGGGACTATACATTCATTTTCCGTTTAAAAATCTCCTGCATTGGACAGAGTCAAATAACAGGCTGTGATACCGTTCCTAAAAAGACTAGACCTAAGCTCAGCCATACCCATGCAAGACCACAGCCCATAAGCCAAACGTTGTTCATTTTAAAAACTTTAGAAAAATTACCTGACACTCATATTCGAAGTAATATGCACTCAGAAGACTTAGCCTCAAACTAGAATGTCTGTACGAGAGGTAAAGCATGGAAACGGCCCGACATGAAGTTGTGAGCACCATTTAAAAACGTCTATACTACAAAGAGCACACATTAGCAGTCTCCCTTGGCATCGGAGGAACCTTCAAAAATATCAACATTCCCACTGTAAGTAGAAGCCTAGGAAATGGTGGAGTTCATCCGCAATAGAAACATCAATGCAACACTAGGTACAAGTAACACGTTATTGAAGGTCACCCCTCACGGAGGAGTGATATCACCTTCTCTTGATACCCCATCACGACTTTGGAACACCATTCGCTTGCATTTTCCCAAGCAAAGAACCTGCCCTAGAAAGGGAACTGGCAGATCAAAAATCTACTCTCCACTCTGAAGGTGTTCGCCTCTAGAAGCCGAAGTGTTTAGACGTGATTAGAGTAAAGTGGTTTACCTACAGCAAGTATACAAAAAAATCAATTTGATTTATTAGTGAGATAGAGACTCAAAAGTGAATAAAGACATATTGTTATTCCAAAATAAATCCAATTATCGAAACAATAAACAGTGAAAATAGACAAAGCAATGGTGCTAGTGATAATATTCGCGAAGCTGAGCTTAGAAAAACGTTCTCCTCTCTCTGCAAACACAGAGAGGCCGACAAGCTCCCAATTCAGCTGAATGGACTCTAGTTATCAGCAACCTAAGACATTCAGCTAACAACTACAATGAGTCTATTAGAAAGAGAAAGAGACAATCATAAGCAGAAGAGGATGACCATAAACATCATAAACAGCCTTACCTGGAAAACAATCCTTTCTTCGCAAGTAAACAGCTCCAACATGACACATTCTCGAAGGGAAAAATCCAATCTCAACCCTGTTAAGAACATTAGCAAAAGTACTAACATATTCTGCCCACCTATATTTATTATTATTATTATAATTTATTAACATATGATTAAAATACATATGCATTAATACATAGAAAACGAGCACTAGCTGCAGAGGCCTTCGGCTCTATGGTACTTAGTTATAAACTAAATTAATATGTGTTAGTAAAGATACTTAAATCTGTAGATTAAATTTATTTGCAAAATTGCTAATTTGGACAATATTCTCGTGGTTGGGTTTACTTAAAAATTCGTAGGGTGGATGTTGGTTTTTTGGTAGGCAGTTACGATATTCACCTATTCCTAGGATGTGACTGATGTTGATTTGGGAGTGACAGGATTGGCAAGATGGCGGAGATTCCCTTTTGAGGAGATGTTGGTGGTTGAATGCTGTGTGTCCTAAACGCATCCTCACGAAGGTAGTGTTCATGCCTTTTGAAGTTGTGGTAGGGAAGGTTGGCTGCGATCTGTCCGTGTTGATGGTGAAATAATGGTGATGGTAGTTATTACAAGCCAAGAGTTGCCTAGATATAACCTTTTTGTTAATAAATCTTAACATATCAGGTCTGGAGTGAATTGCAAATTTGTGCACTGGAGCGCTGTGTGCAAAATTGGCAGCTATGTCGGCGTGTTCGTTACCTTGAATCCCCATGTGACTGGGGATCCACATTAGCTTCGGCTTGTTGGGGGATCTTATGAGGGAGTCTCTAATCTGAATAACACACTCCGAATTGTGGTTAGGGTTCTTAACTGCATTGAGTACTGATAAGCTATCAGAGCATACTACGTGTTTACCACGCATATTGGTGGCTATTGATGTGGTTTTTTGAATAGCAGAAGCCTCAGTGGTAAAAACAGATGCGCTATTAGGTAGTAACCCTATGATGAACAAAGATCCGTCTTCGTAGGTAGCTGCGAAGGATGTGCTGTCACTGTTTTTGGAGCCGTCAGTAAATATAAGTTTCCAACAACTGGATCTTAATTCCGAAGTAATGCCAAGGAATAAAGCATGATATATGTCTAAGTTGGTGTCATTTTTGTTATATTTTGCTAAGTCCATGATGAAAGATGTTTGCTTTATGAACCACGGTGGATATAACGGGAGGTGTACAGAGATCCTGTTTACCGGAGGTTCGAGTTCTTTGGAGCAGTGCAATGCACGGAAGATAGCGGATGGAAAGCGCTTTGCAGTTTTCATTTTCCTAGCGGAGGCGATGTCTTTATCAATGATGGATCCATTTGTGAACAACAGCTTAATGTACAACTTGGCTCTGGTTACTTCTATGCGATGTTCTATTGTAGGTAGACCGGATTCAACTAACATGTTCTTCACAGTGCTTGTGGGGAAAGCATTAATACTCCTACGTGCTGCTTGATGGTGTTAATTGTTGATTTTGGGCAGTTTCCGCAGATAAGTAAACCATAATCAAGCTTGCTAAGTACTAGAACATAATGTGTTGATATGTGTATTACATTTACATTTGCTAGCTAATTAACTTATTATATTGGCTCTCGCAGCAAGGCTCTTTTTTAGTTCTAAACAATGATCTTTCCAATTATACTTATTATTAAATATTAGACCTAAGATACTTAGACTTTTTACACTTTCTATATTGAGGTTATTAAAGCTTAAAGTTAAGCCTCTACATGAAGTCTTGCGGCAGATGTGTAAGGTCTTACATTTGTCTAGTGACAATTTGGCTCCAGATGAATCTGACCATTTTAGTATGTCTTTGACTGTAATTGTTAGTAGTGTTTTAGTTTATTCCAGATCAGTGTGCTTAATAGGATGTATATATCATCAGCGTAAATGCAGTGATCAATTTGCTTGTGTTTATTTATAATTTTACTTATATCATCAAAAGCGATGATGAAAAGTACCACCGATAATGGAGAGCCTTGCGGAATACCATTAAATAGTGGATGGGTAGATGAAGACCAATTGTTTGCTCTAACACAAATTTTCCTATTCGTGAGAAAAAATTTGACATAGAGGAAAATTTTCGGGCCAATGCCCCATGTTCTAAGTTTATTTAACACCAAATGTATGCCTATCTTAGCGAAAGCCTTTTCGAAGTCAAGAGAGAGGATTGTGGCATGATTGCCATCTGATATGGCGTTAGAGATGAAGAAGTCTAGATGCAGAAGTGCATCAGAGCAACCTTTATTAGGCTGAAAGGCAACTTGGTTTGAATATAATAGTTTTTTTTTTATTCATATACCAAAGCAATCTCTTAGCAATAATTTTCTCAAGAACCTTCGACATGCAGGGAATAAGTGATATCGGATGGTAGCCGTTAATATTATCTGTGCCTTTGTTAGGCTTAGGAAGAGGAAGAATTGTCACTAGCTTCCAGTTTTGTGGGATCACCTACATTTGGTTTTGGTGCTAATTGCAATAATATTTCGGAATTAATTAATTTATCTGCTTCAGAATGCAGTACTAGTGAAATAAATTATAAATTTGTAAACCTAGGATATCTTAAAACAAAAGTGTACACAAATGATGTGAATGTTCATAAAATGATTCATAAAGTGGAAGCAATCACGCTTCTGAGACTTGCATTGAATCGTTCAAGAGTCTTAAAGAAAAAAATGCTGAGCTTCCCATACCCAAATGCATGAATTGCAACAAAGTAAGTCACGCAGGTAACTCTATAAATTGTCCAGCATATATTGAACACAAAGAAAAAAGGGAGACATTGAACCACAGAGAAAGAATAATTGTAGCAAAAACAAGCAAGTTGTCTTTAACACAAATCAAGCAATAGCTAATCCAAGCAGATCATATGCGTCCATATTGAAATCTCCTAATATTGCAACAGAGACTGATAAAAAGGCAACAGGATATCTTAATGACTTCATTAAGGAATCTCAAACTTTGTTCAATATTCCATTCCAAGATCTCTTAAAAAAAATTAGACAATTCTGGCCAAAATACAAAACACAAAGACAAAATGTTCACATACGAGTACCTAGAGTTTGTAGCTTTTATTGTTGTATAATGGTTTTGTCAAATATGAACATTATATCAATGAATTTTAATTCAATTATTTCGCATGAAAGGAGATTAGCACTATTAAGCACAATCCTAAATTTGAAGGCTACAATATCATTAGAAATGACTCAGGAAGGGGAACCGCAATAGTATTAGACAATAAGTATGAATACAAGGAAGTTGTCTTTTCTCAGTTTATCTGGCTTCAATCTCTTCTCACAATGCTGATGGATCAACTTTTCGCTTATTGCTTGGCAGCATCTAAGTATATTCACTCCAATTCTGGGACAAATTTACCAAGAGAAATAGACAGACTTTTCTCTCTTTTCAACTCATTCGATGGAACTGTTCTCGGAGGAGATTTTAATGCGAGACATCCTTATTGGGGAGACAGAACTTAAAACAGAAGTTCATTTTATAACTGTTTTTAAAATAACGCTTTCTTAAGCTTTGACTTAATCACCCCTAATAGTCCTACCTCTCCGCGATCTTCATCCGTAATTGATTATTTCATTTTCTCTGCTAGTTTTAATAGCTCGTCTACACCTTGTCATACCTTTGCTACCCCTTGAGATCATTTTGGAATCTCAATAAAATTAAGACTTCTTAATTTCTTACCAATTTTATTACCTCCACCCATTTTCAGGTCACTCAAAAATACCAACTGCGACTGTTTTAGAATAAGTTTACACAACAAACTCTCAGCAATCAATTTAACTGATTGTAGAAACATCTCAAGCAATGAAATAGACTTACTCATAAATGAATTGAATTCGAAAATGACACAGACACAGACACAGTTCAAATACAATTACAAAAGTTCGTAGCCAATGGTTAAGAAAACTTTAACGAATTTTTCACAGACACCTTAATAGAGTTAATCAGGAATATGTAGAACTATCTTCTAGAATTAAATGCTTAAGCAAAATTATAAAACAAAATATCAACATACGAGTACGTTATGTTAGTTACGCATTTTCTATAGAAAAGTGGCCTCAAATTTAAAAGTTAGCGTGGGCAAGAAATTCCATATTTCAGGTTTTGAAATTGGATATCTGAAGACTCAACTTTCAATTTTATTTAAACGCAGTTTAAACAACAGTTTAGAAACAACTAACGCATTTTACGCAAGACTGCGAAACATAAAGCCTTCCTCTTCATGCATTTAAGGAAATCGATAGAATTACAGGTAGAAAATTTTTTGGTAGTGATGTCTCTATGGACACTCTCTTTAATAACGGACCAGGCAAAGTTAAATGAGTTTAAAGACCATTTTTCTTCCCTTTATACAGAAAAGATACCTTCTTTTGATCCCGAATTGATGAATGAAGTCTACACAGTCGTATCACAGTTCAAACTCATACTTCTTAACTACATTTTCCCTAACCTTACATGCGATCAATGCTGGCATACCTCCGTTTACTTCTACTGAAAAAATTCAACTTCTACGTACAGGCAGGCCTCAACAATAAACATTCTTCCGGTATAGAAAACTTTTGGAATTACATACTAAGGAAAAGTTGTTGTTCTCTCGACCAAATACTGTCCTACATCTTCAATCACACTATAAACAATGGTTACTTTCCCTCTATCTAGAAAAAAGTAAGAATTATACCAGTGTCAACAAAAATAACAGCTAATGAAATAAGTCAATTTCGTCCCATTTCACTTTATCGAATATTGGAAAACTTTTTGAAAAATTTTGGCAGAAAATATAGACACATTCTGTGAAGAAGGAAACGTAATTCCAAATATACAAATCGGTTTTCGAAAAGAACATGTTGCGGTAAATTTTCCCGCAACAAGTTTGGCTCTCTCTTCCCTTATAAGTCCCTTCGGTCCCTCTTTTCTTTGAGTGGGAACACCGAGCTCTGGCGGAGGTGGAGGGCAGCCATGGTCCCATCAGCCAGTGGCCCACCAATCCCAGACCTCGGAAAAAAACCCACATAGGTTCACTGGAAGAACCCCAGGGTGCGACAGGAGGTCCACCAGGAACACCGTTGTCGGAGCCCATAAATAGACGGGAGACTCGCAACGGGCAGCATCAGACAAGACGTCTGAAAGTCGCCGACGGGTGGGGACGGACGGTCCTTTCAATCCAGACACCCCAACACGATGATGACGGGTAGGGGAGGACGATCCCTGGAACAAACACCCCAACGAAAGCCAACTACATGAGGCTTGAATAACACCCCATCCGGCTACCAATGGGGGTGCGGATACAGGCATCACATCACACAACCGATGTGGATGCAGCTAGCTGGAGCTAGCACCAAACCAAGTGATCGATGGGTGAAGAGACGACGATCTCTTTATAGCCACACCCCAATGAGGGAGCAACAAAGGAGCAACAGTGGTGTGCAGGCGGACGGCCGGTATAATCGGGCACACCCCAACGACGCCCCAGCTTTAAAAGTTAGGTTCGATGGGTGAAGGGATGACGACCCCTTTTTAAGCCAGCACCCCACCGATGGAGCACCAAAGGAGCAGCAGAGGCGTGTGGGCGGACGGCCAAGTAATAAGACCGCCTCCACCGAGGGAACAAGAAAACATAAATACAAACCATCACCAACCCAACAACGATGGTACAAAAGTACAAACTGGCAGATAGGCCAGAGGGCAGAAGGGCCCAATGACAAAAAAAAAAAAATAATTGTAAGGAGTGACACGCTATTTGTCAGTCCCCACCCCCCCCCCCCCCAAATCTGAACGCCGATCCACCGGAGTAGGTA
Organism: Volucella bombylans; assembly: GCA_949129095.1. Classification (NCBI taxonomy): domain Eukaryota; kingdom Metazoa; phylum Arthropoda; class Insecta; order Diptera; family Syrphidae; genus Volucella; species Volucella bombylans. The sequence continues at coordinate 84,483,464 of OX422143.1, read as the reverse complement.
GGGACCCGGGGAAAAAAAAAATATATATATAAAAATTTAAATTTGCACAGTACAGTGCACTTGGCTTTTGTGAGGGGCGGCGATCCAACGGATGGTTGGATCGAGATACAATCCCTTTTGGATTGTATCTACACTTTTTTCCTTTCGTCCCGACACTCCACCTACCGTTCCATCGCATTTTTAAGTCGTTTTGTTTTTTGGAAAATCGAGACTCTGGTGGGCCGCGCGTGCGTAAAATTCCCGAGAACAGACGGGACACGCGACCCGTTTGATAACGTTTTTTGTTGTTTCGGGACTTAAGGAATAGCGGGTCACTCCACCGACGAGTGTACCGCTAATCAAATTAAAAATAAATCGTCGAGCTCCAACGGAGCCGTTATAACGTGGTGAAATTTTTGGTTTTATTTTCTTTTTTCTGTTTTTTTTTCTGTTCGGTTTTTTTTCCGTCGGGGAAGTTTTTTTTTCTTCTTTTCTTTTTTTAAGGTTTCGTGATTCCGGAAAAAAAAATCATGTGGCGCCCATTTTTCTTTTATTTCGCCCAGGTTTAGCTGCCGTTGACGCGCTACCTGGTAGAACCCACAGCGGGGATAGCGGGATCCCAGAGAACTTGTTATCGTTTGGTTCGGGGCATCGCCGTATATCGGTGCCGGTAATCGAACATAGCAAACACTCCACTGAACATGCGATACTTCTTCTATCCGACAAGATAATCCAAAACTTAGGAAATAAAAAATGCACTGTCAGTCTTGATATTGACTTAGAAAAAGCATTCAATTCGCTCTGGCACAGTGGTCTCATATTCAAATTAATTAAACTAAATTTTCCAGTCTGGCTAACGAAATTAATTCAAGACTTTCTTTAAAAATTTTTTTTCGTCTGTGTCTATTAAGGCAGAGGAATCAAATATTTTTCCCGTCAAATCAGGAATTCCATAAGGATCAATGATTGGCCCAAAGCTGTTCAATATTTTTCTGTCGGATTTCCCATTTCAGGATCCCATGGACTCTGAACCACTCGCTCCTCTACAAGTATATGCAGATGATACGATTATCCTTGCGAGTGACACAAGACCACAAAATGCCTTAAATAAAATAAAAGATAAAATTCCTCTGCTAGAAGGATACTTCAAAAAATGGGGTCTTATTATAAATGCAATTAAATGTGTCATCACCTGCTTTAGAAACGCAAGTGGAAAAGGACATCGACTAGCGGTGAAGGAGAGTAAGAAACTAACATTGCCAATTGCTAACAATGTTATAATATCTCCTCGTGACGAACTGAAATACTTAAGTATTCAATTTCAAAACACATTCTCATTTAACAAACACGCAAGAAAGATGTTATTCAAAACAAAAGCTACGAGTATAACAGCAACTTTGAAATCTTTATTGCAATCGAAAGCTTTATCAAAAAACAAACGAAAATTCTTCTCTATAAGATGCTCTTCAGACCCATCCTCGCATACGGATTCTGTGTTTGGTTCAATATTTCTCCTAGAGTCCCCAAAGAACTTGAGACTTTCGAGAGAAAAATGTTGAGATTCTGTTGCGGAAAGTACAGTAAGACGAACAAAAAATGGTTTTCCAACAAAGTGCTATACGAGGAATGCAAAATAACACCATTAATGCCCTACCTTATAAGCCTTACACTCAAAAAGCTCCAGCGAATGGAAACTCATCCGAACAGCTTTGTGAGAACCTTAATTGACTCCCACAGGCTTAATGCAATTGAAGATAATTACTACCTCTCTCCTTTTAATTAATTCAATAGATCTAATTCCTTGACCCCACCTATCGAAGGAGGAAACCTCCTTATTCCCTTTTAAGGAAAAAGCCTCTTCTAACAACCTAAGGGGTTAGCAATATCAATATCTGGTATACAGAAATAGCATTCACATCATTTTGATATGTAGATTCATAAAAATAAAGTATGTATATTAAAATAACTGTGCATAATTCTAAAGGGCAATTGTATGCGGCCACTTACTATTTTATTATATACCTATGCACTCGTATATAAATAATTAGTGAGTGAAACGTTAAGATTATTATATTTATCATTGTCTTTGTTTATTTTCATGTTTTTACTACGTTCTAGTCAATAGTTTAGGTCTCAATCTTTGTACGCCGAGAACAAGCGTAACATTATTAGTTGTTAGTTACTAACCTTTTCTTCTACCGCGAGCATCGAACTTGTCGAGTTGTAGAGGCTGAGTAGGGTCAATGAATCTCTCTCCCCCCCCCCGCCCCAACTCACAAAGCACTCCATCATTCCCCTGGGCTGGATCAAGGTGTTGTACGACCCGTGCTGAAGATCAACCTGGCTGAGGGCCCAGTATCTCCAAAAATAGCTAGCCTTATCTGTATACAGCGGATCTCTGTACAGATGGACACCCCTTTCTCCGCTACTCGTGGGACCATTAATGGAAAATAACCAAAAAACAAAAACCGAGGCAGGTACTCCTTCAATACCGGGCGGTGGAACGGTGACTACACCGACTACCGGCAAGGCTCCTACATTGCCGAGAGGAGGCAAAACTGTGGCAGGCTATGGTGTGCCATCCTCTAAAGGCAAACGAAACGAGCCAAAAAATAAGAATTCAGGAAGTGTTAGGACTGTTGCAAGCCATGGTCCTATCACTTCCTCCACCCCTAGCAGCAGCAAGTTTGTGGCAGGCCACGGACTTGTCGCGGCTCACAAAACTCCTTCAGGGAGTGTTAAGACTGTGACAAGCCATGGTCCTATCACTTCCTCCGCCCATAGCAGCAGCAAGTTTGTGGCAGGCCACGGACTTGTTGCTGCTACCAAAACTCCTCCTTCCAAGGAGGAATCTGGAGCACAGCCGTATCGGCAAGCGGGAAAACCCAGGACCACCTCCTATCACAAGCGACGCTGGCTGGCACCAAGGCCATGTCAAGGTCATCGCTTGCTCCAACCAGAGATCTCTCGATCTCTTCACCAAGGCCATCGATGGTTTAGGAGAGATTTGGCCAGGTGCAAAACTCGAGTTCGTATCTAAGGAAGACATTTCTAGTAGACCTCGAACTCGCACCTGGATTCCAGCCAAACCCTCCTCTGCAGAAAGTATTCTGGAAATCATCCTACTCAGCAACCCGACTCTTCCGACTCATGACTGGAAAGTCGCGAAACTGGAGGAACTAAGATGCGCGTTAATTGTGATCAATAAGGAATCCCTCAATCCTCTGGCGCAGACGAAAGGCATGATTCGGTTCGGATTCGAGTCCATTCATTTAAGGGTATACAAAAAGGATGAGCTGGATGCTGATAAGCAACCTCCTCCTCCTTTAACACCCGATATCACAACCTTGGATCTTGGAGCGTCGATATCCTTTCCAGAATTGGATAGCGACGACTCCAATCTGTCCGAGGTGACTACCAAGCCGTCGGTCTCCTCTTCTGACACATTGTCGGAAATGGAAACCGATTACGAAGCAATTAGAGGTTCTACACGATCAGAGATAGAAGATGAGCTCTTGGGCACATCTTCAGAATCGGAGGACCTCAACAACACCGTGGTGGAGGCGACTCTGGAAGACTGTAGCAATGATACGGTTTCTCCAGATTAATCTCCACCACTCAAAAAAGGCTTCGGCCGCACTCATTCTGCGTCTTTCCAAAAGCGCAGAAGACATAATTCTAATCCAGGAACCATGGATTGCAGAAGGCGTGGTTCGTGGACTTAGGACACCCTCATACGTTCCGCTCTATACAAGAGACAAAGGTAAGATTAGAACTTGTATATTAGTGAAACGTAGTCTTAATGTATTTCTACTTCCCAACCTCAGTGACCCCGACCTAACCGTTGCCAGATTAGAGACTGCCAAAAACTCTTACTGGCTGGCATCGGCTTACCTTGGCCACGACCAAGTGGGCCCTCTCCCTGGTGATAACCTAGAAAGGGTGGTACTGGAAGCGGGAAGGCAAACTGGCCTCATAATCGGATGCGACGCTAACGCACATCATACGGTATGGGGCAGTACCGACATCAATGATAGAGGTGAGTCACTTTTAGACTATATTTTAAGTACTAACCTCTTAATTTGCAATATTGGCAATGAGCCCACTTTTATAACAAAAAACCGACAAGAAGTATTAGATATTACTCTTGTCTCCGACAGCATCACCCAAAGGCTAACAAACTGGATGGTATCGTCTGAACACTCCTTTTCAGACCATAGATACATCCAATTCAGTCTGAGTGATGCTCCCCCCCGCCAACCAGCTTTCCGGAACTACCGGAAAACTGATTGGACAAAATACAGAGGAATACTGTCGGAAACGATATCCTCTAAACTATCAAGTCCCCCGCGTGACACTAATGAGCTCGACATGAAAGTCAGGGAATTTACTCTGACTCTCAATAAGGCTATGGCCGCTTCCTGCACTCTTATTCAACCAAGAGGCAAGAAAAAGCCACATTGGTGGTCATCGGCACTAGGACTGCTCAGAAACACCTGCAGAAAACTTTTCAACGCAGCAAAAAGCACAAGAAAAGTGACCGACTGGGACGCATATAAAGAATCCCTCAAATTATACAAAAAAGAACTGAGGAAGGCAAAGCGACAATCCTGGAGGTCATTCTGCGACAAAATCACAGAAACCTCTGAGGCTTCGCGGCTAAGAAAAATCCTCTCCACAAATCCTATGATGCCCAGCTGTTTGAAAAAAACCGATGGCTCTTGGACAACCTCAAGTGATGAATCACTCAACCTACTTCTGAACACCCACTTTCCAGGTAGCTCCCAACTCGCGGCCAGTAGCAGCCCAAACAGACCTACTGCAACCGTGACCAAAATTCATGGTCTGATTACGAGAGACAAACTGCTTTGGGCGCTGTATGGCTTCAAACCATACAAGTCTGCTGGTCCGGACGGTATTATACCTGCCGAGCTACAGAGATCCTCAGATATTATTCTACCAGTGTTGGAAAATATTATGAGGAGCTGTGTAGAACTTATCCACATTCCACTGTTATGGAGAGAAGTCAATGTAGTATTTATTCCCAAAGCTGGAAAATGTTCTCATGTAGTCCCAAAGGACCTCAGACCTATAAGTCTATCATCATTCCTTCTGAAAACTTTAGAACGACTGATCGATATCCATATTCGAGCTAAAGTTGATCCAAGACTTCTGTCTACGGCTCAACATGCCTACTGTAAAGGAAAGTCGGTGGAAACGGCTTTGCACTCTCTAAGTGTCTGATCCTTTTAGATAGGAAACATCTCAGCGCCATAATAGGTGTCATTACCGGACACTGCCTCATAGGCAAGCACGCAAGAAGGCTTGGCGCTTTTACTAACGATTTCTGTAGAAGCTGCATGGACGAGGAAGAGGAGGAGACAATCCCCCACCTACTCTGCACATGCCCAGCTCTCTCTCAGAGAAGGAAGCTTCATCTAGGAGCTTTCTTCTACAGCGACCTAAACGATCTAGAAAAAATAGACGTTAACAGTCTCCTACGCTTTATTATAAGCTCAAACTGGTTCCAGTAGTAAGAAGATCATAGATCCACGTGGCATCACAATGGGCCAATAGGCCTAAGTGGGTTGGTATTTCCAACAGCCACTCTTACCTAACCTAACCTAACTAACCTTTTATTGTTGAACACTTACGTTTATGTATGTAGTTATGCAAATAAACCTAGACAGACATAATGTTAATAGTCGGCTACTTATCTCAACTATGTAAAACTTATTTCATAATTCAATTTGTAAAAATAAAGTCTCAATAAAAACACATTCATTCATTCACTAAAACAATTATTGCCAAAACTCAGTAAATCCAGAATAAGTACGATTCTATTGAAAAGCAGAGCTGTAATATCTACGCTTGCTTACGGGAGAAAACCCTCCACTTTTTGTGACACTGTCCCGACCTCAGTAATTTGAGACAAAGAACTTTAGGAAGTTATTACTTCCACGACCTCTCCGAACTACTCGTATCTGCTGCTTCACTTACATCTTTTTTCAGATTCGCGGATGCAACAGGATGGCTTAGACCCACTCATGGTCAACTAATGTGGGATGTAAAACGGGAACCAGAACTAGGAACCAAAATAAAATGCCCATCTTCTTCTAATTCCCCTACCCGGGCATTACAATGTAAGTGGGATGAGGTACATATACAATGGACTTGGCTCCAGATACCTAACCTAACTCGCTAACCTAACTAACCGAACCGCAAACCTAACCTAATAACGCACTAAAGAAATACCTCATTAAAGGTAGCGGGCAGCTCATCTTTCTCGGAGTAGAAAAGTTTATTAGCTGAGGCCCAGGTCCACCATACACTGTACAGTTTTTAACTAGGCTGTAAGGTGCTTTTCAGAAGTCTAGTAACACTTTCCCAGAAAGGGAACGTTTGTTGAACGATACAATTATGATTTTGGCTTCAAGCTTTTATAACTAAGTCAGGTCTGATGAAAAATATGTAGCGATGACCAGAGTCAGCGATATCGTTTCCTGAATTCAGTCGTTTCAAGGCTAAATTCATTCCTTTCATCCCTTTCAATTCTTCTCTTGTTTGTGCATTCCTTTATCCATTCTGCCCAAAGGCGTAAATCTTGGAAATTAGTGTTTCAATTCTTGATTAATTGGTTTTCATGTTACCGTCTCTGTAGCTACTATTCTGCTTCCTTTTTCGAGGCTGGTACTTGGATAATATCTGACATAACGTATAACGGTGTCGTAGTTTTGAACACCTTCGATACAGTGGGATGTGATTCTCTTGCCGTTTTCCCTCTGATGAATGTCGTGGCAGTTGTTTTTCATGGAATCTTCCTTCGTATTCCAATGTCGCTTGTTCACCGTTTCCAATGCAGAAACCATTGTGATATGGTACCATATCTGAATACTCCTGAGTTGAAAAACCTGCTGTAGGGGATTTTTTTTTTTAATAAAACGTAAATACCTAACTCAGGGAAAAATACAATCTGGTTATGCAAATTATGTGTTACGCTAATTAACCTTTTAATTTATTTTCTTTTCAGGAAAAGTACGTATATGTAACCAGCCTTTGGATTTTGAAATGATCAAATCGACTTTATGACACAGCAAACTTGCAAAGGAAAAATACGTTGAAATGTAAGCATGGGATGTATAGTCTCCCAGTACACCCCATGCAGGGGCTATAGATAGCTACAATATCGAAAACATAGCCATTTTACAAGCACACGCTGGTGCCGGAAAAGCGATTTTGAGTTTCTGACATGTTTCGCGGCACTTTGCATCAATGTTTCACATAATTTGTCAACATAAGCACATAATCGATAGTTGAAAGAGTTCCTTTACAAGACCTCGAACATTTCCCAAGCAGAAGCGCTGCTGTTTATTGGCTCTATATTTGCCAACTTTCGTATTCTTGTTTGGCTGATGTACTAGTCGCCGTTGTATCTTCCAGTTATTCTTCGTTTGATCTCAGCTCTGATGATATCTTCAGGATTAGACGCGGTTTTAGATGGACAAAGTCCCTAACAACCATAAAGTTTTAAGTTTGGATTACTTTCGAATTGAAATGTGTGCATTGAATATAGTTCTTTCAAAGATAACATACATCGTTGTCGACTCGGAACGGAAAACGGAAAAAACCAACAAGAAAGTATTTTCAAAAGATACGCGACCGGAAATGGATAAAACAAAAAAAGGAGAAGGCGCAAAGAAACGTGCCGAGCAGGCTCACGCAAATGAAGCAGCCATCTTCGAGGAACCAGACCGAGGACCAAAAATACCACCAGGAAGAAAATAGTCGTCGATAAAGCCAAACCTGAGGCAATTGTAAATGAGTCCAAGGGAGAAGCAACATACGCGGAAATACTCCGTAACATAAAAGCAGATCCCAAACTAGAACAAGTTGGTAAATCAGTGTCAAGGATCAGAAGGACACACAAGGGAGAACTGCTAGTACAGCTCAGAAATACCGTCCGCAAGGCCGATGACGTAAAGGCCACAATAAGCGAAGCCCTAGAACAAAAGGCAGAGGTCCGAGCCCTTACACAAGGCATTACTATGAATGCAAAGATATGAATGAAGAAAGCATCCCGTATTCGAACAGATAACTATAGCCGACATCAGATCGTAGATATACAGACGTACGGACACACACAGAGCGCACTACTTAGCCTCCCTGTAGTAATCGGAAAAAAATGCTAGAAGCAGGAAGACTAAAGGTAGGCTGGGTAAACTGCCGGGTCCTCCAAAAAAAGATGCTAAAGAAGTGTTTCAAATGCCTAGAATTTGGACACGTAGCAAGCAGATATGAATGCCTAGAAGACCGCTCCAAACTATACAGGAGATGCGGCACAGAAGCAAAAAATTACAGCGAGCAGCCTTCATGCATATTCTGCAGGGAAAATGACCCGAAAAACGCAAAACACGTAGCGGGAAGTGGAATATGTCCAGTCTTCAAGAAAGCCATGACTAGCATACAATGATGAAGGTCATACAAATAAATCTTAATCACTGTGAGATAGCTCAGGATATCCTGGAACAAACAGCAATAGATGAGAAAGCGGATGTGGTCCTGATAAGCGAGCCATATAAAACTCTCGACAGCCGTATCTGGGTATGCGACAAGACGTCGATGGTGATGCGTAAGGATTTGTACGCGCAAAAGTAAATGGCATCAACTTCTACAGCTGCTACGCGCGACCTAGTTGGACACTCAACCAATACCAAGCAATGCTGGACAGGTTGATGAACAATGCACAACACAAAACTGATGTGATTATTGGAGGAGACTTCAATGCTTGGGCTATGGAATGGGGCAGTAGGCTCACCAACGAAAGGGGGCGTACACTCCTTGAAGCATTTGTATCTCTAGACATAGGCTTAGTATATAGAGGAAGGAGCAATACAATTCGCAAAGCAGAAACGGGATCAATCATCGACCTAACCTTTGCGAGTCACTCTATCTTATGCAACATGAGCTGTCGCGTCAGCGAGGAGTACAGCCATAGCGATCACCAGGCGATTATATTCAAGATCGAAAAAACCAAAAGAATCCCGCAGCGACAAAAAATTAGGGTTCCACACTGGAAGGACCGCCTTTTCGACAAGGATGCATTCGAGGAGATGCTGAATAGCTCTACCAAGCGCTGAATAGATACAAGCGGATCAGACGAAAGCTTGTCGGCAATGCCGAGGAAAACAGCAAATCGAAGAGGCGCCCCATGCTACTGGTGGAACGATGAAATAAAAACACTCAGGGCAAAGTGTTTAAAAGCTAGACGTAAAGTGCAAAGATCTAGAGGGAGATATGACACCTAGAAAGCTTTAAATAGGCAAGACGAGAGTTTACAAAGGCGATCAAAGAGAGCAAATCAAGATGCACCAAACGTATAGTATATGCGACGAAGCGGATATCAACCCATGGGGCACGGCCTCCAGAATGGTTATGACCAAACTGAAATCCTGCAGGTCTCCACAAATAACGTGCACAAAAATGGTGATAACCATAGTCGAGCACTTGTTCCCCAAAAGTTTACAAAACATGGTCGCAATCGTCCGGGAAACAGAAGTAGGACATATCCCAGCCGTTACACTGGAAGAACTGCAGAGAGCTCTTAATCGAATAGGAGACAAACAGGCGCTTGGACCTGATGGTATTCCGAACACAGCATTAAAACTGCTGTCGTAATAAAACCAGATCTTTTAATCGCAACATTGTAAAAGTGTTCCCAGAACCGTGGAAGTTGCAACACTTAGTGCTACTACCCAAATTAAATAAACCACCAGGGGAACCATCGTCATATCGCCCAATATGTCTTCTAGACACAATGGGAAAGACGCTTGAGCGTATAATACGAGTATACGACAGAGGAGAAGGGAGCCCTCTCAAACCGCCAGTTTGGATTTCGAAAGTTACGCTCCACGGTCGATGCTATCCAAACAGTAGTCGACATTGCGTCTGCAGCCATAGAAGGGCATTCTTGGAGGTGGGACTCAAAAAAGTACTGTGTGGTGGTGACACTAGACGTTAAATGAATGCGTTCAACACTGCCGACTGATTCCAAATAAGGCAATCACTTGCAAGGATGGAAACACCCTACTACCTGCTGAAGATAATCGTCAACTATGGGGTTAAATACTACACAATCTCCGCTGGAGTACCGCAAGGACCAGTGTTAGGTCCACTCCTGTCGACCCTAATGTAGGACGGAGTGTTGCAACTAAGTAGTGAGTATCATCGAATTCGCAGATGATATAGCTATCGTGGTCATCGCAAAACACACCCATGAAGTCGAGTCAACCACAAACAACCATTGTTCAAATAAAGCAGTGGCTCGAATTTGCGGGTCTCGAACTGGCGGAACAAAAAACAGAAGCCGTTCCAATTACTAGCAGGAAAACCGTAGAATATATCAATATTCAAGTCGGTAACCAGAACATCCGATCGAAGGAAGCGGTAAAGTACCTAGGAGTGATGTTAGACAACCGGCTACGGTTCAAACAACATGTGGACTATATGAGGAAAAAAGCGTCAGCGCTACAAGCGACACTCTCCAGAATACTGCCGAATGTTCGCGGACCTGGATACGCAAAAAGGATCATCCCAGCTAAAGTGGTCAGCTCGGTTATCCTATACGCGGCACCAGTCTGGGTAGACACGCTGAGAAGGAAAGAAACAGGCCGGAAACTGTCAGAGATATGCCGACTCGTTGCACTAAGGACAATAAGCGGATACAGGACGATCTCGGACGAAGCCGTATTTGTCATCGCTGGAACGATTCGCATCGACATCCTCGAGGAAGAGATGAGGAAAATTAACCTCAGGAAAACCACAATGCCAACTGATGCCAAGGCAATAAGGAGAATGAAAGAGGAAGAAAGGGTACGTTTTATAGCCCTATGGCAATCTCGATGGTACGAGTATAATGCCACAAAGGACAGATGGACTCATACCTTGATTTCAAAAATCTATACAGATTTGTCAATGACAACTCTCCTTTTGTCCCGAGTGTCCAAATCAGGAGGAGGACGTGAAGCCGCCATTTTCCTTTGCGGACGCTTCGCGGAATGGAGAGAAAATCTACCAGACCCCCCAGAGGTAATTAAGAGAATGGTGGAGTCGGAAGAATACTGGCTAAATATCTGCGGATTTGTAAAAACTTTGCAGACCGAGCTAAGGATAATAGAAGCCGATGGAAGAACTGCAGAACCAGCCGAACAAGTAGAAACACCGGAGTAACATGAATTGCTTGCCAGCCCCGCGATGTAATAGCGTGCATTTTATCTATCGCCATCCTGCACGTACAAGTTTGGCAGATATATGGTATCAAAAATTGGTATAGAGCTCGTCTTTATAGATGCTCTATATATGCGAGGCCTTAAAATTTAAATATTACTTTACGAGTATGTATCAATCTGAAGTTCATGGGTTTTCTCTAAAATCTGCTGCTGTTTAAAAAATCAGCCTATTGCGAACTTTTCTGGTCTAAAGCCCAATTGATATGTCGACAAATGAGTTAAGCCGCTTATACAGTACATCAGAAAGGACATAAGGTATTCGATGTTGGCGAATATCTATACTTGGCGCAGTTCAAACGGTCTTCTTTTTTAGATCAGTTGATGTATGCTCCTATTGATCTGTTTTAAATAGATCAGCGGGGAGGATGTCCAGTTAATGTGTTGGATTTAAGATTATTTTTGCTTCTTCTAGGTGAGGTGGAAGGAATTTTTAGTTGTACATCGTTCAGACTGAATAGTTTATCTCATCGCCATTATACAGTCTTTAGAAATGAGATGTTTTTCATGCATCTTCCAGAGTTGGTTTTCTTCCTGTGTCTCATCTTCTTAGTACTCGAGAGTTTCTATATATAACTACCACCACGCAGCAGATTAGAAGCGGAATCTCTTATGGTTGTCGATAGCGCTGCCGCTAGGTTTTATTACTTGATTCTGGCAGTATATGATTCCATTCAAAATTATCGAGCACTCGATTGGGCAAGTCTCTGGCGATATCTTTCGATTGCTGACGTATAATTATTCAGAATATTTGCTTTTCTCAGGTACGCTTGGGATATCCACAATCGTATCCGGTAATTGTCCGAAATCGCAAATACCAGTGGCCTTGCACTGATGGACCAGTCTGGTTGTCAGTTGACTGATGAGGAAAATGCATACTAGCCTGAATACTTTATCGGTAGTGATGTCGGACAGGCTATAGTTTCCAACACTACCACCAAAAATGCCCTCCTGTCTTACTTTGCTGTAGCAACAGATGTGAGAAAGCTCATCGTGACAGTTGCTATTAAGTCATTAAACCTCCTATTCTGGCTGAAAAAAATTCAATGAACAACTAGTACCAATTTGCAAATCATCTCTAAAAAATAAATGTCTGCGAAGACTTGTAGCTTATCATGCTACAGACTTGAGAGGTCTAAGAGGCGATATTGCATTGCAACAACTTAAAATCTATCTAAAAGGAGATATTTTCTTAGAGAAAAGGGAGATTGGTTGGAAGAAATAGAAAGCTGCTACTACGGAAATTCAATAAAAAGAAAACATGTGAACTAAGACTAAGCGGAAACCTGTGCGGCCGACGTAAGGAATGTTTAAACCAGAGTCGATGCCGTTGTTATAGAAGAACCCTTTTTGCTGACAAAATTATAAAACCGCGATGACGAGTAAAATACCGCTGTCAGGCAGAACGCATCCTGATACATAGGATTTCAAAGTAGTTGAGGGCCAAGAATGCTTGCGATTAGGCTTAAGAAATCGATATTTATGGCCTCTTAATAGATTTTAAGGTAGCGTATAACAGCCTTCAGTGCAGAGGTGAGAGGGACAAATCTCTATGGAGCATTGATATCACTGCTGATATGCATTTCAATGTTAAAAAATATTTTCAACGATGCGAAGCATCTAAGCGTCTTGAATAAACTGCGCAGGAAAGAGGATAAATCCTTCAAAAATCAGAAGACCACTTGCAAACGCAAACGGCATTGACATTATTGGACCAACAGGAAGTCGAAATATGTAATACTTTGAAAATAAAGAAAGATCTTCGCTGTAAATACGAATATCTGCTGACGTAAGTCGATATGAGAAGCATTGAAAGTATAGGGTGCGGCAGAACCAGTTGAGCATGGGAACTCGGTACACCGCGTGCTGTTGACAAACGCCAGATGGATCCATAGAACTTACTATTTCATACGCATTCATTTTTAAAAATACGTAATGTCCTTAAGATGGCGGCCGTTAGCTGCAATACATTGCTGGAGCCGATTTCTAAAGATTTGAACAGCCCGTTGACACATTTCGAGGGGTATAACCTTCACTTCTTCAACAATTCGCTCACTTAGCTCTAGTCGGTTTTGGGGGCGACGTTTAAGCACTTTTTCCTTAATATATCCCCAAAGAAAGAAGTCGCATATGCTTAAATCCGGCGACCGCGCAGGCCACCCCACGTCACCTCTCAAACACACTAGACGTCCGGGAAACATTTTTCTTAAAGCATTTAGAGAATTTTGGGCTATGTTGGCTGTAGCCCCATCCTGTTGGAACCAAATATCCCCTAATCCCTCTTCTTCAACAACCACTTCCACTCGGGGCTGCAGAAAGTTTTATAACATTGAAACATATCACCCGGAATTCACGGTCACGCCACGTTCTTCAAAGTACGGGCCAATAACACCAAATTGTGATACGGCACACCACACCGTTAGTTTAGGAAAATGTAGCGGTCTTTCGTGAACAATTTGGGGGTTGTTTTCAGCACAGTAGCGATAATTTTGTTTATTCACAATCCCGCTTACGTGAAAATGTGTCTCGTCGCTGCTGAAGAATGGTACATCAGGAGGGATAGCTGCAAGCATTTCCTCACACAGATTTTGACTGTTTGTGTGGTCTGCTGGGTTCAATTCAATTGAACCATCATTATTTTGAAGGGATGGACATTCAAATCTAAATGCGGAATCCTCCTCAATGCAACAGCGTGCCTTCGAGCAGAACGTCTTGGTGATTGATCCAGTGTTGCTCTCAATAAGTCCATATTTTTGGTGTTCTGATGGATCTTCTTCGGCCATGTGTATCTATTCTTAATGTGCTACCAGTTTCCTCCAACTGCCGAATCCAGGACCGAATTGTGTTCGCATTATTGCGCGGAATGTTAAAGCGTTGCCGAAAAACTCTTTGCGTCGCCATTACAGATCGGTTGTTTTCATAAAACGCACGCACGGCTAAGCCACGATGTACTCCGGTCCGAATCATGTTTGCTACTAAATGGGGATGCCGACGGAATAAAAGGAGGCCTAGTGCCTAAATTCGGAGCTCATGTCATATGAGGATGTGTTGGCATCTGGTTGTCAAAATATAGATGGTGACAAAAACATTTCAAGGAAACCAACGCTGGCCCTGTCAAGTAAAACACTATACGTTGTGTGTCAGCAAGCAGCCTCGGATATATAGGGACCTTACTGTTGATGACCCCAGCAACCGAATAAGAGAACAAATATTTTGGTTATGATCGTGGAACGTTTGGACCTCAATCTACATGTTGGGGAAACTAGAAATTAGAGAAAATTGTAGGCAAGCAGTATTGAGCGGACACCAGATTACAATCCGCATTAAGGATAAATTGCTTAATATAAGCCTAACATGTGATAATGTCCCCACAGAGGATAAGAACGACTTTGCCAAGGATTTCTCCGAGGAGCTCCTCGACCAGACCTTTGAGCAAAGTCCTAGGTACAACACTAGGCTCATCTTTAGTTATTCTAATAGTAAGTTACAAAACGAGAGAGAGTATCTTTGGTGGGGCAATCAGAAATCAGAGAAAACTAAGCCAGCTCTGAGAAAGTATTTGAACTAATCGAATGCAAAGTGGGGCGAAGTGTCAGCGTAGCTAGCAAACTTTTCCAACAATTCAATACCCACAAAGGGTAGCTTTAGTAGCTTGTAGCTTTAGTATTCTGGAAGTCCTAACGTTTCGAAAAGTCAACTTCGACTCAGACCACTAACTTGTTGTGGCCAACGTGGGAATGTGAATATTTCGGCCGCCAAAATACCCGACAAGTTTTTTTGTAGAATTTTGATGTCGAATGCCTAACGTCGAAAGAGATCGCTAGATCGGGTCTCTTAAATCATTTCAAGAAGACATATGCTGCCAGCTTTAAGCGCCAAAGCAAGCTATTAGAGAGGCCGCATCTAAATTTCACCCGACCGCTACAACACACCCTTGGTTTGACGAAAAAATACTGCAAATGGCATTCCGTGAGGCAAGAGCCGCGCAAGGTTGTGTTGCAATACAGGATGAAAGAGGAGAGGTACTTCTACAGAAATGATATTCGCAAAAAGTGAAAGAAACTTACCAATCACACAAATATCGAACAGACTTTAGGATAGGAACGTAATAGGTGAGACAACGTTAGTGATGGATATTTAAAAACATTACTTCTGCAGGCTGTGTGGCAGAATAATTCGATCAATCCATCATTCGACAATAATTTTTTTCACTCGACCAAGAGGAGATCTAGAGAGCGATATCCAAAGATCTATAAGTCTGCACACTCCAACTTGTCTGTAAAATACGGTCCAATGAAAGTGTGCCATATAAATGGAGTCTTAGTACCTTTCGGTCGATCCTCGACGGGGGAAACCTTTTCCAACTGGAAGAACCATAAAGGAATCAGTTTCCTCAACATCGCGAACAAGATCTTATCTGTAATAATGTGCGAATGCCTAAAACCATTCGTCAAGGAACTGATTGACCCTGGTTGATGTGATTTGGGTCGAGTAAGTCCGGTATTGACAAAATATTCATATCACGGCATATTCATGCCAAGGTCGAATATCACAGTATGTATGGAATGGCGATGGAGGAATCTCACCGACTATATACCAAAGCCTCCCTGGGATAGCAAATCCGTCGTCTTCATTTTTGTAGCAGTCGTCCTCATACATACATACACGCATCAAGTAGAAGAAGATAAAAAAAAACGGACATGTTTCTTATCGTGGATAGGTACAGACACTTATGAGGTATTGCAGAAATTATATGATTTCGGAGATTTTTCGTCTAAAACGTTTAAAGAACTAGCGGAAAAATTAAGTGAACATTTTTTTATCTAAAACACATGTACTCGCGGCGCTGTTTGACAAGACCGCGGTGAAGGAAAAAAAACCAAACTTATAAAGAATGGGTGCCCGATTTACGTGGAATCGCGCGAAATTTTGGGTTTACTTATGGTGCATTTTTTTTAGACTTAATAATTCGGGATATGATTGTGTTCGACACACCACATGGGAAAGGACATTACAGAAATCAAACCCGACCTTAGAGGAAGTTCTAAAACTAGGGGTAGCGTATCTAAACGAATTTCCAATCAGGGAGAACGCAAACATTACAAAAAGAATCAAAGTTCGATAATACTAAACAAATATCATATGCTAAGTCTAAATTTAAAAGACAAATTTTTTATTTATTTTTTTTTAACGTTGAACACTCCCCGCGAATCGAACAAATTGGCAACTTTCGGCATAAGATACCTACCGGAAATCAGAGAAATGATAAAGAAGAAACGAAGAGCGAGGAAAAAGTGGCATGAAACCCGGGTACCACAAGATAAAACGTTCTTCAATAGGCTCTGCAACTTGTTGTAAAAATCGATCAAGGACTTCAATAACCAAGGTATTAATAACTACCTTGAAAGACTCACAGCGACAAAGGATATCAACTACTCCATATGGAGAGCCGTTAAAAGTGTTCGAAATCCCCAAATACACGTGGCGCCAATAAGAAGAAACCAGGATGACTGGGCGAAAGAAGATAAGGAAAAAGCTAATGTTTTCGCCTACCATCTTGCAGAAACGTTTAAACCATTCGACGGGGAAGTGCTTCCAGAGAATGTCAATACGCGCTAGACGTGACGACAAACTTTCCAGTAGAAAAGGCTACACTTAGGGAACTTAGGCAAGTTATAAACACGCTTAAGCCCAATAAAGCCCCGGGATATGACTTAATAACGGGAGCGATACTTAAAGCGTTGCCGAAAAAAGGTTTGCTAAAGCTGCTCTATCTTATAAATGCCAGCATTAGATTAGAGCATGTACCGCACCAGTGGAAAGTAGCCGAAGTTATTATGGTTCCGAAACCCGGTAAACCGCTGACTGAAGTCAAGTCACATAGACCAATATCGCTTCTCCCGATTACATCGAAGGTCTTCGAGCGAATCCTTCTTAATCGTCTTAAACCAATTACCGACACAAATTTTCTCTTGCCTGATCATCAATTTGGCTTTAGAAGCCAACACTCTACAGTTGACTAAGTGCATCGAATAACTGATGTAATTGAACGAGCAATCGAGTGTAAGTTAGTCTGTTCAAGCTCATTCCTTGACATTTCGCAAGCCTATGATAAGGTATGGCACGAAGGCCTCAAATATAAACTTCGACAAGCCCTACCCCAGCAATTGTCTCGTATTTTAGGTTCATACCTGGAAGACCGACTTTTCCGTGTGAGACACGGAAACGAATATTCCACTTTTAAGACAATAAAGGCGGGGGTGCCGCAAGGAAGTGTACTTGGCCCTCTGCTATATTTGCTTTTTACCCGCGATGTACCGCAAAAGGACGACACTGTCCTAGCCACATTTGCTGATCACACTGCCATTTTGGCAACGGCTAAAACAGTCGAAAAAGCAACTGCCAAGTTGCAACGTGCCCTTACACGGATTAACAATTGGGCAAAGACTTGGCGAATCGCACTTAAAGAAAACAAGTCTGTCCACGAGAACTTCACTCTCAAGAAAATTGAGAATCCACCGGTGTTTCTCAACGCAGTACGAATTCCTTACACGAACGAGGCCAAATATCTCGGTATGACACTCGACGCTAAACTAAAACGGAGAGCACACGTTAAGAAAAAACGTGAAGAGCTTGAAATCAAATATAGAGATATTTACTGGCTTATTGGAAAGTATTCCAAGCTTAGCGTAGAGAACAAACTGCTGTTATACAAGCAAGTGCTAAAACCGGTCTGGACATATGGTGTACAATTTTGGAGTTGTACTAAAAATAGTAACATTAATGTATTACAGACATTCCAAAACAAAGTTCTTTGAGGTATTGTTAATGCGCCGTGGTACATTAGAAACGATGATATCCACAGAGACTTAGGAGTCGAAAACGTTCAGAACGTAATTAAAATGTTTGCGCGAAAACATAATAATCGATTACAAGGTCATACGAATATTTCTGTTAAACAGATCCTCGACGAGACAAATTTATTGCGCCATCTGAAAAGGACTAAGCCTCTCGATCTAGCGCGGTGATTAACAGCGCGTAATTTTCTAAAGTACAGAGGAATTTTCAATGGGAAATCGCCTGCAGGATATCTTATAAAAACAAAATAAAATGCGATAGAAGAACTGCTTGTTGACTGTGAACTCAGTCGTGGTTTGCATAAGGGAGGTGTTTTTTAGTGAGTAAGAATCTATGAAGATTTCTCACTTTCCCACGAAAAAAAAAATCTAAACGAAATTCCAATCAGGGAGAACGCAAACATTACAAAAAGAATTCAAAGTTCGATAATATTAAATAAATATCATTTGCTAAGTCTAAATTTAAAAGACAAAATCTAAACTCGATCGTGTTAAATAATTTAATTTCTTCAAAGAAAGGAGAACGTGGAAACGTGTTTCGAGAAGGAAATAAATTGATGCTTAGTTTATTAATTAATGGATGTATTATTAAATTCCAGATTGACACAGGTACCACACGGACTATCATCGGCAAATCAGGATACAGTGATTTGGGTTCTCCTCAGTGCACTCCAGCTTCTGACGTGCGTGTATCGGCATACGGTGGAAAGAAACTTGAACTAGTGGGAGAATTGGAAGTGGAATTCGAGTGGGCTGGTAAGGTAAATAACGAAAAGATATTAGTAGTTAATAGGGACTTTGGCAGTAATCTCATTCGTATCGACTGGTTAGACAAAATGAGCTTTTCGATCGAGATTAAGGCTATCGAAAACAATGTAGTACTACCTAGCCGCATTAACGACCTCTGCGCGAGATACCCAAAACTTTTTGAACCTTCATTAGGGTGTCTTGTCAATTATCAAGTTTGTTTAGAATTATTGCCTAATGCCAAGCCAACATTTTTCAGAACACGAATAATCCCCTTTGCATTACAAAAAGCTACAAAGCAGGAATTAGATCGTTTAGTCTGCACAGGAATACTTAAGCCAGTTCAGCGGACACAATGCACTACGCCTATCGTAATTGTGCCAAAAAAATCAGCTACAGTGGGCATATACGGTGACTTTAAGGTCACAATAAATTCTCAAATTGTGGTCAATAGACACCCCATCCCACGAATTCGTGATATATTTCACAAACTACAAAATCGATTTATCTGACGCGTATCTGCAGATCGAATTGGATTCAGAATCCGAAAAAATGGCTGTTAAATACTCCATTTGGGCTGTTCGAATACCAACGTTTAACTTTTGGTATAAGCAGCGCCCCAGAAGAGTTTCAAAACGTTATGGAACAATTATTAGCCGATTTTCCCGTGGTGGTGTATTTAGACGATTTAGTAGTAACAGGAAAAACTGATGAAGAACATATTGCAAATCTCTCAGCCGTATTTGAGAGACTCGAACCAAGCGGCTTTCGCTGCAATAAGAATAAGTGCTATTTCGCTCAAACAGAGATCGCATATCTAGGGCACTCCATTTCGGCACAAGGCATTCGTCCCCTGGAAGACCGATTGCTAGCAATTAAAAATTTACCCACCCCTTCACATAAAGGAGTTAAAAGCAGCTCTTGGAAAATTTAATTACTACCACCAATTTATTTCGAATTTTTCTCACATTGCTGGACCTCTTAACTTTTTACGTCGTAAAGGTATTGCTTTCGCTATTTGTTTACAGATTCAAGCATAGATGTGATCTGTGTTAACGAAACTTGGTTTAAACCCAAGTTTGAAAACCTTGTGTACGATATTGAGGGTTACGAATTATATCGCAACGACAGAATAATCTTTACAACGGGTGGAGGAGTGGCAATTTATTGCAAGTCGTCTTTAAAATGTGATGTATTAGTAAAATCTGTCGACACTGATGTTGAATACATTATTAATTTTGGTTTAATTTTGGTGGGGGCGAATGCCCCCATTTATTCGGCTTAATACAAGCTATAACTTAAAAAATAAACTTAAACTAAAACTTAAAACTAAGGTTGGTTGGAGTGGTGAAGGAGAACAGATTTGTGGTAGGAAGTGGTGCGGTGAAAGTCAAAGACGGTAGGGTTTGAGTTGATTTGACGTAGCACACGGGAGATTGGTTCGTTCGCGCCATAGGAGGTGTGGTGGGTTGCTAGATAGAAGAGTCGAGGGGTACGTAGATTACGAGGGTTAGTGTTGAGGAAAATGGAGTTGTGAAGGGACGCGCATTCAACGTGACCTGAAAGGAGTCGATGAATGAAGAGAAAGTCTGCTGCATCTCTGCGATCTTCGAGGGTGTTTAAGTTGATAAGGTTGAGACGATTTTGATAGGGGGGCAGATTAAAAGGATCGTCCCAGGGCATACCTCGAAGAGCAAATCGAAGAAAACGACGCTGAATGCTTTCAATTCTCGAGATATGAACACGATGATATGGGGACCATACTTGACTGGCGTACTCTAGGAGGGGGCGAACAAACGTAATATAGAGGGACCTGGTCACGTATGGGTTGGTGAATTCTTTGGACCACCGTTTTACAAAACCTAGTGCAGAGTTGGCTTTGAGGATTATCTCATCCATATGTAAACGGAAGTTGAGCTCGCTGTCACACAAAATGCCGAGGTCGCGAAGATTGCACGGAGGAGATAGGTTGGTTCTGGAGAAGACAGAGTCGGGGAGTAGATTGGTTCCGCTTATGTGAGAAGGTGATGGATTAGCATTTGGCGATATTAAGTTCCAAAGAATTTTTGAGGCACCAGATCGAAAAACTATCAAGATCTTGTTGAAGGAGGAAAGAGTCATGGGGAGAGGAAATGGTTTTGAAAAATTTGGTATCGTCGGCGTAAAGGGAGACAGACGAGTGTTTGATGATCATATCGAGATCATTTATGGTTAATACGAGTATAAAAAGAAGGGGACCGAGATGGCTGCCTTGTGGAACTCCAGAGGTGGCCAAAAATGGAGCGGACTGGGCTGACCTAAAACGAACACTGTAAAAACGGTTTGCGAGGTAAGAGGATATCCATTTTAACAATATGGGTTCAAAGCCGAGGGCAGACAATTTAAAGATAATTAACCGATGAGAGATTTTATCGAAGGCTTTGTTAAAATCGGTTGCAACTACATCGACTTCATTGCCATTCTCTAGGGCAGAGAGGGCAAAGGATACGAATTCAACGAGATTTGTGGTGGTTGACCTACCCTTTAAGAAGCCATGTTGTCTAGGGGAAATAAGTGATTTGCATTGGAAGCTTAGAGCTTCATACAAAATACTTTCGAAGAGTTTGGGTATATGGGAGAGTTTAGCGATGGGACGATAGTTGGTTATTTCATTCTTTGATCCTTTCTTGTGGATCGGGGTTATGAAGGAGGTTTTCCAAACCTGAGGAAATTCTCCTTGTGAAAGGGATAGACGGAAGAGATTAGAAAGGGCAAGGGAAAGAGAGGAAGAACATTTTTTAAGAAATATGGCAGGGAGGCCATCTGGGCCGGGTGTGAATTCGTCATTGAGTTGGTGTAATTTATATTCGATATAAGACGGGTCAAAAATATGAGAGAGAAGTGGGCCATTGGAGAAGTTCAGTAGGTAACTAAAATAGGATGGATCTGGTACAAAGGAGTCGTTGGTGAAGGATTGTTTAAAAAAGGTGGCAAATAGGTTGGCAATGGTGAGTGGATCGGTTGATGACCTGTTGTTGAAAGAGAGGGAAGGAGGGTAACCATCGGACTTTCTTTTGTAGTTAACAAATTGGAAAAAGGACTTAGGGTGGTTTATAAGGTTGACTTGCGCATTGTTAAGGTAGCCCTGGTAAAGAGAATCGTAAAGTTCGGTGAAATGAATATAAGCACCAAGATAGTTGGAATAGTCGGTAAAGGATCTGGTACGCAGGAAAACAGCCCATAACTTATTTCTCTGATTTCGTAAGGAACGAAGCTTGCGATTATACCAGGGAGGAATAGTAGATGATGTTTTAAGGCGGGAAAACGGAACGTAAAGGGAAAAAGAATTAAATATTTCTTTATAAAAAATGGATAAGGCATCATTTATACTTAAGTTGTGAAAGTTAAAGAGGGATCTGCTGAGATATTCACTGATTTTTTGAAAGTTTGCTTTATGAAAGTCGTGGGATGAGAGAGTTGTGGGGGGAGTGGACTGGAATGAAGAGTTATGAAAAAATGAAAGTAGAAGGGGGCGATGGTAGTTATCGATTGTTGAGAGAGATAGGGGACAAAGTGAGACTGAGGAGTTAATTGGATCTGTTGTGAAAATAAGGTCTAATTGCCTGCCCATATAATTGGATATACCACTGACTTGGCATAGACTTGAGTCTGTTCAGCGATCTAAGAAGAGACATTCCTTAGCTGAGATGGCATTTGAAGCGATGAAAAACGATTGATCATCTGATGGAGTCCACTGTAGCTGAGGAAGATTAAAGTCGCCGAAAATAAGGATATCATCAATAGGGTCTGACAGGTCAATTAAATGATCGATCGCATCAATAACAAATTGGTAAGATTCGATAGGTTGAGCTGGTAGGATGTAGCAACATATAACGTAAAGGGACTTGAGAGGCAGTGATATTTTTATTGCGACAAAGTCGGCTTTAGAGGATGAAGAAATTGTAATGGGAGAAGAGTTAAGGCTGTTGTCCATCGCAAGTAGGACGCCTCGACAGGGGGAATCTTTATTTGTGCGGGTAGGATCGTCGTCGCGGAAAACATTAAAAGTAGGAGGGAACAATTCCTGGTTCTTTATGTCGGGAATCAAATTGGTTTCGGTTAAGGCGTGAATATCAAAGGGTAGAGCATGCGATTGACGTAGGGCAGCTTGGTTTTAGAGCGAAGACCTCTATTGCTGAGGTTCATGATGGAAGTGTTAAGTGTTTGGTTTCTTGTTGTTATAACCCTAACTGGAGATTTTCATGTGAACCATTTTTTTCCGCTCTGTCAGAGTTTTCACCCAGATATGTAAATATTATTGTATTAGATGATTCTAATGCCAACTTACTAAACAACGATTCTCGGTCGCGCCAATTGGTGGATCATGCTTCTTCGAGTGGTCTTTATGTTGTAAATACATCCTATCCAACTTGTTTTCGTACAGATGCACCACCGAGTCTTCTTGATGTTGGTCTTGTTTCAGATCAATCAGCAGTTCTTCTATTTGACCAAATTTGTCTGGGTGGTGTTTCTGACCATGATATGTTGCTTTGCACGTACGATATTAATTTTTCTCATATCAATAAGTCTACGACCTTTGAATTTAAAGATTTTAAATCTATTAACATCAATATTCTGCAAGTTGCAGCACAAACAACGACTCCCTGGTTTCTTTGAAGACAGAGTCCAGATCCAAATGAACAAATTAATCGTTTTCAGTTATGTGTTGCCCAACTCTATGAAGATTTCGTGACTGTTAAGACTGTTATTTTCCCTTGGTTTACTGCGGAAGTTTTAAATGCGCTGAAAATCAGGAATAAGCTTTACAGCAAATGGAAGCGACATCGTTCTTCTTTTAATTGGGTCTCTAATAAAATCACTCGTAATAGAGCCACTGTGCATGATTTGAAACGAAATTACTATTCCTCTAAACTTAATATGTCTTTGCCCCCAAAGGAACTGTGGAGGAACCTTCGGCAAATTGGTGTTAGTAATGGAGGGAATGATAACTGTTCGTTAAATCCAAACGAGCTAAATGCACATTTTGTTGACAATGCAATGGCTGGTGGTATGTTTGATTTTCATCCGAATACCTTCATATCAGTGCAAAGGAAAGCCGATTTTGTGGTAACAACTGAGACTGATGTAATTTCAATCATAGCCTCCATTAAGTCAAATGCAATCAGTGAAGATGGTATACCAGTCAAATTTCTAAAAATAATTTTACCCAGTATTGTAAGCCACATAACCCATATAATTAATTTGTGTATTATGACATCTACCTTTTCCCAAGCTTGGGAACATGCACGGGTTATTCCGATTGCCAAAAAATCGAACGCAAGTTCTCTTAACGATTTTAGTCCAATACGCATTCTCCCATGCCTATCAAAAGTATTTGAGAGAGTCTTATCCCGCCAGATCAAATGCCACTTATCCTTCAACTCTCTATTGACTTCTTCTCAGTCAGGCTTTCGAGAGGGGCATAGTTGTCAGTCGGCAATGATTTTGGATGATGTAAGGCAAGACTATGACAAAGGGCTCGTGGCATTACTTTGCTTTTTCGATTTTTCGAAAGCTTTTGACAAAGTGAATCATAAAATTCTTTTATGAAAGCTTAAACACTTGTTCGGGTTTGGCGAAAGAGCTGTTAAACTTTTGCAAAGCTATTTGTCGAACCGATTTCAAAGGGTCGTTGCTGGTGGAAGGATTTCCTCTGCTTTGTCCTTATTACAAGGTGTTCCTCAAGATTCCATCCTTGGACCGATTTTATTTTCCATGTTTGTCAACGATTTGCCATTGGTATGTGTGCACACTCGTATGCATATGTACGCAGATGACGTTCAATTGTACATGTCTATGCCTATGAATCGACTTGACGAACTAGTTTTTTGTTTAAACAGGGATTTGTCGGCGATTAATGACTGGGCAGACAAAAACGGGCTGCTGCTAAATCCTTCTAAGTGTCAGGTTCTACCCATATCAAAAAACAATTTTGAACTGAGTCTGGTGCCAAATATATGCATATCGGAATCGAAATTGGCTATAGTGGAGTCGACTACTAGCTTAGGGTTCGTAATAAACCGCAATCTGTCCTGCAACAACCACATAAACTACGTCATTGGTCGCATTTATGGTTGTTTGCGTAGACTGTGGTTGGCTGCAAACTTCACACCCTTTGAAACTCGACAGAAGCTCGTCCAAGCCCTTATACTTCCCATAATAACATATGCCGATGTTGTTTTTAGTAGCATGGATTCGTTGTCACGTATCAGTCTATCAGGATATCAGTCTATGTGAAAGGTTTATTGAGTTGTACTTTAGTACAATACATGTATGCAAGAAATTGTATATTCCTACACAAACTTATAATGACAAAAACGCCAAATTATCTGTTTTGCAAGCTTGAGTTTTCTTCTTCTCGCAGAACACTTAATATAAACTTACCAACATTTAAATATCTCAACTCATCAAGGTTCTTTTTCGTTCACGCCGTGAGGTTATGGAACTCTCTGCCCTTGAATATCAAGAGTATTAACAATACCACAAGCTTTAAAATTTCAATATTTAGGCATTTTTCTATTCAGCAACAATAAAGGTTAATGTATATTTAACTCCTCTTTCTCTTACTTCTTACTTTTCATCTTCGTTGACTTTCCTTTCTTTTCTATTCTGTTTTTTTTTTCTTTTTTTTTGTCTAATCGTTTATACAAATTATATTTTCAAAAAGTTAACCTTGCTTATTTTAGTCATCTTCTGAATTGCTTTTATTTTTGAAATAAAGGGTCCGCCATCTAACGTTTTTTTTTCCAACTATTGCTTATTTCGTGAATGGTAACACTTAGCTCATGTCTGATTTGACAGATAATTAGTTTTATCCTTCCGCTGAACGAATATAGTTGTCTGTACGCTTGAAGCGTAGTCCCTAAGTGGGCCTGCGATCGACTTAGAGAAGACAAGTTATTGGATACCCATCCCCTTGATATTAATTTGCTTCGGCGTTACACTGCTAAAGACCCAACGCTTTCTAAAGTAATACAATTCATACAGTTAGGACGGCCAACGCATTTAAAGGCAAGTGAGCTATATTTGCAACCCTATTTCGTTAGGAAACACTCTCGAAATATGCATGGAGGCGTGATATTACTTCAAACTAATCATCCGCGTGTTGTGATTCCAGCTACGTTACAGCAAAAAACGTTGAAGATTTTGCTAAACAATTAGCGCGTCGTTTTATTTGGTTTCCGATAATTGGTCAACAAATTGAGACATTTGTTGCTGATTGCAGAAGCTGTCAATCGGAAGCAAGCAATCCTCAAAAAGAATTTATCAATTGGCGTAAGGAGACAGAACCTTGGAGTCGAATACATATAGACTTCGCGGGTCCATTTCGTGGACGCATGTGGCTGATTTGTGTCGATTCTTTCTCGAAATTCCCGTACATTGTGTCCTTGACAACAGCAACTTCAGAAACTACAGTTAAAGCGTTGAGGAATATATTTTCTATCGAAAGGCTTCCCAAAACAATAGTGAGCGACAACGGAACACAATTTATAGTACATCTCAACACTTTGCAGAGTTTTGTCGTGAAAATGCTATTCAGCACATACGTACCGTTCCTTTTCACCTGGCTTCGAATGGTGAAGCAGAAAGATTTGTCCGTACCTTCATACCCAAACCTTTTGAAAGCATAGTCTATCAACAACTGCTTCCGTACTGTAGGCCAACTATCTGCACAAATCAGCACGGCTTCATGAAAGGTAAATCAACGACCACTAACCTAATAGAGTTCGTCTCTAGGATGCTTCATGCTTTAGAAGACGGTGATAAAGTCGATTCAATTTCCACAGATTTCAGCAAGGCATTCGATAAAATTTCTCACCAACTTATCATTTTTAAACTAAAAAAAACTCGGCTTTTCCCCTCATTTTGTGGCATGGACCAAATCCTATTTAGAAGACCGAGAATACAGGGTCATCTTCAGATCTTCAATATCCGAACCCATTAAAGCAACATCTGGTGTCCCTCAGGGTAGTCACCTTGGTCCAATCATCTTTATCCTCACAATTAATGATATAAATCTCATTTTAACGAACTATAATCTTTCTATTTTCGCTGATGACATGAGAATTTCCAAAGTCATCTCATTGCCTTCTGACTCCCGTTGCCTGCAAGATGACTTGAATAAGTTTTCGATATGGTGCAAGCAGGATCTGGAGCTTAATGTCAACAAATGCCAAGCGATAACCTATTCACGTAAGCGTCTACCTCCCCCTCCAAGAAACTACTTCATCTGCGATGAGCCTATTCCTTCCACTACCCAAGTACGGGATCTCTAGGTATAATTTATGATAGAGAATTGAATTTCGACTCACATATTGACAACATTATAAATAAAGCTAACTCTGCACTTGGCTTTATCAAACGCTGGTCAAAAGAATTTTCCAACCCTTACGTTACAAAGTCCCTGTACATTACTTTTGTAAGGCCTCTTCTCGAATATTGCAGCCAAGTTTGGTCACCCTATAAACTAACGCACATTCAAAGAATAGAAGCATTCCAACGCAGGTTTATCCATTTTGCACTTCGTGGTCTACCTTGGGCCGATCCATATTTATTACACCCCTATGAAAATAGGCTAAAACTAATTAGCATGCATACCCTAAAAAAACGTCGTGAAGTCGCTGATGTACTTTTTATCCACCAGGTACTGACTGGAAATGTCGACTGCTCGAGAATAACGCAAAATATTGCATTCACTCCCAATCCCCGTAATCTAAGATCTGTCCCACTCTTCCTGATCCGAACTCACCGCACCAACTACGGTCACTTTGAACCCATATCCAGAATGTTGCGTATAACGAACAACTACGCCGAAGTCTTTGACCTAAATAGCAGCAAACAAGAAATAAAAACAGCGCTGCTCAATATGCCACTCCCTTAACATCTCCCCCGTCCACCATTTCTCCTCGCCCCATTAGGTTAAGTATATCTTTGTTAGTTTTTAAGTCTAGTTTTAAGTTTGGCTTGTTAATAAGCTTAATAAAGTTGTCCGGGGTAGACTCGGGCCAATAATAATAATAATAATAATAATAATAATAATAATAATAATAAAAGAAGATTGTGTCAGATGGAACTGGCTTGGATCGAGTACGCCGAATCCTGTCACTCAAAAATCCCCATCGGAGTTGTTACATGGGCATCAGCAACGCTGCTTGCTTTCAAGGCTGATACCAAATTAGAAGTTTCGAAACCAGAAAACGCAAATTTTATGCAGGACAACAAGTTTTATTGCGACAATTTATGAAAAAGGAAAAGTGGATCCAAGGAGTCATAACACGCGTCTGTGGAAGAAATACTTATGAGATTCGTTCCTCTGCAGGACCATGTCGTAGACACCAAAACCAGATCCGACTATTTAAAGGAATTCCAGACACACAAATCGGCAATTCTCTTGGTAATTTACATAATTTTCCTTCTAACATATCTCGTTGTTCCTCCAGGAAAAAATCACCTTTGAGCGGTCGATTATCGTTTGAGGAAGGAACCGGTGAGACATCGGGGGTAGAAGTCAACTTGGAAAAACAACAGATGGCTCTTGATGAATCAAACGTCGACGTTCCGATGACGGAAACTAACGGCTGAAGCTGATTTTCCTAAACCTCCTGGAACACCTGTAGAGTTTAGACGATCAGAACGATTAAAAAGCAAGACCGCATCATCGCTGAATTCAAAATAAAGTGCGAGGAAATGTTAAGATCGTTATTAAAAAAAAATATTACTACTACATTGACATTGGTAACTCCAATGTTCTTATTATTGTAAACCAATCATTCGAATTAAGCAGTTTGAATTACACCATGAACTAGGCAACATCTTTCTCTCTAAGATATAACAGAGGTGATATCTGCTTGATGTTAGTTTGCCAACAGCACCTGGTCTATCAAAGGTCTTAACATTCCACGTGCAAAGCCGAAATTCGTTTTCATTAAGACGTTTGTTGGGGTCATCAACATTATAACCCTCCGTATACGACGTTGTTGGTTGTTTCTAAACTCTCGATAGAACGTTCCCATTGACAGTCATAACTACGGACTTCATCTACCATGGCTTAGCAGTTACAAGCAACAACGACATCATGCTTTATACAAGACCCTGCCCGGTCCTGGTCAACTGGGGGAGAGAATTAAACCCCGAAAGCAGATGAGGAAACACTTGACCGTTACGGTTTATATGATTTCGTTTATATTGACGGAGAATTGAGTAAGAGATTCAACCACAAACTGTATAGGGACATCGATCTAGTCAGACTTTTACGGATCCCTTCTCTGAGATGGCTGGGCCATGTTGAGCGAATGGTCCTCACAACTACGGCCCAAAGAGTTTTCGAGGTCAATCGCAATCTAAAGTGGCTCATGCGAGTAGAAGGGGACCTTAATCAACTTGGAGTAAGTAAAATGTGTTGAATTGCAAATCAATACAACGACGGACAGCACAAAGTGGCCTTAAGGCTACGTATTGAGTCAGAAATTTGTTTTATTCGTCGGGAACTGAAACCATTGCAGCACCAGCTTTTTACTAAAATGGCATTGATACAGAAAAGGAGACAGTCAGTTTCAAATTGTAACACTCGTCATAAGGTAGCAGAGCGACGTTATAGAGCAGAATTATTTCTAAAAAAAAATTCGTGATTACATTCTATTTCTTATAAATGGCGGCGATGTATATTTATTTTATTTTATTTCAATAAATTGTTGTTGTTGTTTTTTGTATAAATAATATTTAATCTATTTACACTGCAACTAACTAAGAAAATAAAATAAATTTTTTATGATTTTTTTTTTTTAAATTTTTAAAATTAAAATTCACCTAAAACATTCTTTCTTTCATATCTTAAACAGCAAAAACGTATCTCCTAGCTACCTACTTACGAACTATTTACAAATGCGTACGTTCTATTTCTTATTTAATAAATTTAGCTTCCCTTTATTACACTTGTTGCATTTTATTATTCTAGTTGATTTAGTAGTCCATATTATTTGTAAATTTGCAAAGAAATCGCATAGACTCAAAAACGGTCCTAGTTCAGTTCGATTTCAAAGTAATTTACCGACGGTCAGTAGGGTCGCCAAACACTTCCAGGATCTACAACATCACCGTCATCGGTTCGATGATCCTGTGGCACTTCAGTCTCCTGTTGAACATGTTGCGGGTGCGGGTGCGGATGCGGGTGCTGCTGCTGTTGTTGATCTACTGCTTCATTACTCATCATAGCCGCTTCGTGATCAGATGTCCCAATTCCAATTTCAATGCCCGAACGATTTCCACCGAGAGAACTAATGGTAAGAGAGTTCTCAGGGCCAAGATACTGCTCCAATTTATCAGTGCCATGGAGGTGTAGGTGAATCTGATTTTGATTAACCGTTGAATATAGCTGAGGATACAGAACCATTGTCGGTGCCGTATGTCCTGGATATTGAGCTTGTGCCGCACAGCTTCCATACTGATAGTTATTGTAGCCATTGGACCAGTTGTTATAGGAAGGATATGACGCGTTTAGAGAATCAATTTCAGACTTTGTTGAACCGTATGTAGGGCTACAAATGGGTGGCTGGGTATGGGGAATGATTCCAGTCGATGCTGCTGTGGGAGCAATTCCTGTGTGATGGTAATCGGAGGATGAACAGAAGGGTTGCATATCTGTGAGTACTGTGGGCAGATGGAAATTTGCATGATGATCTGGCGGTGGGGGCGGAGGTGGTGGTCCTTGTGAGGGATTTCCCGCTGTGTGACTATCATAGCCATAAGCTGCTGCTGCTGCTGCTGCTGCTGCTGCTGCTGCCGCCGCCGCCGCTGCACTTGATGCATTCGTCTGCAATGGCTGGTACGTGTGGTATGAGCCAACGCCTGATGTTGTTGTACTCGGCGTGTAGCCCGTCCACTCGGCAGCACCCATCAAATTGTTCTCTGCAAAGAGACACATGCAAAAATATTAATCAAAAGCTGTAATTTCAATTTTAAAATAGGGGAATGGGATGTATTATTCCACTGTACAAAAATACGGTGGTCATTTTAATAGAGCTATTAACATTGGATATGTCTGATTAGGGGTATAATTAATGGGGTTGTCTGGTTGGACGACGACAGCTCCTTTGCAATTACCAAACGTCAATTGAGGGTAAATTAATGGCAATCCAGTAGAGTTGTTCCTTCTTTGAAGAAGAAATTGTTTTGTTTCATTGAAAAAGGGGTAACTACGAGCTGTCGTAGTTGTTTAGGGCTGAACTTGAATTTATACTTCGTGATGACACACATAAATTGAATCATTAACTTGTGTCAACTGTGGAAACTCACCTGAAAATATGCGAAATTCTCGCAGATTAATAATTCAAAATATTGATTGCGATTTTGCAGAACCATTTGAGGAAGTCAAAGCAAACAAAAGATATTTAAACATAATTGTTTGCATGCTCTATAATTTGATGGAATTTTATGTGAAGTATCGGCTACTTAAATCAACACCAATTTTCAATTTTTAAATGATTGCAAAGCTTTTGTTGAAAGGGTTCATTTACACGAAGGGTCAGCGTCATAACAAAAAAAAAAAAAAACACACAGTGACTGAAAAGCGTGAGTCAAAATTGCTTTATCTTGACTTTGCATTTTCAAATTAACTTTGATTTCTGTGTTTTTTTTTTAATTGGCTTAGTCAAGACTTCTGTGACATGATGCATACTACGACGACGTAAGCAGTCACCAGTTTGCTCAATTCTGAGACCTTCAAATCGTAATTGGATTGCTGTAAAGTTGGGTTTTTCATGACAAAATTTCGACGTCATAAACTAATATAAGGGCTTCCTTAGTACCCTGACGGATGAGAAAAACTCAATCATAACTTTGCTGTAGACAATTTAATTATTAGTCATTTGTTTCTTGACACCTTTCTTACTGAGGGCGACAGTGAAGAACCATGACTGCAGTTGCAATTGAGAAACGATTTTTTTTTTCAATTCTGAAAATGAGATGTCCACTGCTGAATATTGGGATAACTACGAATTTATGTCAAAAAGAAAAAGAACTTGAATTTACTGGCCATTTAATGATTTGGCTTAGCATGTATATCCCGTGAAATATTGCCCATAGCTGACTATTGGAAGTTAAGACTGCGAAACACTGTTTTTGTCAATATTCAGAGGTAGAAAACTTTGGCTTTTTACTGTAGCTAAGCAGTCATCGGATGTTGACAGATATCCTGCAGACTTTTGATTTTCCATTTTTTCAAAAATGCGCTTTCAGAGATTGGTGATCTAGCTTATGGTATGAGTCACCGAACTTTGTCTTATCTATTTACAGAAAAGGTAACCAAGAATTCGGAACGATAATTATGGAAATACCCTTCTGTTTATTTATACTCGAAGACACGCCGATATATTCGCACAGCTGTGTCAAGGCCGACTTACAAAGGAGGAGTTGAAAGTCAGTTACAGCAATTATAGACCGATATCGACACCTAGAAAAGTGTTTCGAAAGTGTAATCACTGAAAGAATAAAGTGTTTTTAGGTAAAACATTCCCTGATATATAAAAGTCAATACGGCTTTCAGAAAAATAAAAGTACAAGCAAATTGTTAGCTGAATTCGCAAATTGTGTCAACCAGAGCTTGAACAATTGTTACTAAGTATTGGTACTCTTTATAGATTTCAGTAAAGCCTTCGATACCTTAAGCCACAAAACCCTAATAGAAGCGCTTCAACGTGTTGTACACTAATGAGCTTCTTCCCTCTTTTAAGCAAAGCAAACTGTTTGCTTTCTCTGATGACACAGCAATTGTGGTACATCACACGTCGCTGGAAATGGCTGGAAATGAAAGATGATACACATCCGCAATCACAGTTTCACATCGACACAAATTCCAGTATACCTGAGAAATGATGCATGTCCTAGTGCCAATACAGAAGTCATCGAAGCTGTTGACAGCTATAAATATTTAGGAGTCATCATCGACTGTCATTTCTTATGGAACAAACAGATTGATAAGCTACGCATAGATTTAAAGAAAACCATCTATGCACTAGCCCATCTGAAATATTACGCTACGGTGTCCGTTTTAGGGCAGGTCTATTATTCACTAATTGAGTCTAAACTGCGGTATGGTGTTTTTGCTTGAGGCAACGCAGCGGCAACCCATATCTAAAAACTGCAGAAATTGCAAAAATCCGCATTGAAACATATCAACTCAATGAAGTGTGAATACTAGACGACGAGCCCAAGGTATGCTGCAAGTATCAAGTACTTGCAACAAATATGGTAAAAGACAACTCCTACACAGCGTTCCGGCAACAATCAATAATCTACCCCGAGAACAAACAAACATTGTAAACTTTAAAACAAAGTTTCAATATGTTAACTCGTTATATGGAAAGACTAAGCTCATTAAATTAACAATTAAGAGAATTAATCTTCTGCAGACAAGCCAAAAGCTTCGCAGATACTTAAAGAAATTGTAAAGAGTTATGGTAGACGAATAAAGAAATAAATAAATAAAAAAACAGAAAACAAAAGAAAGCTATTCCACAATTTTGATTATTTCAAAGGTGGTTCAAGTATGATGGCATTAATCAATAACAAGGAGCCAAAAACGAGTAAACTGTCCCTGGATCCAATTTCTGTAAGAAAATGAATATTCCATGCAGTACATCTCAGAGTAAAATTTTCCTGTCTATCTCATTTTATTCCTGATAATGACATCCCAGAGTTTGCGCTCCAATATTTCTCTAATGTAACCAAATCTGAGTGAACTTTAGTCCATATGCATGATCCAGGCAAAACATAACACAGACCTTTGGGGAAGGAACTATAACTCCCAAAAAAAGTCAACGGCGAAGTCAGGGGAGTACCTTATTCTTTGATAGAGGCAAACTTCGACATATTTGGTCGTATGAGACATTTTTTCGCATCTAGCCAGGTTGTCAAAATGGAGAAGGTAACCAACGACATAGTAGGCTACTGGCAATTTCCCCTGCTGATGCTGCCCCCCCCAAGTTAACAATATATGTATGCATGTTGTGAAGCAATAACCAGCTTTGGACGAAGATGGGTTTACTGTTGACGACCGCAGCAAACGAAAGTCAGATAACGACCTTCAGTTATGCCCGTGTAATGTTGGCACATTTAACAGCGCAAACGCTGTCTTCATCCGAGGAAGACTTAGGATTCAGGCTTTTGAGGGAGAGCCTGATTTCAATCCTTATTAAGAATAAATTTCCCAAAATAAGCCTAACATTCTCACACCCTCTATGGAAGAGTATGACAAGGACTTTGCCAAAGATTTCTTCCGCGACCAGACGTAAGATTAATATCGTAAGAACGACGTTCAGTTGTTCGTTGGTAATTTTACACTAAATTAGCAAAGAAGGGCACCTTTAGCGCCACAGTTAGCAAACATAGCTTACCTAGCATCAGTTCTGAAAATGTGCTCGGCGAATCCAATTCACAGGGGACCGAAATGTCATAATCAGCATATTTACCAGACACCTCACAACCCGAATGTCCAGGTGGATTACATTGCGATCAACGTAAAATTTATCTACAATATTCTGGATATCTGAACATTTCAAGGAGCCTAAATCGACTCAGACCTTGTTTTAGACAAGGTAGAATGTCTCTTGTGTGTTACGTGAACGGCTGCCATGGAAGGACTTAAGTTCACGGGATGCCCATACATCCGTGGGAGCCAGGATATGCCTGGCCAACGCTTACCTCTATTAGTAATACCAATGCGGAATCTGTGTTGACCGCACAAACTCCACCCTTGGTATGAGTCGAGGCCGACCCAAAACCTTTGGCTCATGGAACCCAGTACTTATTGCAACTCTACATCGGGTCAACCACAAGTGGACGCCCTTTCCTGCGACATTAGATTTAAACTACAGCCACCGTGACGCTCCCACTAAGGTACCTATCCCTAACAAGTGAGACCTTCACTGAAGTACGGGGGACCCTGACTCAACTCGTGACCACCGTGTTTTAAGGATCTATAACCGGCAGCTTTTAACTGGTCAAATCGTTTACGATTTACGATAAGACAAGTGATTGGTCTAACCCGGTCTATTATTAGACTACGTCAGTGATAGACTTGGAATCTACCCCCGAATATCCCGAACCCTGGAACACACTGATATAGCCCTCTCCGATCGAGTTTTTGAGAACATTCCATACTGCAAGCATCGTGAGCGGAAAACCAGGAGAGACATTACCAGCAAACCATTAAAGACACTGCTTCTGATGACCACCACAATGAAACTAGTGGTTTTACGAAATATGTTGGCAAGTGTATGGAGCAAAACAATTGGAGTACAATGTGACGATGCAAAGACAAGAGATGCTCACGAACTCTATAAGCAAAGGAGACGGAATGAAGATCAGCTTCTCAGAAAAAAAATGTAAAGATACAGATGACGGCCCTATTTAGTAGTAGGTGGCTTGTCTCACCTCTGCTTCCTCTTTCTCGTGAAGTGCACAATGCAAGTTTTGAGAAGATTAGCTGATAATATCCGCATTATCTGCGTAAGTTAGAACTATTGGTGAACGTTACGCAGAGGCGTTACAAAGATTCTGTTTGCAAAAATTGTTTTAATTCAGGAAACTAGTGATTTATCCACTCCATGCTGCTGGGGAGAGTTGTAATAATGTCAGTGTCGAAGGCGCTTCCAACATCTATGAAAATACTCCATTTTCTCGAGTGTTTACTAGATTGGGACTACAGCTCCACTAGAACTTCGACGTTGGTATGCATGTTGCAGCTTAGATAAATGATGCATTTGCTAAGCTGTTCTGCGCACATGATGCTTAGCCATTATCCCCATGTTTTGCAGCAATAACGAAGCCATGTTGATAGGCTGAGTAGGCATTGTTGATGAATTTCTTACTGCTCGCCAGAGTACTTAACAGCTGGGTTATACGTTCCATAACTAGAAATATATTATCGATGCTAGACGATTTGAAGACGTCAAATAAACCAGCAACGTATTTAATGGCCTCATTTGTCACCACAACCGATCTTAAATACGTCGGGTTGTATTATTTGGTTCTTTTGGAATTCCTGTGGTAGGGGCTGATTACAAAGCAGTTCTGATCTGGTTATCTGGGAAGTGACTTTCGAGCATGAGACTAAGAGTTATGCTTTAGATTCAGAGTAGCTGCCAGTGCTTTCAGTCGGACTGATTGGTGTCTCTTGAGGGCTTTGACGAATCTGTTGGTTTCATCAAGTGTGTCGCTTTTCTCACAAAATTTTCTAAAGGAACCACTATCCAAAATCCAAATTAGCTTCTTATATTCTTTTCGCTTTGATCCATAAAGATTTGATGCTTTCTCCAAATTAGTTTTAAGTAATGACAATCCCTCACCTAGTCATTTAAGATCTGCATTCCACCATGAAACAAGCAATCTACGGGAGTTTAGGTTCTGAACAGATTCATTTACTTTCTGTCTCGTCCTGAGCCTTGCTTGAGCAGTTTTGACGCATTTGTCACGCTCTAATTTAACCAGATCCAATTGAAATTGCTCCTATTCAGCAAGGTCAAAATTTTACTCACGATGTGGAATTCGATGTAGCTGTATAGCTTGACATCGAAACCGCCGATGGTACACTTTATTTGGGAGTCTTCTTGCCTTACCATCAATTTCACAACTTTTTTTTCGAGAGAGAACCTTGGTCTATTGTACTCCATGTGTTCCGAATGCCGACCGAATGATACACAAGTTACCATGCGGTTCTCCATATAAGTAATTACAGAACTCAGGGCACTTTGACTTCAGTGATATTGTGGGAACCGATGCTTTGGCGACTCGATTCCCTGCTGTCTTCCTTTTGTAACAAATCTTGGTTGAGAGCCAATATTGTTGATAAACAAATCAGACGATAGTATGAAATCCGGCAGACTATTGCCTCTCAAGCTTGTTACTTACTCGGCCAAAAATTGTTCTAAACATCAGTATTGCAACAGTAAGCCCCATATTCCTGGCACCACATATTATGTAATTCACTAAGATCAGCTTAGATGGTGGCGTTAGTACGAAGACAAAGGGAAAGTAAGCTGACGCAACGACGGACTTACGTCATTCTCCGTCAGTTTTGTTTGTTATGACTACTGCAGGTAAATCTTAATAATAAAAGTGTTCACGCCTAGATTCTGGCAGTGAATTTGACACAATAAACCCGATTTTGATCTTTCAAATAACTCTTCATACGAGTATAGTATGTATGTGAGGTTTTTAATGTTTAAGTGCTATGTATTGTACTTTTGAGTTCCTGCAATATCCGTAAGTTGATGGGAATCCGAAAAATCCGATTTTTCTTCGTTGCTTTATCTTCTGACCCGTAACAGTACTGTGCATTAGATTTAGATGTAGATTAAGAGGGGTGGTGGGAATGTGTACCCTTAGAGCTCACCCAAGATGCATGAAATTCTACTAGATTCGCCTAAGTCTTTGAGTGCGCTGGCAGTGATGACTTCTGCCTCAAGATATGGCTTACCTAGAAGACATAGACGTGTTCTGCTTAGGAGGTTACAGTGGTAAAAGAAGGATATACTCTGCAGATTCTTCATCTTTGATGAACATGCAACAGTTATTGTCTTGTGCTATTCCAATAGTCATAAGGTGTTTTTCGACTCTACAGTGACTCGTTAGGAATTGGATTACTGCGTGTATCTGACCTCTAGATAGCTGTGGGAGTTGTTTTGCTCTTCTGAGAGAAGAGGTTGGTAAAAAGTTTTTGGCTTGCCTCTTACCTTCAGTTCCCGTCTAGTAATGGAGTTCATTTGTTTCTAGCCAGTTATTTATATACCTTTTTATGGAGTAGAATAGTCGTGGCAATATGAATCTTGAGGCCGAACCTTTTCTGGCTAATTCATTCCCTTTCACTCTATTAGTGCTGGCTAGTGTTTTGCGAGGTATAGCCTGTGTAAACTTTTGTTTACATTTATGCCACCGTATTGGAGACGCATTAGCGACTATATATCTAACAATTGCTGTGTAATCAAGTAGTAGTGTAACGGACGGTTCAGAGTTCAATCGCAAACGCGCCCGAAAGACATTCTTTTTTTCAGTCAACTAAAATCACGTGAGGTGAGTGCTTGCCTAGAATACATAAAGTCCAATTACACTAATAACTTAGTCTCCCCACTAAATGTTGGATGCCACCCATGGAGCGAAATAGCCACTAAGCCCAAACACCCTTCTTTCTCTCTCTGTTCTATTTTTCTAGAAACTTGACACGTGCTCAGGCATTTTAAGTGTAGTCCAGGGTAACCTCTAGGAATTTCACTTCATTTGAAAACATTATAGTTTCACCAAAAAGTGTTTGATCTTTTCCAATTTTCTTTTCTTGATGAAGGTAACTATAGTGCTCTTTTTGAGGTTGACATTTAGGTACTTTCTTGAACCAGTCAGCAACAAGGTTTAGTGTCCTCTGGAGGAGTTCCTAGATATTGACTCTAATAAGTCAATCGATCGCAATGTTATCAGCGTGGCCTTTGACATAGAAACTGTGGTTGCTGAATATATCTAGCAGTTCATTTACTACGATGGACTATAGCAGGAGAGAGAGAGCACCACCCTGAGGGCGGGAAACCTTTCCCAGCCGCGACGTTAATTCTGTCACTGCCTAATGTAGCTTTGATATTTCTACAATACCTTCTAACGTTATCTTCCAAGTATCATAGTATCAACTCCTGTATTTTAGATGCATCTGTATATCTGGGCGTGTTCGCTGTTTTTGACAACTCCTTCGATGTCAAGGAAGAAACCTTCTGCAATTTCTTTGTTTCTAAGGGTTTTATCAATCCTTGTGTTGAGCTTCTGTAGAGCATGCGTTGTCGGCATATTGGTTTTTGTGAAGCGGATTCCTATATACATAGCGGACCATCCCTGATATGCCTATCAAGTATTTTTTCCATTGTTTTTAGGAAAAACGAGGTAAAGCTTATATGTTGGTCTGATTAAAGTAGATCAGTTGGAGTTGGTGTACTACCTGCTTTAGATATAAACTCAAATGTTACCTCTTTCCAGCTTTTTGGTATGTAACCCCAGTCATTACTTGCTCGGAATATGTTTATCAGTAGCGGGATTATATGTGTAATACCTTTTTGAAGAGCGCTGCGAAGATTCCATTTTCACTGGGGCCTTTGAATGGATCAAATGAATTTATGGCCCATTTTATTTCGCCTTTATGAACAATTTCCAGTCCCCTCTGGTTAGGATCTTCTGGACAGGATAATCGGAAGCAGTGGATGTGATGGTGGAATTTGAAAAAATTGGTTTCGGGTAAGAGCTGTAGCGTCCATAGACGCAGTTCGGTTTTTTCATTAGTCCGATTTGATTTCTGTGCAATTGTATAAGAATTCTGTGGATACGAGTGCTGCTCTACTTCATGAGTGTTTCAAAGAGTGTTTCCATCGAGTTTCGCCGTGTGAAAACGCTTTCTGGTGTATGTACTTAATTTGGCGAGTTTATTATTCCACCAAAGAGTAGAGCGGTTGCCGAACTTTTCATTCTCTGGCTAAAACTGATGATACGAGTATGCAGATTTAATTGTCCATGAGTTCTAGGCCATATGTACGAGTACAATATGAGTTCCAATCTGTGGATCTAGGCTGCCTTTAAGATTTGAACATTTTGGAGTCTACTAGGATCTCAAAACAGATTTGGGCATTAGTATCACAGCAAAAATGTAGGCTCAGCTACCTGTTCTCTCGAAAAATGTA
The DNA here is from genome assembly GCA_949129095.1 of Volucella bombylans. NCBI lineage: Eukaryota > Metazoa > Arthropoda > Insecta > Diptera > Syrphidae > Volucella > Volucella bombylans. Next base: position 84,443,858 of record OX422143.1, on the reverse strand, counting down.
AGCTTCACTCACTTATAAAGGAGAAAGGAGCCATAGACAAATAAACTAGGCATGGAGTTGTCCAACTGCAGTTTTTGAGACGTTTCAAAGATCTTTTGTACTAGTTCTAGAGTGTTCGATCTAAAGTGCATCATTTCAAACCAGAGACTTTATTTCAGTACAATTCAGTACCGCTGTACAGAGGCAGATGATAGCTTTCTGATAGCCATATCCAAATGTTGAAACATTATTCGCCTTATAAAAAAATGTTTCATCCTCTTAAGATGAATTCCACGTTAAGTAATGACCCAATCTTCTATTAGTACTCATCTTCTTCTCACTTATTTCGCAATCCATGTGTTCCTCCAATCTTCTTACAATACAGTGGTAAACAAACGCATCACTCATTCGAATTTAAAGAAAAGTAATGAAAAAAACCTCTTCGCCTAACCTTCAACCACTTGTAATGACTCGCGCTTATAAACTGCCTCTGACTCATCCATTTTCCAGAGCTGTTAATTTATTCAATCAATAAATTGTTGAAAAATTACACAGATGAGATACGCGTCACCTCAGGCCTTCGTCGCGTCGCCTCCTACAAACTATGAGCGAGCCTCTCTGCCTTACCTGCCCACATATGTATCATTTGAATGTGCATGCGCCGAAACTAAATACATATAGCCCCACTTCTAGGCTACAACACCGGCCGGCAATCTTCATTCATACTAGAGCCAGTTTTTATTAACAATAATTTTAGAATACCAGGTATCCGATGGATACGATGGATACGACTATTTTGGGACATTTTTTGTGCCGAAAAGTAGCAGCGATGTGAACTTGAACACACACAGAGCGGACAGGAATAACACCATCTTGTACGATAGTTAATGACCGGAAATGCTTCATTTTTTCATCATCAAAGAAGTGGGAACAAATTGAAAAAAAAAACCATCTCTGACTGTTATCGATGAGACAGATACAAGTTTTTCGGCTAAGCTTTAAGTGGGTGAAAAACGGGTGTTTGACGCACCAAAAAATACGAAAAAATAATAGTGAAACACAGGAATAATTTAAAAGGTTCACACTTCTTGGCAGCAATTTATGAAGAGCCATTTACTGTTTGGTAAAAAAAAAAAAAATGCCGGACATCCGCAAATCAATCAATATGTGGTCACCTTAACCGACAATAGAGAGTCCTTCGATTTAATTTGAATTTCAAGTGTGTTCTTCAAACTCTTAGTGCCAGAAACACTTGGAGTATGTAATAAGTTAGATTTACAGTTATTTGGAATATCCCTGTCCTCTTACTCGTATTTATGCTCATGTAATGCAAAATTGAAGATCCCACCGCTGTTTAAATGAACGCAACCAACAAACTAACCAACCGACCAACCAACAAAAAATAAATGCAAACCACATCGTTCTGGCCCCCGAAACGAAGTGTTGTGGTAAAGACGAAACCAAAACCACATCGACTTCCGTCTTCGACTTTAACGTAGATTGCCTTGCTATTGCTATTGGTTCTGTCCAAAACCCAGACAGAAAGCAAAAAAAAAAGTAAAACCTTCCTCCAGGAGCAGTGCCCAGAAGTTGTGCAGTGGCATCCAAGTGTGCAACAAGTTGACCTTTTATTTGCATCTACTTCAGTGACTGCTGGTTCACACTGAGAATTGGGACTTGTTCTGGTCTTTTGGGGCAATTAAGAAAAAAAGAGTGTGAGAAAACCCTTTCATAAGTTAAACTAAGACGTTTCGGTAACCATTGTCATGACACTTTCGCCGAATGAAGGAAGTTGCACGCATGATCTTATCCAGGAGTAGCGCTCTTTCCTTCGAGATACTACCGTTGAGCATGATTGTAATCAAATACCTAAGAATGAAATGTGGATACTGAAGGAGGAGGTGAAGTAGAACTCAATTCGACGACAATGATGGTGATGATGATGATGACAAAGACGACGACCTCCCTTGGTTGCATTCAATTTCTTGGCTGCAGATTCAGTTGATAGGTTGCTCACTCCTGTAGGGTTGACTTGATACTCTCACATCTACGTATATGTACGAGTACTACTACTTGTACTAGCGGAATTGTGCTCTATACTGCGTGCTTTGTGCCCAGTGCCAATGTGACAAAGAGCTCGTGGAGCAAATTCCTTCTTTCCAGGTTGCAAATAGTTGGAGTTGACGGTCTTTCTTCGTTTTTTTTTTTCAACTCGATTTTTTCTTATCGTTTTCGCTCCAACGACTATTGGTCTGAGAGTACGAGTACCATGCCCAGTTGGCAGAGGGAGGGTAGAGCAGGAGTACTTCAGGGAATATCGCATGCTATTGTTGTACAAAGGTGAAATTAATATTGCGGCAAAAATATTATTTTCCAATCGGTAAACATACACTTTATTGAACCGATTGAATTTCAATTGTCGTCGTCGTTGTTGCTGTTGTCGGAGCTTGTCGTTTACTTCGTCGTAGTTGTAGTTGTAGTCGTCGCTGACATCATTGTCGTCATCGTCAGCCAGAGTTGATGTCGTCCGTCGCCATCCGTTATCGGAGTTCTGTAGTATTTTTTTTATTTTTATTTTTAGATTTTCTATTTATCACAAAGGGTAGCAATAGCGTGGTTGAGATTTTTTCAGGCTTCAGATTGGTAGTACTTCGATTCGTAGAGGCGTATAAAATCAACTGAGAGAGGCCTACGCGCACGCGAGTGTCTTCATTTTCCATTTGGATGCTCCAACTCCAAGTGATGAAATGTCATCCGTGAAGATACCGATTGAATTTCTTTGAATGTTTGAATGATCATTTCGTAATGGTGTACGATTTAATACACGACTACCTATCATATATTAGTGCAACGAGAAAAAGTTCTAGAAATGAGTAGAAATCGTGTTGTTCCATATTACATGGTGATGGACTTAGAGCTTTGAGAGAACAATTTTCTGGCACGACTTTAAAATTCAAAACTGAAACCTGGACGTACCAATAGTCAAACAATGATTTGAGATTTGCAACCACTTCTTACCAGTATCTGCCATAAATATCTACAGACTAAGCATCTAAACTTAAGCGGTGACATGCGAAATTGCATCATAGTCTCTCCATTAAGACATCCCTGCAAATTATAGAACCTTTTTTCCGATCAGTGAGAGAGATGACCCCTCCTATTATGAATAGACTCATTTGACAGAGCCTGGACTAATTCAGATATTATAATATAACCAAGCCAACTATCGGCCGAGTCATCACTCCTCGATCGATCTAGGAGGATACTAAAAAGTTTAAGAATATAAGTTTGAAGGAATTGCTCAGAGATAAACGCATCAGTATATATTTTTCCTTATGGAAAAATATCTCTACTGAAGGTCGTCAGAAAAAAATATTAGTGTGGTCTTAATCAGACTAATAATAACTCTCTTCTTTTTGTAAGTAACCCACAAATGATAGAGCCCTCGTTCCAACTAGTAGGGACGCATCAATAAATTTGAATTGCTTAACAAGCCAAAATGCTACATCATGAGGTGATAACACTACACTCGTCGATTAAAAACCTTAAAATATTTATAAAAGATAATTTTCTGTAAGTTTCTATTGTTCGTACAAATAAATAAAATATTTCAGATGAAAGAGCATCTAAAGCCCTAACGACGAATACATAATTAACAAATACTACTCACAACAGGTATACGAGTAGCTCTAAGTGAAGCTGTCAACGAGGAGAACAATTTCTAACTTCGAAATGAAAAATATTATAACATCCCCGACGTGAGGGAGATAACCCAGTGTACGAGTATTTTGAAGGAAGGCCTCTAAATGAACTTCGAAACATTTTGAAGTATGAAATCAGTGGCAATATAAAATGATTTCAGTTACCTCGAGAGATTAAGATTAAATTTAGCTTAATTTGCCTTTCCTTGCTTCGGTTGCCTTTTATGGCAAATAACTGCTTAATATTCAGAGACCCTAAGCATATAAAACCGAACCAGGTAAGCCCAAAGTATATCCAAACTAGACGTTAAATAGTTGAACAGTATGGGAGTGACCGTATAAGATTATACTCAAAGTAGTACTCGCATAGCTATGATTCACTTCTGGTCCTCTCTATTGCAATTGGGAAACGGATTCTGAGAGTTCCAACTACCATACTAAAAAAACAAGCCCCACCGATTTAGGCGCTAATCCAGGAGTTGCTTGATTTTTCGATTCCCATGACTCTGCAACACGTTTGGTTTGATACAATAGATTGTGTTTGGCTGTTGAAGATAAAGCAGAATAGACAGAGTGCTATTTTTGACGGCTTGTCCCGGAAACTGGGGCTCCAGAAGAGGCACACTTCGAAAGGGTACCGTCAAGAGTAGGCATTGATAAGAAAAAGGAAACGTAATGAGATTGCACAGCGCATAGATACAGCAAGTGTCAATGTACTAAAAGCCAAATTTCTCTAGTGGCGACTGAAGAGAGAAACAGATCAACGGACGTGGAACCCACTGAAACGTATCAAGCTCTCGGAACTGAAATTGCATCCCAAGGCCCAAGAGGAAGAGAACTTCTTGGCACTAATTTCACTACAATTCCAATTGTATTGCGTGCTCGAATAAAATCCGCTCTACAACGAGCTAAGGTCGTAGTTCTGCTGGGTGGCAGTCGGTTGATGTGGTCAAATCTAACCTGATAAATAAACCTGGAAGTGGTTTTCGCAGAGTACAGGAGAAACGCCAGAAGGACGAGTCTTGCTATAAGGGCCCCGATAACACCTCTCTTATGTTCGATGTCTATACGATGCTGAGTGCAAACACTGTGTTGATCACCTGTGGGAGCTAGCTTAAGCCGACTGTCTGTTGGTTCATATATAGTGAATATCTGTACTAAAACACAAGCAGACGTGATCGACGTTTGATGCACTAGAAATGGCATTTCAGTCAATCCTATTGAAACTGAATTTGTTCTCTTCACTAGAAGGAGGTATCACCATCCGTGCGCTATCGACTTTCGTACTTTCCAGTAAGATATGGGGCTTGTAACCGAGGAGAATCCTTTAGATATACACGGATATGATTAAAACCAATTGTCGTCGTTGTCGTTGAACAAGATTTCACGAAAATATGTCACCTTTGCTTTTACTGTTCTGTATCGACTGATGGGGCTTTTCCTAGCACGCCTGGTTTTGCTGCGGCCGCACTAATAAATCTTTCTATACTTTGTATTCATATCATGGAAGGTACTCTCAAAATGATCTTTGGTACAGCACTCACTAGATTTTTGGTAACCTTGCGTGCCGACTCTCTTTTGTATCTGGTTTTATGGACATGCAATCCTATGCAATATTACCAGAATGTCCGTTCGAAAATACGAAATCGCCCAGAATCTAAGCCAGGAAAGGAGTGTAATCAGGTTTTCACGTCTGCCTTTAAAACTGATCTAGAATGGGGCGCTCGTGTCGTTTTGGGGGTTAACAACATTAGATTTCACTAATCGTTAGAAAACCTTAGAAAAAGAGTCTTCCGAGCGGATAGTATGTATATATTGCCCTGGTTGTAATGCAAGATATTGTGACCGATCGATGGTATCTGAGTCTGTAGTGACAACCAAGCGTAAGGTTTCAGGAACTAGAGATAGAGGAGACTCCATCAGGACTCGAAATGCGTTGGACTACTTTTCTTCGCCCTTGATTACATCTTTCCGTTGACAGTTGGGTTTCATTTTTTTTCTAAAATTTTTTTTCAAATTTCTGCACGCAGTGTTGTTGAAGGAAAGTTAGGCAGGAAAAAAAGAGATATACTGATGTACAGGAAATAAAGAGCTCGACAAGGTATTCCATAAGCGAGTTGTACGGCTTAGGAAAGAATCACGATATTTCAAAGTACGTCCGAAAGTGGGCTTGAAGGTAAACTGATGAGCATTCATAGCGAGGCGTGTGTTGCGGTTTAAGGTTTTAAGTAACGGAATAATACTAGCTGACAGTTTTAATGAAACACTGCTGGTGAAAATAGCGATATAACAAGGTGAGATAGGAGACATTAAGTCTATGTTCGAGTGTGTCAATTGACTGAGTGATATAAACATCATCTATGGGTTTTATCGGACGGTTTTGAATCAGGTGGTGCAGAGATGTTTAGAAAGCACCTGCTATGTGCATAACAATGGAAATACTGTAGACTTCTTACTATCATCGTAACAAGACACTATGCGTTGGATTTGCAAAAGAAAAGAGCTTATAGTGCCCTCATAGGGGCAGTAAGTTAGATTAAGGTAGTTAAGTTAACTAAGCTGTTTTTTTTTTGCAGAGGCATAATGGACGACTGGAATTAAGTTTTGCGGCATCACACTTTGCATTCAGCACGCAGTGTTGTGAAATAATGTAATGTATAAGGGGTATATCCTCTAATTGGATTTGTTTCATGTATCCAAGGCTTTATGATAGTACTCAGTCAAGAAGTAATGATTATGGTTAGTAGCCTACATTCCTTAAGGGCTGAAGTGTAATCATAAAATGGTAATCTCAGTGTCGTTGTATACTGTACAGGTAGCTGTTGAAATGGTGGACGCATTGGTATGGTCAATGTCCATTTTACAGCGTTAACAGTTTTTTTTTTTATTTAATTCTCATTGAAATGAACTTCAAAGAGAACAATTTTTTTTCCAGGACCTCGCCTGTTCAAATTCACAATCTAAGCCTGAGTTGGCGATTTCTACTTATCGAAGTGTTTTTGACTTTAGAATTGATGGCATAACCCAAATGATCGTGGGAAGGATCTTCTTCGTCGGCAATTTTATTGGCATTCATTCTACTCCACTGCCTGCTTATGAGTTATTCTAGTTCAATTGCCATTAGTCATAGTAGAAAAAATAAATAAATTGTTGGAACAACAGTCTGCGTTGGACCAAGGTCTAATCTCTTAAAGTTCACCTGGTTATTTTTTGCTCTTTGACAGGGGACCGACTCCACCATTTGATTCAGTTTTCTTATGTTCAGATAGACAGTCATTAAATCCATTTGCTTTTCTTGCCCTATTGTCCTTGTTTCGCTGACAACCCGTTGGGCAATTACAAGAAGACCACCTTTGATCCGCTTAAAATTGTCGTATATTATAAATAGTGCCTGAAGACTATTTTGTAATATTTACTGATGCAAAATGATGCACGTGTCTCATATGTCTCTCCCATTTCAGTGGAAAAAATCCTTCTCACGTACGTTAAAGATACCTTAATTCAGGAGCTTTCTTCAGCATCCCTTAACTTTTCATAGACAAACAAATTTATTTCTTAATTAATTTCTCAAAGACACGGCGCTGTTACCATTCTACGGCAAAGCAAATTCGAAATTTTCCAAAATACCCTAAGTACAAGTAATTGACTTAAAATAATGAAAACATTCCCTACAAGAGCAGAAAGGGTAATTAATCAAAATATGTTGCGAAAAGTTTACTGAGAGTTTGAAGAATGAGCAGTGATAGAGCTCATGATTTTGTCGCCATTGTTGTTATTGTCGTCATACATTTTTGACATCCTTTAAGCACGTGAAATACTTCGATTTATTATGATAAAATATTCACGGGATCTAAAGCAATTCATTGTCAAATGAAGAGGAGCAACCCTTTCGCTGGCATGTGTGTAATTATGAGTAGATTGTCGGTAGTGTTTATATCTATAACCATAAGCAATCAATTAAGAATTTCAGTAATAATTTGTCATTGACAGGATGTAAGAAAATATTAATTAATTTCAATCAGTGTGTGATGGTTAGAAAATTTAATTTTCATTAACAAAAAAAAAAGTCATTACGGGGTTACAGATTTTGAAGCAAAGTTGAAGGAGTTATGAGTTTCAGTACCTTATTACAAATACTTTGCCTTACAACATTTAGGAAACTACTTTGATTGCCATTTGCCATGCAATATCCTAGAAAGCAGTTGCCGTTTTATTGAAATTAACTCTCTTGAGGCTTTCAGTTCATCGAAGGTGACATGTGCCATATTTTAGTCTCTGGGAAAAGGAAGATGTATCTACCTATGTCGCACGACGAGGACTTTGCTTTGCCATTACAAGTTTAAACTTCTTTTGGTATAACATACGAGTACGCCGGAGTTTTGATTACCTTGCGCACCGACTTTCTTTTAGCCCGAATCGTATTGACATGCCGTCTGATGCACAAGACCTTCTGTTACGGAGACTTCCACTGTACCTAGAAATGGTTTTGGTCAGAATCAGAGCCATGAAAGGAATGTACTCGGTTGGCTCCAAAACCGATATAGAAATTGGTGCTGCTGTTTGTCTTTGAGAACGACAACGTTAGGAAAACTTGGGGTTTTCTATCAAGCGAAGATATACGCAATCGCCGCCGTGGCAATGAACTATATCACTGTGATTTTGTTGGGGGTTCACGCCACCGTGGACAACTACAAATGTCCGACGTACACTCGCATTAGTCTGCAGGTGCTCGTCGCTGACGTGGTGGATTCTGGTGCTATAGGCACTGTATCACTGAAGCATTTACTCATCCTTCGGTGAAAGACTGAGAAATTTCAGTGAAACGAACAAAACAGTACAATAGACTAGTGGAACAATTTGAAAAAAAATGTTGGCATATATGCGTATTAAATCCAGCCAAGTCCATTAAATGCTAGAACTGAAACTAAGTCCGCGGATTGGGCTCTTGTGGAGTTTGAAGTCAAATCCATAGGAGACTCACTAGTTTGGTTCGGCTTTGACGCTGTTATAGTCATTGGTCCTAATTTTATTCAAAAATGAAGCCGGAGCCCGCCCTGCAATCAATGGCCAACGTAACCGGACATTGATCAATGATTATTCCTTTGAAAATATGGACAACTTTGATCCGGACGATATGTGGTTCCGGTAGAATGCCGCTGCATTCCATGCTACTCATATAACCATTGACTAACTAATAGTCGATTCAACATTATAACATATTGCGAAGTGGACCGAAAATCATTCGATTTAACGACACTCGATTATTTCTTGTGGGGTTATGTTAAGTTTTAAGACAGCATCCTCATACAAAGGTATTGATCCTCGGCTCTGTGCAGTAGGTATTTAATAATCTAGTAAAGGATCACACTGACCATACTAAGTAGTATGACGAACCTAAAATGACAAAGGTCTTCTGCTTAGTACTCCAGACGAAGCGTACAAATTCAAACACATAAGAAGATTCTCACTATCAATAGTTGCACATAAAATATTTCTAATCTCGATTCAAGAGTTTGCATCCCAAGTGAAGAACTTATTATCTGACTTTCTTCCTGCTAAAAAGCATCGAAAAGTGGTTGAGCTTTATGTGCGCACAAATACTTTGAGAATGCATCTTCTGTATAAGGTGTAGCATGTATGTTATGTATACCAAGGTTGAAATCTTAAATGTGCGCTTAAAAAGTAGGAAAAGCGTTGTACATATCATCGACAGTGAGGATGCCTTTGACATGTATAACTACACCAGACTACAGCAGCAGTGTTAGTTGAAAGAACTTTGATTGTGATGATGCTCATGTGATACACAGCTATGGTGCATATTGGCTGACCCACTGCCTAATGCTTACCACATTTCTTACATATCCGTTTCGGCATACCACCTTGATCAAAATGTCCCGGAATAAACACCGTATGGTCCTCCCTTTGTTCCGATTTGAGTTCTGTTTTTTTTTTTGTTAAGTTGGTAAATCTGTTGTTGACATTCCTCCTAAATCTTAGCATCATAGCTTGACATTTGCAAAAGTTACGTAGCCAAGAGTACATATATCTCTGTATGTGTTGGCGATTTTTTGCAATTTTAGAAATGGATTTAAATTTGCAACAACGAACTTGTATTAAATTTCGCGTAAAAAACGGATTTAATGGTGCGCGAACGTTAGAAATGTTTGAAAAGTGTTTCGGCAACGATTCTCTAAAGAAAAGGGTCGTTTACCAGTGGCACAAGCGGTTCAAAAGTCAATCGAATATGATGAACGCAGTGACAGACCATCGACATCGAAAACCGACGAAAACATTGATGGAGTAAAAGATATGTTGGTCAATAACTGCAAATGAACCATCAGAGAGATAACGGAGGACTTGAACATTGCCTATGAATCCGTCCAAGACATTTTGGGTATCCGTCGTGTAACAGCAAAGTTGGTGCCAAAACACCTCAATTTCATGCAAAAAAGAGACCGTGTTGACGTCGCAAAAGAGATGATTTGCAAGGCTGAATCCGATCCCACATTCATCAAAAGCATCATTACTGGAGACGGGACGTGGGTTTATGAGTACGACACGCAATCCAGATATCAGGCAAGTGAATGGCGTCCACCAAATGAGGCGAGACCAAAAAAACTACGTCATTTTCAGTAAAAAAAAAGACAATGCTCACGGTTTTCATGGATTACAACGGTGTAATGAATCATGAATTTTTGTCAGAAGGCCAGACAGTTAACAAAGAGTATTATTTGGGCGTTATGAGACGTTTGTGTGAAGCAATTCGCCGAAAGAGACCAGAATTGTGGGCAAAAATATGTTGCACCATGATAAGGCACCGTCGCACAGTGCCATAATTATTCGTAATTTTTTGACGAAAACTAGAACAAATATCATCCAACAGCCACCGAATTCACCTGATTTGGCTCCCTGTGACTTCTTTCTGTTCAATCGAATTAAAAAAAAAACCACTACCGGGAACGCGTTTCAACAGCCGAGAGGAAGTAATGGAAAAATAGCAGGAAGGATTGATGGACATACCGAAAACCGAATATAAAAAATGTTTCGAGGTCAGGCGCTGTCATAAGTGTGTTGCAGTCGATGGGGATTACTTTGCAGGGGACAATATAGATTTAGATGAATAAACTTGCATTTTTTAATTTTCTGAATAAATTCCGGGAACTTTTTTAATTGGTATGCATATGATGTAGCATATGTGTATGCCAGATCACGTCCAGCGACTGCTTGCTTCGACGTACTCTATGCACAAGATAAGGTCTTTCAGTCAATATTCAAAGTTTGTTCCCTTCCTGAGTAGAAGGAAACTAATTGGCTTGATTCATCTAGCTCGAAAATGTGTCACCATCTGTTTCTCTAATAGAGCTAAGTATCTGTGTTTTGTCCTGGGTATCAAACTTTTGTGGACTAAAATGTCATCAAAGAGTTCTAAGGCGGCTGTCGGGCTGTGTAAAATATGGGTCTTATTACAGAGAAGAGTCCTTTCGATCTTCACGCCTATGATAAAGTCAATTTTATCATATGTGTCTGTTGTTTTGTGGAACAAATTATCAGTTTCGACAGAGCTACGTATCTGATGCTTCCGACAAGCTCATAGCACTCCTTCCAAACAATATTCGTACTATGGACTGCATTCTAAAAGCCAACGTCCGTTTAAAGAAAAGTGGTTTTCGATATAATTTGGACTGAATCAGGGTGAACAAGGGAGTAGTGCTTTATTTGAGTACTCAACAAAACTGCATGATGTAGTCTCTGTTAAGTTTTGCTATCCATTATTTTCAAAAAAGGGGAAACCATGTCCTGTCTACTCACTGAATTCAAATCTACCTTATTCACTTTATAAGATTTCACATACGAGCATGAGATCTTCAAAGCATTTCAGCGCTATATAATTTTGACGCATCAAAATCTCTAGATGCCCTCATGAGTACCGAAGTGCCAAAGTGGACAGCTAGTAAATTTAGAAGGCAAAGGTACTCGTTAGATTAAAAGTCATCTCACTTAACAAGATCACTTTATTTCAAACATTAAACTATCCTCTCAGTGACCTTAAAAACCGACTTCAAAGCAGCATTTTCATCCAAAACAGGTTCAACCACCCCCAACTACTTTCAACAACTTGTACCTTTAATTACTCAATTTAAACTGTATCGCCTCCTGAATGGCAAACAAAGAGACTAGAAACAACATCATAATTACATTACATCTGTGTACTAACTCTTTGAAAGTTAACCGCTACAATTAAGGACAAGCAACCGCATTTATCCACTTAGATTCATTCTCCACCGACAACCTCATCAGGCGAATTAATCAAATGGATTGAATCAAAAAAAAAAAAAAACCAAAAAAAAAATACATATACATATATAACATATCTAATCCTACATTGTCTTCATTAACGGAATCATATTCGTAAGATATTTTCATAGAAAAACCTCGAAAAAATGTATCTTAATCTGGTAAGTCAGACTGGGCACACTTTTATGTACGTACCTTGTATCTGTGGTGCATTGGGTTTATAGTCATGACAGTCGGAATTAATTGTACTATTGGAGGATGAGTGATTGCTGGCTAATGGTGCTAGGGATGAGCCAGTAGGAGCCTTACGTCTTAATGTCTCTAATTCACGAAAATGGCTGGAGAATGGAGCATCTAAAAAGGGTCTTTGACCCAGGCCCAAGGCGCGAAATTGATGACCACCGGTTGGACCTAAACAAAAACAAAAAACAAAAAAATAAAAACAAATGGAAATAGTTCATAAAAAACCGTAATAAATGTGATAAATTTGTTCAATTGATGTTGTTGTTGTGTGTGTGTTATTTTTTATACTTGAAAGGCACGTACTTGACTCCCTTGAGCTTCATAGGTGTGTCTGGATATCTAGAGTAAGTTCAGCCCTTGGTCAAAGAATTTTATTTTTTATTTCATTTAAACTGGCTACGCTTACCAAGTTTTGTTTTGTTTTTTTGTTTTTTTTTTTTCAAAACCGCAAGGAACTATGTATAATACAAACAATGAGGTGCCGCTGTAGTTATACTTGGATAGCTGCTGTTACAGCATCAACGGGTACAAACGAAAGAATATTTTTCAAAAGGAGAAAAAAAAAACTGCAGAATCAAGTGCATTTTCTTGACGTTATCCTGACACAGTAACCCACAACAGCATGCCACCATCACCATTAATACTACTCTGGCATAACTAGGGTACCTACGTCATTCAAATTGCAATGGACAAAAGCCGGCGTGTAATGGTCTCCAATTACATCGGGGCACATCCTGTTCGGTAAGTCAATCTAATGTTTTGACATGACATTAATAAGGAAAACGCCTTCGAATTTGTGTTTTTTTTTTTGTTGTGTAATATTTTTTGGATTGCCTTCAGTGTGGTAATAATTATGAGCAGAATTGACTTATGAATAGAAAGAGTCCTTTCTGTGTTTAACAGATGCATGACGCCGAAGCAATGAAGAAGGAGATGTGAGAGTACGTAAGTAAGTCAATTATAACAGCGGGATCCAAATAATAGTATGCACAAAAAATGCCTTGTGGTGGATGATTTTTAAAAGGACAGCGATTCAATAAGAGGGATGAAAGATGAAAATGTAGGAAATCATAAGAAAATATTGCCAGTGGACTAGTCGTAGGAAATCAGAAACTAGGCCAATGGTAATGGGCATCACTCGAGTGACTGGGAATATTTGTATAACTGTCCTTCCTTCTCTTTCAAACTATTGTATGTTTCGAAGGCACTCGCAGAACTGCATATAAAGGTTGTATTCGACCTAGTGGACGCAAATCGAATGACATTGAAGTCCAGAGACTGTATCCTCAGGTGACTTAGGTAAAATCCGATCAGAACAGCTCAGAAGAGATTAAAACACTCGTCTTACTGAGTTGGTCGTGGTATTTGGCGAAGCACCTACATAGGAGTAGGTTTGCCCAGTGCAAGTCTTCCCCTATGCACATCTGGCGTTGTTTCGTTCTATTTCGTTCTATAATGTACTGTGTAAGAGCTCAGATAAAAGCGATTTTAATTTTATAATTAACTGACCACAGTCAATTTGATGGCACATCCAGTAAATATCAAGGCTAATTCCAGCTGGATATATCGATGTAAAGTGCTATGTTGGTTTTTGGATTGACTTTGGGGGTTGACTGAATATCAATCAATTACTCTCTTATGGATAACTCGAAAGATCCGGAAACGTTAGTTCACCCGAGAATTTAATCGATCGACACCTCACCTCGTATTGTAGCCGTCGGTGTTGTGTACATTGTTCAGAAATGTATTGGATCTTTCACAACCAGTTGCTTTTAGTTACACTGCACAAAATGCAATAATGAACTGGATATGTAGATCCAAGAACAGAAGGTTTAGGGAAAGTAAGGATTTTTGAATGTCATAATCACTTAGAGTGGTCGACTCAGTCTGCTTTCAAAAAACAAACTTCAACCCTCGGAACAACAGCGTCCTTAAAACTACATTGTCGGCGATGACAGTGATTAAAATTTCTGTAGTTCAACAAACATGCTATCTTGCAAGCTTTTCAGAATGGATAAAGTTAAATATTGAATTGGTTTATTTTAACTTTTAAAGGCTCCAGGAGAAGAAAAAGCCTGCTTGACTCAACCTTTCTTAGCCCTAAGTATACAAAATAAACATTTCTGAATAAAATGTAAATGAAGTCGAAAGACATAGATATAAGAATTTAGAGTAGCTTAGAGTGCCTTTGTGGGGCCAGTAAGTTATTAAGTAATTGCAGGCTAGCATTTAAGCATTTTTTGTTAGTAAGTAAGAGTTAGTGAATAAGAAAATAAAAATGCATTTAAAACTAACTAACTAAACTGGTCTTGACTCAATAAGTTCTTCTCTAGTCACCTTATTCAGAACAATCCGGTGAAGAAGTTTTGGTAGTCCGGAGTTTCTTGATGTGATTAAACGAGTAGCAATGCTGATTTATATTTTTGGATTGGAACAACCGATTGAGGCGTGAAAAGGTTTGGTTTAATAAGAAACGTTGCAGTAACTTTGGCACCAAGCAGCAACTTTTCCAAACAGAACCATCTTTAGTTTGATTCTTCAAGTGGGCCATACCAACCTAATTGCCAAGGTAAAAAATTAACGTCGTTCTATCTGGTAAATGAGGCTCAAGCAGATTTAAGTTCAGATAGCTGTACAGAGTCGGATTTTTATCCGTGAATAGGTGAGAGATTGCAGTTGATTGATTCTCAGTAGATGATTAAGATATAATTCAGAGTATTAAATGCCGAATCCCGATGCCTTAGAAGTGAATTACATGGAGACAAGATAGTGGGCTAAATATTGCCGCATAAGAGGTTCTGCATTCCAAAAGAGGCGTACCACAATGCCCAGTTAAGACACCCCAGACCTGGATTCTTATGTTATCACGCAGAAGTGGAAGCAAGGAAAAGAAGATTTCCGCAAGTTGAATATTGTGTTTCTTGGTAGAAGACCATAAATTATGGGCAGCCAATCATGGTGAAAGGCGATGGCAGTTCTCTTTATTAGGAGGTTAGGCGATTGGGCGACTCGTCAATCTGGCAGTGTCCAGTGCTGTAACTATGAACAGAAATATATCAATTGTTATTATTTTACTTCCTCATAGTCTCGATGCTGAGTTGGCGTACCTAGACTTGATATGCTAAATATATAAACGCAAGTACTCAGGGAAACAACACCATATAGACCTAGAAAGGAGAACACACGACGAATGAATTCAAATAATTGAATCAATGATGGTTTCAACTGTCAGCTTGACAGATATTTTGAATAAGTTGGTTTAAGTCATTTGAAGCTGAGGCCGCTGAAATAGAGAGGGGTTCAAGAAAGAGCTTCGTCCTTTAGGCAGTGAGTAGTGAGATTCGCTACTCGGCAACATAAAAGCCAAACTATTGCGATTCAAACAAAATCCACAGATAAAGACTTACGGCTGTTGACACATGCAAACGAAATAAAGTAAGCGAACTTTGCATCTGTGCTTGGAATGTGAGGTACTTAATAGCCTGCGTGCAGACACAAAATGTGATGTGATGAGCCGGACGAAAAGAGGGTGACAAACTGCGACTCGCCAATATCCACAAAGCCATCTGATAGGCTCCTAGTCAATCAAACGTTATCTATGATAGATTGACTTTTTTTTTTTTTAAATAAGTGCGCGCTCAAATGGTTATAGTACCCTTAAAATGTTTGCACAAAGCGCGGGCGAAGGAAAATTAGGAAGGAAAGAAAGAGAGGTACCGATGTGCGTTGGTTGTAAATGTCTGAATTTTATAATGACTAGGATATACAGAGATCAGCAAGGCATTGCATAAGTGAGTTTTACGTTTTAGGAAGGAATCACGATATTTTAGAGTAGACAGATTAATGGCATTGCGACCCACAAAAGGCACCAGTATGATGAATGTTCGTAGCGAAGTTTGACTCGCACCGCTATCTACAAGGACAAAAAAATACTCTGCAGAAGTTTGAACATGGACGGCAACGATCGCAAGAGATTGCCAGAGCTTTCTATCAATCGAGTAACTTTTAATATTTCAATAGATCCTGTGGCACTAGCATTCAGTATTGAAGACCAGTAGTAGCGCTGCCAAAAAGCCAGCAGAGATATTGCCTCTGGCGTGCTAAGTTTCTCGCAGCTAACAACGACTGCTTCGATAAAAAATACCAACAAAAGCACGAAACGAAACACAATACATACAAAGTAGTGCTGCAAGAAGGAGAAGATCAGCTTTCAAGCTCTATGAGCAGAGGAGTGAGCATGAACACCAGCTTCTGAGAAGGAAAAATAATAAGGCTCCAGACTACAAAACCCGAACCTACCACTGAAATCGTAGACGATATTGTACTATACAAGATATTTCGTTCTCAAGCTGAGTGAAAATTTGGCTGATGAAAACCAACAATTCCTCCCAACTGACTTGGATGAATAAAGATAGGCATATCTGATTGGTAAGGAACATAGTCCAACTCACCTGCAAAATATGGCCGAAATTATTGCTGATAAATGGAAGACAATTAGCGGAAGCAAAACGAAGTTTTGACTCACGGCACAAGTATCTCATTTGACAGATGAAACATTGAGGAAGTTATTGACAGTTTCTACCTAGTCTCCGCTGAAATTAAACGGAGGGGGACACCTCGCAATTGCTGTGCCTTTGGGCTAGGAAGGCTTATGAATACCAAAGACGTCTATCGAATAACTGAAGTATTTGCGTATAAGACCTGAATCACTGCACAGTAGTGACCTAACGTGCAGTAGCATGGACTCGCTTAATAATGGATGATGTCGTCCTAATTAGGGGGGAAACATTTTTCGGTGATATTCGGTATCGTTTTCATAGAGGGAAAAGATATAACAACGAACAGAAGAGTGCGAATACAACGGTTACGCAGCATGAGGCATGTAGAGTGAATGAACATGTTTAGGCTCGGATAATCCTAGTATCCATCTGATTGGAATGATGCAGTAGAGGAATTAGGATGAACAGGCTAGAGGCCCTGACCCACCTCGCACCGTAGCGCCATCTAAAGTGAAAGGTAAACTATTTAAGAGGTTAGTCTCAATATTCTTTAACGTGTTAAAAGGCTGGGGTAAGTCCATTACTAACTTTACACAAGCGAGCCCACCAACAAGAAAAATACGATCTTAAGCAATGAATTCATAAGAAATTGGATCCAATGCAATTGGTCCCTCCAATTTCTTCATAAAGTGCGACTTTTCGTTAGGGTTGGTTGGCGTTTCAAGTTTGCCCACACCTTCATTACCTTGGCTTCGCGGAGAAGACCTTCGTTCTCCTTGACGCGACGCAAGAAATCCTCACGCCACTTTGAGTGGTGAACATGTTCAATGCGAATTCTAATCCTCTTGGTGATGATGCGACAACGAATGCGCTTCTTAACAATCACACCGACAGCGTGTGGGGTTACATCGTACACACGTCCGGTATTGCAGTGATAGACTTTGTAGGACATACCCTTTTAGACGGCTCTACGTCCCTTGTCGATGTCGCCATTCTTGAAGACATGCATGTAGGTGGACAGTGGGATGATGCCTTGCTTGCGGAAGGGGCGGAAGAACATGTCGATAACCCTTTGAGTTGGTCATGTTGATATATCATCTCTCGTACGAAGTGACATCAACACGGTAACGAAATTGGGAAAAATAATATATTGAACGCAGTTGTAAGATGACTCCGAGAGAGGATTCACCACGGACGACAACTTCTCATGGTTGATACACACGCAATATATGATACTAGTCCTGTATAGCAGTGGACTATGATCCTATGTGCTCTAGATGTGGAAATACGTTTCAAATATATGTGAAGTCACCGCCAAGTGCTACATAAGAATATATAAATTAAGCCTACACGCCTAAACTAAAATTTAAGATACGAGCAAGTTGCCTACCAGATTTGGAATAGATTGAGTTAGAATCTCAAAAGGTCTTCATTTAAATGGACTTTGCAATCGGGGTCACAGGCTCAGTAAACTTCTACTTCATAATCCACATGTTACCTCAGCGTCGATGAGAGCTATAAACAAGTGTTTGTCGTGAAATCCTTTCTACTATGCCCTCTCGTGCAAACTTTAATTTACTTTGAACCCATCATGTCGTATAGTGCATTTCATCCATAGACTGGACGAAATAGATTGTTACACTCAACACCTTAATAAGCGGTTGGTTGCTACTACAGAAACAAATGCCAATGATGACAGTTGAATTCATCACCAACAACAACTAAGATCAAACCTCACCATGTAACTTATGAAGCTTTAGTGAAATATTTCTCATGGATGCTTCCAAATCCTTGTACAAGTATTTGGTCAACGATATCACACATTTTCTATCCAACAACTTACTTGTTTTTGATCTTGGCTCCCGGGGTCCGTCAACCGTCACTTTGATGGCTTTTCCATATGTGGCTACCTGCGGCGGACTCGTTGACACGGTAATCGTCAGTGTAAAACTTTTCCCTATAAGAAATAAATAAAAAAAAAATCCAAAATTATTACACTTTAAACTGAACCATAAATCACATAACAGAGTTGGTATCCTGCCTGCCCAAGTGAAGACCACCGAATTCGTTAGTACTGCCGGCTGATCGTAAAATAAACGCCTAGTGTCGGACGGACAACCCATGGCAGAAACCGGGACCAATCGGCCGACCATTCTCTGTTCAAATTAATTTAAATTATCAAAGCGTAGTACAGAAACTTGCAACACGTGTCAATGGTGGCACACTCGCGTCCCGCTCACTGACATTTACGACAACAAATTATGTGATCATTCAAAGGATTTATGTCAGAACACGATACGTTCCGACGAGAAAAAAATCATTTTTGACTTATTGCCAATGGGAAAGCAATACTTTGTTGCACAGCGTTCCTCCCATTTGGCATCACTTTAATTAACCTCCAGTCTTGGGAATGAATTTCGGCTTTTGTTTTCGTGTTATTTTTGTTTTTAATGAGCTTTTCATAGTCTCCCCCGACAAATAGACGTAAACGTCATTATCCTTGTAAATGGATGGCATGGACAATGTACGAGTACAGTCCTTTAACTATGATGTATAGAATACAAGGGTTGCTAGCCAAAGGACACTAATTCGTATATTTACAAATAATAAAACCGCAAAACGTTTCGCCAAACTACATAAATATTCAAAGAAGAGAGGTAGTATAGGAATGGAAGTCAGCTATTGCATCCGTAGCCACCCACCCCAAAATGGCACACCCTCGATTCGGGGGCAGAAGTTCACAAAACCGCAAAACCTCAGTTGGAGAATAAAACAACAAACTCCAGTGGAACGCGCGCAAGGACTTGCTCGTGCAAATAACAAAGCCGTCAATGGTCATGGGAATAAGAGTGGGAGGTGGAGCAGGCATACTACTCATCCACTGCTGGACAATAACACGTTTAACAATCCAAAGGAGTTACTAAATAGAACTCCAGTTTAATAAAAAAAAAATCCAACGTAATACCAGAGACTCTATGGAGATGGATTAACGTAGCGTTTCATTGCATAGAGTTTTTGGGTGGCCACGGATACGTTTCAAACATCCTACAGTACTCGCAGTGCATTAAAAAGCGCTCTCACAATTTGTTGGTTTTGTTTTTTTTTTTTTTTTAAGGACGCGTATTAACTGATTTCTCGACTGTCAGTGACAGGATACATTTCAAATATCGTCACAACGAGTAAATTGAAAAAAATGGGCGGGAAAACCGTTGTTGATGGCTAATTGTCGCACAAATCGGGCAAGGCAAAAGGATGTGGTGGACTTGAGTTTAGAAAATTTGACGATGATGACCTTTTCTGGTGCTGAAAGAGTGGAGTGATTGAATTTTTTTTTTAAATACCAACTCATAGAGGGAGAGAAAACTCGTGAGATTTGTTGCGTAACCAACGCTGGTGATTTTGAACCCCAGGCGGGACTTGAGCTTGATATGACACGTAATCATAAAAATGTCCAGTGATTTGCAAATTAAACAAATGATAATATTGTGAGGGATTCGTTTCAAATTTAGTAGCTAGATTGGTAGACAGATAGAAGTAAAAAACTCCTTAATATTCCAGAGGCTATGAGTATAACTTTATGCAAAGACATTTGTGATAACAGCCGATGCTATATAAAAAGCTCCTCATCGCTCCCGTTCTTGAAAGAGTTTTCAAACACAATTTACAAATCTGTCACCAGAGTCATTAGGGTAATGCCTACCTTTAACTTACGCAAGTACGGTACAAAGATGGTAAGTATAGTGATTCAACATCGCAAAAGATGCCGATTGAATGATTGGCTGGACGAGAGATTAAAATAGGTTTTGATATCATTGTGGCAACGATTCGTATTAGGCCTCGTAGAAGTAGCATCTTCCGACAGGTGCTGGTTCTTTAAATAACGAGAATGAGCCTCTGCAGCTGAACATCTTGCAGCTCTGCTAATAAACCCTACTTCACGCCTCCCCGTTGTGCCATCTGGGAATCTCACCGGAGATTGCTAAGTGAAGGAGACAAATGGAGAGTATCCTGCGTCATAAATCAGGATTAGTGCCGGCAAAACAAAACAAGACCTTATCCGGGCTACTCAGGCCGATAAGGATTTCCAAGACTTAGTCGGGGTTTTGGAAAAGAGATGGTGGCAGACGAGCCCTATATAGGCCAACGGTAGCACTCACATCCCGGAACGGGTTACTGGCTTGGGTGTAACCGACCCCTCGTCCTAGGGGCAAACAATGAAACTGGTTCTCCAGGTTGGGGGTTGTGCCGCCGGGGTAACTGCCCGGCCACTTGAAAAAAAAAATTAAGTTACGAAGCATCAACAAGTCTCGGATATGGACGGATTTACGAGTACTGTTGACAACCCACGCAAACGATTAAAGGACAATGAGCTTCGTGCAGACGAACAACTACCGGAGGCACTGAACTGCTGCAAAGCAGACACAAGCGCTATCCAAGAAATGCGATGGGATGGGCCGGACAAAAACAGGATGAAAAACTGCGACAACTACTACGGCGGTAAAAGCAGCGCTTATTTGGATGCGGATTTGTTGTCGAAGGCAGACTAAGACAAGAAGTTCTGAGCTTCCGGCATGTGAGCGAGCGCCTCGTAGCAATCCGAATCAAGGTTAAATTCGCCAACATTAGCCTAATATACGCTCATGCCCCACGGAGGAGAAAGATGACGACACCAAGGATGCCTTCTATGAGCTCCTTAACAAGACCTACGAGCAATGCCCTAGCTATGACACTAAAATTGTCCTCGGTGATTTTAATGCAAAGCTAGTAAGAGAGGATATCTTTGGTGGAAATATAACCTGTACGACACCACCTCCGATAACGGATTCAGGCTAATCGACTTTGCGGCGGGGCGAAACATTGTCGTAGCTAGCACGCGGTTCCCACATCTCGCTATACACAAGGGGACTTGGAGAACTCCTGATCAATCAACAGTCAACCAGATTGATCACATTGCAATCGACGCAAGACACAGCTCCAGTATTATGGATGTCCGTACGTTCCGAGGAGCCAACATCGACTCGGACTATTACCTTGTTGTAGCCAAAGTACGGTTGCGGATATCCCAAACTACGCCAAGACAAACTAATGCTGTGAGGAAATTCAAAGTCCGACGGCTACAATCGCAAGAGATCACCAAATCCTTTTCCATTGGAAACAATGCCAAAACGATATCAGAGGTGCCGCTTCTGATGTGCTGGGTTTCACTCGTCCACCACAACGAAACCCCTGGTTCAATGATGAATGCCGGCAAGCACATGCAGCTAAGCAAGATGCATATAAAGTGGCGCTGCATAGAAGCACCAGAGCTGCTCATGAGCTCTATGAGCGGAAGAGGAGAGACGAACATCGGCTTCTCAGGAGGAAGAAGAAAAAGCCTGAGAAGCGCGCTGTCGAGTAAATTGAGTGATTCCACTCCAGGAACGAGGTTCGGAAGTTTTACCAAAAGGTAAAAATAACATGCCACGGAAACAAACCCCGAACCAAAGCCTCTAGAGATGAACAATTGAACATCGTGGTAGAATCGCAGTCGATGCTGAGGATTTGAAAAGACCATTTCTGCAGACTGTATAACGGCGATGACGAACCAAATACCGCTGTCAGGCAGAATCAACCATTCAACCTGGACGATGAGGACCAACAATTCCGTCCACCCGACCTGGACGAAGTGAAGATAGCTATATCTAAGTCCAACAAAGCTGCTGGAGCGGACGGCCTGACTGCCGAGGATACACCAACTCATCATAATACACCAAAATATGGTCGGCCGAGAGTATACCCGATGAATGGAACCTCAGCATTGTTTGTCCGATTCTCAAGAAAGGAAACCCTCTGAACTGCGCCTATTACAGAAGCATCAGTCTCCTTAACATCGCACACAAGATCTTATCTGCTGTATTGTATGAACGCCTGAAGCCGTTCGTCAACAACCTGATAGGTCCATATCAGTGTAGCTTCAGGCCAGGAAAGTCCACCATTGACCAAATATTCACACTACGATATAACTTTGAGGTAGTTAAGGACTTTGTCTACCTAGGCTCCGCTATAAATATAGACAACGACACCAGCGCTGAGATCAAACGAAGAATAACTCTTGCCAACCGCTATTTCTTTGGGCTAAGAAGGCAATTGAGTAGCAAAACCCTCTCTTGGACAACAAAAATCACCCTTTATAAGACCTTAATAATCCCGGTCCTGCTCTATGGCGCAGAGGCATGGACATTATCAAAAGTGGATGAGGGTGTGCTTGGTTGCTTCGAGAGAAAAATTCTTCGGGCGATCTTCGGTCCCGTCTGCATTGACAGTGAATGGAGGAGGAGATACAACAGTGAACTCTACGGACTGTACAGCCACATCGACCTAACCAGAAGAGTGACGATCCAAAGACTGAGATGGCTGGGTCATGTAGAGCGTATGGACACCAATGTTCCGGTCCGAAAAGTTTTCGAATCCGCTCCCGAGGCACAGCGCAGTAGAGGAAGGCCAAGGCTCAGGTGGCGCACGTAAGTGGAATGGGACCTCAGCCAACTTAGCGTGCGAAACTGGAGGCAGCTAGCTAGGGATCGAGCTGGCTGGAGACGCTTGTTGACTGAGGCCAGGTCCACTCCGGATTGTAGCGCCACTTAAAGTAAGTTATCATTGTCCACCACCGATTGGAAACCGGCCTTCAAATACGCATGCAATCAAATCTATGCCACCAGGTATTTAGATTCGAAATTCGAATTTTTATAAATACAAGGCTCTGGGAACCGAAGTGTCGCTTTAGCTATTGATACTTATAAACAGTAGTCTACGCAAGTAGATAATATTGGACCAGATTAGGCGGATGCTCTTCTTTGCAAAAACGTAAGCGAGTCAATTTTAAAAGTAACTTTATAGTAAACTTTGTCTAGTAGTACATTCTATTACATCCTGGAATTTCTCAAGGAATCTAGGCTTCATGGGCAAACTGATATAGAAAGACAATGTTACAGAGCGATATAAGCCCTCTACTACCTAAAACCATGCACTGGTTCTATGGTATAGCCTTTTGTTGGCCTGCACTACATTACCCTGATAGAAAAAATAAAACGAGTTGCTGGCTGTATGATCATTATCAGCGAACGTGCTGGTAATGAACGTGTCCAACGATTGCAATTAACACTGCTCTCAAACTGAGTGACAATCAGCAATAAAAAGAGCTTCATATAGGGCATATCAGTCTGTTAATGCGGCATCACAGCCTCACCCAAAAATCCGACAATTATCTAAATGGGAATTCAAAGCCGAATTTAACTACCTGATTTCAAAAAGAAAATAATGGAAGCAACGCGAATACAGCAGAAAGCGTTGGAGCAATGGTCATGTTTGGGAACCTCTACATACACCAATTCTTCAGTCTACTAACCAACTGTATACCGTCTTCTAAGCCGAAGTTGCAGCTACTTATTCTGTGATTGCTTGACGGAGTCTCAATGCAATATCCGCGTCAAATATACTTGTACGTAGACAGCCAAGCAGTGATCAGTGAACCAAACTTCGACATAAATTCTAAGGTGGTTAGAGACTGCGGCGCATTTCTCAACCAAATGGCTAAGCAGCATATGAGCGTACTCGGATGTCCCAATAAATTACGTCCTTGATTACTCGTCTGACTCGGATCCCTAAGAACAATTAGTAAGCTTTCAAATGCTCTCTAAGGCTAGACATAAGTGGATTCATAGAGACAACTATGAAGCAATCTAGACTAGTATAGCCCTTACTCAGGAGAAGAGCTATCTCCAGACTGACAAATATAATCATAGGGCACCTCAACATTGAAAGACACGCTCAGCGATTGAGCATTCCTTACAGGATTTCTGTGGCGCATTTTCTCTTCAACTGATCTGCCTTGGCATGCATCAGAATGCAATCTTTATACAGTTACCACTTCCGAGATCTAAATCATGGTCAATCAGTACGAGTATACGGCATATTTCCCTAGCTATTAGTGGCACTGGGTTCCTTCCTGAAATTTATACCCGAGGCCGCTTCCCAGAATGCCAAATCAGATCATGTAAATGCAACTAAGTACTCGAACATGCAGAAGCATGGCTGGGTGAACTTCAATAACCAGGCTCGCTTTAAAGCACAAAATGGAGATTGCGGCAGAGTAACTAAGTAGGTGAAGCTTCATTTTCGCTGCTTTGAAATATTCGAAGATCTTGTATTCTGAGGATTTCTCAGCATACTGCCAGGATGCCAAAATAGAGATGGTGACCGTGAAGTTCACCGTTGAACTTCCGGCAGTACTCATGCCCCTATAGTGAGCTACGGTCCCTGTCTTTCGAATTTTGATTAAAAAAAAAAGGTTTTCGATAAGGTAAAACGGCCAAAAATGGCCACATTTTCTTCGACTTAAAAGTTATTTGCTTAGGAGGATATCCAAGAAGATGAAAGAATATGTTGTACGTGCTATACATCGACATTAACATTAGCATGAACACCATAGTGCCCGGATAGCTTTCGAATTCATCCTTATAACACTTCTTATGTATCATACGTATTTAAATTACGTTACAGCCAATAAACTTCTCCAGTTAGTACGATGCTTCATCAACTCCAGTTGTGCAGTGGAACATGATCGTTACACTCTTCCACTTGTACACTCCACATTAAGCAACGTTTTTTTTCTCTGATAAGGAATGAAATAATCCTCGGACCGCAGTATTAATATTCGTAAGCTGTAAATGTTCTAGCGATCTCAGACTACCGATGGGCACTTTTCTAACGAGTTCTCTGTTATATTTCTTCTTCCAAAGCCTATCAACGCAAATATGACCGAAAATCACCGGAAGAACTTTCCGTTTAAAACGACTAAGGTTATCTTCATCTGTCTTTACCAAGGTCCTTGCTTCTG
This sequence comes from Volucella bombylans, assembly GCA_949129095.1. Lineage (NCBI taxonomy): Eukaryota > Metazoa > Arthropoda > Insecta > Diptera > Syrphidae > Volucella > Volucella bombylans. The sequence goes on along the minus strand of OX422143.1, from coordinate 84,418,266 downwards.
CGCCATAGAACAGGACCGACATTGTCAGAGTATTACGTATAGCCTTGTTTGTGTTTCTGAACTAGGACTTATTACTTAATTGTAATAGGCGAGAGAAAAAACGGCTGACAAGTGTAAATCTTCGTGTTATCAGGGTAGTTAGTGGAATTGAAGCAGACAAAATGTCTTGCTACCTCAATGTTAAGGGTATAGCTGTATATTTATAACTGTTTCTATTTATAGCACTCTGTGTTTGTCCCACGATATCAATTAGCGTATGCAAGTAGTTCGTTAGACTTCTGGAGAATTGCATCCACCACCCTCTGACGATAAATACTACAAACGGTAGCAGCCTTAAATAGTGCACCGACTAGACTGCCGATCAAATTTCCTGCTTCTGTTTCCTGAATATCCTGCTGACAAAAAGCAGTAGTAACACTGTCTACAACAACCACGGATCGTTATATACAAAGGCCGAGCGCAAGCCTACAATCAGTCGTCACAAGACTCATCCAGAACTTGTTTCTTGAAAAAGGTTTACTTTCCTCGGTCTACTTTCTTGAAATCAATCTAAAATCTGTGAGGACACTTAGTAAAATCCCAAAACAATTTTCGAATCCGACATGTGCCGTTTTAATTTCTTCGCCTTAAGACACATATTTATGTGAAAGAAAAACAAAAAATAATGGCCAACTGCGCGGCTTCTATTCACGACAGAAGAAAAAGAACAAAACAAAAAAAAAAAACTTCAACGTTCAGTAAAATAAATGAGCTCCAATTTGCCGTCGGTTTTGTTGAACCATTTCTCTCTTTAGCAGAAGTTTCCAAGTGACCGACACGCGTCATCAATAAGCGCCTTTCATTCATGTGTCCCTGTTTAAGATCAACTGATGATGACTAATTTAGATTAACCGAGTTCCATCATCAAAGAAAAAATCTTTAAACAGACAATGTCCAACAATACGAATATCCAACCTTCCATCCAAAAGAACAAGCACAAAACGCTTGAAGACCTTTTCAATTTTGAATTTTTTTTTATTTTTTGAATCTCTGGCTGGGCTGTCTTTTAAAGACCGCTGAGCACCACATACTCGTATCTACCCCTTGGCTTAGGTTACGGATGAAAAGTTGTTTTTCTGCATACTTGTGTCGGTGGTGTTTTGAGATACTTAAGTGATTTATCTGCGCTGATACAAACAATAACCACCGCTCACCGGTGAAGAGATTTCTGATGATTCCATTATCAAAGAAACAAAACACTACGCCCGCCACTACGCCACCACCGTATTGAGATGTTTTAATTCGATTACGATTACGATTACGATTATAATTGTGATTCTAAATCTTATTTTGGTTGTTGTTGTTTTTGGTAATGATAACATGCGTGCGTACAGCATTATAAGTAGATTAGTGTAATGTTTGGATTAATGAGAGATGTTTAGTACAGAATCATTTAGTGTGGAGAAAGTTTGTATTCGGAAAGGGATTGGCATATAAAGCCGGCTGAAAATTTGTAAAATGATTTTTTTTTTTTTTGAGGAGCACTACAAAGCGAGAGCCGTTCAATTATCAGCAATTTAATTTGAGCACCAGATATTTCCATGGTTCGGTTCTAAGATACACATTTAAAATGGGACTCATATTATACGAAGAAGTATAATTTACTTGTGAGAGATATCAATTTGACTCGGTTAGAAATTTTAGGATAGTAACTGGCCTCTTAAATGCAGCATTGTCCAGTGGCTGGTTCTCTTGGATACGAAATGATGTCTCTGCAGACGAGCGCCTACCGTGCTACTAGTAAGTTTCCTGCGCCAGGACCAGTATTGATTAGTTGGTGGCCTAGCGATCCTCAACCGGAAAACATTTAATTGGTGTGAAACGACAACACGTGCCTCGGATAAGGATTGACGGACGATTTTTGGGTATCGATCAGGGACCAACTGATGGAATCTGAAACGTCAATACCCTCTAACGGAAAAGCTCTAATTGTGAGTTTTGGGACCCTCTTTTCCTTGAATTTATGCTGTCAAACTGGACATCCCTCGTCATCAAACCCTCCGAAACTGACAAAAGCTTCCCGATATACTATAGAGCTCTTACTTACTCTTAAAGCGAGAGATAGCCTTAAACCTATTGTGACAGGATATTCATGGCGAAGTACAAGAGAGAAATCAGGAAAATAACCACAATCCACGCGGATGAGTATGACAATAACTATTTCCATAGGATACTGAGAACAGCCACCAAATCAAGGTCTAACTGAGATTTTATCTCGAAGGTAGGCAACGAACACACCAAACATGTGACGGTATCATACGCCTTGGAGACAGAAGAAACTTGTTAAGGATATTCAGGTATATAACCGACAGACTCAAGATCCAGCAATGCACCTTCAAATTCAGAAACAATGAGCAGCTTTGATCCTGGAGGTACTGTAGACTACATAAACCCTGCGAAAACCGTTTGTCTGGTGTAGACATTGTTGTCGATACCCAAAGCTCATAGCGAACAACAAACACCTGGAGATGGATCGATGAACGCATTGAATTCAATGTAAGTAGTGGATAACAGTGGCTTGAGCAGTAGAACCCTCCGAACTAGAAGTCCCATACAGTATGAACCGGAAAGAAAAGTAATGTAGTATAAGATCTGACAACCGGAGCTACGAGTATCATACCTCAACGCACATTCCCGCAAGTCTAAAGAAACAGTAGCAAAACTATCCTAGGACTAGACGGAAATATGCTGCTTTTGAATAAGAAACAGCTTGTCAGCTGGCAGAAATTGTTTACAGCAGTGCCAACCTACAGCAAATTAGACCCAAGGTCAGGTGAGCCTCTCACAGCAACATATACCCGTATTCGCACCTCACATGAATATCCGCAGGCTAAGGTATCAGAAGAATTTGAAGTTCGCAGCGGACTACAACAAGGCTATATTCTTCCGCCACTTCTGTTCCCTATAGTAGTCAGTGATGTGATTTAGGCAACTCTGCTGTGATCAATTGTTTTGCTGAGATGGACTGTGTTATCACTATGTCGTCATGACTACAGGATATCGTACTTGCATCAGTTGGCCAACAACTTGGTCAAAGACGAGCAAAATAAAGCTCAAAATAGATTCTCATCATAACACCAGCACCGCTCAAATTAACCGCTCAGCAAGGCAAGAAAGTAAACAGCTTTTCCTATGTAGGAAAGATGCTCTCAGGTGATATTAGTACCGCACTGGATGTGGACAGCACCATTAGCAAAGCTAAGGCTGCGTTCGGCACGCTATTTTAAACTTGGAGAAGCAATGATTGCAGCACAAAAACCAAGCTGAGACATCTCTGATCTGGAAAATGTGCAACCTAATGGCTGCAGTGCACTGAAAGTGACTAACACCCTCACAAGGAAGCTGCAAGTCTTCATAAATATGAGATCACTAGAAGACTTCGCAACATCTTAATGGTCTTATTGTAAGTTTGGACCCACCAAGATAGGAGTAAGAATTTCAGGAGGCAAAAAAAGGTGAAAGAGTAACTTCCCAGAATTCTCATTCCCGGAGAGGACAGGTCAATCACATAGCAGAACAGACTTAAATTCTTCCTCGTCCTTGCAGCTATTACAGAACATGTTATGGTGCACAACGGAGCGCCCAGCATGAATGCCAATAGCGCAGTGTCAAAATGATGATACCAGCGACGACTTCCACATCCCAGCGATTGATCTTTATGTCAGCCAAGTTGTTGCTCACGTGTCAAGTTAAACTCGGCATGCATTTGCTCTACGGGTGGCTCATCCTCTATGTTTTCAATATTCTTTTTGTCCAACTCATGGGCGAGAATCTTGGATTTTAATGGCTCGCTATACATTTGTAATAAAATTATAGTAGGTGACCGCATGTTTAAATAGTGGAGGGAGAGTTTTCTTGTTCATCTGTATGAAGGCAAGGCGGACCACGGACCAGTGAAATGATGAAAATAAACGAACGAATTCTAGACAGTTGACAGCGCAATACTATTGAACTATTTGGGAGTCATTGCGGCTTTGTTGGAGGTAGAGATAAGACGCGATTCAGACGGAGAGCGTTGTAGAAGTTTCGCAATGCATCAAATGTTATGCACTCGTACTTACATACAATATATTATTCTCATCATTTTGGAAGAAGGTTTCGGATTGGAACTACCAAGACGTTTATTAGAATGGTACAATGACCATAAAATAAATTTAAATGCCAATTGGTAATAACCGTAAAATTTGAACGCCTTGCGTTCAAAGTGTTACTTTCTAACTTTGTGAAAGATTTTCTATGGAAGCAGTCTATTGACAAGTTCGGAACGCAGATGATAGCGCCATCATATGATTGACAACTCTTCAGGCAACTCTTGATAATTGGATAAAGCCACCATTATCATAGTCATCTCTACGAAGTGAGAAACATTTAAATACTTAGGGTCTGCCCTTAACCTCCAAGAAAATTACGAAGACACAAGTCGCACATTGGGTAGGCATGGGGTGGGGTGTCTCAAATTGCGCCAATATTGAGCAAAATTTTTGTAACGATCATTACCGCTGAAACCTAAAGGTTTTGTCATGTGCAACATTCAACAGTTGGAGTACTACGTCTTTTTTTTAAATCACCCTGGGTGTCACCCAATGACTTCGTGGCAGAACTCTCTTCTCTGCTTATTCAATCATTCAGAGCAATTAACTGCATATGGCCGACAGACGACCCAGTTCGATTTGATCTAATGGAGCTCTTTTAGCACCCGAATTTCTGTCAGTTTTTCTCATTTTGTCATATGTTCCCCTGCTTCCCCTGCTTCCCATGCAACGTTGCTAAATTTTTAGCGCTCTTATTAACTTGGCATTCGATACAATCTTACTCGTTGTAAGGCAAAAATAAATAAAACATTTCTGTTTCCCTGAATCATGATAGATATTAACTCCAAACTGGTCCAGAGTTTGTAAGGTTCTTTTTTTTTAAACCTGTTGTAAGTGCGTTGTAGGTATGGTAATTAATTGCATTAAAAAAAATGGGGAAAATAGTTAGTGCAAAAACACCTCATTGCAAGAGGAAAGATTTATTGTTTTTCTTAAGCTTACTTAGTTACAGAGCTTTGTTTAATTAATTAGGAATAAAAGTCCACTGCATAACAAAGTATTTGATCAGCTCTTAAAGGCTTAAATTCTTCCTACAATACTGAAAACGATAATAAATAATCATTAAGTGTTCCACGAAGTTCCTATTTCCGTATCACGCCTACACAGGATGTCTTAACAAAACAATAAAATTAAAGTTAAACCCGTGTGGCCACCTTCCGGTGAGTAATTACAATTTTGGAAAAATTTCATGTTCATCTGCTGAATCTATGAAACCTAAACATGACTCAAGAAACCGCCTTCAATCTTGTCCTACAAGATGTCGTCGCCAATTCTCATTAGCATAACAATAGTTTCGGATACCATCTGCTGACTAACAGACCATTAACCGCATACCATTAAATGGCCTTCAAATTTTAACATTTCCCCTTGATCTAATTAATAAATATCAATAGTTAATCTACAGTTATTAGTGCTCAATTATACGGATAGTCACTGCCTAAACACTCATTCTTCACTTCCGGTCAAAGGGTTTTTCTTTTTTTTTGTGTCGCTCCCCAAATCCGTGTTACTCACCTAAAGCAAATGAATCAAATCTTAATTAATGCAAATTTCATAAAAATCATCACGGGAAATTAGATAGAAAAAAATTCACCATACCATCTTGTACGATTATGTACGAGTACATATATTACTCACTAGCATCCCTGGAATAATGAGTGGTGCAAGTGCGTGCGGAATACGTATGCATGCAAGTGCATTGCTGCATTCAGCATTCAATGTTCTGTGCTAAGTGTGTACACACGCCCACCCGAAACATCGCCGTCCGGTGATGTTGGTGGTAGCATTCAGAGCTGATAACGCATTTCTTAAATCGATTATTGCCACTTGCGTGTCAGAATGGGAACTGCTGTTGCTTCAGAGTATTGCATGATAGCCAGAAGCAATTTCATCCAACAAATGTGACGACGACTTCTGGTGTGCAATTGCAGTGCGCCTTTTGTAGTAAATGGCCTGCCAATGTCCAAGAAGACAGAACAAATGACGTCTGAGAGTGGGCAAAGGTACGCATGCGCAGAAACAATGCGAGCACGGAACAAGATAATTAACAGAATTGACAAAGATGATGGCCATCGGTTTGGTCTTGGCGCATGCCATTCATCTGTTCTTTTTTTATCTTCTTTTTTGTCCCATATGGCAGGCGGAATTATAGAGTGTTATGGCGATGTAAACAAGAAGATATGTTTTTAGTATTTTGTGTTAAACTTACCTCGTCCGCTACGTCCGACAAATCGCAGGTCATTGAATTTGGCTACTTGATTCTTCATCACTGCTGTACAATTGCGCAACTCCGCACAGTAGTTCTCATCGTTACCAGCACGTATGGTTACTATTGTACCGTCGCCAACATCGACTAGGGCCACCACTTTGAAGGCCATCGGTAGAGTCTTATTTGACCGCCAATGCGTGGGCAGGGCTGAGCAGAGGAAATAAGGACTACCCGTTCGAACTGGAAAGAAAAAAGAATTTACAAAAAAAAACAATTAGTCAGTAAATGGTGCATATTTAAATCGTTGTATAGATTAATCGAATTTAGGTATACTCCCAGTTGAAGATTTTTCAGAAAGAGCCGGAAAATCATTTGATGAACTGTCGAATGTGCAAATACTCGATGACTCGTGAGGGAAAATAATATCGCCAAACCTCTAGATTAGATCAACTTGAGCAATTGTCCAAACAATGCTATGTGGACACCTTGAGGCTTTACCAAAATGATATGGTGAGGCATGTCCCCAGGTTGAGAACAGTGTAAAATAAGCTAACTGATGCTCTCACCAGCTTCATACAGGACCCTCTCGTATAAGGGAAAAACCTTAGAAGTGTTAGATATGTGTTACTAAACCTAAATCGTATCTGAAGAAGGATAATTTTTATAGGCAAGAAAGTTCCGCCAAAAGTCCAACATCTATCAGCGACGAGTAGTTTGACGATTTCTATAATGAAAATTGTTTAGTCATCGTTTTGAGGCAAGGGACTTGTCTTAACACCAGCTTATTTGGTCTGTACATATGGCCTTCCCATTGCACCGCTGTATCTGTTTTGCCAGCGTTAATAAGTATCCCACCCCTTTGTAATCCTCTTCTTATGGGCTGCAATCTAAAAGATATTTGTCCGATGTTATGACACCAGACCTTCAGCTTCTGCGAAAAAAGCAGAAAAGTCGACTTAGAGTACTTAGAACAACATTTGGCCGAGAAGTAAATATAGTCAAATCCGAATGTTTCAAAATCATATACAGGATATGGAACTGATGTTCTTGAGGTGGTCGCCTACCTTAGACTTCACATATTGATGGCTGTGAACTATACATATTAAGGATATAAGGAAGCGGGTATATATCTACATCTCCATCGACAGCCAAATTTGTTTTAAACTTTGGCCAACCCTTAGACCACATCTAAAGTTATACGAGGATAGAAGGCTCCGTTAAATGCAGTCGAAAGGTTGAATTCGCCAAGCCAAGTCTCGGCCATATGGTAGGTGATAAAGGGTTCGTGGGATATGAGATCGCTAATAAACCTGCTTAGAGACTTAGAGAGTGACATTTGAAGACCTGCATCTGCGCTAAGAATCAGAACCTACAACTATTCAAAATGCCCACAGAAGCTATACTAACACTTTCTAGTCTAGATTAGGAGGCTAGCAGTTTGGGTTAATGTACCTCTACCGCTACCGAAATTTACATCATACCTCGAACAATAAGAGATAGTATAGAACGTGATAATTCGAGATACTAAAAACTGGAACACGAGTTTAACCGGTATTCGACATATTGGGAGATAGTGAGATAAGGTAGTTAGTTAGCTATCTTACTCTATTTAGGAAAGCCCCGCGGCAGTAACCACAAACATTGCTTAACAGCATCAATATGATCAAATCCCAACAGCTATCATAGATTCTCGACTAAAATAAGAAACTTGAACAAAGCTTCATCCTGAGCGCCGCTAATAACGTAGGACCAAACGGGGACATCGTCAGTCGGTAATGAAAACCACCTGTTCGAACATGTTATAGTTACATAACCCTCAGAAGGACAATGGTGTAATGTTTTGTGATAGGAGATACCATGTTTGAGTATTAAACCTGCCACAAAGTCAGCGAACATCGTTCGCAAGGAGTGGAAATATTCAGGGGCAGATAATTCCCAAACATTCAAGAGCATAGGATCACTAGTCAAAAGATGGCAAAGAAGACAGAGCACGTGGCTTGGATACTTGGAGGCTGATCGAAAAATTAAAAATTCCAAAGCTTGTATTAACCTTAAGCAGAAGAAGCTTGCATAATTACACCGGTTAAGGATGAGAGAAGAAGAAGAAAAGAGACAGCTGCAAATATTGTAGTTGCTATAGCAGAACCGACTACGGAAACATTAAAGAGCTAATAGATGGTTACAGCTCTACACAACATCCAGTGAAAGCCTTGGGTGGTATCTTACTCGTCACAGATGAGGGCCAACTCTAAAGATGAAAGGAAAATTTAGCTTCGGTTTTTAACCTAGTATTCGCGATATGCAACCAAGTAAGAATGCGTATATACACTTTGGTTCGCAGTAAAGAGGAGATCTCTTCCGAAAAAGTTGGACAACAAAGCGGAAGGGCTCGATGGAGCATTTAAAATCAGCGTCAGACGGGTCTTCAGAGCTTTCACTAGTTCAACAAGCCTGCGAAATCGAGTCTTTACCCGAAGATTGGAATACGGGTAGTTGAATTATCACCCAACCGGTTTTCTATCGAGGTCTTTCTGTGTCGGCCACATCAACATCCTGTGGATCATCATTGAACAGTGCGTGGAATATCGAGCTCAATTGCACCTGTTCAATGTCATTAACATCGAGTTTATCTGGCTTGCCTTGCGCTGGAGTGGCATTCAAGACACAATTTCAGCTTTAATAAAAGTAACATACAGCGGATTTAAAGGCCAAATTCATGATCGCACAAGATTGCGATGAGGATTTTTTTGTGTTAAGCGATGTACTCTGCATTGCTCTAACTATGAGAAATGAATTAACTCTGACATCAAAACTACAACTGCTTACTATCCCATACAAATCACGACTACAAAAAGAAGCAAGCATCGCAAAAACAATAACCAGCAGCTTTCCAACCTCAACTTTAGATGTTAGCATTGCAGGGCAACCAATACGGAAGGTCAAATGTTTCCAATATTTTAGGAGTTTCGTCTCTGATCCAAATATAGTTAACCGAATTAACAACGTTAAATGTGCGATCGGTATGTTGACCAAAATATAGAGAAACAATACTATCAGCTTAAAGATCAGGCTGTGGCTTTTCCAATTAAATATTGAATTCGCGATGTTTTAGCAGGTGGAAAATGTTCACCACAATCAGAAGAACGCTGCAAACGTTTTTAAATAGCCGCCTCCGAAACATACCACCATCAAAAAGTTCCCGGTATTTATTCAGAAAATTAAAAATGCAAGTTTATTCATCTAAATCCATATTGTCCCCTTCAAAGTAATCCCCATCGACTGCAACACACTTATGACAGCGCTTGACCTCGAAAAATTTTTTATATTCGGTTTTCGGTATGTCCATCAGTGTTTCCTGCGATTTTTCCATTACTTCCTCTCGGCTGTTGAAACGTGTTCCCCGTAGTGGTTTTTTTTTCAATTCGATTGAACAGAAAGAAAGTCACAGGGAGCCAAATCAGGTGAATTCGGTGGCTGTTGGATGATATTTGTTCTAGTTTTCGTCAAAAAATTACGAATAATTATGGCACTGTGCGACGTTGCCTTATCATGGTGCAACATTTTTTTGCCCACAATTCTGGTCTCTTTCGGCGAATTGCTTCACACAAACGTCTCATAACGCCCAAATAATACTCTTTGTTTACTGTCTGGCCTTCTGACAAAAATTCATGATTCACTACACCGTTGTAATCCATGAAAACCGTGAGCATTGCCTTCTTTTTTGACTGAAAACGACGTAGTTTTTTTGATCTCGCCTCATTTGGTGGACGCCATTTACTTGCCTGATGTCTGGATTGCGTGTCGTACCCATAAACCCACGTCTCGTCTCCAGTAATGATCCTTTTGATGGATGTTAGATCGGATTCAGCCTCGCAAATCATCTCTTTTGCGACGTCAACACGGTCTCTTTTTTGCATGAAATTGAGGTGTTTTGGCACCAACTTTGCTGCTACACGACGGAAACCCAAATCATTAACCAAAATGTCTTGGACGGATCCATAGGCAATGTTCAAGTCCTCCGCTATCTCTCTGATGGTTAATTTGCGGTTATTGACCAACATTTCTTTTACTCCATCAATGTTTTCGTCGGTTTTTGATGTCTATGGTCTGCCACTGCGTTCATCATCTTCGATTGACTCACGACCACTTTTCAACCGCTCGTGCCATCGGTAAACGACCGTTTTCTTTAGAGAATCGTTGCCGAAACACTTTTCCAACATTTCCAACGTTCGCGCTCCATTAAATCCGTTTTTTAGGCAAAATTTAATACAAGTTCGTCGTTGCAAATTTAAATCCATTTCTAAAATTGTAAAAAATCGCCAACACACACAGATTTAGATGTACTCTTGGCTACGTAACTTTTGCAAATGTCAAGCTATGACGCTAAGATTTAGAGGGAATGTACCAACTTAACAAAAAAAAAAGAACTCAAATCGGAACAATAGGAGCGCCAAACTGTGGTTATCCCAGGAACTTTTTGATCAAGATGGTATTAGGGATTTTCTGTCCAAGCCGTATTTGCAACTCCAAGCTCCAGAAAAGAACTATTGTACTTAGAGTACAATAGAACTTGCAATATGAAGACTAAGAGGGCACTAGCACTGGATTTCACATATTAAACTCCTTGGTATAAAGAATTGGTCCACCGAAATACACAGGGTGAACGATGGTCAAGGAAGAAGCACATCAACTAGAAATAAGCTGAGAACAGTTTAGTCACAACTCGAAACACGAACGCGATCGCGGGTGCATGGGTTTTAGCCCCAGGACCCAAAAGAGCATAAGTGTTAAAGTTAGTTGAAACCAAAGTTCTTTCACGTCAATGCCATTCAACTGAGGAAATAAGAAGCCAGAAATTATGTTTCTACAGCGCTCTCAATTGACGGTAACATTCTGGCCAGCATTGTCCTTAAAGAAATATGGGCCGATGATTCCACCAGCCCATAAATCACACCAAACAGTGAGTTTTAATGGTTGTAAGGGTGTCTCGACAAAGGCTTCATTTAACCAAAAATGGACCTCATCGGAGAACAAAATTTTGCGTTAAAAATGAGGATCAAGCTGAATCATGTTTTCGGCACATTCACCGAACCCACGACGTGTATAAATGTCACGCGGTTTCAACTCCTGCACAAGCTGAATCCACAAAGTGGATGGGCATAACTCAAATTGCTGTGCACGATGGCGAATCGACTCAAATAGATTCTCCTCAACACTGCGTTCCCCAACGGCAATAACTTCTTCTGTTCGCAGTGTTTGCCGTCTTTCGGGATGCGTATTATCCACTAGAGTGTACGTGGTGTGAAAACGATTCATAGTGTTCTGAATAACTTGCTCAGATAGACGATTACGTCGACCGTAAAATAGACGTAGCGCACGTTAAGTTTGGTGAACCGAACCATGGTTTTTAAAATAAGTTTGTACAATCTGCACGCGTTGTTCTGACATTAATCTGTTCAATGTAAAATGGCAAGATGTACTAACCACAAGGCACAAATCAACTTTCAACTGTCAAATTGATAATATGTAGAAACAGTGTTGCCACTTTAAAAACCAAACCTCTAAAAAGACACCCTTTAGTTACATTTTCGGTTTTTTCATCCTTAGACCCCAAATGCATTCGTACGTGAGCTTGGTACCTTTCGTAGGTGAATGGTTCCATCACGGATAAGAAAACGTCAAATTAGGATACTCAAAGCTCGATCTTTTTACGGTCAATGTACAGAGATATTCTGCTACAACATATTCGACAAGTATTGTAGTACAAATTTGAGGTTATGTAATACAGACAAATTTCATAAGTAAACACTGTGTGGACAGATTTGTGGCACAGAGCATTGCTTTGCATATCATTGCTGTTCATTGGTTTCGAGCGGCATACAAAAATCTTTTGCTGGAATTCAGTTAACAAGTTTTGTGGTTCGAGAAGATACTCATAGTTATGCATATAACATACAAGGTGTCTCAGTTAAGGAGAACAATCCGGTAATTGAAGATTCCTAAAGTTCCGGTGGGTCTATTTATTTTTAAATTTTCTATTTTTTTTGTAATAAAAATTGTTCAAAATATTCTAATTGCATTTGAATGCTCTTTTGCTCGCGTTAAGTTTTCGTAACGCAGATTCATATACAACATACTATCGGGTAACCATAAAGAAATAATAGTTTTTCTAATTGTTATGTTTCAGCAGCTGTCAAAATTACCAATGACATCCAGCTGTCAAAATATTCAGTAAAATTTGCAATTTCATCGGCCACCGTTTTGCCGAACGTACGGAAATTATTAGAAAAATATTATCGAAATTCCGGTCGTCATCATGACTTCCGTGTGCATGCAATTCGTCGCAGCATGGAAAAGTTTGAGCGTGAGTACACTCTTTTGGATCTTAAGCCACTAACCAGAAGAAGATTGGTGCGAAAGGAAGACAACATAGCCGCCGTAGCGACCAGTATCGAAGAAGACCCAGAAATGTTGATTTGTCGCGGATCAGTTGAATTGGGGATCGCCGGAGACACAATCCGGTTTATTTTGCGGTTAGATTTGGGTCTACATCCTTATAAGATTGTGCTGACCCAAGCATTGAAGCGAGACGACCATAGACAATGCCGTAAGTTCGCTAATTGGGTGCTGGAAACGTTGGCCGAAGATCCGGATTTTGGCCGGATCTTATAGGGTAAGGCCCATTTTTGGCGCAGCGGCTATGTCAACAAGCAAAATTGCCCTTATTGAAGCGAACACAATCCACAAGTGTTTGGCCAAGAAACAATGCATCCACAAAGATTGACTGTTTGGTGTGGTTTATGGGATCATCGGACCTTATTTCTTTCGAAATGAGGAAGGAGACATAATTAACGTTAATGGTCTTAGGTATAGGCGATGTTAATAGACTTTCTGTAGTTAGAGCTCCATCAATATATCCAATCCGTTGTTCCAACACGACGGCGCTACTTACCATACAAGCAACGTAAGGCTCGAACTTATGAAGGAGAAATTTGGCGACTGCGTCATCTCAAGGCGAGCGTTCATCAATCGATGTGCTAATCCACACACAGTAGCTTCAAAATAAAGCCAGAATCAATTTTATATCTAACACCGTTGTTGGTTTATTTACTTTTTTTTCCTATCGATCTTATCTGGTCGAGCTCTTCTCGACTAGAAATCCTTCTTGAATAAACTTTTTCTTTCATAGTTCCGCAGAAAAAAAAATCCAATGCTGATAGGTCAGGAGATCTAGGCGGCCAGGTGAAAGGGCCAATCCACCGTCTATTAAATTTCTGGTTCATTACTCAAGTGGCACTATTACTACTCTGACAAGGAGCTCCATTATCTTGAAAGAACATTCTCTGCCTTTGGACAAGAGGAACATTTTCGAGGAGTTCTGGCAATCAATCTCTCAGATAGTCCAAGTACGAGTAGTAAGTAGAATTAAGAACATGTGGAAGGACGTGTGGGCCGATTAAAGTCTTCCCCATACATTCACGCTAAACCTCCTTCAGAATAAGCACACAAGTTACAAAGCGTTCTAAGTAATAATTTAATTTTTAGCTTTGACAGATGTTTTGCGTGTAAAATGGGTATTGGTGTGCCCAATAGTGCCAACTCTGGTAAATGCTCAGTCTCTTCTTGTTGACGTAATAAACATTGACAAAATTCTAATCTGAAAACGGTAAATACTGTTGCTTTGGAGAATTCTGTGGACCCTGCCTCTGGCTGTTTGCAGCTTTATAGCATGTAGAATCCTGTCTTCCACTTCTGCTGTAGCTGCATCCGATTACCTCCCTTTTCTAGTTGGTATTGCTGAACCGACATTTTAAAGGCGCTGATATGTATTAGATGCTTGGGTATTGTCGTTGATACTCCAACTTGGCCAATGATGCGTATATGTACATATGCATAGGTCAATACACGGCTAACGTGAAAAGAGAATCTAGCGACATGAAGTTGGACTAAAGACCTGATAAACACTTCTAAAATATCAGCATAGGTACTACCTTATCCTCGCAAACTAGAATTGTTTGGACAGCCTGAGGAGAAAGCAGAATATTTCCAATAATTTGAAGCCTCACATTTCCCTCGTATAGTTTCTTGAATAAACTATCCGTGCAGCACCGGATAAAAAATAGTGCTGCAGTGCTTCCCTGCTTGTCGTAAAAGGCGACTAAAATGAGAAATCAGTCATATACAGGCAACTTTAACACCAAAAATGAGCCTGTGACACTTTAACACCTTTAAAACTTTCCCACAAGTTCGTATGCAATCAGTGGGTTCCCACGTCTGTCGACTACCGGTGGGATAAAAGTAAAGTCAACTACGAGTAACTTCAATTGAGCATACATGTGTCAAATCAATCTCGTACGAAAGTACAAATTACTTCATGGAAATGATCGCAAGTTGTAGCACTACCCCGCTGGGCACCACGCTTGCCACGCATTCGGGTGATCCCAGGGCAAACAGAAATGCTTGTGTCAGAGCCCGACGGATTCCGGGGGCGGGCAAAATGAAGTTTCTAAATTTTACTAAACTTCGGTTTGCAAGTTGGAACGTCGGATCGATGACCTCAAAAAGCTTGGAGATGGAAGCAATAATGCGTCGCAGAATTCATGTGCGTTCAGGAAACGAAGTGGTGTAATACCGGAAATAAAGCGCGTTTTCTTGATTTAAAAACTAAGTCATTTAAGATGTTTTACCATGGAACGGTCAATGGACAAAATGGTGTCGGTGTTATTGTCGCGGCAAATCTTCTTAATAATATCGTTGGTATTTCAAAAATAAGCGACCGCTTGATGAGTGTAAGACTCATTATAAACAATGAAATGTAGAACATTGTTAGCGCGTACGTCCCACAAAACGGTTGCGATCAATCGGAAAAGGATAAATTTTGGTCAGATTTCGGTAATTTACTCAGAAATATAACCATCGAGGAGATGCTTTTCGTAGGCGGAGATTTAAACGGCCACGTTGGAGAATCAAATGTAGATTACGAGGACTGCCACGGCGGTAAGGGCTTTCGAACCAGAAATTCTGCTGGTGAAGACATCCTTGCAGCATGTAAAGCCCACAGTCTCACTGTTTTAAATACGACGTTTATAAAATATCAACGACATCTTATCACCTATAGCAGCGGAGGCCACGAAAAACAAATAAACTATCACCTTTGCAAAAGATCGATGAGAAACAGTGTCAAGGACTGCAAGGTAATCCTTGGAGAATCGCTAGTTACCCAACACCGGCTGCTCATTACAGAATTCTTCACAGCGGGACCACCAAAAACACGAGAGTCTGTTAGAAAGCCTAAAATCCGGTTGTGCAACTTATCGAAAGAACGAGGCACAAGATTTATTGCACGCGCTAAAGAAGTACTTCTTAATATAAACGTTATCGCAGACTCATTTAGCCCGCAAGAAATGTGGAACAGCATGCACGAGGCATGCACGACACACGCAAAGTCTCTTCTAGGAACGATATCAGGACATCATCACATCGAGAAAGAAACATGGTGGTGGAATGACGAAACCAAACGAGTTGTGACCGACAAGAAGCAAGCATTTCAAGCGTGGACAAAATGTGATCGGAGCAACGATATCGAAAAGTCTCGACTTGCACTTGAATATGAGCGACTTAAAAACGTTACAAAGAGAGTCCTGACCCAAACCCGAGCGGTAGCAGCGGAAAACCTTTACCAGGACTTGGAACAAATATCCTCACGATCGGCAGATAGAAGACAAACTATTCAAGAAGTTCAAACGTCGTACAATAGTAAAGTGCCAAATATTTTTAAACTCGCTGCGCAAATGCGAAAAAATGCGATGGAAATAACGTCTCCAAAATACATCAAAGACTCCTACGGACTCTTACTAACAAACGAAAAGGACACTGTGATAGGTGGCTTGAATAGTGTAAGGACCTGCTTAACAAACAGTTTCCACGTGATCGCTTCCCTGCAGCTGATCCATTCGAAGACGAAGTTGTTGACTTTTCAACAGAAGAAATAAGTATAGCTAACGGAAAAATGAATCGCGGAAAAGCGGCGGGACCAGACAACATCCCATCAGAGTTTTGGTCGAAGATAGAATGTATCGGCAGTGAATGGCTGTCTAAACTCTTGAATAAAATAAAATGCGGACAAGCTATGCCGAATCAATGGAGAAGTAGCTTTTTGGTTCCGTTATACAAAGGCAAAGGCGACACGCGAGAATGCAACAACTACCGCTCAATCAAGCTGATGTCACACACGATGAAAATCGTTGAAAGAGTTTTAAACGAACGTCTTCGCAAAATCATAAAGCTCGACGATAGCCAGTGTGGATTCGTGGAAGGAAGATCGACGGTGGACGCAATCCAAAGCTTGCGAATATCTGCACATGGTGTTTATTGATCTAGAAAAAGCATTCGATCGTGTGCCTAGAGATCTCATATGGACCGCGTTGAGGTCTCAAAAGGTACCGGAAACGTATATACGAATGATACAAGACATTTATGGAAACGTCAAAACTGCTAATAAATGTACCGCCGGACTTACGAGAGAATTTCCGGTAAATGACGGAGTGCATCAAGGAAGCGTTCTTAGCCCTTTCCTCTTTAACGTGGCACTAGACTATCTTTTGAAAGATTGCATGCACGAAGCAAATGTAACATCGATTCTCTTCGCCGACGACGCAGTTATTCTAAGCGATAATGTCGTAGATTTACAAAACGTCCTAAGTAAATGGAAAGACGCGCTAGAGAAAAACGGGTTTAAAATAAGTCGCTCAAAGACGGAACATTTGACCTGCCCATTTTCGGATCCACTGCGACCTATTCCAGATATAATGTTGGACGGAATAGTTCTTCCGAAAACCACTATGTTCAAGTATTTAGAAGCGAAATGTGACGACGACGTAAGGCACAGAGTAAGTGTCGGGTGGATGAAATGGCAAGAAAATTCTGGAATCTTATGTGACCGAAAATTTCCACTTAAATTGAAGGGAAAACTTTACACCACGATGGTTCGACCAGCTCTTACATATGGTTCGCAGTGCTGGACAATATACGAAGCGTTTAAAAATAAAATGACGGCAGCAGAGATGAAAATGTTAAGGATGTCGACATTAGAGGAAGTCTACATATATAGAATTCGGTAATCGAACAACTTGAGTCGGATAGAATTAGCTGGTATTGCCACGTTCAAAGAAGATCTCCGGAAAACCCCTTTAAGAAGGCAATATCAACTACGGTCGCTCCTACTAAAAGAAAACTAGGTAGGAAAAAAATACCTGGATTGCTCAGATGGCAAATGCACAACAACGCCTGGGGCTAACCGCGGAAGCAATACAGACGCGTTCTGCGATCTGCGACATTAGCCAACCCTATAAGCGGAGCAGTAGCGATGCAGTAAAAATAGGAAACTCGTTATGCATAAGTTCGTGTAGCGAGGAAAGGGCTAGTAAAAGGAGAAGAAGAAGAAGTTTCTTGAATAAACTGATTTTCAACTACTGCATCTGCTTACAGCAATTAAGAAACTTGAAGAACTTTTAATTATAAATATGTGTTGGCATCTATGATATACATATGTATGTAGATAGAACAAAACGAATCTTATATTCCAACTTTTACGAGAGTTTTCTTGGACAATTTTGCGTATATTCACTACTCATACGTAACCCACGAGTGTGAAAAAAAATATTAAAAAAAAAAATGTTTTAAAAAAAAACAGTTGGTAGGCTCCCACACAATCTTTGCCTCATGCATCAAATTTGAGTATCATTGCCAAAATCCAAATCGTATCAGGTATCACAAGCAAGGGAAGGACTCTTAGGAAACACAAAAAAAAAAGGCAAACATAATGCAAATTTGTTGCAAAACGAACAGAAAATAATACTCAAGCAAAGCAAAATTGCGAAAGAAATATGAACGAAGCCATAGTATGAGTTCTGGATCAATAACAAGGGGCAATATCAATAGCAATATCGGGTGATCGGAGAGCAGCTTGGGTGTATGCATCTCACGCGCCAGATTTTTTTCCATCATTACCAGTGATATTGAAAAATTCAGGAAATTAATTTCTGTTCAGTGGCCTAACATCACCTAACAACCTGTAACATCCAGAATTTAGCCATGGAAAGACGGTTAACTTGGTTTTTCTGTTATTTTAATAAAAATTTAGCAAGGATCGAAGCAGGTAAGCACATGCTTTTCGTGACAGAGTATTTTTGCCTTTAAGCTTATTGTATGTCCCATATCGTTTTCCTAAACACTGCATACATATATTTTTTGCTTTAACTTTGTTTTTTTACCATTTTAAAAAAACCGACAGGGATGAGGTTTCTGTATATTGCTTCATTTTCTAGGGTTATGATTCATTATGATGTGGAAACCATACTAATTTCGAATATTGGATAGTACTCGTAAAGAAGACAATTGTGTTTGTTTTTTACTGATAGATCTTCTGTTCTAAGGTGCAGGCAGCCCTAGACATGCTCGACTATTGCTGCACTAGAAATGGGCTTTCAGTCAATTCTCTCAAATCTGAGGTTGTTCTTTTTACGAGAAATAAGAAGCTGATGGATGTGACTCTGAATCTCTGAATCTAAGTATTTCCTGGATAACATGCTTCTTTGGCTTAACATGTCTGGTTGAAAACCTCCAAAGCACTGTCAGTGAAGGAGCCTTCAGCAAGTCACGGGGCTTGTTACCAAAGAAAGTCATTTTATATTCTATGCGTCGCTTGTCTACTGGAACAAGGTTTCACGAAAATACAGCATGGGGGCTTTCCCTAGCATACTCAGCACCTGCTCTAGACGAGCTCACGAATCTCCTTCCCTTGATACTAACATCTCAAAACCATTTTCCGTTTCAAAAGAAATGGTCTTTGCTACAACATGCATTATAGTTTTGGTGACTGTGAGCGATGGATTGTTTTTACAGTCTGGACATGTCATCTGAAGCAATAACGTTAGAATTATTACTGCGAAAATATGAAATCGACTTTCTCTTCTCTTATCTTCGCTAGGGAAACTGCGTCACTCTTCTAAACGGAGACATACACAATCCTGATGAAAATGAAATATATTGTGAAGAAACAATGTAATGAGTACTTCATTGAAATTTCTGAGAAACTAAATTTTTCTGTTCAACTTAATTATACATGCAATTGTGTTGCTTCATCTGTTCAGTTTGCTGTACGAGACCAAGTTAATAGTTTTTCCTTTAACACAAATACTTCTGCAGCAATATTTAAGCTTATATTATCGTTAAAAAATAAAAGTTCGTGCACAAGTGATAGTATCACAAATGTCCTTTTAAAAAGGATTGTTTTTAATATAAGTGATATACTCTTTCACTTATTTAACTTAAGTGTAAGTTATGGATGGTTTCCACATTCC
The DNA here is from genome assembly GCA_949129095.1 of Volucella bombylans. Lineage (NCBI taxonomy): Eukaryota > Metazoa > Arthropoda > Insecta > Diptera > Syrphidae > Volucella > Volucella bombylans. The sequence goes on along the minus strand of OX422143.1, from coordinate 84,398,566 downwards.
TTAAAATGTGCAGAAATTATACCACTGTTCAAAAAGGTAAATCGCAAAGATGTGGGTAATTATAGACCTATATCGCTGCTTCCCACATTTTCTAAACTGTTTGAAAAGCTACTAAAATCACGCATGATGTCTTTCTTGGATAACCAGAATTTCTTTTCTGAAAATCAGTTCGGTTTTAGATCGGGCAAATCCACAGAAGATGCCATTCTTCAGTTCTGTACCCAACTGTATGAAGGGTTCAATAATTCAAAATCAACTATGGCTCTTTTCATTGATATGACAAAATCATTTGACATGGTGGACCATAATTTGCTTCTAGATAAGTTGTACAACGCTGGTTTTAGAGGAGTCTTACATGATTGGTTTCGCTCTTATTTCACAGATAGGGAACAAGTGGTCAATATCAATGGATGTTTTAGTAAATCTCTTAAAATAAAGAATGGTGTTCCGCAGGGCTCTGTCCTCGATCCACTTTTGTTCTTAATTTATAATAACTCCCTCTACAATCAAAACTTCAACGGTTTACCAACAGCGTTCGCTGATGATATATAGGATTCTCCTATCAAGGACTTACGTCGTTCGATTGTGTTATCAAAATTGAGGAAGATCTATAAATATTAAGGCAGTGGTTTGCATTTGATAATGCAAAATTGATGGCTTTCAAAATATTAGGAAATGTTGTTACCAATTTCAACGTGTTTTATCATTGTCACGACTGTGTAAGATTTTGTCTACCTCTGTATACATGTGGATGTATAAATTTTAATGAAAATGCTCAATGTTCAAGCAGGTGCATTAAAATTGAGTCTGTTAGTCAATTTAAATATCTGGGCGTCTTATTTGATCTCAATTTAAGCTGCAAAAATCATACGCAAACAGATAAATCATATATGATGCGTGTGGCTCGATTAATGTATCTTGTGAGACCTTACTGCTCCAAACAAGTATTAACTATGATTTACTACGACCACGCTAACTCTAAGTTGCAATACGGTATAGCGAGTTGGGGTGGATCCTTACTCATAGCTCAAAAATATTTAATAAGAATAATTTGCGGTATTAATCGTTTAGCTCATAGTTGGCCGTTGTTTAGAGAATTGAGAATTCTTCCGTTAAGACACGTATATATTTTTAAAGTTCTCAGCGAATTCTTCAGGCAAAGTGGTAACACTCCAAATAGAAACTCAACTTATTATAGTTTACGCGTTAATAATCGACCATTGGTTAATGTTCCGATCGGACATAGAACCAAATTTTCTCATTTTTTTACTGTTACTGCGCCTAAGCTCTTGGTTTCGAACCTAGACTGACCTCTTGGATTAATTCCTACATTAAAAAACGCTCCTATATTGTTTATTTTCGTTCCCACTTTTCTGACCCAATTCTCGCCACTTCGGGTGTTCCACAAGGCAGTCATCTCGGTCCATTAATTTTTATTTTAACTATTAACTATGTTGTTAACGTCATAAAGTACTCCCACATATCTATCTATGCCGATGATATGAAAATCTATAGACAGATCTCAAGTCTCTCTGACTCTCAACCTTTACAAGATGATCTTAATAGATTCTCGACATGGTGCCATAAAAACTTTCTCGAGCTCAACATAGAAAAATGCCAAGCCATTTCATACTCCCGGAGGCGTTCGACACTTCGAACCCGCACCTACTATTTATCAAACCAAAGAGTACTCGTAGCTGTAGTTACTTCAATGCGGGACTTGGGTGTCATTTGTGATTCACAGCTTAATTTTCGCAACCATATAGACTCCGTAATTAGGAAAGCTAACTCCGCTCTCGGATTTGTTAAATGATGGTATAAAGAATTCTCCGACCCCTATGTCGCCAAATTCCTGTACTCAACCTTTGTTCGTCCACTTCTCGAGTACGCCAGCGAAATATGGTCTCCTTACTATGATGTACATATTCTGCGCATTGAAGCTGCCCAACGTAGATTCCTGCGTTTCGCATTACGCGGGCTACCATGGGCTGACCACAATATTTTACCCCCCTATGTAAATCGATTAAAACTACTCGGTCTCCTGTCATTGGAAAAACGTCGGGAGTCCGCCGATATTCTCTTCATACATAAACTCTTAACTGGTAACATTGACTGTCCCACAATACTCTCCCAAATCCCAATCAATACCAACCCGTGTCATTTAAGATCTGTCTACCTTTTCCGTCCGAATAACCACAGGACAACTTATGGTCTCAACGAGCCACTGTGTCGTATGCTACGTGAAACAAATCGGGTACGTCAAGTGTTCGATTTCCACTACAGCAGCCCAGCCCTCCGAAATTCCCTAAATAACCATTTTTCCCGTCTATAGTAGTTATAAGTCATAGTTTTAAGTTTAGTTTGTTAAGTTATATGTTTGTATTAAACATTTCCAATAAACTGTCCGGGGTTGACCCGGGCCTCAAACATAAATGTTTTAACAAACTACCTATTTCTATTCGAAGAACTCCTTATTTTCACTCGTTTGTAAATAAATTTAAAGATTAGCTATTTACTAAAGATTATCCCATTATTGGATCGTTCTTTCGATGTGAGTCCTAGGATTCATTATTTGCTTTATGTTTGTACTCAGACTCCTTTTTATCGAAATTTACACATAAGTACTTTCTCTTATCTTAATTTTTTGTAACACTGATAATTACCCCACATCAGTTTCATGAATTTGAAAATATTAATTAAGTGTCATTCAACACTAACTTTAAATAGTTACAGAATGATTATTATTATTTGTTTCACAATTATTTCTAAGAATTATTTACGAGTAATTGTTAAATTCAATTGTTAAAATTATTTAAATGGCATGATTAAATTGAAATCAAATCAAATCAAACAATGGAGGTGAAGAGCATCTGCATCAGTACAGACAGCTAAAACCTTCAGGCCTTGCTGAGCGCTCTCATCTCGGAAATCACTTTGAATGCTCTCATTCGCTTCTCTGAACGGAGTCAATTCACAATGGGATCATGGGAAATGAATTGGCGAAGAGCTTGCAGGATCAGATGAGGCGTAAGGACATAGACTAACTATACCTAGATATCAAACTTTCCAGATATTGGAAAATCAAAACTGGTTTTCTACTGATCGTCACTATCCCTGAGACTCTGTCTGTGAATACGTGTGAATTGTGATCAATGGCAATTTATCTCCTTTTTTATACAAACCACACCCATTTGAACCAAAAAACGTCATCCAAATTTTGACAAAGTTATAGAGATGCAAAAGTGTTGGAATTCACTTACAGTGCGTCTGTGCGAAATTTAAGGATTTGCAAAACTGTTAGTAGAGTTTGACATCTAGTTTGGTTTATCTATGCGTAAGGACTGCCTGCACTGCCTGTTATCGCTTCGATAGTTGGATTTCATGCGAGCATAACTGCAGATAATATGAATCTAGATGAAAACACCGGAGCACTTTCTTCGTAAATGTCCAGCCTACAATAAGTATACAATGCACTTGTAAAATGCAAAAAAAAATTATATCACTCAATGCACCAGCGAATTGGCCAAAAATATCGTGAAATTTGACGCCTCTCGGTTAATTCTTATAGGACTTGCAAAGTTTCAGGTGTACGCTGTTATCTGCCTATATTTAGCGCGATATTGGTGAGAGAGAAGCCCAAAATCGCTTTATTTCGATTCAAACTCAACTCCAATCGTTACTGCTGTTGGACACTGCTCTATTAGAGGATTGTATTCACTGTTATGGATCGTGGCTATAAACGATATTCTTATGAAATCGAAAGGAAAACCCAATAATGCACTTTTTACACGCAGTTAAGTATCAATGAAGCGTTGCGTGTGCTTAATGAAAGTCAGATTAGGAAGCACAAATAACTTTTCTCTAGCAGGAAGCTACCATATGAATATTTGCGCAAAAGTAAAGCAAAAATAAGCAGCTGTCAGGAAAATAGCGCACATAAAAATAAGACTGAATCTTTTTAATAAAAGCGCGTGCAAGAGATTATAAACATCCTTTAAGTATTTGCACGCAAAATTAGAGAGGAACGAGAAACCGATACCGATGTACTTTGGTTTTTTTTTCTTTAATTTTCGGGTTATAATGAATAGAAATAAAGATTCAGGCAGGAATAAAACACGAAGTATCCAAAGAAATGCTTGAGGGTAAAATATTCACAGTTCAACGGATGGTACGGTCAGCAGTTTAAAGAAATGGAATGCTGTTGGCAATTTCCCTGAAATACAGGTGGTGAAAATAGTGGCTGGATGTGGGCATTGTACTCCAATTTTGTGTGGATTAAATCCTTATACAATGAAATCAGTATTTCTTACCAGGGTTCGGACTTTGATAGTTGTATTTCAAAGTGACTGTTATTTGCTGGTTTTGTTATCAAAATTCAAAGGCGCCCTAGCTTTAACTGCTTTAGGTGTCCACATTGTGAGCAGTATAATGGATTCACGAAGGATGGCGACTATAATCGGGAAGTTTGCCAACAGCTGGACTGTAGGATTTGTCAGTGGCCAGAACTGACGCAATTTGAACCGATGAGGATTCAAGGCGAACAAAAATGACTAGAAGAAGGATACCGAAAAGAAAAAAATTCTAGATTTTATCGTTAAAGGAGCCGGAGCCTGTAAGTAGCCGCATTTGTCCAGCATTAAGAATGCCAAAGAACTTCAAATGAATCGGAAACTATTTAACTACCCTGCCATCTTAGCAACAGTGACTGCATTTTGTATTCTCAAGAGTCTGCTAGATCTAAAAACGGCCAATAATACCGGCATATTAGGCGAAAAAATTGGCCACTATACGTTCATCATAATTTCACACATCTTGGTGCCGACAAAATTACTTGGTTCTTATTCGGAGACAATATGTTATTACCACATTGTCCAGAAATTTAGACTTTTCTTCAAACGCATTACACGTTGACGATCCTCTACTAAATGGGAATGAAAATAGCTGCCTTGAATATAACGACATTATTGATGATTGTTAGTGAATTTCTAATATTTACTATGGCTCGCCTTCATCTACAATCTCGTCGATGTTTTTAAACTGATTAGATTTACATTTATGTTATTACTATGGAGTGTATAAGCTGTATGATTACTGGACTACTTGGAGCATCGGTGCTTACAGTTTATCTATAGCTGTCAATCAAACCACAGTCAAATGTGTCATCGAATGATGGCAATGCAAAGAGTTTCCACAAATTTTACTCTGAAGATACTCTGCAGACTTAAGTGATAACGATACGCGTGAGACTATTAGTCTTATTAGTCAAAAACTCAACAGCAGCAGAAATAGTGTCCTGAGTACTTCCAGTAACAGATCATTGCTGTCACAATCTCAAATATCTACCATTGATCGTGCTCGCCTGGTAAGGTCCCCTATTAAAATACTTCTTCATCGTTCTGAGTTTGAACGATGCTCCACGGTCGTCAACTTTTAAAAGCTTCAGCAGGGATAGTGCCCAATCGATGGGGAAGAACCACTCATATGCTGCCTCAATAAGTATGCAAATTGTGGGAACAAATCGCTCTATATTTGCTTCGAATTTGGAATGCAATTACATTCAGCCGTAGTCCACATTTGGAGCTAATGTTTCTTTGAACTCTTAGTTTGTAATGAAAGTCACCGTCGCACTAAATATTAATAAATTGCACGACTCACGATAGCTTTACGAAAATAAGTTATGCATCCGTACACTATGGCAATACATCACTAGCTATATCATTCTTTGGGTCCAATAGCACTGTACACCAAATATCGAACCTACTAACACCCTCCCGCCGTACAACAATAACTAACAATCCCTCAGCTGCTTAGCTTTCTGGTGGTTACTTCAACAGTGCTCTTCCTTTTCAGAGCATCGTAATGGCATGAAATCAATTCAAGAGAATATATGAAGTGCTTTGGGCTTCGAATCCCAATCCAGTGCGACTCTATGGGAAAACTCAACACTATCCTCAACCGATGGATTGTATATCTGATTCTCAAAACGGTTTTTACCCTATTGGTATTGGTAATGGTGGTCTCTTCCAAAGGCCATCCTCTTTGTCATTTAGTAATTTTCATCTAACAACCGATGGATAGTCCAGTTGGCTCTCTCAACAGATATTGCTCTATTCCTATTGCTGATAAGTGACATACTCTGGTGATAAGACATCTTATGATACGACGCACTACATTTTGGAATTGTTGGTAAAAATGTATGTTTCGTCTCTTTTCCATTTCTTCTGAAATCACATTTGGGACCCTACTGTGGCGCCATGATTTTGGTGCCAAATTGTGTATAATTCAAGACGTAAAAGTTCAGGGGGCACACTGAATGCCTACGCCGAGCTTGATCTCATGACGTCAACAATCAACCGGTTTTTGAATCCTACCAAATTTGATGGTATCGCATGCTCTACTTATGGCGGGCCACTAAACTAGAGATTCATAGATCTCTACCTGTGGACATCCACTAGGCCATTCTTGGGTGAGGACCCTACTTTCTGCTAAAGATTTTGCTTAAAGCATACAAAGTGACTTTCGATGCCAGTGTTCTATATATTTGGCTTCCAGTTTACTGGTTTAGAAGTAGCAGACAAGAGATGAGAACGGAGCTCTGGCACATACCACCATCTATTTTAAGAGTGTCAGACTTGAAATCTTCTAGGACAACTTGAATTTAAAGTTCCGAACGATATTTTCGAATCCATTGCAGAAGCGGAAATGCCTTTGAAATAGTCGTTTATTCATTTTCCGATTTTGGTTCCACTTTTCGGAGAGGCTTGGCTCAAATTATCTGTAGCTGTTATTGCAATGTCGGTCATTGAAAAAAATTTCTTCTTTCGAGATATTTCCTGAACTGACTGAGCTGAAATCTATCAAAGGATAAAAGCGATTCGCCGTTTTTAAGAAGCAGGCCATAAAATTCACAGCTGGAATGTCAATATAAATGAACGTTGGGATGAAAGATGAAACAGGATTCCTTATGTTTTTGACAAACTGATATTTTTAGAAGATGTTTCAGTTGTACAGAGTGTAATAGAGTTAAGATTGGTTTTCAACCAGAATATCTCGATTCAAAGGATTGGAATAGCAACCATTTAAGAATCCGTAAGATGTCTAGAGAATCCAGAATAGAAGATAATGGCGAATGAGAAGATATAGAGTATATGCGAAGTACAATATGACAAAGGAAATATAATTCGAAAACGTTTAACTTCGGATAGTTACAATTGCCAAAGATTAGCAAGCCGACCCAGTTTCGCCCATCCTCTCTCATAATCTAGTATCACTGACACCATCAGAAATGCCGCCTCTGATATGCTAGGTTCTACAGGCCGAATAGAAACAAAAACGAATTATTCGACAGTGAATGTCCCCCAAACACACGAGAACGACGGCTGAGTTGAGAGTTGCTGTTAGCACGTATCAGCGGAAAAGAAAAACCAAGAACAAATTTTTCCAAAAGAAAAGAGGAAGTTCGAAATATGCGAGGTCAAGGAGATTGAAAAATGTTGCTTCGTGCAGTAGGTTTGGAAATTTTATTACAAGGTATACCGTTCTCAGACAAACCGAAGTGAGATAGCAATACCAAAACTCAAATATCCAGAAGTCGATAGCCTAGCCGCTGAGCTTTTCAAAGCTGTATGAGGAGTATACACCAGCACATCTATCAAATTTGTTTAGAGGAACGAATGCCAGACGGATGGAATGGGTCATAAATCATACAAGATCTCCACTGGCGTATTATGCGAACATCCAAAAGACATCGTCTACAGCCTGATAATTCATTCTCAGTTCGGTGTTAGACGTCGAAAGTCTAACATCGACCAAATATGACATATACTGAAGATCAGCTTATGATATCTGTATAGTTCCGTTAGTGGGAAGTAAATGGAGACTGCTGCTCTATCTACGCCGAGAAAAAGATCACCGAACTTTTGATTTAAAAAAAAATTTCCAACTTCTTGCATATGCATGAATTACAATTATTGAGAAAAACCAGCGAGGATGTCAGCGGGCCGGGCCGGCTGTGAGTACGTAGGCAACAAAAATGGGTCTGGCAGTCAATGAAAGCAAAACGAAATATATGTTATCGTCAAAAATGAGCAATCAGACCAATGGATAGCTGTAATTGATCTGCCTAGGATCTACTGCGGGTTGCACTAATGCCAACAGCTGTGCCTATGATCTAGGAATGCAATTGAGCATCAAAGAAGACGCTGTACAAAACCCTCATTCTCCCTATCCTATTAAATGCAACAGAGGCATGGACAATCCCGAAAGCTACTGAGAACTCTCATAGCTGGTTTGAGCGCGGAAGATTGTTCGTGTAATTTTCGGTCCCGTCTGCGTAAATGTAGTGTACCTACCTATAGAGGAGAAGGTACATCGAAGAATTATAACCGCTGCACAGAGATACGAAAAAGTGGCCGCTGGTAAGACCAACTCATTTAAACCTATTGGCCCATTGTGATGCTAAGTGGATCTCTGATCCTCCTACTCGTGGAACCAATTCGAAATTATGATGAAGCGTAGGAGACTGTTATCGTCTATATTCTTGAGATCGCTTCAGTCATTGTAGAAGAAAGCTCCTAAGTGAAGTTTTCTTCTTTGGAAGAGAGCTGGACATGTACAGAGTAGATGGACGATTGTCTCCTCCTCCTCCTCTTCCATGCAGCTTTTGTAGAAATCATTTGTAAAGACGACAAATCTTCTTGCATGCTTGCCTATAGGGCAGTGTCCAGTGATGACACCTATGATGGCGCTGAGATGTTTCCTATATAAAAGGATCCAACTCTTAGTGCGATTCAGATCCAGCTTTAGCCAGATCTTTTTGGTCGCTAGACATATTGGTCTATAAAGGTCTGTTCTTTTATTAGCATCCAGTTTTAATATTTATTTTCACGTAGCGATTGTTATACGGATGCTACCCTTTTTCGGTAGAATATTCTCTGAAATGTCTTTGTGGCCCGGCACCCAATAAAGGTGAAGATTGACCTGCTCTGCCATCTCCGTAAGAGATGATCGGCATTCAATTTCTTAAGATTGAGATGGCTTGGCTGTGTGGAGTGCATGGAAATAAATATTATTTATCAATTCCAAGGATCTTCGAGTCACAGTAATTCGATGAACTTACACGAAGGAACTACCTTATCTTGAGTATAGCATGTCTATCAAATCTATCTTGAACACTGACTTCGTTAAAGTCTTATAAAACCATATTGGCATCATGCGAATTCATTTGCATTTTTCGAAGTTATTTGAATCCAATGCGAACATGACATCAAATAACCCTGCATATGTTGATGAATTATAAAATTAATAGAAATAAGTTTCTGCTACTCGCAGCACAAAATACCTTAAGTGAGTTCATTCAATTTTCATTAACAAATGAAATGACAACAGTAAGCATTCAAATTATTGAATTAATTTGTTGCATGCAATCATTTGATTTCCGTCAAATAACAGACTGCTCACTGAATTTCGGCGAACTAATTCTGAATAATTGCAGCCTCGAAGATGTACTCGTACAAATATGATAGACGCTTACGACTTGACTGAATTTATAGATTTTCGTTGGAGTTCTGTTGAAAGTAGCTTTTCTAGATTTGGGAATATATTTCATATTTCATTAGATAATGAGATAAAATATCGACAATGTCGTTAAGCAACAAAATATGACGTGGTTCAGATGAATACAGCTTTCCGTAAAACAAAAATCACACCGGGCAAATGTTCGTGACAAGTGCCATCTAGAGCAGCTGTTAATAGCGAATTAACTGAGATTTTAATGTTTTTTGTTTTTTAACTTATGGGTAAAATAAATAGTAGAAAATATTTAGCAAGAATGAATGAAAAAAATCAACAAAGAAGTTGCATCAAATTTTGCTTCAAAAATGGAATTTTTGCTTCCGAAAGGTTGGAAATATACACTGCCCGGAGCTAGTGTTTTTGAAGGCGTTAAAGACGATGAATGTCCTCGCAGTCCTTCGACATCTACAGATGATCCCTACGTCAAGAAAATCATGGGTTTGGTGCTCAAAAATCATTGATTTCGTTTAGTTAAGAAAAAAACTGTGGACCATCGCCAAGACCGAAAATACCGGGTTAAAGAAAGTCGAAAATCAAGGTGATGCTGACAGTTTTCTTTGATCATCGTGGTGTAGTACATTATGAATACTTCCCGCTGGACCAAACATCGTTTTGACTCGATTGAAGAGATATAAGCCGAATCGAAAAAGGTTTTGAGGGCAATTCTAGAAATCGAATTTAAAAAATGTTTCGAAAGCTGGAAAAAACGTTGACATAAGTGCATTCTTTAAACTTGAAAGAATAATAAGCCGGTAGCTTTTTTTAAAAAGAGTTTTACTGCTTGTTGATCCCAGTGGTTTATTACAGAACATACTAAACGGCTTTCCAATAAGAGGTTTCATTTTGATTTCTTAATAAAATATATATTTCTTATTCTTCACATTTTCACAAATTTGCAGTTCTATAATATTTTATCGATAATAGCACGGATGTTGGCTTTGATACTTCAATCGACTAGGGAGCGTTGCCATAAACCATCACTTTTATATGGGCTCAAACGAAGAACAGTCATCGTTCGATAGCGCAATCCATTCGCGGTAACAACTAAAACCGCTTCATTCCGAAGAAATAAGGTCCAATAATGCCTTCTGCCCAAAAATCCCACCAAACAGTAAAAAAGTTGAGATTCGACAATCAGTCTTCGATTTTATATGCTCTAAATGTGCCAGTTCTACCTATTAACAAAGTCTTGAAAATGGGAATGTGCCTAATGACCTTAAAATGATCCTTCGGTTAAGTTCTTGATCAATTTCACGTATTTCCAACACACAGTTTGCAGCTGCTGATGGTCGGCAGGCTATAGTTCTTGTGTCTATGGAGCTTTATAGGCTTTATGAGCCAGGATTTTATGCAAAATTCGGTGGAGTATTGTTTGTGATATTCCCAATCGCTGAGATCGACGTGAAATAGACAATTCTGGGTTCTCGAGCACACCTCGAGCGGCATACAGACTTAAATCACAATAAGCAAATTGAAATGAATTTCAACAGTAGAAAGTTGGTTACTACCGTGCTAGATACCAGATTCTTGGAGAAAAGCCTGCCACTGTGAAAATTAAATTCAAGAAATTCAACTAAACACCACCGAACAAAAGAAAGATACACGACAATGTTTTCAAAATTGTTGACGCTGCGGAAAGCAGAAAACGTTACGATCGATTCGTAATGACACATGATGATACACTCGATGAAGTTAGGACCAAGGGGCTGACACTTTTAATGAATTTCAACAACTTCAAATACTCGTAGGTAGTAGTAACTCACCCAATTCGCCTGGATACTCCTGTTGTGCATCTAAAATCAATCGCTCCGTCCACCAGAGATCCTGCGATGTTGGCGGCGAACTACTGCCACTATTAGTACTCGGGGGGTCAATCATTCCCCCCTTATTGTAAATAACACCGCCACTGGCCTGAGCCCAATCTGTAGCCGAGGAGGATACTGACGTAGTCGAATTTACCGGTCCGGCGGTGGATCCAGTGTAGACTGCCGTCGTTGTACCGCTTGGCAGATGCATTCGATGGTAAGAATTTTTGGGAGCTATTTTGACGGTTTTCTTTGAGCCAACGAAAGGTGTATAAACAAAATTCACTGCACTGTGCGTTCTGAATAAACCGCACACCTATCCTAAACACTATTTTATTAATTTTATTTTTTTTTTTAAATCTCTTCTCTCTTCTTTGATTTGTATCTTTTTATTTTGATTATTTATCTGTTACGAGTATTTCGACCACCACACAAACTAGTCACAAACAAACAAACAAAACCGTCGTTGTATCTAGATACATAGGTAGATACGCTCTAAACTAAGCCCGGCTCTTGGGCTAAAGAGCTTTTGTTTTTTTTTTTCTTGTTTTCTTTTCTTTTTAAAGAAATTACTTTATTTGAATTTGAATTTAATTATTTCCGAATTTTTTGTTTCGACTACTTTGTTGTTGTTTTTGTTGTTTTCGATTTGAATTTCGCGCGATAAAAGCTTCAACGGATGGAGACACGTACTTTCTGTTGCGCGGGCAATCATCAACAAGTTTTCTCCAGCCACTAGCAGTAGCGAATAAAAAGAAAAAAAAAACATGAACGTCAGCAAGAGACGACACAGATTTTGTGGAGAACTCAATTTGGAAGCAACGCGATTTTCACTGATTCATGGAATTCGCGGAACCTCTGACACACAGAACCGGTATTGTACGCGTATGTCACTTTTTGAGGGGTATCACCATCGTCTGTTTTGAAATTCATCAGACAAATACCCTGACCACTCATTCATTCAGGGAATCCAAAGGCTCGCTAAGAATCACACAGACCAGCTGACTGAGGCTACACCAGCGATGATGGTGCGTTTTCACACTTCCGATACGGATGCACAGTGACGAAACGTCAAAAGCTTCAAATTCCCGCACTTTTTCTTATGTTGCTGTTGTTTCAAACTATCCGTAGCAGCTGTCAGATTTCGATACAATGTGACGTCATTCGGAATTCGTAGTTCTGCTTAACACTTCAGCATATGTAATCGCGAGCGCGGGCTTTAGAAAGAACAAGAAAAAAAAAAGCACCAGCTGTGCTAATGCTTTCGATTCACAGGCCAAACTGGATGGTGAAGTGGCCACAAGTGGCTTTGGAACCTCTGCTGGAGCCAAGTATGACTGCGTGAGGTGTCTTTTCGGATGAATCGCACCAAAGCGGGAGAGTGAGTGAGATACTCAGATACCCAGTTACTCAGATACTCAGATACTCTATTCGAATTCAGCCGTTGAGTTGGCACGAGTAGAGTAAATTCAGAACTGATGGCGATTTCCCCGCTTGGATTTTTGAGAAGACCGCCTGTTGACTGGTCTGATCGTTAGTGGTAGCGCGGTATGTTAAGATATGCTGTGCTCGAGGACATCAGCGAGGGTTGGCCACTATTTGAGGCAGAGGGTTGGTCCCATGCCACAAGAGTACTTGTGCTCTGATGTGGTGTGGTGTGGCGTAGTGTGGTGTGGTTCGTTTTGTGGGTTTTCGATTTTTTTCTTTTTCCTTTTTGATTTTTCTTTTCTTTTTGGAAAGTTGAATGAGTGGTGGTGGCATAAGTGTTGGATTCTTTCTTCTTCCTTTTTTGTCACCAAAGACTGCATGCGCAATGATTGGCAGAAGACGATAAACGGGTTTTTTTGGTCACAGAAGGGGCGGTTTCATTTAAAAATTCGTTTAAGGTGGGGAAAAGTTGAGTTGAGAAGATTTCTTTTTGTTTTCTTTTTTCTCGAAGTCGAAGCGATAAAAACAGCGTAAAGATATTTTTCTCGTTTAGCCTGGTGATTCGTTCGTTATGTGCGGTTTACAGTTTGTTTCGCCCTGGAATGTGGCTGTGTGTGTGGAGAAAATGAAGTCAAAGAAAGGAGGAATTAATTTTCTTTAATTCCGAGGTTGCGACTGTCAGTAGATACGAGCATGTGCATACATATGTACGAGTATATCTAACGTGAAAATATTATGCTGTGTTGACAAGGTCAGGAAGTGCGTTTGTAAGAAAAAAATTTCACCAAATTGCAGAGACAACTATCTCATATATTAGATATACTGGTATATATGTTGGTACCTACGTAATCTAAAATGATGTCCAACAAAATTTTATTCGAGTTCAGGTTTATTAATTACTGGCCCATTGGCAGGTTTTATCTGTGTTAATAATTTTGAATTAATTAAAACTAATATATGGACATTTTGAAGGTAAATGACAAACGTAAATTTGTATCCATATTTGCTTGGATGGTGGTAGAGTACGAGCTGGACTGGGGACCAAACGGTATACCTCTCAATTCAGTGAGGGTCTTTGTCGACTGTCTCCAGGAACGCGAACTGTGCTAGCTTTGCCTGTCTTCCTCTACTAGGTTGTTCCTTTGCATATTATTTGAACGGTCTTCTGGCCTGAGCGTTAGTAGTCATTAGCTCTACATGTCTCAGGTGACTGATGTTCAGGCGACTGGTGTGCGTTTGTCTCGCATGATATCGCTGCACAGCTCCTAGAATTCGACTTTTTTGATTTTTTGTCAATTAGAACTTCCAACTGGGATAGCTTTTAAATCGTGCTGTCATTTCTGATTGTTCTTTGACAGTTCTTTGACATTTATGTTCAGTATTATTTGAAGAATCATCATGGATAGACTTAATGATGAAGGCTTCCGTATAATGCAAATAATTTTGAAAACCGATCCTCAAAATCGTGATATTATGTAGGTTTTGTAATTTTTGTGGACCTCAAAATCGATCAACTGAGCTCGCTATCCTTTGTGTTGTGAACAAATTTCTTTTCACATACAGTCTACAAGGTCTACAACGTGTCAAGCTAATGTGAACCCACAAGGACCTGCCGCTGTGAGTGAAAGTGTGGCAGAAGATCCGGAATTGTCACTTCAGTGTCGATCGTAACTCTTTGGCTTTTGTCCGTCCACTATGCGAACAATTTTGTAAAAACATCTCGACCTACACACGTAAAAAGATCCAAAAATAAGGCAACTGCAACAAGAGTTCGCGGATTGAGTTCTTCAGCAGCTTAAAGTCGACACTTATTTGACAGGACTCGCTGTTCAGTGATGGTATAAATTTTGCAAATGACGTCGTACGTCAATCATATTTGACATTTGTGAACTAGACAGCTGCAGTATACAAACAAACAATCAATGGATCGCTATACTCCGCTAGAGCTTATTCCACGCTTTTTGTGTAGATGTTTTTGACACGATTTTGTGTTGAAAATCATCATGAGCGACGAGGCGCATTTCCACTTAAGCGGTTACGTCAATAAGCAAAGTCTTCGTTTCTGGGGCACTGAAAATCCGCGTGTGATGCACGAAGAGCCATTACATCCACTCAAAGCCACTGTGTGGTGCGGCGTTCACACGGGAGGAGTGATTGGGCGTATTTTTTTGAGGACGCTACAGGGCCATGATAAACGACTTATTACTGCCGGAATTGGATGAACGGGGCTTGGTGAACATGTGGTTTCAACAAGACGGTGCAACCGCACATACAGCACGAGCCACAATGGATATTGTGAAGGAAGCGTGTCCTCCCGTTAACCATCCCACACTTTTTTCTTTGGGGCTACTTGAATTCGCGGGTTTATGCCAACAAGCCTCATACAATCGCAGCCCTTAAGGAGAATATTCGACATGAATGCTAAAAGTTATCACCGGAAATCTTTCGGAAAGTCATGGAAAATGCGATAAAACGGGCACAAATGTGTATCAACACTGGCAGCAGCAGAAACAATTGTAAATATCCAAATAACAATTTCCATCACTCAAAATCTTTTTTTTTATTTAATAAAAAAATAATTCAAAAATAAAATTAGATGAATAATTTTGCGCCACCTTGTACTTACTTCCGGCATTGAATTACCAAGGACTCGATTCAATGACAACCGAATACGCCACCGGGAGAATGTGATCTGACTCCCCTTGATTGCTTCTTTTGTGGGTATGTAAGGCATTTATCACTAATATGTCGATAAACATCACTCTATTCCTCAAAAACCAGTCAGCGCAAATGCGATTTGCGGCGTAGTGCATTCAAAACGACAAAGGATATTTTCATTCGCTTTTGCTTGTGCCCAGGCTTCTGCGCAATAGATCAATCTATAAAGATTCTCCTTAGTGCTTCTTGATAAAGTCTTATAGCTCAATTGTCTTCTTAGGCCAAAGGAAAAGGGATTGGCCAGTGAAACTCTTCGGCCGATTTCCACTGTACCAATCCTTCCACACGACAAGAAACCACCTCACATCTACTGTATGTTGACTGTATTTTTTTATACTTTGAATAATCGAAATATATTGTAATAAATATATATTTTTTCCAAAATTGCTAATAATAACTTCCTCCTAATAATAATAGTAGTATAATCATTATTTGAGCGCTGTGCAAAAGGAGTCAAGTCATGCGCTAGCCTGGAGTTTAACCGCATTTTTGAAGGCGCAGCAGTTCCTGATAGGCAGTAATTTTTCCGCTTCACAAAAATGGTGACTGTAGCGACCCAACTAATTACAGAAGAATATCCTTCCTAAACACCTCGGCCAAACTGTTCGGCTCTTTGATCTTCAGGAGACTTGCAAAGTGGGTCAGAAATCAGAATATATGTATTATCGAAACTCCGTTTTCAGGATTTAGGGAAAACTACTCTACTATTGACCAAATTTATTCTTTGATTAATATCGCCGAAATTTACAAAAAGAAAAAAAAAAGTTGTATGCCTTCTTTGTGGATTTCCGTGCGGCTTTCGATTTAATTGATCGTGGCTCACTCTTCTATAAATTATATCAGATGGGAATAATTAACATATTGCGAGCACTGTATAATAATAATGTGCATGCGTATGGGATGGTGATACAGTATCCGAAGAATTTCTGACAACAATGGGTTTGAAACAAGGTTGTATCTTAAGTTCTTTGCTGTTTATTCTGTTCATCGATGATACTATATAACTGAGTTCGTGGAGGTGGCATCGATATTGGAAGGACTGGAATACCCACTCTGCTGTATGCAGACGACATTGTTTTCTTCTCAAAGTCGATAAATGGCATGATGAACAGACTAGACTCATATTGCAAACGTTGGAACTTAAATGTTAACTTGGAGAAATCAAAAATTATGGTGTTTAGAGGGGGAGGAGGCAGATATTCTCGAAATGAAGAGTGGACGTATCAAGGAGAAACTGTCGAAATAGTTCGTGAATATAAATACCTAGGAGTCCTGGTATCGGCCAACCTAAACATGAGAAGGTATCTTGAAGGTAAATTAGCTGAAGCCAATTTCATGTGTGTGGGGCCGCTATTTCAACAATAAGTACATAGCTCATAGCGCCAAGCAAAAATTATTTCGCTCAACCTCTACCTCAATTCTTTTGTATGGTGCCCAAGTGTGGGGATACCGCTCGTTCGATGAAGTGGAGAAGTTTCTTCGTTACTTTCTTAAGCCCACTTTTCGGTTATCAATAAGCTTTGAGGTTGCAAACGCTCTTTGAGTATCGACCTATAGATTTACATTTCATTGTCTTCTGCATGGCCCTGGCTGAAGGGCTGAGTACGATTCTTAATATATCTCCGGAGGAACGACAGATGTTAAGTGACATTGAGAAGAGCTCATTTTCAAAATCCAATAAGAGAACACTAGGAAAGTTGAGAACTTGCCAAAATTCCTCGCCTCTTAAGTTGGGTGACTTATCCGATAGCAGTTCCACAATGGAGTTTGAGGAGATTCCACCAAAGGAAAAGCAAGACACGCTTAATGGTATTCAAGGCATTGCTTCGAAGTTTAAATTTGGCGTGGATCTAAGTAAACGAATTGTGATGACTTATCGAGCAGCAATGTACCTAGAGAAGGTTATATTGATGTGCTGCGAACGAAGGACAAAACAGTTCTGCTGAAGAAAGCGACCAGTGAAGACTGCCTGCATAAGTTGTTGGTGGTCAGTGATATCTTTACTTCAACGCAAATGACACCGATGGAGATAGTTGAACACTTGTCATATGAAATCTCAACAGCAATAATCCGACCACGCCTCTATATATATCTTCGAAGTGGACCAACAACCGAAGAGCGTAAACCAAGTGCAAAACACCGTTCTCAGGGGTTTCAACCTCGAACGAGAGTTTCATTTGTTTCTTGAACTCTGTTCCAGCACTACACTGGTGGGCAACTGCCTGTTGGAATACTGTGATGCGCTAAAGACCTACAGAAAGTTTCAGAACGTCAAACCCTACGAA
Source organism: Volucella bombylans (assembly GCA_949129095.1). Lineage (NCBI taxonomy): Eukaryota > Metazoa > Arthropoda > Insecta > Diptera > Syrphidae > Volucella > Volucella bombylans. Next base: position 84,380,757 of record OX422143.1, on the reverse strand, counting down.
ACAACCAATGTTTTCCTAAAACTCTCCGAAATCATTCGTTTGTATGGTTCGCCGAATGGAGTTCCCGAAACCACTCAAATTGTCTCACATAAGAAGCAAAATCTTATCTATGTGGAGTTGCTGATCAAGGTGCATCAGTGTTTTGTCCATGAGTGCTCCATGGATGACATAGCAAATGTCTTAAATCGTGCCAAAGCGTTGAATATAATTTTGACGAACGCTACGTCGTGGTCGTTGATCGTTCGAATGTTGACTGGAATTGCTAGGTACAATAGATGTTCTATTGCTTCGATTCACTGATCCGTAACGAGCAGTTTGAATCCCTACTTGGGCAGTTCGATGAGGACAAGACAGTTGGTTTACGAGAGGCTAAACCAACCTGCGAGAGTACTCCCTCGACAATAAGGAGTACTTGAGTACTTGAAAATTAAAATGCACTCCAGAGCTATTGATGTTACTTCATCAGACGTTGGACAATTTCACCCATACCACGGAGAACTACTTGATGGACAATAAGCTGCTCCTGGCTCAGAAAAATATATCCATGGCGGAATTGGTCGCCATGCAGATAGATTTAGTACAGAAAGGCCTCGCAAGTGGTACGTGTGTTTCTGTTCTAAGTGTGCAATCCAGAGAGGACTCCAAGGAACTGGTTCACTCCAAACTGAGAATCCCTCAAGCCATGATCCTAAGTCCAGCTTATTCTCAGGAAATCAATTGGTCGGAAGCCATTCTCTTTCAGTTTGTCGTCCTCGAAAGGAAGGTCTACCTCGCCGAGTTTCAAAGTCAAATGCAAATCAACGATACGATCATTGACAACGTAGTTAAGGGCTTTCAATTGTATGCTGAAAATCATACCATCAGCAAGCAAATGGAGGAGAATCTTTGTTCGCTGGTGGATTACGTCCAATCCGTGGCACTAAAGGTACGGTCATGTCCCTCTTAAATGACCAAACGATATATTACCTGAAAGACACAAACTATGGCCGAAACGTGGGAAACATGCGGGAAGTCTGACTCTTTTTCTGGATTTTACTCGTATTCTCTTTGCAATATCTTTTATTTTTGTTGTTATGTTCCATTTATCTTTTTCGACAGACTTTATAGTATTTTCCAAGCCAACGTAGTTTACTAGTTAACCAATTTTGTAATCGAAGTAGTTTTCTAAATATACACACCCAATTACATGCTGCACCTCGAAACCGGGGCGAGGTATATTGAGGTATTGAGCTACAATCTTCAGTATAAATCTTATTTCTTGAACCAAAATTGACAATTGACAAAATAAGCTTTATATTTAAATTGAGAGGGGAGCTTTTGAATATAAATTTCATCCCACACCAACCCGAACTTCCAATTTTGTGCAGTCTCTGTAATCAGAGAGCGAGAGAGGACGTCTTACATTTCCTAGGAGAATGCCCAATTTTAAAGGAGTTTCGCAAAAGATATTTCAGATTCGAGATCCTGTCTGCTGGCGAAGTAATTAATATTTTGAACGGACAACAAGGATGGAATGTTTTATACTACTGTGCTGTAATTGCCTTCCGCTACAGAAGGCGTATATCGAAGAAGATTTTTAAGCTTTATTTCAATTTTCCAGTTACGTTAAAATAAAACACAAACACCTGCTAATCTGGTAGACAGCGTTATGCTAAATCAATCAAGACTAGGAAACTTATTCTTTATGTTAACCTATAAATCATCATAAATCATGCGCTAGCTAGTGTAAAAGGGGTTAAGTCATTATGGAAAACGGCTTAACTGACCGTCCGTTTCGAATTGACTTTGTCACTTCCTGGTGTATCACCAAACTGGTCAAACAAATTCAACAAAATTAGATTGAAACCGCGCAAAATGAGAGATAATGAGAAGACGAAAAGCCAGTGTTGATGAATCACAAATTACACAAATTTATCATCAAGCAAATGGTTTAGCAACAAAATTGTAACAAAATTACCTCCGATCATGCTAATATTTCAATACCCAACTCGATCTCTTTGTTGAAGAAACAAGTGCTCAAGAGGTGCGTTATATCACAGATTGCTATAGTTTCTTGGAAGGTTAACTGATTTTTGTATATCTTTTAAGTAAGACAAAAACTGTTTCAATTGTTTCATTATAAGCTGGATTCTCTAGCTGAACTCCCCGCCTTAAAACATTCTTGCCATAATGTGAACCACTATCCATGCAGTCAAATACATTGAAGCTGGTCTCCGACATACAATGGAATAAATGCAAGAACCAGTGTACGGGTGCCTGCCTCGTTGACTTTGAGAAGGCCTTCGACACCGTATGGTTAGAGGGGCTTTTCTATAAGTTGACGAGAATGGGTATGCCGAAACCTCTGCTATATATGATTTACGACATGCTTATGGGAAAGAAGTTCGTTGTTAAATGTAACAATGTTAATTCGAGCAAGATCTTTGACATTAAAAACGGCTTACAACAGGGGGCTGTGATTTCTCCGATACTGTTTAACATTTACACAAGTGATCTAGTAGGTTCCCTCAATCATGCCATAGCATACGCAGACGATTTAGTGGCGTACAAATCAGGTCCAAAAATCGAAGTCATCAATACTCTTCTGCAGCGTGATTTCGATCATATTAAGGCGTATTGCGATGATTGGAAATTGAAAATCAATTTTCAAAAGTCGGAAACAATCTTGTTCAGGACTCCATTGAGATGGGCTTCTAGGGATACCAGACATAACATATTTGTATTTTGACAAACATATAGATGCTTGTCTTGCTGGAGCCAAGAAGGCTTTAGCCCTGACAAGAAGGCTGTTTCACAGCAGTCAACTTGTCTCCAGGGTGAAAGTCATATGCTATGTGGCCCTAATCAGGCCAGTCATCGCGTATGGTTGTCCCGTGTGGTTCAATGTAGCGCCGTATCAGATGGAAAGGATTCGGGTGTTTGAAAGGCAGTGTCTTAGGACCTGTCTTGGCTTGTACAGAACACCAGAATCAGAGTACAAAAAATATTATCCCAACGAAGTCCTTTACGATGGGGCTAATCTGAATAGGATTGATAATTTCCTGATTAAGGTGATTCGAAGACACGTTGCAAGGGCAATGACCAACGATAATGGCCTGATCTTTGGGGCTTATTACCCCAATGAAATGTACCACGAGAGCTCACTTCTATCGGGCTTTATCCCGCCAGAGGCTTTTCTCCATATTGATGCTAAAGGGTTAATACAAAGTAGAGATGGTATCCCGGTAATATATATATCGGTAATATATATCACCTACAACGGGTATGTTGCCAATGCTCAGGAGCTCCTCCGTTTTAGTGTAGCGATTGCGGACAGGGATCGGATCGATGACGAGAAACAGTACACCGAATTCTGGTGGCTTCAAGAAGGAGAAAGGGTTGGATCGCTCTCCTAAGTCGGTACGTTACTAAGGTAACATATTCCTCTTAGTTGTAAGTTAGATTAGGGATAGTTAGGGGGATCTCGTGGAAAGGCCGCATTTGTTAACATGAGGCCGCACCTCTGAGAAGTGACCAGTGGTTTATCGCATTGGTTAAATCTTGGTGGTGCGTGTGCACGATGTTGACGAATGACGGGCGCCCGAAATCGCAATTGGGATGGTGACCACCCTGTGCGAGAGGCTACGAGTGCTCACCATCCCGATTATTGTTAAGTTAGGTTAAGTAGTTTAGGTAGGTTAAGTAGAATAGGGCCATAGTTTTAAGTTTTACATAAAACTACAAAGAGATATGGTATCTAAGTTTTTTCCTAAAATTATTTTCTTAGAAATTTCATATATAGATAAGATTAATCGTAAGATAGTTTTAAGGTCGAAAGGCAAACTAGAATTGAAATTGTTAAGTTTAGAGCGCTCGGTAAGAGTCAGTAAGCTAGAATAAGTAACTATTATTGTCAAATTAGATTTAAGCATTTTTGTCTAGAATTTAAGTAATAGCGAAAGAAACAATAAAAATGAATTTAAAAGTTAAAAAAAAGTAAAAGTCAAATACATTGTTCACTTTTAGTACGAACTCTTTCGTTGCTACAGCTATATTAGCGCTTTCTTTTAAGCAATTAAGTTCAAAATCAGTTTGAATCGATACCGCAGGTATCCGGATAAATATTTGCGTTTCAAGGTGAACATGCATTTTTTCGAAGGCATTTGGTGCTATATGACAACTTCTAAATTTCAAACATGTCTTAGCTACGTTGTTAACTTCCAAATTGTATATTTCTCTGATAACATCAAAAGACACTTTACCATCTGGAGCTTATAACACTTTATAAGATTTTCTGTTATTGGCCCCTTGGTCGCAAACAATAGCACATACCTTTAGACCAAGTTCTTGACAGATTTTCAGATTGTTTTTTATAATTTCGCTTAGGTTATCCCCATTTACACCGTTTGCTGCCACAAAATAGTTTAAAACACTTTTCCAACTATCAAACAAACCATTTAGCACGAAAACACATATTTCATTAGCACACAATCTACTTCTTTCTACACCAAGATCTTCGAAACCATTTATTAAATCATTTTTTATATTATATGTGAGGTTTTTACGAATCCTAATTTCATCAAATATCAGGACAACACAACGTTTGCAAAGTGAACCTTGACTTAAGATACGAATGAGCATTGTTTTAATATCCTGGTTGTAAGCGTTTTACAGGAGCCCATCTACAGAAAGAGGAAATGTGAGGAAGTTTAAAGCCAAGTCTATCTCTCAAAAATTTATAGGCGCTTTGTGATCTGCAATAAATATTTTGGGAAAGTTCTTTTTCGTGACTGTTCTATTTTGTAGTCTTTGATTCTTTTAGAAGCATTTTACAAAATGTTTTTGAATAGTCTGAAATATTGAGCCTTTCGATTTGAGACGTCGTAGATATTTTATTTTTATTAAAACTTTTTATGACATTATGCGCTCTGTTTTTTTTAATTTAAGTTTGTAACTTAACAATATTTTTTTTAAAGCTGCATTTTTTTTTCCTCTTTTGCACATCTTTTCAATAACTGATCGCACCTTGCACACAAAATGCTGTTCTTCTTCGTTTAGTTAAAGGAGACTTCAGATCTTCTAAATTCAAGTTTGAATCCAAATCAGAATTTAAATTTAAGGAAGGAAGAGCATCCGCCTTAAGATCTTTTTTTCCTACGAACTCGGAAAAAAATTATCTCCACAAACAAAGTATTTACCTTCATTTTTAAAACCAAAAAATTTCATTTTTTTCCCTAGAAGGACATTTAAAAATTTTCACGTCAGGGTAATTCCGTCAGTTTTCTTACAAACAGAACAAGAAACTCCATATAATCTCTTGTCACCCATTGCTATCGAAAAATAAACTGCAAAATATTATATTGCTGAAAAAGTAGCGCTGACAAAACTTACTAACAAAAATTGTTCAGTCACATAAATAAACATCCAAATCGGTTGAGAGTCGACGGCGAAACAGGTAAAGTAACTACACAGCCAGCGAGCGCGCCGCGCAGCTCCGTGAACTGTGGTGTGGTTGTTTTATGTATGAAGATAAGGGTTGAAAACAGAAACCACAGTCAATCCAAGAATTGACTTCGGTTTTATAATACATTTTGTTCATACAAATTGTTCAGAACTTGAAGTTCGAAGTACTCGTAAAAACAGGCATTTAAAAACTGATTAAATTTTTTCCTTCGGTGTGCAATATCTATGTAAACTATAGCATCTGTGGTTATATTTATAAAAATAATAATATAAATAAGTCTCCAGGATTTGACAAAATAAGAGCATTTGACTTACACACTCATTCTAGTAAATTTACTTACTAAATTGTTAAAATTATAAATTGAAGTCTCCAACAATCCAAAATTCCTCATACTCTTAAAACTGCTGTACTACGTCGAATTTATGAAGGACGTTCTAAGAAAGAAATAAATAATTATAGACCTATATCTATTCTGCCGGTAACAGAAAAATGCCTGAACGAAGTAGTGATCGATGAGTTGCAATTCGTTAATTTATGAGAGCCAATACAAATTTCGTAAAAGCAAAAGCACACGCAAATTTATAGGTGAATTCGCTAATACAATCCATGAAAGCCTAACCAAAAATCATCACTTTCTTGTCTTGTTTATGGACTAAAGTAAAGTATTCGTGACATTAAACCATGAAGAAATATTAGTTAATTGACTTAATTAATTGGGCTGACATGAACAATGTATAGACACATACATAGATATGTTAATACTGTAACATGCCCTCTTTAAAAAAAAATACATTTCAAAAAATAACAATTCAAAAATAATTCATATATCCTACATCTACATACTTACAAAATTATTATTATAAAGGGTTTTCCAATAGAGACTTGACAACTTTGAATTTAATTTGTGAACGCACTCTTTCACTAATCATCAAACTGTCAATTTATTCTGTAAACTCAACATTTTCATCATGGTAAAGTACACGAACGAGCAACGTCTGCAAATTATAAAAATTTTCTACCGAAATTCGGAGTCGGTGACTGCAACTTTAAGAGCGTTAACTCCAATTTTCGGTCGTAATTCTCGCCCTAGTAGACAGGCAATAATAAGTTTAGTGTAAAAATTTGAGTCTACATATTCGTTGTGTGATGTTGCTGTGTCAGTGAGACAACGGGTTGGTTGAAGTGTCGAAAATATCACTGCCGTTCAGGCGTCCGAAGCAAACGATCCAAATTAGTCAACTCCACGGCGTTCTCAAGAATTGGGTATCGCTCAGACCACATTATGGCGTATTTTGCGTAAGGATCTTGGTTTACATCCATACAAGATCAAGCTGACTCAAGAATTGAGGCCGATGAACAATTTGAAGCGACGTACGTTCTCCGATTGGGTTCTGGAGAAGATGCGCCAAGATTTTGAATTTCATCGCAAAATCATCTTCAGTGACGAAGCTCAATGGGTTCGTCAATAAGCAAAATATGCGTTATTGGTCAGGTGAAAATCCACATGTGCTTCATGAATCACCACTTCATCCACAAAAAATAACTGTTTGGTGCGGTTTGCATGTCGGCGGCGTTATTGGGCCATATTTTTTCGTCAACAATAACGATCGTCACGTTACTGTGAATGGTCAGCGTTATCGCGCCATGATCACCGATTATTTTTGGCCCGAATTGGAAGATATGGACCTGCCACACAACACACGCTACAATCGATTTATTGAAGAGTAAGTATGGTGAGCGTGTTATCTCAAGAAATGGGCCAGTCCGCGTGCGATTTAACGCCGCTTGACTATTTTCTGTGGGGCTACGTTAAGTCATTGGGTTATGCCAACACGCCGACGACGTTGAAAGAGCTCAGAGTCAACATTGATTCGCGATATAGCGGCTGTTTCGGCCGAGTCGTTGAAAATTGGGTCCAACGAATCGACCGCTGCAAACGTGCCCGCGGTGGCCATATGAACGTAGTCGATATCCATTCATAAATGTTTTGATTGTACTTCAAGCCAATAATAAAGTTTTTAAAATATCTCAAATGGTTTGCGTTTTATTTAAAAAAAAAGTTGTTAAGTCCTTATTGGAAAACCCGATAAAATATATAGATAGATACGTAGATCTTTATTTCGCACGAATTTTCTTAGCAATTTTTTAATAATTTGCAGATATATGATATTGAAATATCTTTTATCTTTAACATTATTTTACAAAAGTTGAAATATAATAAATATGGATTTAATAATGATTTACAAAAGGAAAAGTGAAAGAAAAACCTTTTATTTAATGAAAAAAAAATAAAATAAATATATAAATAATAAACGAACAAGTCAAGAATATAAAAATACAAAAGGATAGTAATCCAATGGCAAGCAATAAATCTTTTAAATGTTTATTTACCCATCTGAAAAATGGGTAAATAAATAAACGAAATTTATATCAAAATTTTAATAAATGAACAAAATATCACAATAGGTAAATAATAAATAAATAAACAAATAAATAAATTAATAAACAAACAGGAAAATTAAATGAATGAATAAGGTAACAAACAACTGAACAGAAGAATTAACAAGTATACATGAAGTATATAAATAAACAAAAAAACATGAAAATTTAAATATAAGCAACGTTCATTAATTCATTAGTTAGAATATTGCGTGAATAAGCCTAGGCAACATTTTGCTACTTCAGACTAGTTTAACAAATTGGATCCAAAGTCCCTACTCCAAGGAACAAAATCATACTCTATATAGTATTGATTTTGCTAGTTAAAATATGGCTCATTCATGGTTGTCGGAAAAATATTTCCAATATTTTCCTTACTTACTTAGGTGGCGCTACAGTCCGGGATAGACCAGGACTTCAACCAACAAGCCTTTCCACCTGGCGCGATCTTTCGCCAGCTGTTTCCAGCGGTGCTGCACTCCAAGTTGGTTGAGATACCATTCCACTTATTCGAACTACCATATATTCGACCGTACATTACTGCATGGTCCCCGAGTCTTGGAATTGAAGATTTTCGATATTTGCACACAAATATTTTGCGTACAGTTTTAAAAACTCCCTTTTACATAACTTAAAAGAAAAGGGAGCAAATATGTACTCGTAAATATACAGTTTCCGAATGAGTTATTATTCCTAATTATATATTATATAATATATATTATAATTATATTCCTACCCCCATTAATTTATATTGCATAACAAGCACACGTACATAATAAACGTCAACGTATGTTTTTTTATATTTATTTCTTATGTCACGTATTGTTTTTGCATAGGAGTGCGATAGGAGATAAACGACTTTGCATGTGTGAGTGATAAGTGGCAAGCGAAAAGAAATAAAATTATTTTTCTGCTCTTTGTAAGAACTTGCAGCTTTTTAAAAAAGCTCTTTTTTTGGCTCGATTTCATTTTCATAGGACAAAACTTCCCATACGAATGAGACATCTGTATAGATTTATTATCTGTGCTTCTAAAGGGTCCGCCATCTAACGTTTTTTTTCAACTAGTACTTATTTCGTGAATGGTAACACTTAGCTCATGTCTGGTTTGACAGATAATTAGTTTTATCCTTCCGGTTAATAATGGAAAATAATTTCATTCAAATGGCTGCCTCGGCTGGCCATGCAGTAGCCTACACGATCGGTCAAATTTTTAAGCACATTATCGATTGTGTGCAGCTGTATTTCACCAATGGCTTCACGAATATTGTCCTTTAAAGCGTCAATTGTCCCTGGCTTGTCGGCGTAACACTTATCTTTTACGGCACCCCACAAATAATAGTCCAACGGTGTCAAATCTCAGCTCCGAGGTGGCCAAACGACATCAGCTCTGCGGCTGATAATGCGATCTTCAAAAATAGGGCGCAAAACATCGAGTGTAGCTTCGGCTGTGTGGCACGTAGCGCCGTCCTGTTGAAACCAAATGTTGCCAATATCCTCCTCTTCAATTTTTGTAAAGAAAAATTAGTTCAACATGGCCCGATAACGATCGCCATTGACTGTAACGGCCACTCCTTGCTCATTTTCGAAGAAAAATGGCCCAATTATGCCTCTGGACCAAAATCCGCACCAAACAGTGACTCGTTTTGGGTGTATCGGCTTTTCAATGTATGCGTGCGGGTTTTCTGTGCCCCAAATGCGACAATTTTGCTTGTTTACATACCCGCCAAGATCAAAATGAGCTTCATCTGAAAAGATGATTTTTTTGGCAAAATCGGCATCTTCTCTAAGTCGATCGCAGGCCCACTTAGCGAAGCGAAAACGCATTGAATGGTCAGTTGGCTTCAACTCCTGAACCAATTGGACTTTGTATGGCGTCATACCAAGGTCCTTACGCAAAATTCGTCTCAATGATGTCTCCGAAATGTTCAATTGTTGAGAACGACGGTGAATTGATGTTCACGCACACCTTCTGCCACAACAGCAATATTTTCGGGTGTACGCACTGTTTTTGGCTTTTCACGCTTTGGTTTATCGATGAGGATGACAGTTTCTTTCACTTTTTTCACAAGATAACGAACATACGGGGCTGACGGTGCTTCTCTTCTTCCAAAATCCGTACGCAATTTTCGCACACATTCTGCAACATTACCATGATTTTCAAAGTAATGTCGCAATATTTCCCAGCATTGTTCAAGCATATACACAACCATATTCGTTCAGCGGAAGGATAAAACTACGAGTAATTATCTGTTAAATTAGACATGAGCTAAGTGTTACCATTCACGAAATAAGCACTAGTTGAAAAAAAAGACGTTAGATGACGGACCCTTTAGTTTTTGAGAAAATTGAAAATTACTAAAACTATTTTTTATAAGACGTTTTTTTTTTGTATTTATGGTGATCTCACTTTGAGGATTAATATTGATGATAGTGTCATCTTTGTAAGTAAAGTACAGCAAATCATTTAGCGTGACCCAGAATGCACCACGAGGAGGTAGATTTGCATTGCATTCTGCGTCCCAGTCAGTCAATTTGTGAGTAAGTTAGGTGTTAGTTAAGAGTAGTCAATTAAATGTTCAATGTACGAGTACATATTAAAAAGGTATGTAAGTTTCGTCAATGAAGTCATCGTCCGTACTGGTGTCAGTGTCGAGTTCGTTGAGTTCGTCGATGATGGTGAAGAGCCGAGGTTGTTTTGGTGGTAAAATACCTTCTAAGTGCTCATTGTGAACGGTCGGAGGGTCGAAGTCCTTCAATTGTCCTTTCTTTACCTTTGACAAAAAAATGGGTACACTATTTTTACGTCAATTAAAAATTCCGTGATTTGGGAGCACATGTCGTCCTTATAATTTTTTTCAAGGCAATATTTCCGGTAAAAGAAAAGTGCCATATATTGGTGAAGGTCCTGCGTTGTAGTGCAGCATAAAATTGATTTTTTTCAGAAGCTTGTTCTGATTCTCAAGATTATTTATAGTATTGGTTGCATAAATCTTGTCAACATATTCGCCTTTGCTGTGGTTTGTAATTTCATGAGTCGTAGAAGTAGGGAACATTTTCTCAATACCTATGTATGTACTGGCGTGCGCTGTCGGTACAAATACGACTGCTATTGGGGTTAACGTATTTGTGTATATAAGGCCACAAGTCTTCTTTACTTTTGGAGTTCACTTTAAAGAAGCGACCGACCATATCTTCTTTACAAAATAACCCCAACACTACGATTTTCATTTGTTCGGTTACACGGCCTCTGTGGTATTTCCTTTTTGTAAGAAAGGTCTTCCTTCGCCGCCAATGTTTACATCGACGTGATATGCTATTATTTAGGCTATTTCACGACAGTAGTTATAGTAATCTATTATAGTACATTTAATAAGCTCACTTTTATTGTCGTGATGGCGCCAAGTGATTATATGCTAATTTTAAAATAATAACATACATGTAATAATATTTTTAAAAAATCCTTAGGTTGTAGCTTAAGGTTTAATTAATTTACCCGAAAGACCGTGTTCACAATTATTGCAAGCACCTCGCGAATCTCTAGCCGACATTGAGGTCCATGGAAAAATGTACCGATAGATGGGTGGATTGTATTTCTACAATTTTTGTCACTTTTTTTTTAGAGCTTTTCTTTGAGCATCGCCACATCCAACCGAACTTTACATTTCTACACTTTTCTACCTTCATAGGTAAGTTGCAACACAGTGTGGGAATGGATGTTTTAGTGGGAATTAAACCAGCTTCTTCTAAAAATTCAATGCTTCTTTCGTTGGTCGACACCAAATCTCCGAACGAACAAAACACTGAGAAGTTATTTAGTTTAAGATGGATTAGAGGATGCTTAGCCGTCATTGCTTATTCACAAAAAATATCACTTGATTCGCACTACGGTCGAACACACAGTGATCTTTGTGAATATCAATAACTACACGCCTTATCACAAAAAGAAATAACGGTATAAAAGCCAAATGTTTGTTCGGTTATATTTTTGCATCATTATCAAGTGCATTACATATTACATACGTATAAACATAGATATTTCGCAAAGTAAATAATTTACTGCCATTGGAACATGTGAATTTTCTATAATGCGAATTAGTGAAACTTTGTTATTAATGGGAACTTTGTAATTTTGTGATGAGTACTGTGGATGAAGAGTATTGATGACATAGGCGCCTGCCTGACGAAAAGCACATACCCCGAGCGGAGCAACGAAGTTGCGTGAGCCGGACCTGTCGCCTGCGGAAAGAGAGTTGAAAGAGTCACCCGTGTACTCTTAATTAAGAAAACTATTGATATAGGCGTCTGCGAGATGTTTAAATAATACTCATTAACTTATTCAAAGGAAGACTACGTACATAAATGCTAAAAAACAAAACTAAAGTAGTAATTTCAATTTGCTCAAAAACTAGAGGACATATATCCATGCGGTTTTTTGTGTTCGATTAAGAATTAATACGTGAATTGAATACAAGAAACCAATTTGGCACATTATTTCACAATTGTGAGTAATATTGTTAAAATTTTTTTTTTTTTAATTTTTTACCAAGAACTTGATTTTTAATGTGAATTATTCAAAAACTATTCACCTGTATATTACTTTATTGTAAGTGTTACCGTTGTTTTTTAATCATTTTTTTCCCATCTTAAGTCATTTGTTTTTAAATTGCCCATAACTCCTAAACGGGACGAGATGGACCCCCCCCCCTCCCATAGTAAAAAATACTAGTTTTTAACTCCTCTACAAAATACCGTTATCAATTCTTGGCGCCAAAGTTATCGTACTCGTGCGCATGTATTAGGATGCGGATTCGTCGTGTCAAAAGTCATTGATTTTAAACCGATAAGTGATCGCCTGTCTGTGATCCGCATCAAAGCTACCTTCCAAAACATAAGCCTAATATGTGCAAACGCCCCTACCGACGAGGCTGAAGAACCCATCAAGAAGGAGTTCTATGAGTATGGAGCCTACGGAGCCTGTGCGGAGTATGATGTCAAAGTTATACTCGGGGACTTCAATGCTAAAGTCGGAAAGGAAAACATATTTGGCGGGTTGGTTGGTAAGCAAAGAATCCACGAAACAACAACAGACAACGGTTTGATTAGTTTAGTGATAAGAAGCACTAGGTTTCCAAGGTTAAGGATCCACACAGCAACTTGGCTCTCTCCAGGCGGTCGAACCGCCAACCAAATCGACCATGTGCTAATTGATGCGAGGAACGCATCCAACATCCTCGAGGTGCGCACATTCTGAGGGGCAAATGTTGACTCTGACCACTTTCTTGTTGCAGCTAAATTCAGAGCTCGACTGTCCAACGAGAAGAAGCTGCGAACCGCCCAGAAAAAGAAATTCAACGTTGGACGTCTTAGCACACCTGGAGTAGCCAGAGACTACAGAGAGCGCCTGAGTGAGAAACTCTCCACTGTGCACTCACCTACCACAGACGCCAACCATCAGTGGTGCCAGTATTGCAACATCATCAAGGAGGTAGCCGAAACCACCTTAGGGTACCAGCCCAGAGAAAGAGCCCGTGGTATGATGAATGCGTTTACAGGAAAAATGTGACAGAAGATGCACACAAGAAAATGCTGCAGCGCAAAACAAGGGCAGCAAGGGAAAAGTATCGAGCCAGGAGGAGGGAAGAGAAGAAGATTCTGCGTAGAAAAAAGAGATCGAAGAGTCTCGTGATCGAAACACATCCGGAGGTTTTATAAGAAAGCCAAGCAACTGGCTGCTGGCTTCAAAACCGGAACACAACGGGGTGGCCGTGGTGTAGTGGTAGTAGCAAACGCTTCTCACTCGGAGGGTCCAGGTTCGAATCCTGCCCATGGCAAAATCAGTTTTTCATTGTATAATTGGAACTCAGACAAAAAAAATTCTGCGTGTGAAGGCATAACACTGACACGTAGATTTGGCTGTTATATAAGAGTTTCAAGCAATGAAAAAAATACTGGGAATTATATCTCGAATCACTCTGAGTGAAGAAAAACTCTCCGTCCTATTCGGACTCCCACCCCTGGAGAGCAAACATAGAAACCAAACACACCTGAGTTTCAAACCACTACAAAAACAATTTTCCTTTCTCCTCCTTCTATCTTTCCTCCCGCGCCCGGGCAACAGTAAAAGGGTATCAACCCCTTAGGCGCGTGTAAATTATAAAAAAAAAAAAAAACAAGCTCTTCGAAACACCGAAGGAAACCTAGTCACCGAAGCACAGGAAATAGTAGATGTGTTTAAGTAGTATTTCCAGCAGCTGCTAAATGGGCATCATGCAGAGATAGTAGATAGGGCAAGAAGAAAATCCACGTCCAGTCAATGAAGAACCAGTTCCACCACCCAGTATAGAAGAAGTTGGCTTAGCTATAAAAAAAGCTTAAGAACAACAAGGCTGCAGGCTCTGATGGTTTACCAGCCGAGCTCTTCAAATACGGTGGCGATGTTTTGGTAGGGCGCATGCACCAAATCATCATTCAAGTATGGGTGGAAGAAAGCGTGCCCGGCGACTGGACTATTAGCTCCATATTTTTTTTTTTTTTTTTTATAATTTACGCGCGCCTAAGGGGTTAGATACCCTTTTACTGTTGCTAGGGCGCGGGCGGAAAGGTAGAAGAAAGAGAAAGGAAAATTGTTTTGTAGTGGTTTGAAACTCAGGTGGGTTTGGTTTCGATATTCGCTCTCCAGGGGGTGGGAGTCCGAATAGGACGGAGAGTTTTTGCTTCACTCAGAGTGATTCGAGTTATAATTCACATTATTTTTTTGTTGTGCTTGAAACTCTACAACAGCCAAATCTACGTGTCAGTGTTATGCCTTCACACGCAGAATTTTTCTGTCTGAGTTCCAATTACAAATGAAAAACTGACTTGCCATGGGCAGGACTCGAACCTAGACCCTCCGAGTGAGAAGCGATTGCTAGTACCACTACACCACGTCCACCCCTATCTACAAAAAAGGCGATCCTATGTCTTGCAAGAACTATCGAGGCATATCCCTGCTTAATGTCGCATATAAGATCCTATCCAACGTACTGTGTGAACGTCTCAAACCGTTCTGCAACACACTAATCGGCACGTACCAGTGTGGCTTCCGGCCCGGCAGATCGACTATAGCCCAAATTTTCACACTGAGACAAATCATGGAAAAGACCAACGAATTTCAAGTCGAGACTCACCACCTTTTCATCGACTTCAAGGCCGCATATGATAGCATTAATCGTCAGGAGTTTTATATGGCGATGGCGGAATTCGGGATCCCGGCAAAACTGATCCAGTTGTGTCGCGTGACACTGGAAAACACGCACTGCAATGTGCAGTTTGGAAGTAGCTCCTCCGAACTATTTCAAACATGTACCGGATTCCGGCAAGGTGATGCGTTATCATGTGATTTCTTCAATCTCGTCCTAGAGCAGATAGTGCGCAGATCAGGTGGCAACACGGAAGGCACTATCTTCAAAAAGTCCGTCCAGCTCCTGGAATATGCGGACGACATTGATATCATCGGGCGGTCGCAGCGTTCCGTGATAGAGGCTTTCACGGCGATTGAAGAACAGGCGAAATTCGTTGGCCTGGAAGTAAACGAGGACAAGACCAAGTACATGCTATCAACAAAGAAAGAATCATCTATCCACCGCCTAGGACAAAACGTCACTATTGATAGCAATAATTTCGATGTAGTTAAGGAGTTCATCTACCTTGGAGTAAACATGAACTCCACGAATCATACCCTAGTGGAGATCCGACGAAGAATTACCATACGATACCGCTACTACTTCGGTTTGGCAAAGCAATTGGATTCAAAACTCCTTACTCGAAGGACGAAATGTATGTTTTACAAAACCACTATCCTGCCAGTTCTACTGTATGGCGCCGAGTGCTGGACGATAAGCAGGAAGGGAGAGTTAATTCTGGACTCCTTCGAAAGAAAAACTCTTCGACGGATTTTTGGTCCTGTGTGCGAGGAGGGCGAATGGAGGAGAACATACAACAGCGAACTCTATGAACTGTACCAAGATGTGGATGTAGGCCACATCGAGCGAATGAACAACAATGCTCCAGCTAAGAGAATCTTCGAATCTCAGCCCTCAGGTTCTAGACGAGAAGGAAGACCGAACCTACGTTTCAAAAACCAAGCTATCGCGGATGCCAGAGCACTTGGTCTGGATAACTGGAAGCAGCGTGCCCGGGATCGTAGAGGATGGAAGGCTGAAGTGTCTCAGACAGAGACTCTTCACGGGTCGGGAGCCCGTTAAGTAAGTAAGTAATACAAAGGCTAGTATTTCTTCTAAAAATAGAGTCCTGAACGAAGTTTCTACCATTAGTACTAACAGAGCCTCTTCTTAAATCCTCGATAAATAATGTCAACATTGGAGATAGACCCTTACTGTAGAACGATATTTTTCTTAGAACATATCCAAAAATCATTTCGCAAATAGGTAATCCTTGGCGAATTAGGGGACACCCTGTAGATATTTGAATTCGATCTCAGATTTCGAATTTAACTCAAATATTAAGTTAAAAACAAGAACCGAACAAGCTATTGGTACTTACTACGTAGGTTACTTATCCTGTCCCAAATCTTATCAGAAATCTATGGAAGTGCAAAATTTCCTGTCAACTCAGTTCTGGTGTCAGTTAAAAATACCCAATGACCTTAACAGACAGCGAATTCTTTTATCTAAAGTGTTTGAACAAATGTATCGGTAAACATCTGCATTTCCCACCACATGCCAGTTCATTGTCCAGGCCAATAAAAGAGAACCACAAAATATAATCCACATATCACACATCCGTATCGAAATAAAAACATCCAGAATGTTGTTCTTTAATTAAAAAAAAAAACAAATATCAAAACCACCAGCACAAACAGCAATCTTACCACTAGCAGTCGTAGTATCTAATCCATTGGTTCTGATAAATACTGCAATATATTCATTCCAGCGCAATCCCTTAGGTTCAGATATATTTAGAGCGACTATACTCGTATCTTGTATAGTTTTAAATGTGGAAACCGTGAGAACTTCTAACTGAGCTTTGATTTTGATTACGACTACAAGTACGAATACGAGTACAAATATGTGTACGAGTACGAGTACGAGTACAAATCTGTTGTTCCTTCTAATAACAGTGACATTTGTCGCCTACTAAATTTAATATTTCCCAGATTATGGCTTATATCGCTTATCAGTAAAAGAGGTCGTCTTTGGAACACCGCATAAGTGGTTTGACGGAGAAAATAAAATTAAAAAAAAAACAAAACACAAAATACTCGAACACAAAACAAAAAATCATAGAAATTATGGAAGTGATTGTGGGAAACGTTGTTATCAGTTGGAGCAAAGCACTTCCAAGTTAAGGTTTCTTGATTTTGCATGTTCAGAAATGGTATCAGTACCGATTCCCGATCCCACGATATAAATTATGGAAAGCAAGGAAAAAAAGCTCATACTTGGCGCTACTCGTATGAGTATTATCGCCTGTCGTCTGTCGGATGTCGAGGCGTTTGAATGCTTATCGCGGAAGGTGTATTCAATCTTTAACTATCGTATTTTTATCGCAATATTTTCTTCTAATGAATGCTGTGCGTATTACGTTACATCTAGCGCCAAGTAAACCCCGGACGACTTTATTGAGTTTAATATGAGACTCGTACAAACTATGGTAAAACTCAAACTATAGGACAGGGAAGTTCAGAATCAGGGGAGATGATAATTAAGGGCGCTTTTAGGGGTACTTCTGCTGCAATGGAAATCGATCGCATTAGGCGTTCTATTAGCTTCACGTAACCGTTCGGTGATTATTTAGACGAAAAAGATTAACAGACTTTAAATTCCGTGGGTTGGTATTAAAAAAAAATCTGATCCAGCAGTGAGGGACAGTCGATGGTGCCGGTTAAAAGCTTGTGGTGTATAAAGAGAATAATTTTTGTCCCAAAGAGTAGACCCAGCAATTTGAGTCGGTCATCATATGGCGAAAAGATTTAGTGGTTAGTTCATGGAAGCCTGCGCAGAGCGAATCGTAGATATCTCCGTTAGGCTGCTAAGAACCCTACCTGGCTAACATATTCGACAAGTGGCCTAATTGTGGAAACAATATGGGTGCGGAAATTGAGTTCAATATCTCAGATAACGTTCAGATACTACATTGAAGTGACCGAAGCAACAATTTAGGTTGATATACTCGTATATAGTAAGTTCGGTCAGAAAGTGCTGAACGCTTCCATGTGTATGAAATGGCTTGGCGTTTCTTTATGTTGAGCTCAAGGAAGTTTTTGTGGCAGCATATTGAGAACCTATCGAGATCGTCTTGTAGAGGTTGAAAATCAGATAAATTGGAAGTTTGTCTCCAGATTTTCATATCATCGGCATAGATAGACACATAGGTGTGAGTTCTTCATAATATTGTATTTACAACATCATTAATAGCCAAACTGCAAATCAATGCAAAATTCGGGTGTAGAACACACGAAGTGGTTGCAATTGGATCAGATAAACGAGAAGTAGGATTTTAGTCAAGAAATCAGGTTGAAAACCAAGTGCATTGAGTTTGAAAAGAATGAACTTGTGCGCAATGTTGTCAAAGGCCTTATTGAAGTCAGTAGTAATTACACCCACTTCTTTCCCTTATTCTAGGGCGTTCTAGAAACGATCTCAATAAAGTTGGTAGTGGCTGATCTGCTTTAAGAAATCCATGTTGGCAGATCGATCTGCAATGAAATGATGAAAGTTGGTTGTTGTAATCGTAACCTTTAAGTAAATTTTGGTTATGAATGTACTTAATTTTAACTTTGTTGATAAGTATTATGTACTGAATTTGATTTGACATTTAAGTGGTTTTTTTCTGAATTACGAAGCCGAGTGTTGTTATGTCTTCTTATCAATTGGCGACGAGGATTTTTTGTTAATTTCGGACCACAAAGTGCCATAATCAAAGGAAATTATCGAAGGGTAGTATAAGCAATGGATAATGAAACGTTGGAAGGGATTTTGAAATCGCAACGTAAGTGGATGGCACAGATTTTGCCGAATCAGAAAACATGGATGGAGACAAACACATTGAGTAGCACGGTTGTAAGCTCAGGTATGTCGGTTATTCAGCTATTTCCTGCTTACAAAAAAAAGAAGAAAACTGGTAGACCTAATTGAAGAAGCTGGAGCAACATTTTGAGGCATGTGGAGTTTCAGAGGACAAGCAGAAGCGAGCATTTTTCCTGTCATGGATTGGAGCGGATGACTTTGAAACTCTTCAGAGGCTCTATGGTGGAGAAGACATATCTACAAAGACTTTCAAAGAGCTAATAGATAAGCTTTGTGAGCACTTAGTATTTAAAGTCTATGTATTGGCAGCCAGATATTAATTCCACAAACGTATGCTGATCTTCGAGGAGTAGCCCGAAACTGCAAATTTAATTGTCCAACAGAAACGTGTTCAGACTAGAAGGTTGGTTGGACTAGAAGGATTCCGGCAATTGGGCCAACCTGAGTCGTTCGCCACAACCAAATGCCTTCAAGCATACGGGGGAACACCAATCAAGTTGGAGGGTGAACTGAATGCGAAGGTAACATACGCAAATTCCAAACATCAAGTGAATTTGCTCGTAGTTAAGTGATCTGGTGCTAATAATAATCGACCTGTCGGAAGCTTATCTGCAGATCGAGTTGGACGAAACTTCCAGAGATTACGTGGTAATCAATACACCTTTTGGTTTCTTACGGTTCAATCGATTACCGTATGGTGTGAGCACCTCACCAGGGGAGATTCAAGGGGCAAACAATTGTTTGCAGATCTGCCGGTCGGCATTTACATCGACGATATAGTCATCGCGGCGCATCGGAGGAGGAGCACCTGTAAATCTTGGAAGAGGTTCTAAAGAGATTGGAAGAAAATGGATTCGGATGCAACAAGCGTAAGTGTATCTGGGACACGCGCTCAATTCTAAAGATATAAGTCCCTCCGAAAAACACTTGCACGCCCTTCGAAACCTACCTCGACCAACGAATGTGAAAGAATTCGAAGCAGTCATTGGTAAACTAAATCATTATAACCAGTTTACTTCGAACTTTTCGCAGGTGGCTGGTCCATTAAATAAACTTCGTGCAAAAGGTGTCAAGTTTGCATGGTCTAAGCAACAACAAACAGCGTTCGAGAGTTGGAAGGACAGCATCCTAAAAGCAACTCGGCTTGCGCATTTTGATGATACGCTACTGTTTTGTCTGAACACAATCATCGTTCAAGCGAGTAGCTATAAGCTAGATTACTGTCTCCCTTCACTACATGCCGACGAACGTAACCTCGTTGAGATCTGTCATTTTTTCTGCTTGCTGCCGCCACCTTCAACACGTATCGTCGTAATTAAATTTCATTTTATTGTATGAATTCCTATTTAAGTTGTATATTGAATTATCTTTTTCAAATAAACAACAATTGAAAAATAAATAGTATTCTTCACTGGCGACGAGGATCAGATTCGGCGATATAATCAAGCTAATGGAGGACGACGAGGACGTAAAGGAAGAGAAAGTTAAAATATCCCCACAATCGCAAACACGTAAGATGACTTTCATTGGCTCTATAGAAAATTTCGATATTTCCAATCCATCGGCTTCGAGTTCTTATAAACGTCGGTTCGATATTTTCTAGGTGGCCAATTCCATCGCCGACAAGGGGATACAAAAGGCAACTTTTTTGACGTGTTTCGATTTGACAGAGACACTTATTGCTCCAAAAAAGGTGGAAGAGGTGGATTACTCGACAATCGTTGATGTGCTGACTAAACATTTTACCCCAAAAACCCTCTGAAATTGCTGCGTTCTTTAAATTCTTCAAGAGCAGCTCAACGAGACGGTTGCCGAATATATTGCAGAACTTCGTAGATTAATCATCGACTGTAATTTTCAAGACGAATTTATTGATCGCATGCTGCGAGATAGGCTAGTTTGTGGACTGAAGAATACCCACTTACAACAGAGTCTGCTGGCGGAGAACACTGCAGACAGTGCTGGAGGAGGCTGTGGCGGCGGAGGCAGCAGCGAAAAATCAACAAGAGATCCAAGCAAGTTCAACAGCCACGTCACCCTCACAAATTCATTCGATTCGTATTATGAGTAAAAGGGACACGGGGGACGGTAAGTTTGAATGCGGCAAATCGGACAGTTTACCGAGGTGTAATGGATGTGGCAACAGACATGCCAGAGTTGATTGCCCATTCAAAGCTGCGAAGTGTAATAGGTGCGGGAGAGTGGGACATATTAAGAGAGTGTGCCAACCAAAGCAGAGCGCGAGCAGCTCAAACACCAAATACACCAAATTCAACAAGCAGCAACAAGTAAATTCCATACAACCACCCTGGAGAAGGTTGCAAAGGTTGAAAGATAAAAATCAATAATATCGACTGTCAGTTCGAGGCGGAGAGTGGATCGAGTTACACCATTATGTCCGAGTCAGAGGCAAACAGGATTTGGAAGCAAACTCAGCCGAAGATCATCGCAACAAATTTGACTTTGTTTGATTACAGTAATAATCGCATTCCAATTTTAGGTCTCACCAATGTCGACATTATTTACAAAAAAATAGCGTTTATCAAATCTCCCGTTGTACATTGCTGCTGGCCGACGAACAAGTGTCCTTGACTGCAACTGGTTTGATTCGTTGGCAATTGTCGTTCAGGGTGTGCACAATGTTCTTTCGCCGCTAGAAGAATTGCTCGAGAAATATTCGTCACTTTTCGCATACGCTCGACCCTACCGTGCGTCCTGTCAAGCTACCAGTTAGAAAAGTTCCTTATGCTCAACGACAAGCAATCGAAGCTGAGATCAACAAACAAGTTCAACAGGGGATTCCAGAGCCGACTGAATATAGCGACTTGCTGACACCTATTGTTCCGGTTGCTAAGGCTGATTTTACAGTGTTTCAGTCCGCATTTGTGGTGACTATAGGTGCACTGTTAATAAGGCTCTAGCGCCCCCTTGTTTTCCAACACCGTCGATCACGGACATTTTGGCATCCATGCCAGCAGGCTGAAATTGATTTAGCACAGGCGTACCAGCGAGTCATCACAGGTCCTCACGCTTATTACACACAAAGGTGCGTACAAGGTAAGAAGGCTACCATTCGGAGTCTCCACTGCTCCGGGAATTTTTCAAATGCGAATTGAGCAGCTACTGTGAGGGATACAGGGAGTAACCGTTTATTTTGATGACATCGCTCAAAACTCATCACAGTTAGTGGACACATTGGGGGAAGTTTTTCGACGATTAGTTTTTCGATGATGTCCGAAAGGACAAGTACAAGTTTGATTTGTCATCTACATCGATCACCGGGGGATCCGTCCGTCAGATGATAACGTTCGGGTAATTCAAGAAACTTCCCGGCCTGTGGACAAGAAACAGCTGCAAGCATTTCTGGGGCTTAAAATGCGTTCCAGAAGGATAAGGCAACTGCCGCTGAACTACTGCACAGGCTGTTATACAAGAAGGCTGAGTGGAAGTGGAACTCGCAACATGAAAAGGCATTCTGTCGACTTAAGGCCTTACTGTCAGGTGAGAATGTTCTGATAACTTATAGTGAGAAATTGCCAGTCGCATTGGTCGACTCGTCGCCATACGGGATTGGTGTAGTACTAACACATATTATGCCCAATGGTCAAGAGCGCCCAATCTCGTTTTACTCGCGTACCTTAACTAATACGGAAAGAAATTACTCACAGATCGATAAAGAGGCTTTGGCAATTATTGCGGGTGTGAAGAAGTTCCACAGTTTCCTGTATGGTCAACCGTTTTAGATCATTACGGATCATAAACCGCTAATTGGGTTATTTAACGCAGAAAAGCCAAATCCGATCATACTTTCGCCAAGGATGATCAGATGGAGTGTTTTCTTGAATGGATACAACTTCAGAGGGCAACATGCTCTATCACGACTCCAAGTGGGCCCAGATGTGTCTTACGACAGACTAGATGACAAGTTATTCCGGAAGCCCTGCAGCCCAGAGCGCTGAAATATATTCACGAAGGTCATTGGGGCTGTTCCGGAATGAAGCAATTATCACGGCGGTATATCTGGTTACCAGATATGGATAAGCAGATCGAAAAATTAGTAGCCAGCTGTGTCATATGCTTAGCGTCAGCATCGTATCCAAAAACAAGAATACGTGAGTTGGCAATCATCAGAGAAACCTTGGGAAAGGATCCATTTGGATTTCACGGGTCCATTCTTAAGCAAAATATGGCTAATTTGCGTGGATTCTTTTTTCAAGTTTCCGTTCGTGGTATCACTTTCTGCGGTGATGTCGGAGTCTACAATAAAGTTTCCAGCACCATTTCATCTAGCCAACGGTCAGGACGAAAGGTTTGTGCGAACTTTCAAAGAAGCTTTAAAAAAAATTGTAGCGGAGGAGAAGAATACAGAGGTAGCAGTCAACGTGTTTCTCTCAACATACAGATGGACGCCGAATCCACTTTCACAGAAGTCTCCATTGGAGCATAGAAACCAACTTTCGTGTTTTCTACCAGACCAACATAAAATGTCTTTTTCAAAAAAAAACTTAAATTCTAACTTAATCAAAATGTGTTAGCACGACAATTCAAGAAGTCGGAGAAGTGGTGAAAACGAGTAATTACTCGCGTAACATGTACGGCATTCAGACTAATGTAGCATACATAAGACGTCATAAGAGCCAATTACGTTTACTTAAGCATCAAGCGCTTTTCAGAGGAGATCGAAAGTATGAGGATATTTACTAGAGGTTGAATAAGATTATTGCACAATGGCGGGCAAATCGTCGGAATCAGGCGAAAAATCATCTTTAAGTTTGGTTATCTTTTCTAGTAGCTATGCTGGAGCTATTTCAATTTCAACATTACAGATGTCTGAGTGCACTTACTGAAGTAACCGAAGTATTCGGCATACAAGACTTCGGTCTAGATGAAAAAAGATTCACTGAAGAAAGTAGAGAAATATTTGACGATGGATGTAGGATCAGATGCTGACATATTGGCGAATTTGAGACAAGACGGATAGCTTTCGGATTTTTTTTTTGTTTATCCGCTTTTACACGTCGCAAGTTTCGAAAAATTCAAATGAGTGCAAAAGAGAGGGATAATGAAACAAAAAATACCCAACTAACCATATTCCCACTGCATGTGGGTAGGATTCTCATTGCATCTTTTTGACATTTCTTTTTCTCTTTCTTCTTTCTTTTTCGCATTTGCTTCATTATTTCTTTGGCTGTTGTTAGGAGCACAACACTTCAGTATGCCGGATGAACTGAAATGGACCAAAGAATTAACAAGCGGACTCATTTTCAATTATGAAACACTGAGCGCCAAAGATGAAATGAAAGAGAGCTGTCAAATAACATGAAAAACCAAAGAAGGGGGAAAGGCTTTCGTGTAAAAATGTCCGCTTTCATACGTCGCATGTTTCGAAAGATTCTAGTGAGTGCAAAAGGGAGGGATAATGAAACAAAAAATACCCAATTAACCAAATTCCCACTGCCTGTGGGTAGCATCTTCATTGCAAGTTTTTGACATTTCTTTTTCTTCTTCTTCTTTCTTTTTCGCATTTGCTTCATTATTTCTTTGGCTGTTGTTACGAGCACAACATTTCAGTATGGTGGATGAACTGAAATGGACCAAAGAATTAACAAGCGGGCTCATTTTCAATTATGAAATACTGAGCGCCAAAGATGAAATGAAAGAGAACTGTCAAATAACATGCAAAATCAAAGAAGGGGAAAGTCTTCATGTAGAGTTGCTCGCATCACTGAATGACAATTCAAAGGAAAATAACCAGAACTTGCGCTAAACACACTTGCGACGTATGAAAGCGGACAATGTGCGCATCACTGAATGACAGTTCAAAAGAAAATAACGAGAACATGCGCATTATACACATGCGACGTGTAAAAGCGGACTACCAAAAAAATAAAACACTACATATCCATTGGGTTTAATGTTTGCTCTAACAACTAAAATGAATATTCAAAACAAACATACAAAAATGTATATTTCACACATGAATTTATTTACAGTGTTTGAACCTTGAAAACTGTAATTATTATTGAATACAATCTTTTAAACTTATGTTTGCTTAGACTTTAAAAAATTGAATTGATTTTAATGTTTTGATTTGTATTTCAAAACAAAAAAAAAAAGAATAAAAAATTCAAACTTATTGCAATGCTCTGTGAAACACAATATTCTTGGTTTTTCCATCTTCTGCATAAATGAATAAAGCCGATGGTTTGCCTACCATGAGCATGCGACATAAAATTGACCATGTGAAAAAACTGGATATTCCAAGTTTATTCCACAAACTTCCAACGATTGGCCTTATGATTTATTGATTGTTATTGCAAAAGTAAGACGAACAGGAAATTGAAGACGTTTAAAATCAAATGGCAAATCATTTGGCATTATTGGAATTCGTGGAATTAAAACGTCTTCGCCTTTGAATTTGCCCTTCAGTATAGTTTGGTACCGTTGCAAAGTTTTGGTTGATTGATGTTACGCAGCATAATTATCATTACTCCAACTTTAAACTGCAAATTGAGTGGTGGCAATCCAAGCAAATCAAGTGAATTTAAAAATTCAGTTGGGTAATTCACGACATCATCTTGATTCGTAACGCTGTCTACTGACTTATATGATACAACTTCTCCTGGTATTTTTGATAATATGATAGCATTCAATTCATTGACATCTTCATTTGTTGGTGTCAAAATTGCTCTATCGCTCAACCAATCACGATTTTTGTAATGCTGGGCAATGTTTGGAAATACACTTTCAATCAATGCTTCTTTAGATTCTGTAAAAGTGCACATATTAAGTGGTATTGTTATGAATCCAGTATCACCAACAATTGTCTGGAGAACTCAGCGGCTGATGGATCGTTTTGCAATTGAACACGCACGTTTGTTTTCAATGTGAGTTTATTTACATGTCTCCACAAATATGAAAACTTCAAGCAAGCATACAATTCATCGACTGGTGTGGATTTGGATTTGGCTATAACTGGCAGCGTTTGTCTAAAATCGGCAGATAATAATACCAAAGCACCACCAAACAATTCTTGATTTCCATGTAGATCTTTCAATGTTCTATCCAGAGCTTCTAATGATACTTTGAGAGCGATGGTACACTCATCCCATATAATAAGACTGCATTATTGCAAAAGTTTTCCCATTTCCAGATGACTTTGAAATATTGCATGTGGGTGTTTCGTTAACTTGCATGTTCAATGGCAACCTGAGTGCTGAATGCGCTGTTCGACCGCCATCCAATAGAGTGGCTGCAAAGCCAGAAGAAGCAACAGCTAACACAATTTTGTTTTGTGGTCGTATTCGTGCTAGAAGCAATGAAATCAAGAATGTTTTTCCAGTACCACCAGGCGCATCCAAATAATTATTGATTTTATCACAGGCAATTCTTCGCTCAGCATTCAATTTTCCAGCGTTTTCTTGAACAAATGTATTCAATGCATTACCATCATATTGTTGTTCACGTTGCAGATCCTGATTGAATAAGGCATGCATTGGACAATTTGGCGCCTTCATTCCCAATTGTGCTAATGCCTTATTTGCCATCATTAATCAAATATCTTCGATCAAAATCATTGCTTCATTGTAAGTGTAAAATCCATCTCTTGATTGAAAAGAGTACGACGCACACTTGTAACTTGTAACTTTATTTATTGAAATTTTTTGCTTTTTTTACATATAATGATAAGTTAAAATTAGAATAATAGGGTGACTTAGAATTGGTCTGGCAATAACAAAATTTCAATTATTAAGACATTTTTGTTTAATAACAGATTAAGATTTAACTACTTAACTACTTAAAAAAACACTGACATTAAGTGTGGTGAATTTAGAAAATGAGAGAGGGAATTGAAAGCAGTGAGGCCACTTATTTGTGACGTACTAGTTTGCGACCTTTACAGCTGGGGTACATATTGTTTTATACTATAGTTATGCAAATTAAGATATTAACTATAATGGTAACGTAGTAACAAAACAATGTTTAGGACTATGCAGTATTAAAAAATGTAATAATAAGTTTAAGGCAGGATTATCACATCGTTTTGTAGATTCGTGGATGTACTAATATAAACAAAGCTAATAGATATAGTGTGTATTGTGTATAATCCTAATGGAACTATTTATATGAGATTATTTGTACATCAGGTTGCTTAGAATAAAAATAAAAATAATTTAGTTCATATCGTGAAACCTTAATGTAACAAAAGTGTTCATTGGTTTCATAGTGTAAAAGTATCTTAATACAAGAAGTTATTTACATAATTCACAATAATTTGTTACTTAGGTCTATAGTAACAAATTTATGGATATTTACATTTGGGATGATTCTTAAAGTCTCGGTGGGAACAAGGCATTATCCTCTATAATTGGAGGGATTCGCTCTTCTATAGAAAACTGGCAGGAGTGAGCTGTCGGGTGCTAAAGTCAACTGCGGAGCCGAGTCCTCGTTTATGATGCTTACTGGTGAAATGTAATATCTTTCAGTAATGTTGAAGTCGCAATTTTCTAGAAAGATGTTCCTTAGAATTGGATTCTCGTGGCTGTTAAGTAGTTTCAAGTAAAATTAAATATTTTAACAGAGGCGAAATTTGCGCAGTTGTGTAGATTGTCTCGTTTCTAAACCATTTTCCGGACGTTCTTCTGTGCTTGGAAACACACCTTCTGAGCACGCTTCTTTCAAATCTTTGCATTTCTTCTGCGACATTTGGGGAGATATGAAACCAAGCTGTGAAACCATAAGAGAGTACTGGGCGGACTAGTGTCTTGTATATAAGGGTTTTTGTTTTGGTATTCACTGCTTTTGAGTTCAAAAGTGACTTCAGCCTTGCGGCGGCGCGTTTAGCCAGTTTAAGTGCGTTCCTGGCTTGTGGATTCATTTTTAATCGTTCGTGAAGGATGACACCTAGATGTTTTATATTTGTTTTCACAGGAATATTTCTTCCTTCAATGGATAGCGTAAGTTGTTTGCTATCTCTAACGGCTAGATGATGCCCCTCTTGATGAGGCATTTCGGAAAAAGATTAGCTCGCACTTATTGTGATTTAGGCTTATTCCCCAGTCCTTGTAGTACGTGAGGATGTTGTTTAAGTGAGACTGTATTCCCTGAAGCGCT
Organism: Volucella bombylans; assembly: GCA_949129095.1. NCBI lineage: Eukaryota > Metazoa > Arthropoda > Insecta > Diptera > Syrphidae > Volucella > Volucella bombylans. The sequence goes on along the minus strand of OX422143.1, from coordinate 84,352,732 downwards.
ACATGGGGCCTTTCGTGAGAGTCAATTACTATGGTATCATTTGCATAAAGAATGGAGTTGCTGGAATTATGTTGAGACGGAAAATCGCTAAGGAAAATATTGAAGAGGAGAGGACCAAGGATAGAACCTTGAGGGACTCCCGCGTTTACAGGTACTGCCTCTGAAAATTGGTTGTTCAATTTTATTCTTAAGATTCGGTCGGTTAAAAAGCTGGAAATGATTTTGCATAAGTGGGTGGGAAAGCCTAAAGAAATGATCTTAGAGAGTAGGCCATCGTGCCAAACTGTATCGAAGGCCTGGCGCAGATCAAGTGAGCATGCGTACCCTCGCATTTTTGCTGTCTTAAGTTATTGAGGATAATGTTTTCCAAGTGCAGTAGAGCATGTTCTGTCGAGTGACTGTTTTTCAAACCAAATTGATTATTGGGGATAAGGTTACGATCTTCTAAAAGTAGTCTGATTGTATTGTAAAGAACTTTTTCTAAAATCTTTCCTAGGTTAGATAACAATGAAATAGGTCTGAAATTGTCTATATTACTTGTATTGCATTTTTTTTTAATAGGAATGAGGGTGGCACTTTTCCAGGCAAGGGGGAAATAAGAATTGTTAATGCAATTGGTTATTATCACTGTAAGAGGAGAAGAAATTGTTTTGATACATTTTTCAATTACGAAGTTGGAGATTTCGTCTGAGCCTGAGGATTTTTTGTTGTTTACATTACTTATAATGAGGGATATTGAGCTTTCGGAGGTGAACTGCTCACCATTGGGGCGGCTAGCCAAGTTTTCGGCTGAGAAATTCGATGTCCTTTGTTCCACATTCCAGTCAAGAAAAGCACTTACCAGAGTGCGTACTCCGACGGTGTTAAGTTCATTCGCAGTAGGAGTGACACGTTCATAGATCTCAGTATAGTAGTTTTGGAAGGCTAACAGTTTGGATTCCGTGTCGTGAAGGACGCTATTACCTACTGTTAGTGGGGCTTGTTCGGAGAATCGGTTTATTTTTTTTTTCTGCCAGTGAGCTGATCGATTACTTTAAATACTGCTGGGGACGGTTTAAGATTCACTAGTTTTTCCCTAAGACGTTCATTTAGATCATTATGAACCGCGTCTTTGATGATTTTCGAGAGACAGGCTATTTGTGAGGAGAGGCACTTATACTCATCATTTATTCTGTGACAGAGAGCGATGAAAAATTCTTTTCAATTGTCTTTTCCAGATTTTTCTAGTTTTGAATAGGTTTAATGTGTCAGAGGAGATGTTTAAGTAAAGTTTTTTTTTTAAATTACAGGCTTAGAATGGGATTGAATACAACTTTGAAGTGAGGTTGAAAGTAGGTCAACGTGAGTATCTATTTCACTGTTGGAGAGGTTGCGATTGAGAGGAATAGGATTATTTGAGATTAACTGTGAGAGTTCAAAGTTGAACAGATTCCAATCGGTGTTTTTTAGAGTGACTGGGAAGGGCTCTGAGAGAAATGGTACAAACGACATTTCCATTTTGATGGAAAGTAATAGGGTAAAGTGGTCGGAAATAGCATCTAGGGTTACGCAGGAGAAGTTTTGGTCTAAATTTGGAGGGGATAAAGTGTTGTTAGAAATTAAGAAGAAATCAAGATGGGATGCTGCAGCTGGCCGCATCGGACCCTCTGGCGCAACTATGTTTAGATTTAAAAAGTGACTGGATTGGAACCAATTAAATAGTAACTGCCCGTTGTGGTTACTAGTCGTATCTCCCCAGTATTGATATCTAGCGTTGAAGTCGCCTCCCAGTATGAAGTGCTCGTTCGTTCCCGCTAAATTAAGTAGATCATTCAATGCTGGCGTTAGTTCAGAGCCGGCATTACAAGATACGTAGATTGAGGCTAATGTGCATTTTGAATTTCTAGAGTGGTCTATTGTGATAGAGATTAAGGTGGCCGAAATGACATGGTTAACAAAACGGATCTCAGAAAATTTTACATTGTTTTTAATTAAAATGCCTGTGCCTCTACCTGAATGGTTTGAGATAAACTGATAGCCGTAGAAATATCGTTTGTGATTTTTGGTTAAACATGTTTCCTGGAGGAAAAGGGCTACTGGTGAAAAATCAGTAAGCAGTTGGCTTACCCAGATCATTTTGTCTAAAGCAACAAGCGAATTGACGTTTGAAGACAGTATATTTTTCATGGCGAAAGAGACGCAATGAAGCCTAGGTAGGCACCAGGTTTATCAGGATCACTTAGAATATGTCGGCCAGAATTCACGGACTTTTTTGATCAAAGAGGACCGAATAATTTCTCGGATTCTTTTAAGAAGTTGGAGAAGAAGTTAGCTCCAAAATTGTCATTTGAGGGCTGGTAATGGTGCGAGGTCAAACGGGTCACATCAGCGTAGGAGACTGAGCTTAGAAGCTAGTTGGGGGGATACTTTGGTTGGGAAGCCTGTTATTAGAGATTGGGTGATTGATTTTCTCTCTGCGTTGTAGGAATTCAACCCGCTTAGGGCAGCCGTTAAAGTTTGCCGGGTGTCCGTTGCTTTGCAGTTTGCAGTTGTTTGCAGTTTACACATGCGACTTCTTCGGATTTTTCTTTTAGGATGCACTTGCCTTCGTCATGCGCATTATTGCACTTCACACACTTTGCCCTAAAAGCGCAGTAGGAACTAGTGTGTCCGAAGCGTTGGCACCTGAAACATTGTACAGGGCCATTTCGTTTAAAGGAATCCCACCAGATTTTATGCTGCAGGACAAATTTGATACTTTTAAGTCGGGCAAGATTTTCCATGTCCTGGACCGAGCACGAGAAAAAACCTAGGTCAATACCTACTTCTTTCGACCATTTTGTACCGAAGGGCTTTACCTCGACCTTCAACGAGGGATCTAGTCTCTCTAGTTCTTCCCTAACCTCCTGACAAAAAAAGCCAACAGATAGTCCTTTTAGTAAGACGGATGGTCTTCTTAGTTGCTAAGGCATGAACGAATAAGTTTCAACTGCACAGTCTTTGAAATGTTTCATGAAGGTGGCGTGAAGCCCTAAATCCCTAACCGAGACTTTGAATCTTCCAAAACCTTTACTTTGGAACTTAATGTCTTTGGTTGAATTGTTGTGATATGTTTTTACATAGTCCAATAATGATTTTGATTTGATACCCTTAACAAAAATTGGTGGACACCATACCTCATTGGGCTTGTCTTCGTAGAGTGGAGAAACATTAGCACTATGTGTCCCACGTCGACTTGTTGATGGTAGCTGCTCAGTTGAAGGGTCAGCTAAAGTATCGTCTAATATCGCAAACCGGTTTTGCGAGTCTTTTACCTGTTGCGTAATAATTTTTTTTTTTTTTGGGGTTTGGGGTATTATCCAATCCTGATGCTCTTTTTCTTCTTTCCACTACTCGCTTAAACGATTTTTGGTCATTCACTAATAAATTATTGAAAGTACTTAAATTGTTAACATGAAAAGATGGCATCACTGTATCGATTGTTTCACTGTGGTGAATTCCATCCATTGCTGCATGTGCATCAATGGTGTTAGTAGTGGTGCTTTTGTCATCATTCGCCCAGTGCTTACAGATTTGTTTATAGCTTGAATATCTTCGCTATTTAGTAATTTAGATGGTAGCACGAGTTGATTTTTATTTTGCTTACAATTTGTGCACTAAATGAATTTGAATTTGAATTTCGCACTGATTGTTTATAGGTTTGGTTAGGAGGTTTCGGAGGGAGCCCTCCTATTTTACCGGGTATCATTGCTTTGTATACTTATCAGCAAACACTTTATTAATTTATTGAAACACTTGTATCACTTTACAGTTTTGTATAACTTACAACACTAATGTATTTTTAGTTGTTGGTATACAGATTCAGAACTGTTTTTTAGGGGGTTGTAATTGATTTACACAGGTAGAGAAATTCACCACACGTCCGAACACTTCAAATGCGCAGATCGAACTTCCTACGACGCACACGATGTAAAATATCTTCTGACATATCGTCTCGATACTTTGTCCATATTTCAATTAGATTGGCTGGAAAACATGTACATAGCTATATCTTATCCAACAAAACAGTCAGTACAGGACTTATGGAAAAGCTTTTTTTTCTAACAGCGGTGCCTGTAGGTGGACTCAATGGCACATTACCACTGAAACACAAAGGAAGCCACTGAACTTTGTGTACAATTGTTGTTGTAATTATTTTCAGATTTAACCCCAGCCACCCTACGACTTGCTTGCCCGATATCCATGGGCAAAATGATCATAAAATCACCATTCACCATTACTGCTGGCTGTGCATTGAAAATAATCTCATCAAAGCAGTGTTAGCATTCTCAAATGTTAGCACATCGTTACTGATTTTTCAGTGTTATTATTACAGATTTGAAGCTTTTGAGAACACAAAAATGAATTTGTGTGTAATAATATGTGTGGTGGTGTTGTCATTGTTGTGTTGTCATGCGTTCTTTTCTCCTCTTTTTGAGAAACCGTTAAAATGTAGTCAAACCATTTTTTTCGACTTTGTATTTTAAATGTTATTCACGTGCTATTTTAATGCATTGCAACAAAGCAGTGCAATAAGTGATCATATTATTGTTGGACTATGTGCGTTTTAGTGATATTGTGTTAAATAATAGTGGTTCAAATTACTCTGTTGTGTCGGTGTTAATGTTGTGTTTAAGAAAAAAAGGATTATTTTCACGGTGTTTCGAAACTAGAATTCAGTGACTGTGTAATTAGTGATCATATTGTGATAACCACTTAAATGTGAGCAGCGACATCTAGATTTACAGAGCAGAAGATTTCGATACTTGAATAGCAAAGTCTTAACCATTGATGACTGGAGAGTGGAATCGAATTTGCTAGCCAAATGGAAATTATATGGGACGCTGGATGGCGAGGAAAAAGATAAATGAAATTTATATCGTTCAGCAATATTTTTATTTGTTTATTTCAAATGGGGAGATGGTAACCCTAAGCAAAATGCTCTTTCTCTTTCTAGTGATTCATCATATACACCATGGCAACCCTATGAGAGCTTTAAAGAAGGACACATTTATGCATGTTATTGCAACCAGACTAAGAGGCAAATGTCCTATCTTCCCTGTACTGACATTTATTCTTGGATAAACTATAATATGATCGCAAACAATGTGCGTACTTGATTTGGATTGGCTGAAATTGCTGCGTCGGCAAGTGTACGAATATTATCCGAATGCGTATCATTTTCCAGTAAATGCAATTGCTGGCATGCTTCACGATATGTCGCACACACTCTTTGATCAACTGTTTAATGTAAATTTTCAAATGATGTTGGTCCCCGAACATTGATCAATAACAAACACAAATAAAAACACTTAGCATTGTTCGGATGAAATACGTGTAAATACGACCTAATGAATCGGTTGAAAATCAATTTGGATGGCCTTCAATTGCTGTACCTTGTAATTCTCTTTTCGACGCATTCCATGTAGAATATGTTGGTACTTTAGCATATAGCAACGTTTGAGCAAATTTATCATTTTGACACAATTAAAAAAGGCAGTCAATGTTGTATCTGGTTGTGCTGCTGCTCTTCGCGATGCATTTGCTTCCGTAAAATACACACCTTGGTCATTTTCGAGATGGACTGTCAAATGAACAATTATAGGATGTCTTTCATGAATTTGGAATGCAAAAATTCGACATATCGCCTCGTTACTACTTATCAGATCTGTAAAAGAATGCAATCATTTGTGATTGACTCATTTGATATCGACTTCAATCATATAACTTCAATAACATTCGAGTACTTTAACTTCAAAACATGAAATCACCATTCATTTTGAAGTCATTGATTGGCAATTCATTTTAGTGAATTCAGTGGTTGCAATCAAATGAATGCAATCATCTGTGATTTTAGTGAAGTCCTTAAAGTCATTTTGAAGTCAGAAACCACTGAAGTCATTTTGAACTCATTGAAGCCATTTTGAAGTCATTGAAGTCATTATGAGCTTTTTTTTAAAATAAGAAAAATACATTAACACTTTTAATAAGTTTATTTTAAGTTTCATATCACTGCCAATATCACAATCCGGTAAAGATCTCTTCCCAATTGATAAATTGGGGGAGTACGTTGGATCAACATCCTGATCATCGGAAGAAAAATCACCACTTGTACTCATAGCTTTACACTCCGCTTCACTACAATTTGAAACTTCTTCTCACACAACAGCCAGACTATTAAAATTTCGGTTTTCCTTTACTTTACTGTACCGACAATTGTAATAGTCTGTCTCTTAACTAAAGCGTAAACAATGATCGCGGCTCTGTTGAATGTCATAAAAATAATTATCGAAAAGACCTGCCCTGAGTTCATTTACAGAATAGATAGCTGGCGATACCACGAAATATTTGAAGCCTTTTTGATTGGTTTGGCCGAAATAAGAAAAGATCTTTACTGCTTAGCAGGAACATGTAGATTTGCGATTTAATAAAAATGTATTAATTGTTTTGCAATTAACTACTTGTGACCGTTGTTATATCATAATGCGAACAAATTGTCCTTATATTTGAAGAATAGAAAGACTGGCAATGAATATGCTGTAATGACCGTTCGACAGTAAGTTATATCCGTTGAGTTTTGACTAATTTCGCATAACTTGTTTTGTTTAAATTTCGCAGGGATCTGGGATACATTGAAAGTGATCTCGAATAATTTTTTGTATATGTTTACAATGTAAAACACGAAAATTTGTTTTGTTTATTATGAAATATTTGTTTCCATATTTTCTTCCATGTGGCCGTGGTGTAGTGGTATTAGCAAACGCTTCTCACTCGGAGGGTCCAGGTTCGTATCCTGCCCATGGCAAAATCAGTTTTTCATTGTATAATTGGAACTCAGACAAAAACATTCTGCGTGTGAAGGCATAACATTGACACGTAGATTTGGCTGTTATAAGAGTTTCAAGCAATGAAAAAAAAAAAATACTGGGAATTATATCTCGAATCACTCTCAGTGAAGAAAAACTCTCCGTCCTATTCGGACTCCCACCCCTGGAGAGCAAACATAGAAACCAAACACACCTGAGTTTCAAACCACTACAAAAAAAACAATTTTCCTTTCTCCTCCTTCTATCTTTCCGCCCGCGCCCTGGCAACAGTAAAAGGGCATCAACCCCTTAGGCGCGCGTAAATTATAAAAAAAAAAAAAAAAATGTTTGTTTATGAAAAATAAAGAAAATGATAAATGAAAATTTTGTTCGTCTGTCTTTTTTTCCATACAGTTACGTTTGTTTAATTGTTTTCCTTTACCGTGAAATATGGATTTTTTATGAAAATAACTTAAAATAAACTTATTCAAAGTATTAATGTATTTTTCTTATTTTAAAAAAAGGTATAAAGACATCAAAATGACTGCAAAGACTTCAAAATGACTTCAATGGTTTTTGACTTCAAAATGACTTCAATGACTTCAATGACTGCACTGAAATCACAGATGATTGCATTAAAATTGAATTCACTAAAAAATGGTAAATTATTGGTAACAATGACTTCAAAATGAATGGTGATTTCACATTTTGAAGTTATATGAAGATATATATCAAATGAATTAAATTCGTAAATGATTTAATTCTTTTACAACTCTTTTACTTATATAGCGCTGCGAATGTATTTAATCGATTTGACCGAATTGCAATGTTCTTTCGAATGGTCTTTGAAAGCTTTTGACAATAATGGCGAATATGGAACAATCCAGCGATTATCAACTTCAACATCCGCATTTCCCACATTGATAATTGTTAATCTGCCGTTGTCATCAGTTGATCGACGACGATACACTGGATAGCCATCATTGCCTGTAACAGTGTCCGAATTCAGCAGTTACTGACTTTTTAATGAGTTGAGGGTCAAAACGATTGTGAATTGTCAGGAGGACCCCTCGACCACCATTCTCGCGGCCGTCATCACGAAGCACTCTGAATTCTGGTGCAAACAGTTCTGAATCTTTGATATTAAATATTAGATTCGTTTCGTTCAAGCCAAAATTATTATCATATGGATTGTGGGGTTTAAGATAGACAGAAAATGTTTTTGAGCGCAGCCCCCTTATATTTTGGTAATAAAGCGGTAAAAGCATTTGGATGGGTTATTGATGAATGGGTTAGGAACAATGGTAGTTTTTAAAGCTAGAACGGTTTGTTTGCAGGTGTAAGATACGTAAGATATGTTTAGAAGAAATAAAAAAGTCCATATTGTAACTACCCATAAATAGCAAACGCTTGTGCCTTAAGTTTAGGTCTTTCTCATTTTGTAGCAGCAATAAGTGGCTGCCAAATCGAAGTCAAAACGTTTGTTGGGGCCTAGGAATTAGCCTGCTGGAAGCTGACTTACATCGTTCACTTTGGCCCCTTATGAATGGGCCTTACCTTTGGCTGAGGTCCACTTCCACTTGTGCGTGCCATCTAAGATAAGGTTGTCCTCTGAAGCGTTATCCCTCTGGGTTTAGATCGAAAACTTTACGGGCTGAGACGCTGGTGTCCATGCACTAAAGGTAACCTAGTCATCTAACTGGGTTATCAGAGCTTTTTGAAAAAGCCGGCATCGCTCTATAGCCCACAAAGTTCGCTGTTGAAAGTCTCCTTCAATCTCCAGTGATACAAACGGTACTAAACTTTTCTCCCGAGACGCCCGACAGTATAATGCCTTTTTGGTCGTTCGAGGAAGGGTTATACTATAATACTTAGTGCCTTCTAAGCCCAAAGAAGCAGAGATTACTAAGAGTGATTCTTCGCATAATTCTCCCGCTTTTCTAGCTGTCGGAGTTTATAGCAGAGCCAAGGTAGATAAAGTCCTTTAATACCTCGAAATTATAGCTGTCGACTGTGACGCTCGGTCCAATTCGTCGATGTTGTGTGTCCGTTCTTATTGAAAACATATACTTGGTTTTGCTCTTATTTACCGCTAAATCCATTTTGATAGCTTCCGTTACAATACCAGTGAACGCACCGATGACAGCCCACTGAGTTCTGCCAATTATAGTATATCAGTATCATCGACCTACGCTAGTAGTTGCAAAGGCTTTTGAACGATTATCCCTCAAATGTTCGCTTCACTTAAAAGCGCATCACCTTATCTAAAACCTTTTTTGACATCAAAGGTCTCGGATGCCAACATTAGACATGGGTTCATATAGCTCATCTCTATAAACGCTATCATATGCGGGCTTAAAATTAATGGTGAGTATCGATTTTGATTTGTTGAGTTTTTCCACGATCTGCCGGTATGTGAAGATTTGGTCGATTGTAGTCTTTCCTGGTCTGCAACCGTACTAATACCGACCAATCAGGTGGCCACAAAGTCATTCCCAGCAGCTTTGAATACCTCGGCCGATAACCCGTCAGGTTCAGCTGCTTTGTTGGTTGGTTTTCAGCTTAGATATTGCTATCCTTACTTTATTTTGGTCAGGTGTATGGAAGTCTTGGCTATAATCATCTGAGTTGAAATATAGACTATTAGTCTAACGATGGGATATTGGGCTTCGTCGTTATTTTTACATGTTGGTAAAACTTACGTACGTTGTTCCCGGAGTATAAATTCTCAATATCTTTGGTCTCACGTTTGTCGTGGTTTTTTTTTTTCTCTTCTTCTGGAGAAGCCGTTGTTCTTCCCGTCTCTTCTATTCGTGAATACTTGCCAGTATTCTTTGTTAAACCAGCGGCGCCTTGGTGGTGGTCGGGTGAAACAGCTCTGAAGTCAATAAGCCCAAGTCCGTTGCCAGACGTGGTGTCGTGTAGGCTTTCTTATCGCTTAGTACGGTTTTAACGTCATACTTAGGACATTGCGACATGTCTTGTCGAGGAGCTCGTAGAAACTTTCTTTGGTGGCGTCATCCTTGTCTTTCGTAATTATGCGGATGCGGATTGTCATAAGACGCTCGGTCACGTATCAGGAGCTCAAGCATTCTTTCCCAAGTCTGCGGCATATGGCAAATCCGCATCCGAATAAGCTCTATTTCTTTTCGCTATAGCAATCCCCATATTGCAGTTTCTCATCCTCCTTATGTCCGGCCAATCCCATCCCATCGGACTTCCTGGATGGCGGTGATATATGCGTGATAATAGTTAAGTCTCTGCTAATTGTTCGGCTGCAGGTGGCCTGTTAAATGTCCGAACATTTTATATGCAGATACGTCTTTAAACATTTGCTAGGGTCGTGAGTCAACAGTGAGTCCATTTTTAACCGATGCCATTGTTTGTTCGATACTTATTTTAATCTCTTCCATATGGGGTTGTAAGCCATATGACGGCGTAGGCCAATATAATGCTACTGGCCGGGCATACCCTAGACATTTTAGCCTGCTGTTACCGTGGACCACCACTACGAGGTAGGACAAGCACTACGCTACGAACTTGATCTGATCCGCTCTTTTACATTCGTTTTGAGCTTAATTGTATAGCGAGAAAAAAGTAACAAAGGTTCACTAGGGTTAATTTATTTTCTAATAAATTGCCATTTGTGGACTGAAGTTGTGGCGAATTTTTGCTGACACTTTTCTGCGTATGCCTTTCTGAAATATTACCAAGAAAAAATATCCAAGCCTGTTTCCCCTAGAACAACTGGCACAACCGGCCTTCTGTAAGATTGGTCGAAACTCCTGTTATCTAAGAAAAACTAGAGTGTCCTCGTAGAATATGACTCATCAGGGACATCAGTCATTGTGACTCTGTGCCTCAATTTCGTATTCTCTTATGTGAATATGGAAGATCCCTTTTTTACACGTGAAAACAATTTTACTATGAGACAAAACTTTTTAAGCTGGAGATATTTGCTATTAAAAAGTAACATAGAATTCTGTAGGAGCACTAGCATAAGAAAGAGACTACATAGTTAAGACAGGTCGCAGTATCTTCTTCTCATCCTTCATTCGACTATTTCTCCAATAATCTTTTAAAGGAAAACCCTTCTTCTCACACGTCCAGCTGAAGTTTCAGAAAATATTCCAATGCCTGTCCGATCAGCCATCTTCGATTTATCTGTGGGCATTTGTATCGCAAAATTACATTACTTAAATTACATACATCTAATGCTACATATTTCTATATTTCTTCGAAGTATCTGCATTGGTACCTCACAAGCGGTGATTGGCTAAATTTGCGGACCTTAGAACTATTCTTCACCTCGCTATTGAAACCAAGATGACTTTCGTTGAACATTGCAAAACAGCAATACAAGACGGGGAACGTAGGGAGTATTCTATAAGCCGGATTCATATTCGATAACATTTTTGTCTCCAACCAGGGACTGTAGTAGCTTTTTGCCGTTGCAGATTCCTAAATGGAAATATCATTCCTATCAAGACGTTTAATGTTCATTTTCAGTGAAAATAAACATTGCTTCAAACTGTCCACAAACTTTTTCTACTACAAAAACGTTCCTAGATCTACTACAATTCAGTCACCCTCGGTTTGTTTTGTTTTGCATCTCAACCTACATCTCGACCTACAGCCCACTTGTTTTGTCTGCATTTCATGCGGAAGAATAAAAAAAAAACTCACACGTGTTGCAAAAATTACGTCACATCTGTCATCAGGAACAGCTGTTTTGTGTCAGTTCAGCAAATGTTTTTCGTGCGTTTCCCTTTGTGCTGTTCGTGTTTTTTTTTTAACTCTTTAAGCATTCTATTCTGGATTTAAATAGATAGTGAAATAATGGTCATCCCTTCCCGCTTGTTACCGCATAGTGGGCGCATCCTTTCAAACATTTACAAACATAATTTCAATGTTGTCAGGCCTCAGATGTTCTGTTCGAAGTCGCAGACGGTCAAAGGTCAGATAACCATTGGTGATGTAACCAAAGATATTCAGACTCCAGCAAATCCTGAGCTTGTTCCGCAGAAATATGGTGAGTTAAAATCCTTCAAAATTAATACAATATTTACTAATACAATGTTGGACCTTATCCAGTTCAATATGCGGAGGATGGAACCATACAGCTGACGCAATCTGCCTTGCATCACCTACGATGGATGCTGCAGAAAGATTCTCTGAAACAGGACATGTTTTTGCTCGGTTATCCTGGGCCGCTGCGTCGGAATATTGCTATGCAATTTTCAGAACTAACTCAGAGAGAGTTGGAATACATTGCCCTGAGCAGAGACACCACCGAAAGTGATTTGAAGCAAAGGCGGGAGATCAAAAACAAAGGTGCCGTGTACTTTGATCAGGTATGACAAATCAGTGCCGATTAGAATGCAGTTATGTAAGAAACTTGTTCTGTTTGTAGTGTGCCGTGCGAGCAGCCTTAAATGGACGGCTTCTCATTTTGGATGGTGTGGAGCATGCTGAACGAAATGTCTTACCGATTTTGAATAATCTGCTGGAGAACAGAGAGATGCACTTGGAGAATGGCAAATTCCTAATGGCACCCGAACGGTATGACGATCTTTTAAAGGTTATACTTGATTGACTCATCTCTGAGTTTCTGGGAATAATGATTAGTTCTTTCGCAGGCATACACAAAGGAGCAGATGGACGAATGGGGGCTGTTACGAGTGTCCGAAAATTTTCGAGTTGTTGCTCTTGGTTTGCCAACGCAAAAGTACAAAGGAACGCCATTAGATCCCCCACTGCGGTCACGGTTCCAGTCTAGAAATGTGACGCATTTCTCCTTCGAGGTAATTATATGATGAATTCATTTCAAACTGGTTTTAGTGTCTTGTGCCGTGCAATGATTTTTTGCTAGACGAGAGGTCGGTCCCGGTTTTATTGTCTATGTATCTTGGTGTAAAGTGGAAGAAGAACCAGATAACGAGGTGTTCAGCGCGACTTTTTACAAATTGATTGAAGTTTTCGCCGTAAATTTGATCATTCGCCGAGCCTTAAGTTTTAGTTTCTATATTTAAATTGATTATTACTCTGTAATTGATACAGAGGTGATGGAAATGGTATTTGTAGGCTGTTCCTCCAGGACAATGCCTTTATAAAAGCCAAAGTTACCTAAGAGTTTTTTTTGCCTTAAGCTCTGCTGTGTGTTTTGTGAAAGTTAAGTCTTGTGATGTTGCTTCAATTTCATTTTAGCTCTAGGGCTATATTCATTGATTAATAGGAGAGTTTTAGAGTCACCTTAAAGAGGCATATGCTATTAAACACTTCCTTTGTTTAATTTATGTGTTGCCCCGAAGAATATAGAGCGTCAAAGACGCCTGTGCGCAATTTTATTCCCAAATGTCCTTCAGTTGTGTTTAGCAAGTTATACTTCACCCTATTTAGTTGCCAATGCAGCGGGGGCTGTGAAAAGTATCTGTTTGAAACATTTAAAAAAAAAAGATGAAAACTTTTTCGATCCGTGACATCATTTGCGGTCTCCCAGGATTTGCTCGTCGTAAGCATGGACGAGATTAGGCTTGTTGTGTCAGTCACTGCGGTAACAATTTCCTTTTACAGGGTGAGTCTAGTTGCTACGTAGTTTTCGCTTTCTATCAGCACATGCTCTGGGTTATGTGGTTGACCGTCACCATTGTGACAGTATAGGTCACCCACATGCTTCTATTCATAAAAATAGTTTTAATAAGTTTACCTCTCCATGTTTTCTACTTGTTCTTTCTTTGATTTGTGGAAGCATTGTTGTATGTTCAACGTCTTTTACTGAGTCGTCCCATAGCATTTGCCCATCTAATTGTGCAGTTTCTCTGATGACCATCCTTTCTGCATTTTCGTCGTTAAACATTGATGCCGATATTTTGGTCTCTGGGACGATTGGCATTAGCTCAGCTTATGCTGTCATCGTTCGGAATGAGCAGCATACTCTGAGTGATGCTCTTTTGTGCACAGATTTTATCCTTTTACGTATTGCTAGTGCCCATCAGGGTTTATTTGCTGTGTGGATCGTCGCAAACAGGTTGCTTGGGTTATCCAATGATTGCATTTGCTTTTGCATTTGTTATCTATATGCCAACAGCACCACAAAGTGAGGCTTTGGATCGATTCTGGATTCTCCAACTTGTATAATAAGGCGTCGAACTTTCTTGCATCTTTTATATACGCTGAAGCAAACTAAAAACAGCCATTTCTCAGAGACGCAAATGTAGGGAAAATATTCCTACCCACTTAAGAATCTTGAACCTTGTTTGTTCTTGAATTAGACCTTAAACTGTTCATTTTGAAATTTTACCATTCATTGAGACTTCCGCATATCCAACTTTATTTATTCAGGTGTCATTTCACCAGAAAGGGTTATTTGTTAAACAAAACATATGTACATATATACAGGGAGGCCCTACCAATACTCGCAGTCAAATAGTTTTCGCCCTATTTACTCAGATGTTTACGGCTTATGTTAACTCAGGCTTAGAATAGAGTAACAAGTAGTCGGGCCTGACAAGCTAATGGTAATCAAAATATTATTTGACAATATGAAATTGTTTGTGGTTGTGGTCTTTACATTTTTCAGTATTTTACGCAATGTGATTGCCACCGATTATTGCAATGAAGCTTTGTGTCCTCCCGGTGTAACTAATATTGGATACAATAACCCAGGAGTAAGATAAATCGTTGCCTTCAACTTCAGGGTACTAAAACGTTCTCTTTCTCATTCTTTAGACTAAGGGGCAGGATTGTCCATCTGACTTTGAGGAAAACATACGCAAAACATACAGAAGCAGGCTATTGTCAAGACACACTATTTGAAGCGTAACCAATTTGCTGTTGGTAATTTGAAAGGCTTTGAGCCAGCTACCAGAATGGCAACAATCCGTTAGAATGAAGAATTAGCTGATTTTGCTCGTCTCAATGCAGTCAGATGTATTTATGGTCATGATAAATGTCACAACACCGATATTTTCCAGTAGTTGTCCAGAGTTGTCTTACTTCTTCTATGGTTTTGACAACAACTACTACTAATATTCTATCTGTATCGTTGACCCTTCTTGGTTTGCACATTCGAAACACTCCATCGTATATGCCACAGCATTGGGCATAGAACTAGCCCTTGTAGAACACCTCCTGTTATTTTGACTCTTCGTCCATCGACGAAGTTAATTTTTGTTTACTTGCATATTTCGCAGTGCCCTTATTATGCTAAAGGCATTTTTGACATCGAGCGTCACGACTGTTTTTTTTTTTTGTCGCATTTCAATATTTCAATCTGGTTCCAGATTTTGCTTCGCGCAATATTAAATATTGCTTCTTTGGCATGGGTATTGCTTGGTTTTTTACCGAAACCATATTGTTGGTTGATGAGACCATTGTCTCCTTCGATGTACTGGCTCTATTTTTCGCGGATTATTTATTAAAGTATTTTCTTTGCTATTGTACCTCCATTATGGATACGCGCTGGTTGTTGTTTTGGAGGCCTTGTCTCCTATTGGGATGAGTAGGAGCTTCTATCTTTTGTTGTTAAAATATTGCTCCTACTAGCCATCTTCTATATTGGTTCTCGAATGCCTCTGGTTTCGTCAGGAATGCTCCATTTAGCGCAAAGCTAACGTCTTTCTGTCTTTTTATTATGGGTTTCAAGGAGCCAACAACGATTCAGACTGCTACCTTGTTGTAACCAAGGTGCGAATGAATATATCCCGGACGACAGAACACCGAAGAAGTATTATAAAGAAATTTGTCCTTTCGAGAAATCTTATGTCTGTAGTTCATTAGAAAAGTCGCATATAATGTGCATAGGGACAGCGAGCTGTCACTGGAACGTTTACGGCCGTTGAATCATAAGCGGTGAAGACGGGTTTATTGGCAAATGAAGATAAAACAATGAATATGCTATCGAAAAAGAAGCACATCCAACACCAACGGTTTATAAAGCACGATATAACGCCAAACTGTAATTTTGAGATGGTAAAAGATTTTGTATACGTAATCTCCGCTGCAAATACAAACAATGACACCACGCTGTAGAGTGCAAGTGAATCATAGTTGCGCATCACGAACAACGAAGAAAATTTTAAAAGAGACCTATGTCGTTCTAGTCCTGTTGTATGGTCTTTATCTTGGTTGTTTCGAGAAAAAAATTCTTTGAGTGATTTTCGATCCCATCTGCATAAACAAAATTTGGAAAACAAGATAACAACAATCTGGTAAAGTTTAGGTGGAGCTCTTATGTGAAAAGGATAATCAGCCAACTTGGATGGTGTGCATAATTGGAAGCAATTACCAAAAGATCGCGCTAGATAGATTTAGGCGTTGGATGAGGAGCATATCCATCGCGGACTTTTGCGTTGTCTAAAGTAAAAACCCCTCTGGGAACTTTATCGAAAGCGTATTTACATATATGCCACTACATGTTCTAGTGCTCTTTACCGACGCAGACTTTTCTCTGCATCTTAAAACGGATAAAAATATTTTGAGAAACGTCAAAAATATGTAATGGGTGTTTGTTATGCAGCGTCTAAAATCGAAGCTCTGTTCGCGTAACTTATAGTGCACTTCGGACAGAAACGAGAACAGTGCGTTCCAATGAAAATATCGCCGCTGTGGAAGTTAGCGTTGAACGAATCCACTAAAGCCGCGTGACCATTGCTGAAACACCATTTACATACATCATAGGCTTGGTCTTTGAGCAACCTACACACAGTGAATTTGCATTCGGCGCAAGAACGCTCCGCCATGTTCGTATCCATTACGTGTATTACTCTGCTTGTTTGTCTTACGTTGTATCTGAGCAATCTAGGCTAACGAACGCTGATTGATTCTGAGTGAACCTGTTATGCCATACATAGGATATGTCACCATTTGGGCATAAGTAATTTGAGGAGTGACGGCTGGAGTTTGACGTTTAATGTTAAATGGAAGTTTAATTTCCATTTTTTAGTGTCGCGTACGAATTACTTCTTTTATGTATTGGAACATGAGACAACTTCGATAGCATGCGGTGTGTCCCGAGTTCTTGTAAACTTTTGGCAGCGAATGCACTGTATGATTACTACGGTTAACTTACATAGCTCAATGGTGTGTTTTGATTTCATTTTGAAGGTGTTGATTGGTGCCACTCGTTTTTATGTTGCTGTTCCTGCTGCTGATGTTGTTGATATTTTACTTACGGTTGTTATTGCTGCTATTGAGAGCCCTCGCCATTCTCGCCATTTGTTTAGTTTTAATTGCCACCACTCGTTGTTGCAGGTGCTTTATGCTCCTGTTTATGTTCTCTCTACATATTTTTCTTCGAAGCTATATGTAATGGCCTTCACTATCATCGAAGATGTGTGGGTATTCGGCGTCATCGGATGATTTATTCTTTTTAGCTGCTGCTTCAACCCTCTCCTCGCTAAAACCAGGAACTTTTCTTTTGATGATAATCAGAAAAGGCATTTCACTATGTTGGGAGTTGACTGCAGCTTCCGTTTTAATGTTCCGCAATTATTGTGGCTGTGTGGTCGGATATAACTGCCTCATTGGCTGATTTTACCAGAGCATCCGATTGCATAAACGGATGCTGATTGAGTCTGTTAAGCATGTACCTCCCCAGAGAGTTAATTTAACTCAGGTCACGTAGTACTAATTGGCTAATTTGTCCATTATATATGTAGATTCTGCTGATTCAAAAAGCGTATTTTAACTATATAACATACACTGTTTCAAACTCAAAACAAATAGGTAGATCAATTTGGAGTACAATAAAGCTTTGGAGATCATCTAATTCTTACTCATAAACTCAGATAAATATATCTAAACAAACAATCACAGGGATCATAATATCTTATCAGGTTTGCAAAATAAAAGCTTATCTTATCAATCCCAACATTGAACTCTCATTTGCTCAGTGAGGGGATTTTGAACGTCTGTCGGTTCCAGGGCGAAAAAAGTCATCATCTTCCTACTAACTTCCATATCTTCTTCTAGGAAATTCTTGCTACCTTGAAGCAACAATCACCAAATGTAGACGAAACCAAACTACGCAGCTTGATATCCTTTGGCCTAGCTGTGCAGTCAGCTGATTCGTCAGTTAATTTACCCGATTTCCCCATAGACAATCTACAATTAGTAGCTGCTATGTTGGTAAGTAACTTTTTCTCCTACACACCACATTCAAAACTGACTACATACGAGTATACTCCTAAAGAATAGCAACCCCTCGATTAGTGTCCATGACGGTATATGTGCGCTTTATCCATATCACACCACCCTAAAAAAAGAACATATAGATCGCGTAAGGAACCTTCTGGAGTCACTGAAAATATCTCAGAAACAATCGAAGCCAGTTAAAAATGTTACAACAGCTAAAGGCTCTGACGATGTTGTGCAACTGAACATCGATGAAGTTTCGCTCACAATACCTGGTGGTAAGAAACCTCACTCCATGAAAGGATTCGTTGATTTAGATCACCAGAGAGGAATCCTAGCATCGATGATTCAGAAGTATGCAGTCGGAGACATTTGTTTGATCGGTTGGTGGAATCGTTGGAATCTAAAGAAAATGTTTTTGAAGAATTTTTTCTTTGCAGGTCAAAAAGGTGTTGGAAAAGCAACATTAACAAATCAATTGATGTATTTGCTGAATCAGTCCGTGGAACCAATGGTGCTCTATGAAGACATGACCTCTCGTGACTTGGTCCAACAGAGAATAACTACGGTTGAAGGCGATACTGTTTGGCGTGATTCACCTTTGGTGAGGGCTGCTAAAACTGGATCAGTTACTATACTAAATGGCATTCATAGACTGCACAAGAGTACCGCATCAGTAATGCAAAGGTAGTCTGATCGATTGGGCTCTTTAATTTAAAATAAAATATACTTTGAACACTTCTTTCCCTTAGACTTATTCACGATCGAGAACTTCAACTCTGCGACGGAACAACAATGCTGCGAAGCGATCGCTACAAATCTCTTCTTTCACAAGGCTTTACCGAAGCTGAATTAACCGCTAGAAACATCCTCAAAATTCATGAGTCATTCCGTATAATAGCTTTAGCTGAACCACCTAATCCAAATTCCACTGCCCAAAATTGGTTGACCCCTGAAATGCTCAGTCTGTTTCTATTTCTCGAAGTTCGTCCACTTCACCAGAGTGAAGAATTCGAAATAATCAACAAACTCTACGGAAACATCGACTCCAACATTCAAAAAGTAATCAGACTCTCGCACATTCTTCGGGAATCGACAGATGCAATTTTAAAAGATCTTTCAGGAACGTTATCTACAAGACAACTTCTAAAAATCGCCCGCCGAATGGCAATCTATCCGGCTGATGATCATGACGCAAATCCCCTGAATTCAGTATATGACATCATTCAAAATACATTCCTGGCAAAGTTTCTACCGGCTTTGCCACGCACGGCTTTAGAAGATGCTATCAAAGCAGCAGGTATAGATAAGACCCAACGATCTGGCTCTGGTCGGAGATCTATTAATGTGGATGGTGATGTGCTTCGCATTGGAAACACAGAAATGAAACTCTCTAAAGCAGAAGACGAGAGTAAAATTCCAAGCACGTTATTTTATGATGTGCCGCAGCATGTTGAGTTGCTGGAGAGGTTGTTACAGGATTTCCTTATCGGAGATCATCTCCTTCTCGTTGGCAATCAAGGTGTTGGTAAGAATAAGTTGATTGATAAACTTTTGCAGCTGATGAACAAACCAAGAGAGTACCTTCAACTTCATAGAGATACTACTGTCCACAGTTTGACTGTCCAATCAACGTTGCGTGATGGTCAGGTGGTATACGAAGACAGTCCTCTGGTAAAGGCGGTAAAGAAGGGTCATATCTTGGTTATTGATGAGGCTGATAAGGCACCGGTGAACGTTACGTGTATATTGAGAACTCTAGTTGAAAACGGAGAGATGATACTGTCTGATGGACGAAAAATTGTTCCACCAGGAGAAGGTTCTAATGAACTGGGCATCATTGAAACTCATCCCAATTTTAGAGTGATCGTTTTAGCTAATAGACCCGGTTTCCCATTCTTGGGAAACGACTTCTACGCATCATTAGGCGACGTCTTCAGTTGTCATGCAGTCGATAATCCATCACCGGACTCTGAAATATTCCTACTCCAGCAGTACGGACCGTCGGTTTCGAAGAAGACGTTGGCCACCTTAGTAAATGCCTTTGGTGAGCTGCGAAGCATGGCTGATGAGGGTCTTTTGAATTATCCCTACTCCACACGTGAGGTGGTCAACATAGTGAAGCATTTGGAAAAATTCCCTGAAGAATCGATGTCAGAATTGGTGGGCAATGTTCTCGACTTTGACAGATACTCCCCAGAAGCTCTAGAACAAGTAACTGAAGTTTTGGCTAGACATGGTCTAGAAATCGAATCGTATGCCAAGAATGAGTTATTTGCTCTTCGAAAAAAGAAAGAACTCCAGATGACTGTGAATCGAACAAGTGGTTTGGGCGTTTCTGGCCCAAAGTTTGGCAAAGTTGATCCCAAGAATGACCCCCATGTCGGCGGTAATACCTGGGCTGGTGGCAGTGGAGGTCGAGATACAGCTGGTTTAGGTGGAAAAGGTGGGCCCTTTCGTCTAGATTCCGGTCACAAAGTTCATCAATTGTCTGACGAGGAAAAGGATGCTATTCCGGAGGAAGTGAAGCAGGCCGCGAGAGAAATGAATCGCAAAGCATTTGAAGAGAAGCTGAAGGAGATTCGAATGTCAAAACATGATTACAATTTATATGCTCAGTTTAGTGCTCCGATTCGAAAGCAAGTCACACAATTAAAAGCAGTTATGGATGCTTTGCAGACAAAAAGCAAAGAGCGTCAATGGCAAAAGTATCAAACACATGGAGAGTTGGACGATACCCGATTAATTGAGGGTATAACTGGAGAGAAAAATATCTATAGACGACGTGCAGAAGCTAATCCTTGGGCAGATCATGTTCAAGAAAAGCCAAATCGTTTGAAATTGGTCGTCGATGTGTCAGGATCGATGTATAGGTACATATATACAATATTATAATTTGTTAGTTTTCCTTGATGGAACTTTTTTTTTCCAGGTTCAACAGTTACGATCAACGCCTAGATCGCGAGCTTGAAGCCATTGTGATGGTAATGGAAGCGTTCGAAGGCTATGAAAAGAAAATTGTGTACGACATTGTCGGTCACAGTGGAGAAGGATATGAGATTCCGTTCGTTCGAGAGGGCAAGCCACCTACCACAGACAAGGAACGACTAGAGACACTACGTATGATGCATGCACATTCACAATTTTGTTGGCAAGGTGATAATACTGTGAAAGCTACACAAGAAGCTATAGAGACTTTATCTCAGGAAGACTATGACAATTCGATAGTAATTGTTCTAAGCGATGCAAATCTTTCGAGATATGGCATCCACCCAAAAGAATTGGCAAATGCGTTAAAAAAAGGAGATCCAAAAGTTCGTGGGCATGTCATCTTTATTGGCAGCTTGGAGGAGGAAGCTGACTTGTAAGCAAACGATTTTAAATGTTTAAATCTTTTATAACTTATTATATATGTGTCATTTTCTCATTTCAGTATTAACGCACAGATGCCAGCAGGACACAGCTTCGTGTGTATGGACTTGTCGACATTGCCACAAATCCTCAAGCAAATATTTACTTCATCTTTGACTTGAAGATGTAAAACTATTTAAAAGAATTTAGCTCAGTGATAATTTTAAGGATTTATGTATGTACGAGTATGTTTGTTATTGCTTAGTATACAATTTTATTTTTATATAAACGAGAATTCCGTAGTTAATTTTCGGTTGAAGGGTGGAACAACTTTCGGTGTTTTCGGTAGATTCCTTGATTTTTTTTTTGAGTCGGGATTTTGAAAATACGTTTTTTGTTCCTGGTCAGATTTTCTCCGGTTGTTCAGCTCTTCTTCCAGCATGAGTTACTTATTTTCGAAGAGTTTTATTTGGAATAGATGTATGTTTGTGCCTCACAACTCGAAGAATAGTGTCGTCAGTCTAGGAAACCCTTTTGAAAAGGAATTTTACTTTAGTTTTCTTCTTCAGCTACGTTTCTTCAAGCATTAGAGCTAGAGCCATGAGTTTGATAGAGTTGATCCCTGGACCCACAAAACTAGAATATGGTACTGGACGGACTCGTAGAATATGGTATTGTTGATGATTAAAGTCTGATGTTATGGTGCGTACAAATAAATTCGCAATTTGTTGTTAGAACATTTTAGATGTTACCATCCATGAGCAGAAAATTTTATTGTTCCTGGACACTTTGTGCGGCAATCATCTTTGTGATGAACTACCTGTTTTGCTTCCCCGCAGTTACTAATCGATGCAACATGAATAAACCTTTGCTAACTGTCTAACATTCTTCCTCTAGGTTAAGCTCGTTAGCAATCTAATTTTGGCAAAACTGCTACCAATCCTAGGGTTTGGGAACAAAGATTTTTGGAATGGTTTCTACTCAGAAACAACATCTATGTACCTGGAATAAAACTTGCCTTATTGAAAATAAAAGAGTTTAGAGAATGTTATAATGAATGTCCACAAATACATCGACAATTTAGAGCTAAGACATGTCTTGGGTACAGAAATGAATTGGCAAAGGCCAACAATTGTCTATTTCTGGAATGCCTGGAATGTTTACCTTGCCATATAGAACACCACTCGGTGGCATGATACCCAGTTGATTTTGTAACATAATAAAATCTACATCTATTGATGTTTTTCGAAGGTTTTCACAGTACCAACGTCTTATGCTAGTTATTATCGAACTACATAATGCATCAACTCAAAAACTTCGTAAGCTCATTATCCTCGTGTTTACACGCTGATATGGATTGAACATTTTTTGTTAATGCGCATCTTTGCGGTTGTTGATAATACACATGCATTCACAGACAGATGATCACACTATTTGAAACAATTAGTGGGAGGCCATTTTTGGAATGGGCAAAATGTGAAAATTTTTCCATCTGCATACGTCGGTTCATTTATGCCTTTCACAAACAATAGAAGAATTCAGCACATCTTAGCAACCCTAATTCCTTAAACACATTGAATTGATGTGAGGAATATAGTATTTTCCCCGTTGGAGCTGAAAATATTCTTTGAAGACGGAGAACCTGACTTTCTGAAAACTATAAAGTGATCAAAATAAAAGGTGTGAATGGTTTTAAGAGTTCAAATTGCATCAACACCAGCAGTAGGGATGAACTCGTAATTTTATTAAACAGCAAAGCACATGAAGTAAAAAATCCAAGAACATTAACTCTTCTCCGCAAGAACAAAAGTATCACCAAATCGGTGCTTCAGCGGAACTGTCCTATATACTCATAACCACAAGAGATACGAACAAAATCCAGTCAAAATCAATCAGGGGCCAACTATATACTCGTAGAAGGAAGAAGCATTTCGTTTCAGTTGTGAATTGTAGCTACGTGAGTGGTATGAATCAAAATGCGACAACGTCCAACAAGGATCATCCTTGCACTCGAAAGCAACAAAAATCAGCGTCTTAAGCATGTACCGGAGCTCTGTTGATATTTCAAGCTATGAGTAGAGAAGGTATAGCAATCAGAACTTTTTCACGAAAAGACAACCACTCAAATGAAGGAATTTTTATGTAATACAAAAACCAGAGGGAAACCTGTACACTGCGTGCAACTATTTGCAATTTGGAGGTAGTTCTTCCTGCTACAGAACAGATTTAACAGATGCAACAAGAACACTTATTGCAGGAGGGCAAATAAATAACGAGGGGCTTAGCAAACATAAAAGCAAGTAAAAGGGGATAAAAACAAATGTAAATTACAGTCATGTTATGAGGATTACTACATGAAAAGAAAAAGCTTATGTTTGAATTCAGAATCATCAAAGATGGTAAAGACCTTTGACCTTTGAGTTGACATACGAACGAACGTCTACCAAATAAACATATCATACCCCAGAAAGGAGAACATATTTGTATTACATATACCAAGACCACTCTAATGGCCCTCCGTTTGGGCTAATTTTATGATGACGGCCTTCTGATTTTTATTTTATAATTTGCGCGTGCTCAAGAGATTTAAGTACCCTTAAAATGCTTGGACACAGCGCGAGCGAAAGAAAATCAGAGAGACAGGTATCGATGAACGTTGGTTTTAAATGTTTGAGGATTATAATGACTAGGAAAAATAGGCACGTCATTCCATAAGCGAGGAACGAATAGATGATGATGAGCATTCATAGCGAGACGAGTGCTACAGTTAAAAGTTTGAAGGGGTGGAATGCTACTAGCGATTTCTATGGAACACTGATGGTGGAAAAAGCGATAAAACACAAGACATTACATCGGTGTTCAGTGTCCATTGCCTGAGTGGTATTAGTATCACCTATGAGTTTTGCCGCACGGTTTTGAATCCTATCTAGCAGCTGCAGAGAGTTTTAGGCGCACCCGACCAGATGTGGGCATTGTAGTCCAATTTCCGGCGGATAAATGCCTTATATATTAAGGCCAGATCAGGGCGTGCAGTATCTCTTACATCGCTTGAGGAAACCTAGACATTTCGCAGCATTTTTATGACACCGAGTATGTGGTCATTCCAACCTAAGTTGTCATTGGCACACATACCGAAAATGGAAAGTTTTTCGGTGTCGACGATGCAAGAGGCATTTATGGATAATCGCTGGGTGTTTAAATTTCGCTTTAACGACAGCACACAGCATTGTGTTTTGGAAGCATTAAATTCTACCCTATTAGCAGATAGAAGATCATTGATGAAAATGGAAAAGAGTGTCGGAGACAGAACGGAGACCTGGAGCACACCAGCATTTATTTTGTGGATATCAGACTTGAAACCATCCAAGACAACTGGAATTGAACGTTCCGAAATGTAATTTCTAATCAAATGCCTTAGAAATATCAAGTGCAACTATGTATCTTGCTTCCGCCAGATTGATTTACGCTTTGGTTCGGTGAGACATGCCATCAGATAACCAGTGGGCCTGTTGCTACGAAAACCGTATTGCCGGTCATTGAGAAGTTTTCGTGATTTGAGATATTTCATAAGCTTACGGTTTATCAGCGTTTCCATGACCTGGGAAAGAAGGGACGCAAGTGCAATTGGTCTGTAGAAGGAGACAGAAGAAGATTTGCATTTTTTAGGGACGGGCTGAACAAATGCTGCTTTCCATTTGCTCGGAGAGAGTCCTAAAGAGGTCGATTGATGAAAAAGCCTACGCAGGGGCAGAAAAAGAGGAAATATACCATCTGGACCAGCGGATTTGTGTATATTAAGATCTTTAAGTGCTCTTGCTATTACAGTGGATTCGCCCCATTGAACATTGAAGATTCGACGCACTCAAGTGTAGGCGGAGACAAAACACAATCTGGAAGTGTTGAGGGAGAATTTCTCATGTTTTTGACGAACGACTAACAATTTTTACTATCTTTGGTACATTGTAGTATTTTTTGTCTCAGTTTTTGGTCGTATCGAAATTTCGCACGCTTGAGAAAGACGTTGCAGTCATTCCTGGCTCGTTCGAATTTTTTTCTGTTTACCTCTGTTGGGTTGGGATTATAGGACTGAAAAAAATATTTCTCTATCCTTGACAGAATCTTTACAGCTCGAGTCGTACCATACGTTTATTTTGGTATGATACTCTTCATCCGATGAGGGATAAAGGATAAAGGATAAATGATCATATCAGCAGCGGCATCAACGTCGCTATCGAGGAAACATAACGACCAGTTAAAATTCCTAAAGCTGTTAAGTCCGCTGCATTTGGCTTTCTCGTATTGCCATACGGTTCTTTTAGGAATCTTTTCTCTAATTGTGTGGTCGAAGTTAAAAAGAAGTTCAGGGTGTTGGCGGTATGACTATCAATGTCTGCTATTCGTTATTCGTGTGGGCTCATTTAAAAGCTTGGTTAAGTTATTTTCCGCAGCGATGATCTTAACACACCGTCCTTCGGGTGTTGTCTCTCCAGAATGTCGAAGACACCCAGAATTGTGTATATTGAAGTCGCTCGTAATAGCGATTGCAGTATGAGGATACAGGGTTACAATTCTTTGAAACTCGTTAAAAGTCGAATTGCTGTCCAGTTTGGGGCCTCTGTAAATAAAGCAGTAGTGGATAATTTGCTTACGGGGATGGAATTTTCCGCAGAGAAGATCTCAACACACCGTCCTTCGGGTGTTGTCTGTTCAGAATGTCCAAGCCACCCACTTGTGTATATGGAAATCGCCCGTAATAACGATCAGTATGAGGATATAGGGATACAATTCTTTGAATTGAGTCAGACAGCGCATCAAACTCGTTAAAGGTCGAATTGCTGTCCAGTTTGGGGCTTCTCTGAATAAAGCAATAGTAGATAATTTGCTTACGGAGATAGATTTTTGACCACATGAAATTTGTAGCCTGGTAGCTTCAGATTAGAGTGATCTGAGAGGTGTGGGCGAGGATCTATCTGTGTTTCACTTATAAGCCCGCGAATATTGGCTATATCCACTCTAAATGCTCTAGTCGAGTCAAAGTCAACAACAAAAAACACAAATACCGACGATACTAAGCACAGCTGTGAAGTCAAAATTCAGAATTGGTTTGCCGATTATTAGGTGTTATGGCCTTACAACAATAGGAAACAGCACACCAACAAAAACCTTGTTTTTTTTCTCCACGCGAGGAGCGAATTTTACAAGTGCACTTGTGGTGTACACTCGTCGATGGTTAGCACGGCACTCATATGATGATCATATTGTGATTACTGCAAGACATGCCTTCAATATTCTGTATGTCCGAGCTCGGGAACTCTATGATTTGAAGCGTATAAAAGGACATAAGTAAAGAGAGCGTAAGAACCACGTGATAAAAGATATTATGCCAGGCACAATATACGAATATTTTACAAGAAGCAATCTTATATTATTTTCCATTTATATGAACACACACTCCGGCAGATCCTGATAAAGACTCATTCGTTAAATCTGTTCATCTCATATCAATACTGTTTTCGACTTCGGCATTCATTAGACGAGTTACATAGAGTCGTTTAGTCTTGGTATCCTTTCAAAGCCGTATGTCTCTTCACTATGAACAATCATTCCTAACAAGATCCCTGTAACAACTTCGCCGATACCTTCGTTCGTCTTAGTCAGAAGGATTAGCTGTCAAATATAGTGCCCGAAAGCATGCTTCGAAGCACTCAATGAACTGCTGCCGGTGCAATTTGGAGTACAGAAACAGAACAGGATGAAATGGGCTTAGCGGTAAATGAACAAAAACCCATTCAATAAGAGGAAAAACCTAATATCGACTGATTGGCCTGACTGTCACAATAGGCAACTACTACTTTGAGGTGGCAACTGGTTTTTAAAGCTCTATTCCAAACGAATAAGGAAACGCCTTCGTCATTTCAAGAAAAAATTTCTTTGGACGATATTAGGTTCCATTTTCGCTGATAGGATCTGGAGAATAAGATCCAAAGACTAAGTGACTATCGATGGAGAGCTTTATTAACCTTGTCTTCTTATTTATGCTGTCTTAGAGTTCTATGTAAGTGGAGCTGGACCTCAACTAAAAAAATACCTCTCCACTTAGCGTGGTCTTTTGCCAACTGCCTAATGTTTCACTCTGCAAAACGGTTTGCGCGATACCCTTCCTCTGCTGCGTTGTCCACGCGGTAGGAATTCGGGCCCGTAATATTGATTTGTCACTCAGACGACTAATGCGAGCGATGTAGGGCAATGTGGCCCTACAACTCGTAGCGGTCGTTGTAATACTTTCTCCTCCAAAGGTTATCAACGGAAAGTGGAACAAAATCCACTAGAATCATCCGTCTTTGCTTGCGTCCATAATTTGGCGCTATAGAGGAAGCCTGGGATTATTAGGGGCTTAACATCATATACATAGTCTCCTTAATGTTTTTTTAATAAGACCTTATTGCATTTTAATTTCAAACAAACAGCTGATGGCAAGTGAAACGTTTCTTCTGATTCACAGTAAGGTATAGATGGGATAAAATCGTATAATAGTTGTCAATCGTGATGTTGCTTCTAATTCGTCAATGTTGTGTGTCACTTCTTGTTGACAGCGTACTTAGTATCATTGTCATTAGCTTAGAGGTTGCCATAATATATGATCCTATCGGAAAATGCCATAGATGGTACAAATGGCGTCGAATGTGAATTCGGTTTTGACATTTGTGAAGCCAGAATTAGAATATGTGTGAACGCGAAATAATCGTCACGATGTTTTTGATGAACAATTCGTCTGTGATTTTGGCGTATTGACGAGGCCCATTTCCACCTACGAGGATACATCCGGGAGTAATACACGAGGAGCCATTACATCTGCTCAAAATCATTGCGGGATGTGCTGTTTACCCTGGAGGAGTTTGTTTTTGAGAACGGTGTGGGCCACACGGTACTGTGGATGGTGAGGGCTACAGAGCCATGATCAATGATTTTTACATTCCTCAATTGGATGAACTGAAACCGGAGGACATGTGGTTTCAGGAGAATGGAGCAACAGCGAATACTCCTCCAGCCAAAACCGACAAAGTGTCTAAAGGGTCATACAGTACATTATGGCCCATCCTGTATAATATTTAGTTGTACGGACGTCAATTAGATCGTTGAAAACTATTTTACAATGTCACACAATCACAAGATGTTGAATGCGATGACGATATCATATCTCTATAATTGGCGCAGTTAGAGGGACTAATTTCTTGTGCATCGAGCAAACGATTCATTTATTAGACGGGTTGAATGGTTATGGTTGAATACGAAGAGGTGAGTTTTCCACATTCTCAGCACTGACCTTGCTCATTTCTTCAGGTTTCTATTCGGGTTTGTTGGCTTGACTTGTTGCTTCTACCTTTTTATAAAATTCCAGTGCGTTGTTTTTGGAGTAGCACCATAATATTTTCTGGATTGCGCGCCTCTTCTGCTCTTTATGATGTTTCCTTATTTGCTCATAAAAATCATGAACTACAATAGTTCGCCCTTCTACTGTCAATCTTTGAGTTGTTTTGATGACTGCGCATTCCTGCAATCTTCAGCTAACCAAGAGTTTCTCGTAGGTGGCAGCAATTCAATTGCACCATTTCTTACCGATGTTACTGATCTTTAGCCACTGAAAAAGGTTGTAAAGTGTTTGACAAGAGCATGAGGAATACGGAGCCGCCAAAGGTTGCTGCGATTTTTTGGGGATTGACCTAGTCCAAAAATTACGTATTGGACCTAAAATATGAATAAGACATTTAGAGCGCAAAGACATCGCCGTTCGGAAGACGCTCTGCCCCGTTGAGTTCTTGATTGCAATACCGATGGTTAACGCAATAGTCGAAAAATCGCTGCAGAAAAAGAAGTGATATGCACTCAGCAATAACTATCCACTTGAATGCGTTTCAAGTGAATGCAATGTAAAAATAATAAAAGGACTGTTCCCCGATAGTGATGCAAAAAGAATGTAGAGCTCTAACTAACGACGGACAGAGAAGGGTCTACATACATATAACATACATACATGTATGTATTACCTTTAATCCTATGAGTTTGATTAATAGCAAAGTGGCTAAGATTAACCAAAAACCTGCAGTCCTAAGTGTTGAAAGGATTAGTAACATCAACACCTTCAAAATCGATGCAACTTGACTGTGACCAACTTGTATTTCAGAAAGAATCACTGGAAATGAGGGGGAACAGGATTCGAGAAACATATCTGTTAGAGTGACACACAAGTACACTAATAAATAAAACCTTAAAACTCATTGATTAAGCGTGGTTATATTCCAAATGAATATATGGCAACACTTTTATTGATTTTTACATTTTTTTTTGTTCAGTTTTTGTATTTAAATAACAATAATATTGTAATATACAACATTCAGTTCTTTACACGCACTCACATCACACAGAGTTTGTTAACTTTTAAGTACTTAAAAAGCTAATAAAACTTATTCTAATAAAATAAATGACTTAGCATCAAGGATTGCCGAGTAGCCTTATGCTACGTGTTATGGTTTTCTTTTGGAGGAATAACTACCCAGCCATCTTCGGTGGCATCTGTGGCAAGGTTATCATTATTCAATTGGGGTTGTAACAATTTGGCTGACCGTGATGTTTGTGGATCACAAGAAGTAACTTGATTTTGTTGAGACTGAGAAGATCGGATACCTTCCAGTTGTTGTTTCAAGTCGTTATACAACTCAAGCAGTTCTTCCTAAAATTACAAAAAAAAAGATAATCTTTATAAGGACTGATATGATATAACTTATATGATAAGACTAACCTTCTCTTTCATTTTTTTAATAAGCATCAGTTTCTGCTCCCTTTCGACTGGATCCAAGCTAGATAGATACTTATCTCGGCGAGCTGTTGCATAATACAATTCCGTAACTACGCGCAAATATTCTTTGGCAAGTTTAGTGTGTTCTCGATAGATTGATTGTGATAATGGATTATTTGGTATTGGTGGCTCTGGTTGTAGTGATAGATCAAGCATTTGATGTAGCGATTGATCTGCTTCGTAATCATCATCACCAGTGCAATCATTTGGCTGATCATCATCGAGTTCTGGTATCACTGGTTTCGTTTCGGTGACTGTAAGACGTTCGTTCCCATCACTTTTTGCTATAACAAGAACCAAACAAATGTATATATGTAGTTATAGAAAAACTTAAGAAATTTGAAGAAAAGGAATGTATAAAAAGTATTGTAAAAAACATAAGTCGTACTGTAAATCACCCAGAAGCTATGCAGATCTGTTTGTTTTGGCAAAACGGCAGTGGCATCACACATTATAGACTGGATAAGTTCGTAGTTTCAAAATTTACGATTAGCAAAGGTGGTTATTTATTCTGAGAATGATATACGATGTAGCAGTTAATAAGATTAGATTCGTTCAGGATGAAATAATAACTTCTATTTGACCAAAATACAATTGCATGTAAATACGGGTACAATATATTTAAAGTTGAAAACTATAAGGGATTCCGAGGTAGTACATAGTTTAGTGAAGCTTATAAAATCTATGTCAATGTCCTTGCAAGGGGAAACTATGAGAACTGGCTGCAGCTCGCTTCTGAGAAATATTCATGCTGTACGACCTACGAGTATTAGTCACATAATGGCTTCCCACTAATTGTCCAACTTGTCTGTCTTTGTATCGTCGAACTGCTGATTAATATGACTTATCTCGATTCAAGGAACACATCCAACATCCATTATGTGCACATATTCAAGGACCGAAACAAAAAGTCTGACAATTACCTTAAATAGGTCAAATACGGAACTTTACGGCAAGACGACCAAAAGCTGTTCAAAGTAATAAATTCGACACTGGATGACTGGAGTATTCTAAATTATAGGGTTCTAGCTAAATCCAAAAGCGGGATGGTATTTCAATAGAAAATGAGCCGCGAAAAAAGGGATCAAATAAGTGACTTTGAGCCCGGTAAGTAGGGTTTTTCTTGCAATAGTGAAGAAAAACTATTCTCGTTCAACTAATAAAAAACCCATCTACACCACTAGTATAACATATGTTGGCTAAATAATTTTAAAGCTAAAAATAAACAGTGATTATGATTTCAAGGCTTGTAAATAGAACTATTTAAATATGAAATATATAGAGTCCATGCACTAAAGTATTAGTCAATTATGAGTGCCCGAAATCGTGCCAGATGACTTATAAGATCTTCCGCAAGCCCTCAAATCAATCTGCAATGTCAATTGTTTCAAATCTTTATAACAACAAAGCTAATCTATGAGTTTTTATGTCAAATAGCACGAAAAAATAGCAGTGCGCAGCACGCAAACAACTCTGTTGAACTTATTCAACTTGTTCATAGATTTCGGCAGGAAGATTTTTTTTACTGTAAGCTTGTTCTGCAACCATTAGTTTGAGGTTGCGGAGTGTGTGATCATAGAAGTTGGACTTGAAGTGAATAAGAACAAAGCTAAGTGATAATTCAAAGAAAGCTATACACCACAAAGTGTATAACAACGAACAAAGCAATTTCCAAATGGATAACCACTTGACCAAACAAATTGTTGATCCTGATATCTAAAAAAACCGATCATATACATTGAGCAATGATGGTGAGAATTATTTGCGAGTCCGTCTTTCATGCTTCGCATTTAAATTCTGGTGGAAAGGCCACCGATTTATCATTCTTTTTATTGAAGTTGTTCATCAAAGGTATAGATGTTTCCAAATTTGCCTGGGTAGATCAGAACACATTCATTATAGATCTGACGCTTACTTCTCAGTCAAGGATTCATAAGACATTGAATCGACGTTGGAGGAAGTATGAGCTGCAGAAAAAGGCTCTCACGAACTCTGCTGTAATCGGTACTTGGATTGACTTCGGAAACTCTCATACTGCAACCTAACATTGCCCTCGCCAGCAGTGGATGGAAACTAAAGTACAAACAGTCACGTGCCTTACGTGGGAACACAGTTTGGAAGTGTATTTAATCTTCGCCTTGGAACTTAACTGGAGAAATAACTCATATTTATCGATCAGTTCCTGAAATGATGTCAGCATTCCCTTTAGTGAAGAGTGAGGTCTATGTAAGTCATGATGCCCTGCACTCGTTACAAATTTGGGTTATCCGATAAGTCAGCAAATTCTTCTAACCATCATTACGCTCCCACACGGGGCTAACTCCGGCTGAACCGAAGTTCCAGAGGCTTCTGACTCTCACAAGTCTTAAAACTGACCGTTAATGCCCTCAAAATGTAGCTGGTTAAATGCATTAGACAACTGTGAGTACTCTGATCCGCTTCTCTTATAACACCAGTTAATAATTAATCACCGTTTATTATCAAACTACGATTGTGTAATTGGGCGCGTATAAGGAAAGTATGAGGAAAATCAGACTTCTCTTGTTAGCCGCCTAGCGCGAGTTCAACTTAGATTTTGATTACATGTGTCTATATTAATCATTCGATTTCAATTTATGTGAACTGGAAGTTCTGAACAAATACACAAGAGAGAGAGAGAGAAGACAACCTTTTTCTCTGATACATTTTGGAAGCATGTTGGAATGGTAAGTTTGGCTGCAAATCGCATCCATTATCATGTGGGAAGGACGTGTACAAGTTTGAAGTAGGCAACCGAAGGTAACTTTCCAATAAAAATAGCCATTAGGCTACAAAAAAGCTGAAAACATTGTTTTTTGGCTAAAAACCAAAAGTGAATACCTTGAGTAGACCGCATTTAGATTTCACATAATATATAAAATTTGCTACATTTCTGCATGTATAGTAGGCATATATACGAATACGAGTAGGTATACTTACAAAGTAACCACTAAATCCAAGAACCTTGAGATAGAAGTTGGGCAGCAAGAGAATCATTTCAAGGACCGGGTAAAACTTTTTAACTTTTCACTCTAAGAAATCCACTTCCCGCAAGGAGCTAAAATCAAGGGAGATAAATCAACAACTCCACCACTTTTGCAATACACAACATTGCACTTGCATTGCGCAACAACGTATACGCAACAATACATATGGGCATTGTTCATGAAATTATTTTAAATTTGTTTTGGATATAAGAGGAACCCCCAAAGGTTTACAACACATAAAAAAAATGTCTTTTGTACAATACCTTGGCATTTACTAAAAAACAAACAATCACAAAGAGAAATTATTTAATACAAACATTGCATCATATTTGTGGAAGACAAACGCAATATTTGCCACAATAGGGCGCCCATTCCAAATGGTATACACTAGATACGAGTAAAATCCTCCAAATGTAGGAATTTATTCAATTTCCTTGGATGTGCAATTGGTTTGATTAGTCAATGGTGATCGTAAATTGAATTATGTCACCAACAATTACATAGAGAGAGACTTGTCTAAATCACAACAACAATTAAATATTGGTCAAATAGAAGAACATCACCCCGACTATTTGAATCTTTAATCGAAAAACTACAAACTTGATCTTTTTTTGGACACGAAACGTTCATCCGTTCCAACGGATTGTTGGATAATAATATCAATTCTTATCTCACGATTGAGTCCACTTAAGTTCCATACAATCAATAACTCTTCCGCATTTTTGAATATTTTTTATGTGGAAATTGTAAATAGATTAAAATGTATCCTAGTTACACAAAATGTTTTTTTTTTGTATTTTTTTTTAACGAGAAAATCTATGCGGATTTGTTTTTTGTCCGTTTGTATTCGACTCGACAGCACTTCAATACGAACTAACTAGCAGCTGTGCGCGCCTCCGCAATTCTATGAAAACTGTGCTCCGAAAGTTTTGGCGTTTTGTAGCCAGAAATAAATTCAACATCGTCAAAATGTGAAACGAATGGAAATATGCTTTAACTGCTACTGCCATGACTAAGGCACCGGCGATACCACAACAATTTCTCGCACTCGTCGCCACTCGTAGTCGTGAGTGTTACTCGTCGTCGCATAATGTAGAAAAAGGCAGACGATCACAGCACATTTGTTGTCAGTCAATTGTATGGGGTGTGCTTTGTTTCTCACATTCGACAGTGTGGGCAGAATGTTTGCGGACATAGTTGAATGTGAAATAGATGAAAATTTTAAACAAACATTTCCAAATTTGTAAGATTCATATTAATACCCAAATGAGGATGCTATGCACAAGGCTTATGAA
This sequence comes from Volucella bombylans, assembly GCA_949129095.1. Classification (NCBI taxonomy): domain Eukaryota; kingdom Metazoa; phylum Arthropoda; class Insecta; order Diptera; family Syrphidae; genus Volucella; species Volucella bombylans. Next base: position 84,318,270 of record OX422143.1, on the reverse strand, counting down.
TCAGTTCATACTCCAAATGACTTCGATGACAGAATCTTTTCCAATTTACCAACCAAAAGGATCTTGGCCAAAACGGCCAATATAGTGCTTACAAAGTTTTGTTTTGTTCACTATTAAGTCTTTGAAACAACATAGAATATAAACGCATACCGTCAGAAAGCTTTTCGTATGAAAACATAAAAATTTATCTAACCGAAGAAAATAAGTAAGTATTTGGAATATACAGGCCACCTGCTTTCAGTCAAAGAGTGTTCCTTGAAGAAGTCAGAAATAACTTAGGACAAATGGGAAAAAAGGAAGAAATTATTGTATTGGGGGATATGAATATTAATAGCTGTGACTTGAACTCAAACTATGTGAAGGATTATTTAGAAATTGATTGATGAACGTGATCACAGAATATGTGGTATGAGGATAGATTTAAAAAGAGGGACTAAGTCTGCGACAGATCACATTTTAATAAGCAGAGCAGACAACAAATAAATTTTTTCGTAATTGAAAGCGATATAACCGACCATTATGGACTAACAACTGATAGGGAAAGAAAGATTAATGCATTCTACATTTGTAAATCTAAGATAAACGAACTCAAACGCGAAGCAGATGATGTGTTAAATGAATGCGACGCCGTGACTCTATATGAAAAGCTAGTTTGTAAGTTAAATGATATATTCAAAAAAATTCCTGGATGTCTCCAAGTTTAGCTGCAAAATGTAAAAAAGCAGATGAGCTGTACAGAAGGTGGAAGAATAATAGACTAAGCGTACTAAGCTAATAGAGAAATTAAAATACATAAATCAAATTTCTATATGAACAAGTTCAATGAAACAGCTTTTTTAACGTACGAGGCTATTTTTGACTAAAAAACGAGTCACATTTTTATTTATACCAAATCTAAAAATTAAGATGTCCTACCTACGTAGGAGACTAGATAATGGTATTAAGAATATCCGTGCGAAATGGCATGCAAATCGGTCGAGTGGTTCATGAGATATTTCTGGTACCGACTCGGAAAACACTGTTTCGAGAAAAACGCAAACGAAATGAAAAATCTGCAGTGTGTCTTGCCTGAGTGGCTTCGAAAGCAAAACTGAAAATGTGCTCGAGGAGTGCCTTCTGGAATATTCTGAATTCTAATATTCTTATACAAGGTTTAAATCTATTGCCAAGCAGGTATAAATATTTGCGAGGGCACTGACCCGTCATTAGAGAAGGTAGGAAGGCAAAACAGGCACGCAGCTGCTCATGTCCCTAATGAGCGCTCCGACCGGTCCGACGTCTAACGGTCATAACTTTCTTAACTATTAGAATTTTTGAAAATTTTTTGCGGCATTTGAATTGCAAAAGAATATAGAATTTTTTCATGCAAAAAAAAATCGAATTTTTTGAGCGGAGAAACGTATGTAACCCCTTAACCTAAGTCTGAGGCAAGGCAAAATTCCGAAAATGTTAAAAGCTGCTGTGGTAAGACCTATTTACAAGGGGGCTGTTAAAAAATCAAATCAACAATTTCAGATCTATAACTATATTGCCGGTCTTAGAAATATGCCTAGAACGCATATCATTACAAATAAAATAAATAATTTTATTGAACAACACTCCCTCACCCACCAAAGTCTGTAGGGTTTCCAGAAGGAAACTGGAAAATTGCTTCGAGAATTTGCGAACTGCGTCAACGAAAGCTTAAATAAGAGCCATCATATTGTGGTCATGTTTATGGATTTTAGTAAATCATTTGATACTCTAAATCATGCAAAGCTATTGGAAGCGCTTGAACGTATTGGCATACGAGGAGTAATGCCGCATTGGCTAAGGGATTATCTGCACGACAGGTCTTTTTGTGTTAAAATCAAGGATAATTGCAGCGAAAGAAATTTGGTTAAATATGTAGTTCCCCAAGGGTCGAAACCAGGTCCAATTCTTCTCATTTTATACACAAACGAACTTCTTCCTTCGTTTAAAAACAGCATTCCGTTTGCTTATGCTGACGATACCGCGATAGTGGTTTGTCACAGATCTTTGGAGGCTCCTACAAGAATAATGCAAACTGAGTTTAACAATGCAGTCAAATGGTGTCATGACAATCAAGATGATGCACATACGAAGTCCACAGCATAAAGCCAGGAGCGAGTATATTTTGAAAATGATGCCTGCCCTAAAACAAGTAAACAGTTAATTGAAATCATTGAAAGCTACAAATAAATATCTAGGATTCATCACTGATAGCCATTTCATCTGGAACAAGCAAATTGACAAGATATGTTCAAACTTAAGGAAGGCTTCATTTGCATTGGCGCATCTTAGACATCAGGCCACATCACAAATTTTAAAAATGGTATACTACACACTAATTGAATCCAAGTTAAGCTATGGAATACTGGCCTGGGGCAATGCTTGAAAAACTCACATCCAGAAACTTTTAAAAACTACAAAATAATACGTTGAGGATAATTAACTGCAGAAATGTTATTGACGAAAGGAACTTCAAGAGCTAAATATCTTCAAGATGACATTAGTATTGGAATATTATGATCACAACCGGTTTAAGAGGCCAATCGAACATGATGTCAACACCAGAACACGTGTCCTTGGTATGTTACAAGTGCCCAGGAACTACAACAACTATGGTATAAGGCAGCTAATACATAGCGTTCCCTCATTTGCTAAATGAATTACCACCAGATCTTAAAAGTGTTCCAAATTTTAAAACTAGAAAGAAAAATATTAAAGACTTCCTATTAAACACACAATCATAAAAATAAGATCAGTTAATTAAAATAAAAATGTATATCTACATATAGGTATATACGAGGGCTATTCCAAAATCGACTTCCGAAGTAAAAAATATTTTTAAAAAAAAACCAAAAACATTAATTTGCACAAAATAGTTTTATTAATATCTAAATTATTTTTCTACATAGTCTCCGTTTAAATCTATACATTTTTGGTAACGTGGGACGAGCTTTTGTATACCCTCCTTAAAAAATAGCACCGCCGGTGCGTTGAGGCATTGATTCACACCTTTCATAAGTTCCTCATTACTTCCAAAATGTTGAGATGCTATGGATGATTTCAATTTTCGGAAAAGGTGATAATCACTTGGTGGCAAATAAGGACTGTAGGGAGGGTGATCAAAAATATCCAAACTGAACTCCTCCACTAAAGTTTTTGTGCGTGCAGCAGTGTGTGGTCGTGCGTTGTCATGCAGAAGCATCACACCTTTGATAAGCATTCCTCGTCTTTTGTTCTGGAGTGCTCTTCTCAACTTACGTAGAGTTTCACAGTAAACCGCTGCATTTATTGTGTTTCCAGGTTCCATAAACTCGGTCAACAATATGCCTTTACTGTCCCAAAAAACGGTGGCCATCATTTTTCAATAGGAAAAAGTTTGTTTGAATTTTGTTGGCTTGTTTGGGGAATGAGTGTGCATCCATTGCTTTGACTGTTCTTTGCTTTCTAAGTTTACATACTGGACCCAAGTCTCATCTCCAGTCCCAATTTGCTGTAAAAATTCTTCACCTTCACCGACGATGAATTTGAGCTGCGCCATTTCCTTCGGCTTGCAAAAAACGAATTACACTTCGTACCTCACAGATGAGTGAGATAAAATTGTATTCTCCATGTTAAAATGACGAGGCTCACTTTTTACTCAATGGGTTTGTGAACAAGCTAAATTATGATTTCTGGAGTTAGGCATATTTCTCAGAAAATATGAACGGCATTGACCATGACGATATGTCGTTCTAGATACATGCACTACATCCCATGAAACGATTAATTTACTGACGACTTGATTCGATGGCAACATTATATAAAAAGCCAATCATCAGCGCGTCACCTGATGTGCCACAAACAGCCGGAAAAAGCAAATCACTGATGTTGTATTGACAACATGAAACTATGAAGCATACTTCCAAACGAATAAAGATTTTTGATTCAAACCTAATTACTGTTATTTGTTTGTAAACATAAAATAAATAAATACCAAATGAGCATCCTCAAGCATCCCAGAACCTTCGAATTTTGTGAATGAAAGAATAAGATATCAAAGAAAGCGGAGCACGTGCCTTTCCATAAGCACCTAGTGATGAACGATGAGCTCCAAGGCCCAGTTTTTCAGTGCTAAATTAAATCTGAATTAAATTTAATCTATTAGGTGGGGTGAAAAATAACCTCCTTGGGAATAAAAAAAATAAGTTTTTTAAATGTTTTTCTTATTTTATTCAATATAGTCCCCTTTTAGCTTGATACACTTATTCCAGCGATTTTCCAACTTCTTGATCCCGTCCGAAAAGCAATTTTCTGGAAGGTCTGCAAAATACTTATCCATGGCGTCGATGATTTCCTCGCGTGAGCTGAATTTTTTATTGATGAGCCATCTTTTGAGGCTTGGGAAGAGATAATAATCCGAGGGAGCCAAATCGGGCGAATACGGTGGATGCGACAGCAATTGGAGCCGTAAGTCATTGATTTTAGCCGTGGTTGCGATGCTCTTGTGCGTCGGCGCATTGTCATTTGCAAAAACAAAAATTTTTTTCGCTTCATGTGAGGCCGTTTTGTAGCGATTTCGGCCTTCAATCGCTCCAATATGTAATACTAATAATGCACAGTAATACTCGCTGTTGATGGTTTTCCCTTTTTCGAGGTAGTCCACGAGGAGTATGACATGACAATCCCAGTAAACCGACGCCGTAACTTTTCCAACCCATCGAGCCTCCCTCGGCCGCTTCGGGGCACTCGTGCCGGCTTCAGTCCACTGACAGGCACTCATTCTGTTCTCTGGTGTATAATAGTGGATCCAAGTTTCATCAACAGTTACCAATCGACGCCAAAAGTCCGCCCGATTCCGCATCAGCAAGTCCAAACAGTCTTTCGAAGTGCTCTCGCATTCGTGTTTTTGGTCAGGAGTGAGTATGCGCGGCAACCAGCGGCAGGATAACTTTTTCATATGCAGAATATTGCCCAAAATATGGCGTGTGCACTCAGTACTAATCTTTGTGGTATCTGCTAGCTCGCGCACCTTCATTTTCAGGTCAGCCAACACCATTTCATCTATTTGTTTGTCCTCTGTAACCGCATCGGAGGGAGGGAGGACCACGAAACTCTCGAAACCAATATTTGACGGTGTAATCTGACGGAGCATTGCATTAGCCCCGTAGTATTTATTCAACTTTTCTTTTGTTTTCTTCGCCGTTTTGCCTCTCAAAAAATAATGTTTTATGAGAGAACGAAAATCGTTTTTATCCATACTCAACATGATGCCAAACACGTCAACAACAATCAGCAGCTGTCAAAACAAAATTAAAGACAGTATCGCACTGAAATTTGGCATATCTGCCTAAATATGAACGGACTTCAAGGCACCATAACGTTTTTTGCAGTAGCAGCGCATTCTGTCAAGGAGGTCAAGGAGGTTACTTTTCACCCCACCTAGTAGAGTTAACTCATGTAGCAGGTTTTCGGTAAAGGGTTCATTTTGCCATCAGACGTTAGGTTTTAACTTGATAACATTGCTCTTTCACTATGATTTATAGATTCAGCTGTCAAAAGTCTATAGATTCTCTAAGGACATTCTAGTTTTCATTGTTGTTCTTTTCCTCGAAAATAAATCCAAATTTAGTAATAAGATTAAGTAACCTCTTCACACAAATAAAAATTAAATAAGATTTGCATATTTAGTTCCGATGTAACCAACGAAATTTACCGGGTTAACACGGAGTTAACTAGAATTTAAGTTTCAGCGATAAGGGCTAGTTTTGTTGCACATTCAACATTTGACATGCTACTTAAGTTTTGAGATATGGAAATACCGGTGTAGATACATCAAATCTGACATCAGCATCGTTAAGTTTGATGTTTTTAATAGTACACGTGCTCAGAACATTTTGTTATACGAGTGCTATTTACGGTTTTTTTTTACAAAGAGCTGAAGGATTCATTTCAGGCAAAAAAAGTAATTAAATCGCACGAAAAGATGATTTTTTTGTGATTTTCGATGAGGATTAAATCAACAACAGTGTGCCGATCAACTTCTTCGACTTTTGATGATGAAGGTCCATCCCGGGCTTTCGTTTTTCGCTGGTTTTCCGAATTACTGTCTAGATATTGGAAAATTAAAACCGGTTTTCTACAGATTTTAAGAGCAACGGTGGATGCGGTGCGGGAGATTACATAAAGCATGGGAGTATCCCCAATGACAATAAGTCGACACCTTTCTCTCATAGGAAAGATAAAGAAAATATTGAACATACATCTAATAGAAAGGAATCAGGTTGTGATCTAAAAATTTATTTGGCTTAATACAAGCTTAAAAACTAGGACTTAAAAACTAATACAGGACTTATCGCTAGGGCTTAAAACTAGGCATGGTGAAGGAAATCGAATTTGAGGGAGAGAGTGTTGCGATTAAAATCGAAAACGGAAAGGTTGGAGTACGGGAGATTGGTTCGTTAGAGCCATATGTGGTGCGGTGGATTGGTAGATAAAAGAGACGGGGCAACGTAGATTTCGAGGGTTAGTGTAAAAGAAAATAGAATTGTAAAGAGATGAGCAATCGACGCAGCCAGAGAGGAGTCGGTGAATTAAAAGAATGTCTGCTGCGTCCCTCAAGAGTATTCAGGTTAATTAGTTTGAGACGGCCTCGATAGGGATTTAAGATTAGAGGATCGTTCCAAGGTAGTCCCCGAAGAGCAAGTTGAAGAAAATGACGATGGATGCTCTCAATTCGGCGTACTCGAGAAAGGGGCGAACGTAAGTGATATATAGAGATATGGTCACGTACGGATTGCAGAATTCTTTGGACCATTTTAACGAAGCCAAGTGATGAGTTTGCTTTAGTAATTATCTCATCAATATGCGATCTAAACAGGTCTTGATGTACCAGGTGGAAAAACTATTTAGATCTATTTGAAGAAGGTTGGAGTCATGTTGTGAGGAAATGGGTTTAAAAAATTTGGTATCGTCAGCATAGAGAGAAAGTGCTCAGTATTGAATGACCCTTTCAAGATCGTTAATAGTTAGGATGAGGAGTAGTGTACCCAGGTGACTACCTTGAGGAACACCTAAAGTGGCCAAGAAAGGGGGCGATAGGACAGACCTGAAACGAACACTATAACAAAGATTATCCCGCTAAGAAGATATCCATTTTAGCAAAATAGGTTCAAAGCCCAGGACGGACAATTTGAACAGGATTAGTTTATGAGATATCTTGTCAAAAGCCTTAGTGAAATCAGTCGTTATAGCGTCAACTTCTTTACCACTTTCTAAGGCTGAGAGAACAGAGGACACGAATTCGACGAGGTTAGTGTTAGTTGATCTACCTTTCAGAAAGAAATGTTGATTAGGGGAAATAAGAGATTGGCACTGGAAGCCAAGTCGCTTTCGAGGAGTTTGGGTACATGTGAAAGTTTAGCTATTTGGCGGTAATTACTGATTTCATCCTTTAATCCCTTTTTGTGTATCGGTGTTATGAAAGAAGACTTCCATGTCTGTGGAAATTCACCTTGAAAGAGCGATAACTGGAAGAGATTTGAAATGGGGTGGGAAAGTGTTGAGGAACACTTTTTTAAAATTTGGATGAAAGGCCATCTGGGCTGCCCAAATCCTAAAAGAACTACTCTTTATAGCATTGGTAAAACGCAAGCTTATAATTGTTGCTTGTGTTAAGCAAAGATATGTTCCACACCACTGGAATATAACAGAAATTATTGTTATACCTAAACAAGATAAGCCTCTATCAGAAGTTTGCTCATACAGGCCAATCTCACTTTATAGAATAGAACAAGTACGAGTGTCTTTCGAGATTTTCACCTTCTATACTATATACTGACCAAAATGAGTGCGACCAATGGGTCACGCCAAAAACTTCCGGATAAAGAGAAACAACAGTATTGTCCAATTGTTTTCGATATTCCACATTCTATTAGAACTTAGGAATCGACCGGTCGGATGTAGTACTATCCGTATTAAATAAATAGTACTGCATTGCTATTCTTTTCAGGAAAAAATTAATTAAAAATTATTTATTAATTAAAAATTAATTAAAAAAAATTTTATTTAAAAATAAGGAATATGCGCAAATTGACGGCCAGGCGATATTGATAGACATAGAGGAGAGAAAACAAACGAAACAACCCAAACTTACAGGTCTTAAATGGAAGGACACACTCTTTGATGAGGGTACGTTTGAAGAAATAATTAACAGTTGCAATCTGATCGAAAACAGAACAGCAGAGAATTTGGCGAGTCAACTTACACGTATTGTTACTACAGCAAGCGATTCATCAATGCCCAAAAGAATCACCAGTGACAAAAGAGCGCCGTGCTTTTGGTGGAATGATGGAATTAAGGCACGCAGGGCAACGTACATATATGCTCGTCGGAGAATGCAGCGATCTAGAAGACGGCCACATTTTCAAGAAAACCTTAACTCTTTTAGACGGTCAAGACGCCACTTAAGAACTGCGATCAAAGAAAGTAAAGCGACTTGCTTCAGGCGCCTGTGTAACGAAGCTGATCTAAATCCTTGGGGTAGTGCATATAGGATAGTAATGGCCAAACTAAAGGGCTATAGGGCTCCACAAATAACATGCCGCGCTCTGCCAGCTTCCCACAAAGACCAACTCTTACGCATTATACCGAGGCAGCGGACAGAGAAGTAGAAATCCCACAGATATCAACGGACGAACTGATCGAGGCATGGAGAAAAATAGAAGGACGGAATTCCAAATATGGCCGTAAAAGCAACTGACCAGGAAAGACCAAACATGTTCATAACAACATACCAGAGATTTCTAAGGGAAGGAATTTTCATGACTCATGGAAAAAAACAGCATTTGGTACTCCTGCCAAAGGGAAATAAGCCACCAGGTGAACCGTCTTCATATCGGCCAATATGTCTTCTACAATAGATATTCTGGATACGATTCTGGAACGTATCATTTACGAAAGCCTATTGTCAGTAGCTGAGGAAAAAAGAGCTTTATCAAATCGCCAATTCGATTTTAGAAAATCGCGGTCTACCATAGATGCCATAAAAGCGGTAATAGACATTGCGACTAAAGCGATAACAAGAGCACTTTCTAGAATTGTTACGCCACGCTATTTACTTAAGATAGTAAGAAGCTATCTCAGGAACATCTTCAAACAGAAGATGGTATCAAATATTACAGTGTCCCTGCAGGAGTGCCAGAGGGATTAGTACTAGGGCCATTATTGTAAAATATTATTTACGACAGAGTACTGCGGTTGGCGCTGCCACGAGGAGTTCACACAATACTTATCGCTGATATCATTGCTATTGTTACGGTCGCCAAACACATTCACGAAGTAGAATCTGCTACACATGCTACTGTTGCGCAAATTAAAGATTGGCTATGTTCAGCTGGACTTGAACTTACTGACCATAAAACTGAGGCAATTTTAATAACCAGCCGTAAGACGGTATAATATGCAACCGTCCGGGTTGGAAGCCAAACAATTCGGTCTCAAGGAGCAATAAAATACCTGGGATTAATGTTAGATAATAGACTGCAGTTTGCACTACATGTGTTCTATGCCAGGGAGAAGGCAAGCGGCATTATCACGAATTCCACCTAATATAGGTCGACCTGGTTGCACTAGAAGGGTGTTACTTTTAAGAGTGATCAACTCGGTTCTGCTTTACGCTGCCCGGGTTTGGGACACGGCACTAGTAAGGCAGGATGCTAAGAAAAAACTACCGTCGGCATACAGACTATGACCTTAATAACTCGGTGGCAGAATAGATGGCACAACACCACAAAAGGCCGATGGAGACATAAGTTAATTTCGTCTATAGAAGTGTGAGTAAACCGGACACATGGGAACTGCAACTACCACCTCACGCAGTTCCTGTCCGGTCACGGGGGGTACCGTAAATATATGTACCGCTTTGACTTGTCAAACTGACTCTTCCTTATGTCCAAACGACGACGAAGATGTGGAGCATGCAATATTTTATTGCAGTCGTTTTGCAGAAAGAAGAAGAAACCTACCGAGTCCACAGTCCTTCGTCGAACATATGTTACGATCAGAGGAAAACAGAGGGCGGGAATTTGTGAGTTTATAATCGGTGTGGAGAAAGAACTCCACCGAATCGAACAGGTACGTCGTGCTGACACAGCAAGAACTCAGGAGATAGCATAGATGCTGACCAGCCCCGCGAAGTAATACCTCAAGACAGTATCGCGAGGGGAGTGGTTGAAGTGTGCAGGACGTGATTTAGTACGTAGGGATACTCCTGACATTGGAACATTCAGGGGTATGCATGCTAGTGGCTGGAGCTACCAGTATCTTTCGAAGATAACACATCCTATGACGCAGCGATAAAAAAAAACAACACATCACCACATACACACACACATACATTTTGTTAATAACTCTCTAAAAAAAAGCTATAGACACTTTACATTTTCGATTTTCGAGCTGAATGCAAGAACTCAGGAAGTTAAAAAAAACAATGGAGCCACAGCACACTCCGCAGGGACCACAAGACGGATTCTTCCAAAACTTTTCCTGATTTTTTTTTGCTTATACTAGTCTATGCAGATAAACCCGAGACGTTGGACGATTTGGGAGTCCATATTCGCCGTTTTATTGCTGATATACGGCCCCAGTTGCTCGATAAAGTTGTCGAAAATTGGACTTCATGATTGCGCTTCATTCGAGCTAGCCGTGGAGCGCATATGCCCGATATCATATTTAAACACTAAGGGCATAAAATTATCTATTAAATAAAGCTAATATCATACCTATATAAAAAAAACCCTTTATTACTCGTAGGTGTGTTTTTTTGCCAGCGGTATCAGCGCTTATTTCCAATCTACGTGTAAATTACGCTAAGAACTTAACCTATACGTAATGCAAGTTATTTGTCGGAGTTAACGTAGCAACAATGCTTCCACATGATAGTGATAACTTATATGGGAACGCGAAAACATGGGTCACTTTTCGAACAAATAAACTGCCATTGCTGCCAAATTATCGCAATGTTAATAGTTAACGCCGATAGCGTTTTTTTGGGCTATGCAAATAAAGCGCTGATACAGATGCCAAAAAACACACCTAATATTGCCTTCCAGTCCACCGCTCCAAATCTGCACAACCACTTCACGTGGCCGAAAGTGGAGGGGGTGTATTTCCTTTCGTGCTGATGCGGGACATAGTCGCGGAAGTCAGCTCAAAGTCACCGGTGGTCATCGCGGGAGACTTTAACGCATGGTCGACTACGTGGGGCAGCAGACTCACAAATGCCAGAAGAAGATCGCTGCAGGAATGGTTCACGTGGTAGTTCTTAACAATGGAAAACACACATTCGAAGCGGGACGGAACCGTTCGGCGATCGACCTCACCTGGGTCCACGGTACACTTTCACCACGTATTTCTTGGTCTGTAGGATGAATTTTCTCGAATAGTGACCATCGGGCTATACTCTTTGAAATTGCCCAAACCGCTGACAGCAGCTCAGCCCACGTCCGCAGAAGGGGGTGGAAACACCGTCTACTTGATATTGAAGTCTTCAAAATGGTATGGAGTGAAGAGACCGTACCTCCAGACATTGTACGCAATATGGCCCAGGCGGTTGTGTCTAAGCTGGTGACGGCCTGCGACGCTTCAATGCTACGGGTGACCCGGAGACTAACGAGGAAACCGGCTTATTGGTGGAATGAGGAGATCGCTCGCCTAAGATAAATATGCATCAAGGCAAGACGTCTCCGACAGCAGCGCCATGAGATATACGTGGACAGCAGACGTGCTTTAAAGAAGGCCATTAAGCGTAGCAAGCTGCGGTCTTTTAAGGAGCTCTGCGCAAGCGCGGACATGGACCCGTGGGGGATGGCGTACCAGATAGCTGTAAACACCGTAAGAGGAGGTTGGTCGCCGCAACCCACAGACCTTCACCTAATGAACAAAATTGTGGCCACATTGTTCCTCAGGACGGTGGACAGAATCTCGCAGGGACCGATCCCGGAAGTTAATATAGCCGAAGTCCTCATGGCGATGAATCGGCTTAAGCCAAATAAGGCCCCGGGTCCGGATGACCTCCCGAGCGTGGCACTCGCTTTGGCTATAAAGGTAAACCCGGCCCTTTTTGCAAAGCAAAAATACACGGCATGCCTGAAGAAAGGCACGTTCCCGAAGCAATGGAAGAGACAGAACTTGGTCCTGATTCCCAAGCCAGGGAAGAATCCCCAAGATCTGCCTCTTGGACGAACTTGGAAAAACATTCGAAGGCGTCATCGTGAATCGTCTGAATGAAGCCTTGGAACGCCCCGGCGGTCTGAACGAGCGGCAGTTCGGCTTCAGAAAACACAGATCAATCCTGGATGACATCGAGATGGTCGTCAGCATAGCTCGAGACGCTACGCCTGGAGAAAGATGGAGAGGCGGTTCCAAGAAATACTGTGCTGTAGTCACGTTGGACGTGAGGAACACTTTCAACTCGGCCAGATGGTGCCGTATCGTAAACGCACTGGAGGCCCTTAGGGTGTCAAACTACCTCCAGAGAATCGTACGCGATTACTTCAGGGATAGAAGGCTGCAATACACAACGGATGTCGGTGTACAGCATTACAGAGTGACATGCGGAGTCCCCCAAGCCTCGGTGCTGGGCCACACCCTCTGGGTGGGTGGGGTACATAGATGACCTGGCCGTAGTGGTTCTGGCCAAGACTATTGAAGAAATCGCGATAAGAAGCACGGAGGTGGTCGGCATGGTGACCAGTTGGCTGCAAAGAAATGGATTGTACCTGGCGGCACAGAAGACCGAAGGAGTCCTCTTGACTACAAGGAAAAAAAGAGAAGTGTTTTCCTTCCAGAGTGGCGATTTTACGGTCACATCGAAGCCTTTCCTGCGATACCTGGGAGTCCTACTAGATGCAAAGATCTGCTTTAAGGAGCATCTAAAGCAAGTAAAAGGTAAAGCCGACAAGATCACGATGGCTTTGTCCCGGATAATGGCAAATACTCGTACATCGGGCATCCGGTCTAATAAGCGAAGACTGCTAGCAAGGGTCACCAGTTCGGTGATTTTGTACGCGTCTCCCATCTGGGCATCGGCAATGGTTAAGCGCTCTTACCGCATATAGGACCTGATGACGCTGCATGCATCCTGGCCGGCATGCCACCGATCGACCTGATTGCTGAAGAGCTGCAGAAGATCCGACGGGACAACCTGCCAAAAGAGGATGCCCGGCGTAATACAACTCGTGTATGGCAAAGTAGATGGAGCCGTTCCCAAAAGGGTAGATGGACTTCTGCCCTAATCCCCAACGTCGATAAATGGCTGCAGAGGAGGCATGGAGAGGTAAACTACTACTTCACGCAAGCCTTCAGCGGGCATGGCTGTTTTAGAGGCTATCTCCATCGCTTCGGCATTGAAGATGATCCTCACTGTTCTCATCTTCTCACCAACGGTGGTTCCAGAAGGAGCCTACCGTCCGAAAGATGCGTACATCCTTTTAGTGCGGTTAAAGTCCCACACTGACCCCTTTAGGCTTTCGATGCTTTTAAGTTCTCTTAAAAAAAAAAAAACACCTAATATTGCCCGCACCACGTATTAGAATTTTTCTCTGCCACACTGTCACTTTTGTTTCCTCTCACTTTTCATTTGAATACGATTTTGGAGTTCAAAGTGAATCGTCGATTTACAACTAAAAATCGATGACTAAACTTCTGGGGATACCCTGGTCCATCCCAATTTTGACTAAGTCACTGCTGGTCCAAACACAATACCTCATTTGGTGAGTTATGTGTTATTATTGCTTTAACAAATAAGACACCAGATGAGGCTTAGTTTACAGTTCGTTTCTTATTAATGCCGGCAGTATTTGAAGAGATTATTTCTGGAATTCAGATTATGTCACATCACATGTCGGGGCTGCTCATCTTGGCGCACATGTTAGCACATTTCGCGGTGTTGTTTCATTGAATGTTGTTGGGAGGAGTATCTGTGCGTAGATAGTATAGGTAATTCGATTGAATCATCCTTTGTCTGGTCGAATTAAGAGTTGATTTGAATTGCGCATACTCATAAAATTGAAATGTCTAAATGAAATAAAAACTGAAACAATGTAGATCGTACAAAGTACCGGTGGTACCAGACTCTTAGAAAATGATTTCATAATGACTCACTCGCCGCTTTGGGTTTTGGTGTTTTTTTTTTCTGATTTCCCATTTCCTAAATACAAAGCTCTTTTCAAATACCATCTGTTTATTTGTTTTCCCAAAATAATGAGATGGCTGTGGAAGAGGGTGGGTAAACTGTAAATGTAGTTCTTTTGAATAACGTCGACGTCTTGGCATAAATAAATTTAGAGTTCGAGCACTTGAGAGGGCACAAACATGCAGACCCGTTCAGAGGGATGTGTTTTTAGTTTTCACCACTCGAATGACTGGGGGATTTTCAGAAAAATGGCCAATGGCCAAAGGCCAAAATAAACTCATAATCGAATTACGTATGGCGTTTGATTTTTATTTTTTTTTTGGGTAAGGTACGGTGCACAAGTCACGTGATGCGTGAAAGCCTTATTTTAACAGAGTTGACAATAGCCTCTGACAGACAAGACAAATTTGATCCACAAGACCAAGAAAACTGTTATGTAATTCATCCTTTTACAGAAAATGTTATATACAATCTAAACACGATCTTTTCAAAAATATAGTAGGCGTGCTACTGTGTATTACTTCTAGGGATGTGATGTTTTGTGATATCAGTCGTGGAACGAGGATGTTTAATAATTCAACAGCAAGATTGACAGCTTAGAATCAGAACATTACCATAAGAAAAACAACTCTTAGTAGGGATGGTTTTATATCTGTTAGCGTGTCTCCTCATCTCACGATTTTAAGATGAATAATAATGAGTCACAAATAAATTCCAAAGGCTAAGAATGCAGTAAAACCTTTTAGACTCATGTAGTTGATTTTTTAATTTCAGTTGAGCACTTAGTCACCGCATGAGAATCCATGCAAAATGCACTCATTTTCATTGGAAATGTTAAACGTTATGACTTTACCTTAAATTATAAGTATACTAGGCTGAGGTGGACATCGGAGAACAGTTCCGTGGAAAATACAATTGCATGACGTATCCATAAACATATGTATGTACATACATAGGTGTTAAAATAGTCAGGACCAAAACCATTAAACCAAGTAACTATTAAAAGTTGAACTACGCGTCAAACAATTTTCTGTTGCTTGATTGAGGCCGCAGAAGGGCATTTAAGACGGTAGGCCATGAGTCAGTTAAATATAAAGTTATATGGACAAATTGAACAATCACAAATTAAAAGCAGACAACAAGCAATACAAGAACTGCAGTGTCAAAGCACAATCAAACGTACGAACAATGTAATTCGGAATAGATGGAAACGGCATCATATTTTAACTCTTGCTTACTCAGACTTTCCACAAATTAACATTCCTTTGGCTGACGCACTTACTTATTTAGGTGGTGCTACAGTTCGGAGTAAACCTTAGCCTTAACTTATAAGTCTCTGCAGCCCCCTTCTACTTGTGCACGCCATCTAAGGCGAGGTCTTCATCTGTTGTACCTCCGGGATAGATTCGAAGAATCCGTGGACCGAAGAATTGGTGTCTATTTGGTCTACATGTCCTAGCCATCTTAAGCGATTGGTGCGTAGTTTTCTGACTAGATCGATGTCGCTGTACAGCTCGTATAGTTCGCCGATGAATTTTCTCCTCCATAGCCGGCCAATGCAAATGGGACCGAATATGTTACGAGGAATGTTTCTTATGAAAAAACTTCCACCTTGATCAAAAAGAATAACCACCGAGTGGCGCTCCCATTGTTCCGATTTGAGTTCTGTTTTTTTTTGTTAGGTTGGTAAATCTGTTTTTGACATTCCCTCTAAATCTTAGCGTCATAGCTTGATATTTGCAAAAGTTACGTAGCCAAGAGTACATCTATCTCTGTGTGTGTTGGCGATTTTTTACAATTTTAGAAATGGATTTAAATTTGCAACAACGAACTTGTATTAAATTTTGCGTAAAAAATGGATTTAATGGTGCGCGAACGTTGGAAATGTTGGAAAAGTGTTTCGGCTATGATTCTCTAAAGAAAACGGTTGTTTACCAATCGCACGAGCGGTTCAAAAGTGGTCGTGAGTCAATCGAAGACGATGAACGCAGTGGCAGACATCAACATCGAAAACCGACGAAAACATTGATGGAGTAAAATAAATGTTAGTCAATAACCGCAAATTAACTATCAGAGAGATAGCGGAGGGCTTGAACATTGCCTAAGGATCCGTCCAAGACATTTTGGTTAATGATTTGGGTTTCTGTCGTGTAGCAGCAAAGTTGGTGCCAAAAGACCTCAATTTCATGCAAAAAAGAGACCGTGTTGACGTCGCAAAAGAGATGATTTGCGATTCTGAATTCGATCCCACATTCATCAAAAGGATCAGTACTGGAGACGAGACGTGGGTTTATGGGTACGACACGCAATCCAGACATCAGGCAAGTGAATGGCGTTCACCAAATGAGCCGAGACCAAAAAAACCACGTGGTTTTCAGTCAAGAAAGAAGGCAATGCTCACGGTTTTCATGGATTACAACGGTGTAGTGAATCATGAATTTTTGTCAGAAGGCCAGACAGTAAACAAAGAGTTTTATTTGGGCGTTATGAGACGTTTGCGTGAAGCAATTCGCCGAAAGAGACCAGAAAACTCGTGGATTTTGCACTATGATAACGCACCGTCGCACAGTGAAATCATTATTCGTAATTTTTTGACGAAAAATGCAACAAATACCATCCAACAGCCACCAAATTCACCTGATTTGGCTCCCTGTGACTTCTTTCTGTTCAATCCAGTTAAAAAACCACTACGCGGAACGCGTTTCAGCAGCCGAGAGGAAGTAATGGAAAAATCGCAGGAAGCACTGATGGACATACTGAAAACCGAATATAAAAAATGTTTCGAGGATTGGATCAAGCGCTGGCATAAGTGTGTTGCAGTCGATGGGGATTACTTTGAAGGTGACAATATAGATCTAGATGAATAAACTTGCATTTTTAATTTTCTGAATAAACGAGCTCCGGATTAGAAAATTGATATACATAATAAGGAGAGGATTGGCAATAAAAAAATAGGATGTAAATAGTGATAACACTTTTACGAACCTCGAGGGAATAATAGATGTCGAAAAGAAGTAGGAAAGTTTAAGTGAACTTTCAACAAGATTTTAACTTCACTAATTTAATGACAGTACCAGTGTTATGAAGAAACTTATGAGCGCTGCTGGAAGTGAACATCTTTTAGTCTCAATGCAAAAAAATGTTTGCAAGTTTGGGAACTTTTTGATCAAGGACGGAGCTTGAGGGAGCAGCGAGCGTTCTGCACAAATGGACGAATTTGGCAGAGAAACCAAAACTAGACAGTCATACGCGGATTGGACTTTCCAGGATCTACTGGAGTATGAAGATTTGATAGAATATGGAATTTTCTGGTCTGAAACCGCACTGATAGGGGCCAATTGTTGACGATATTGACGAATGGTTTCAGGAGCTCACACAATATGGCAGATGAGATTTTGTATGCAACGTTGAGGAGGCTTAGATATTGCTATCATTACTTCGTTTTGGTCAGGTGGACGGGAGTTTTGGCTATCATCGTCTGAGTTGAATGGTCTATTCTTCCTGACGATGGGATGTTGGGGGGACGACTGCTGTGACTCGATTACCAGGTTGGGTCTTGTCGCCTTGACACGTTTTTTTTACCTGTTGGTAGAACCACCGTACGCTGTTGCTGGAGTACCAACTCTCAATATCTTCGATCACGTGTTTCACATGACTCTTTTTTCTTCTTTTGTCCTTCGCTCCAACGCCACTTTGTAGGCTTCTTGTTTAGCTGCATGTTACTTGGTGGTGGTCGGGTGAAATCCATCACTTCAGTTGCGACCTATCTGATGGCACATTGGCGGCATTGCCACAAATCTTCGGTACTTGATGATTTCGGGATACATGTTCGGCAAAGATTTTGGGAGTCTCTGGCGATTTCAGCTTTTCTAGGCGGCTTGGGGAATCCGCATTCATACCTTAGGTGCAACAAGGTAGGGATCCGAGTTAATGTTGGCTGCCCGGAAGGTTCGGTTTGAACGTCCAGAATACTGGGAGCATGCCTTACATCGAACGCAAAATGATCAATTTTGTTTACCGTTTCAACACCGCCATGTCCACTTGTGTATATTGAAATAAGGAAACTGTGTGCTTGCTATAGTAACATTTCCGCCAGCCGCAAAGTTAATAAGCCTAAGTCTGTTACCAGATATGATGCCATGTAGATTATGCTTACCAAATGTCCTACCAAAGATGTCTTCCTTTCCATACTTTATTTCCATATATTGTTCATATGTCTTGTCGAGGAGCTCGTAGACACATTCTCTGGTGGCGTGTCCTTGTCTTCCGTAGGGGCATGGGCGCATATTATGTTATGCTTATGTCAGCGACTTTAGCCTTGATGCGGATTGTCATAAGATGCTCTCTCACGTGTCGGAAGCTCAAAACATCTTGCCTAAGTCCGCCATGTATGACAAATGACAAACTCGCACCCGAATGATCGCTGTTTCTGTTTCCCATATACGTAGCAATAACTATTGTACGAGTATATGCCACAGTCTCTCATCTTACTTTCGCTCGACCCATCCCATCGCACTTCCTGGATGGCGGTGATATCTGGCGAAGAAAAAATTTCAGATTTCAGGAAAAGCGAAGTTGGCGAAGCAGTATAAAATGAACCAGAGACATTCAGATAGACAGGATCATATACACTCTCAAGTAATGTGTGTTAGACAAAAGCGTGTGTTTTTAAACGAAAATAGCTGCTTCATTAAGAAAAATTAAATTATTTATTTTAACATTTCATTAATGCGGAAAGTGCTTAATATGTTGCCCAGTGTTCCCATTCCTAATTATCACCTTCACCTTTGCCGACAATAGCCAATTACAGCACATTTTTCTGAATAGTTCTATGGTATTTGTAATTATTTTTGAATTTTCCTTATATGTACGAGGGTGGATCAATAAATCCCTGAAAATTAAAACAGATGGCGTTGCCACCTCAAATCCAACATGTCTTTGTTTGTCAAGAAGCATTTTTCAAAAGAACGCACCCAAATTTTCAGACAGATCTGTCAAATAGTTTTGTTGTGACAGCCATTTAAAACAGACGCCTACGAGAATTTTCGTAAAAATGGAAAAAAGTGAACTTCGTGTGCTCATTAAACACTATTTTTTGCGCAAAAAAAAAACCATCACGCAAACCAAACAAAAGTATTATGGGGACTCTCCACCATCGATCGGAACCATCCACCACGAGTTTATTGAATTTCGGTGCGGTCGTAGCAGCACAAGTGACGCCGAACGATTTGGTCGCCCAATTGAGGTCACCACACTAGAAATGGTCGATAAGATCCACAGTATGATATTGGACGATTGGCGAGAGAAGGTGCGCGAATTTGAGGGATCAGTGATTTCAGTTTTGCAAAAATGTTTGGATATGGAGAGCTATCCGCCAGATCAGATAATTGTTGGTGCCTACTTCTCTGAAGGAACTTTTTTAAACACCCTATAACTCAGTGGGTTTTAAAAATAGACCCCCCACTCTCATACGATTTTTTTCATAACATGAACCAGTGAATCGGATGCCAAAATATCTGTATCTCAAACCGGATCACCCTGCATATGTACATATATTTACGAGTACTCGTAGGTCTGGGAATATTTTTTAGAAGAAGAAACTAACAGAAAGTGTTTACTTGCAGAGCTCTTCGACAAAACTGTGAAAGGAAGTTCGTGTAGAGGAATCGTTTCGGTCAGAATCACAGTCAGGAAAGCAATGTAGCCGGGTGGCTTAAAAGCCGGACGACAACGTAAGATTTCACTTAGGTCACAATAAAACCTCGAGTAATACTGTAATTGCTGGGACGGCACAGATCAGAGTTTCTCAGGACCCAAACCTGCACTAGAACCGTATACGTCCCTGGTTAGCGTTTCCATTGAATGTTGAATTTCATGTGAGTAAAACTGCCGGCATGACCCTCGGTAGACCGAACGAATGTTTCCCAACGTCCCGACTTTCTAGCGTTTTCTTAGTAGGAAAGACTAGGATGCTTACTGCCATCGTACTTTTAACGAGCCATCTTGTATTTGCTAGGCACTGCGACGTTCGTTGTGAGAGTGATGATGATACTGTGGATCACTTCTTCTATAAGTGTTCTTCCTCCACTAGTATCAGGCTGCAGGTACTTGACACTGATATGGTGGGGGCTGGCACTTCTTTTTTACAAAATACTGAAAAATTCCAGTAAAAGGAACGTACAAGGGGTACAATGGACTAATTCTTTCTAAATGCTCCGTTCCGTACTGGTTCCGTCTGCACTATATGATGCTTTTATGTAAGATTCCCACTTGATCTCTTCTAGAGCCATGCCTCCGACATGCGATTAGGCAGGAAAACTGGCAGTATGTTTTGTAGAATAGACGACAACTGGGTACACACCGACAGGGCTTGTAAATTTTTTCCTGGTTATATCCCCTGAAACACGCATCCACATTTATTGGCTCGTAGTACTACGAAATATTGCTGTTTATTATATTTCCTCCGTTTTGCGGTAAAAATGAAAAAGTGCTTCGGTGATGAAGAGCTTAGCGCATACCACATTATGGCATATTCAACTGCTTGTTCGCGTGTCTTTTAGTTGGTCTTCGAAATCTTGGGAACCTCCTTTCTTTGGATGATGGACGATCTTTCATTTTCTGGGAGTAGACTCAGATTGCCAGGTCCTCTCTATTATGGATAAGCAAGTGCTCGGTAGATATTGTTGGCGCTGCTTTTCATAGATCCATGGAGTCGCTATAAATTTCTATCGGCATGTTGTTATTGAGTGCCCTATTCTTGGCAGCGTCGTTCTCATATCAAGTTCGAAAGGTCATCATTCAGAGACGGTAAAGAACGTAAATCTCATTCATGGGTTTAAAAAAAAAAAGATGCGTGGCATATAGTGTAGCGAGGAGACTTACAAAAGTGGGTGAGTCATAAAAAAGCGTGGAGCGTCGTGTAACAGCTCTCATAGCAATAAGTTAATTTTCAGCCTGAGCATTGGAAACTTTAGTTTACTTGAATCACTTTATGATCACAGTATTACCTATCCGCCAATAAGTAGCGCCCCATCTTGGCTACTACCTCCGGTATTTATAGACAAAATTAAACTTAGACTCGTTTTTATCACCTAAAAGATAAACAACTATCATCTCGAGATACTAGTACTCATTGAATGCGTGCGATTTGAAATTAAACGGGCCACCATGACTGTGAACATTTCACAGCGAACCGATTCGTAATTACGATCTTTAATTGCCGGTCACACCCGTTTGCATATATCGTGTCTGTGTTTCCACAGATATGTTTGTGTTCAAGTAAACACAACAACGAAATCCGCAAGCAAGGAAAATAAACTAACGACCAGAAAACGAAATCGCAGCGATTTTCAGCAGCCTCAATACGGGTGACTCACTCGATATTGAGAGCTGCGCACATTTGTCTTAAATACGAATACTCGTAGTCGAAAAACAATATTCGTTCCATTCGACCGACCAACGAAACATATTGCATATGGGAGGGAAGCCGAAAACGGACATAAATTCTTGGCACACGAACGATCGCTTGGACCAGCGACTACAAGAATTTTCCAATTAACAAGATTCAATATGTGTTGCGACAGGCGTGGCGAACGTTCAGTTTAGTTCAGTTCAGAAACGATGCATTCACATTGGAATTGGAAAATCGTTGTTCTTTGAATACTCGTATCTCTCAATGAGTAATATGCCTATATAAAGCTGAAACGATTAACGACCCCTCTCAAATATTGTATGGGTTTATATGAAGTTGTGTGCTCTCAAATACGAGTATTGTATTTACGATCTTTGCACCTGAGTTCGATGACGAAAATACAACTCGGCAGAGGGGGACCCTCCTGATCGGAGAATACTCATAGTTGGTCTTTATGGGGAAATTCAATCTGCAATTTTCCACTTTGATGAAATTTGTGAATTTCGCTGAGTCAATGTTAGATAGATGATGTAAATTGGATTTCTTGCGAAATGTTTACACTTGAGCTTCCTCGCTTTTCTATTTTAAGTAATCTTTCGTCATCATAAGAATTTGATTGGGTTTGCATTTTGCTGTTCCGCCTTCAAAGTGTTGCACGCTAATACCTAATGCCTGTAGATGCTTGTTTTTTGTTTTAAGTCTTGTGTTTCACATGCCAATGAAAAGCGGGACATTCTATTGGAATTTGGCCAAAACAAATTCGAACATATGCACTGACGACGATCTGTCGGAAGAGATACGACAAGGGTGAACGAAAAATACCCTTAAAGTGAATACGTAAGAGCTATTAAGACTAAGGCAGGTCTTGACGAGCTTGACGTCGATCGTTGTCGTGATGCATACCTCAAAAGTGTCAACAAAAAAAAAATAGAAAATCCTTGAACATGTATGCATACGAATCTAAGGTTTTGAACACTAAAAATGGCGTAATATAGATCTAGGGAGTGTCGGAAGAAAAATCTTGCGGGAAACATCAATTATTTTCATAACTTTGACAGGATCATATATGTATGTACAGCCTTGGCCAAATGTATTAGGCACCCTTTAAAATTCGGTATATTCCAAAAAGAAAAAGTTTAATGAAATGAAAGGAAACAGATATGATAAATAAATAGTTTTATTTGAGATTATTAATATTTTGTTGGGCCGCCTTTGGCCTTTATGACTGCAGCGATTATTTTGGGCATAGTGCTTACTAGCTTGCGACACTCTTTAGAAGAAATTTCAATCCAATCTTGCTTTAACACATTCTTGAGTGTTTCTTTTGATGGAATTGAGTGTTCCTGAATCCTACGCTTCAGAATACCCCACAGATGTTCTTTTTGTTTTTTGAAGATATAACTAATTTTAAAGGGTGCCTAATACATTTGGCCAAGGCTGTATATACATAAGTTAAATTGAGTAAATTTCCTCACAGATAAAAAGTCCACTTTCAAAGATATTTCTACGAAATTCTTGATTATACCTTATAGTTTAGCCTTCAAAAAGTCACGTTAGAAAGTAAAGGGTCTTTTATTAAGCGCTTCATATCTCTAAATTTAAATAAAACAAAGTGTATATGAGATATCATCGAAATTTTTTATTCGTTTGAAAGGCCTATCGATGCCATTATGTATGGAATATAACAACGTTCAAATGTCCCCCGCGTATTCTCTGGGTGGCGCGCATCCGAAATGTCCAATTTTCCATGACTCTGGCGCATAAATCAGACTGAATTTGACCGATGGCATGGGTTATGTTGGCTTTGAGGGCCGATGTGGTTTGTGGCTTATTCGCATAGACCTGCGACTTCAGAAAATTCCACAAGGAAAAGTCAAATCGTCCGATCTCGGTGGCCAGTTCACATCACCTCCACGTGAAATGACCATGTCCTCGAATCGCTCGTGCAGAGTTTCTAATGTGGCGTGAGCTGTGTGGCATGTAGCGCCGTCCTGTTGAAACCACATGTCGCCGGTGTCCATATCATCCAATTCAGGCTAAAAGAAGTTGGTAATCATCGACCTATAGCGCCCGCCGTTGACGGTGATGGACTGGCCAACGTCGCGTCGTTCTCAAAGAAATATGGACCGATGATGCCGCCAGACCAAAATCCACACCAAACAGTGACTTTTTCCGGATGCATTGGACAATCTTGGATCTCATGTGGATCGGCATTGTCCATATTTGACAATTTTGTTTGTTCACGTAACCACTCATCCAGAAATGGTCCTCATCGATGAAGATGATTTTTCGATGAAAATTAGGGTCAGTTTCCAACTGCTCCAGAACCCATTCAGCGAACACACACCGTTGTCTATGGTCGTTTACCTTCAGCTCCTTGGTCAGTTGAATTTTTTTGCCCAAATCACGACGCAAAATTCGACAAGTTGTGGTCTGCGAAAGGCTGAGTTCTTGTGAGCGACGCGAAATCGACTGCCTCGGATTTTCCTGTACATTCCCACGGACAGTGGCAATTTTTTCGGCAGATCTAGCGTTTTGTCGACGTACGGGTGTTGGTTTATCAATCAATGGGCGAAGCGCGTGGAGCGTTGCCCGAACAGAACATCCATTTTGATAAAACAATTTTATCATTTGCATGTGTTGTTGAACTCTATGTCCGTCCATGGTGATTTGGAAAAAACAGACTGAATAAATGGCAGCCAATTTGACAGATGTAGCTTCAACAATATGCCCGCTATCAACTGTCAAATTTCGGAAGTCCCTATTGGAAGACCCTGTAGATGATTTCCTCAGTGTCATATCGAATATCACGGAAGTGGACATCCTCAGGGCAAGTAGACGATTTATTAAATAAACAGTGTGACGATCTAAACACGGTAAATAGACACGGATGCTGAAATAGCTAGAAACCAACATACGCTGGAATTGACTTGCGTTTTGTCATTTAACCTCTGCTTCGATACGAAAATATATGCAGACCAGAACAAAAAGCGAAGTAAATTAAGGGCATCCGAAATGGATTTAAATAGAAGGACAAGAACCGCTCATAAAGTAACTTAAAAAAAAAATTATTGAAGAAAGAAAAAGACTACCAGATAAACAAGAAGATGAAGGTATCCGATAATACGTACTTCAGGAACGATGTAAATGAATACAGATCCAAACGAGAATGACAACGCTGTATCTGTATCCTCGACATTATGGACACATAAGAAGGAAATTAAAATTCAGCGTAGATTAACAGACTGAAGACGTCAGTTCATTGAGTTTCAGGAATACTTCAGGAGAGGTGTCTTCCAAACTTTTTCATAGTTTGTAGTCATAGACGACTTATTTAGTGATTTGGAATACCATGTTATGGGATTTATTATTCATATGAAAATATTGGTGTACACGAACGCTTTGTCCTTGAGGCGATCGGTCTAGGAATAAACCCATATAGGTCATTCTTAGTGTATTTATTAGGAGAAGAAAGCTAAACCTAATCCCATTGCCCCTTAATAGTACAACTATGGTGTCTTTCTCTGATGAAGTCATATATCGAAGGTTTGTTTTTGGGCCCACTGGTTCAGTAAACGATAAACCAACACCGAAAACATCGCCGCTGTCCGTGAGAGTGTGCAGGAGAATCCGAGGCAGTCGATTTCGCGCCGCTCACAAGAACTCGGCTTTTCGCAGACCACAACTTGGCGAATTTTGCATCGTGACTTGGGCCTGCACCCTTACAAAATTCAACTGACCCATGAGCAGAAGGTAAACGACCATAGACAACGACGTGTGTTCGGCTGAATGGGCTTGGAGCAGTTGGAAACTGACCCTAATTTTCATCGAAAAATCATCTTCAGCGATGAGGCCCATTTCTGGATGAGTGGTTACGTGAATAAAAAAAATTGTCGAATTTGGGACGATACCAACCCACATGAGATCCAAGAGTGTCTAATGAATCTCGAAAAAGTCACTGTTTGGTGTGGATTTTGGAATGGCGGGCGGAGTCTTCGGTTCATACGAGTATTTCTTTGAGAACGACGTTGGCCAGGCCATCACCGTCAACGGTGGGCGCTATAGGTCGATGATTACCAACTTCTTTTGGCCTGAATTGGATGATATGGACACCAACGACATGTGGTTTCAACAGGACGGCGCTACGTGCCACACAGCTCACGCCACATTGAAAATTCTGCACGAGCGATTCGAGGGCACTGTCATCTCACGTGGAGATGATGTGAACTGGCCACCGAGATCGTGGGATTTGACTCCGTTAGACTTTTCCACACAGCCACAAACGACAGCAGCCCTCAAAGCCAACATAACCCATGCCATTATTCAAATTCTGCCTGTCATGGAAAATTGGATATTTTGGATGCGTGCCACCCAGATAAGCAGCGGTGGACATTTGAACGATGTTATATTCCATACATAATGGCATCGATAGGCCTTCCAAACGAATAAAAAATGTCGATGATATCTCACACACACTTTGTTTTTTTTTTTTTAAGTTAAAGATAGGAAGCGCTTAATGAAAGACCCTTTAGAACGATTTGTCCAAACTTTCAAAATACGCTTCAGTTTCGGCGATCACCTCTTCATTGCAGCCATATCTCTTTCCGGCGGGTATTGGTTGTTTGCGAACAGGTAATAGGATCCATGTTTCATAAATTGTCGGTACTCACTTCGAACAGAGCTTCGGCATACCCGAGTATTCGTCCAAAATACTAACTAACCTCCTTGGGAATGAAATTTTTTTTTTTTAAATGTTTTTTTATTTTATTCAATATAGTCCCCTTTTAGCTTGATACACTTATTTCAGCGAATTTCCAACTTCTTGATCCCGTCCGAAAAGTAATTTTCCGGAAGGTTTGCAAAATACTCCTCCGTGGCGTCGATGATTTCCTCGCGTGACCTGAATTTTTTATTGATGAGCCATCTTTTGATGTTTGGGAAGAGATAATAGTCCGAGGGAGTAAAATCGGGCGAATACAGTGGATGTGACAGCAATTGGAGCCGTAAGTCATTGATTTTAGCCGTGATTGCAATGCTCTTGTGCGCCGGCGCATTGTCTTGCAAAAACAAATTTTTTTTTTCGCTTCATGTGAGGCCGTTTTGCAGCGATTTCAGCATGCAATCGCTCCAATAATTCACAGTAATACTCGCTGTTTATGGTTTTTTCTTTTTCGAGGTAGTCCACGAAGAGTATGCCACGACAATCCCAGAAAACCGACGCCATAACCTTTCTGACCCATCGAGCCTCCTTCGGCCGCTTCGGAGCACTCGTACCGACTTCAGTCCATTCTGTTCTCTGGTGTGTAATAGTGGATCCAAGTCTCATCAACAGTTACCAATCGCCGCCAAAAGTCCGCCCGATTCCGCATCAGCAAGTCCAGACACTCTCGCGTTCGTGTTTTTGGTCAGGAGTGAGCATGCGCGGAACCCAGCGCAGGATAACTTTTTCATATGCAGAATATTGCCAAAATATGGCGTGTGCGCTCAGTATTAATCTTTGTGGTATCTGCTAGCTCGCACACCTTCACTTTCCGGTCAGCCATCACCATTTCATGTATTTTTTTGACATTGTCCTCTGTAACCGCATCGGAGGGCCTGCCGCTGCGGACTTGATCGGTAGTGGAGTTGCGGCCACCACGAAACTCTCGAAACCAATATTTGACGGTGTAATCTGACGGAGCATTAGCCCCATAATATTTATTCAACTTTTCTTTTGTTTCATTCGCTGTTTTGCCTCTCAAAAAATAATGTTTTATGAGAGAACGAAAATCGTTTTTGTTCATACTCAACATGATGACAAACACGTCAACGACAATCGGCTGTCAAAACAAAACTAAAGACAGTATCGCACTGAAATTGGGCATGTCTGCTAAATATGAACGGACTTCAAAGCACCATAACCTTTTTTGCAGTAGCAGCGCATTCTGGCGGTCAAGGAGGTTACTTTTCACCCCACCTAGTATAATGTAAACTATTTCACCCCCTTTCGCTTTATGGTTGTTCAAAACGATTTTGTTGATTGACGATGTTCAGCATCATTTGTGTCTGTACGACCGCGTCTGTAAACCAACGGCAAATGGTTGCTTTCGACATAGGACATTTCTTACAACACTTTCCAAGCCATTATTGAGTTTTAACGGTATTTCTTCCCATTAAAGAACAGTGTTTTATTAACGTACGTCATCAAATTTTTACACATATCGTATGAAGGTTGGAACTCCCTGCGAATGGACCTGTTATTAGAGTCACAATCTATGTGTCAGTCTCTTTCGAACCACATGGTATAATACTGTTACTTGAACACACTCGTATAATCAATTTCAAGCAAATAAAACAGATTTTATATATTTACTACGAGGGCGGGTCAATAAGTCCGTGACTTTTGGAATAAAACACGGATTTTTTTATAAAAAAATAACTTTATTTTTCAACGTAGTCTCCCTTGAGCTCTATACACTTTGTCCAACGCTTCTCCAATTTTTTTATCCCTTCCAAAAAAAATGATTTGTCGAAGTCCTCAAAATAGGCCTTTGTTTGCGAGATGACTTCATCATTGGAGTGAAATCTTTTTCCACCAAGCCATTTCTTCAGGTTTGGGAACAAGAAGTAGTCGCTCGGAGCCAAATCTGGAGAATAGGGTGGATGAGGGAGCAATTCATAGCCCAATTCATGGATTTTTGCCATGGCAACTGCACATGTGTGCACCCTTGCATTGTCTTGGTGGAAAAGAACTTTTTCTTGGCCAAATGAGGTCGGTTTTTTTTAAAATCGTCATTGAATCGGTCCAATAAGTTGGCATAATATTCCCCATTGATTGTTCTTCCCTTTTGAAGGTAGTCAATGTGGATTATCCCGCGTGCATCCCAAAAAACAGTCGCCATAACTTTATTGGCTGACAAACCCACCTTGGCCTTCTTTGGCGCCGATTCACCTTTAGAAACCCACTGTTTTGACTGTTGTTTGTTCTCTGGTGTGTTGTGATGGATCCATGTTTCGTCCACGGTTACAAAACGGCGCAAAAACTCCTCCATATTGCGATTAAACAACGTCAAACCTTCCTGTGAAGTTGTTACACGATTTTCACTTTTTTTCCATTTTCTCCTCAAATTAGTGAGTAGTCTGATAAAAATAGCTGTCAAACACAAACTAACTGACGCAGCAAGTTTAAATTTTGACAGGAGTCAACTGACAGATGCCTGTTGACAGGAGCAGTGTTGCTGTTTCAGTAAAGAGGTCAGAAATTCAAAAAGTCACGGACTTATTGACCCGCCCTCGTATTAAATGCGATACGTAGAGATTTGTTTTTTGTTTTTTTTTAAATTAGAGCAAATTCGTAGAATGCATCTAATTTAATAGCCCATAAAGTTGCGTTCGGTTAATTTTGTTATTGTTTGGATTAACTTAATAAATAAATAAATAAATAATGAAACACAAATTCGAAACCATAACATGTTTTGTTTTTTTTTTTTGGGAAATTTCTATAACAAAGTGCGTTCAGAATATTTCCTTAATCACTTGTGTCACTGTGGAAGATTACTCAATTATGAATTGTATAATAAAATTATTTTGAATTTTATTGCTACAATAACTGATGGACAGCAGCTGACACTTAAAAAATTATCTCTTACTGTGTGAACATAAATTTTCTAAAATAACTTGTCATCAGGCTATGAGAAGTAAACTAAAAATATATGAATCACAAAACATATACGAGTATATATGTATATGTTATATTTTTTATATTTTTTTGTATATTGCACTTTTGAAATAAATTTTTAAATTAAAAAACATGAAAAGAAAAATGTATATGCTAATTAATAATAAAATAAACAATAAAACTTGTTGAAAGAAATCAGATTTTGATAAAATTATGAAATTAGATAAATACATAAAGGGTGCTTTTTCGACTGATAGATCTTCCGAAAGTAATAACCTGCTGGAATTTTTGACAGTTCCTTGATATTTATGGCCAGTATTGTTTGATCAAACATCACGAAAATCACCAGAAGCGTACTTCCGCATCACTTAAACTTATTCTGAAAATCACTCTTAAAAATTTGGTTATGCAGTAAATAAATTTCCTACAACATACCATAAATGCAGAGTATGACGCAAAGCCAACAACGAGTCAACGCAACGTGTTACAAAAGAAACTGTAGCCGCTTTGAATAAAAATATGGTGGAAGATCCGGAATTGTCCATTTGGCGTCGTTCGCAAAAGCATGGCCTTCGTTTGTCCACTGTGTGCAAAATTTTGTGAGTAAGTAACCCATAAGATGCAGCTGGTGCAGGAACTGAGGCCACAAGACTATGGCTTGCGACCGGAGCTCGCGATTCCGACTCTTGAGCAGCCGACCCTTATTTTAATCGAAAAACCGTGTTAAGCGACAAGTCTCACTATTAGGACAATGGGTTTGTGAATAAGTAAAATTCCCCTGAAAGGAAATAAATGCACGAGACAACTCCCAAGACTAAATTACATCTTCAATATAAGAGAGCACTATTCGATGAGGTCTTCACGATGCTGGCATCAGGTAATGGGCTACGTTGCCGGAAAATGATCAGTGATTATTTTTTCGAAAATATGGACGACAATGAGTGAAACCATTGATTTTCGAGTATTGAGAGCTTGATTTAACGACAACATTATATCGAATGGAGCGGTGAATTGGTACCCGATGTCGGGCGATTTGACGTCAATCGATTATTCCTTAGGCCTCGGAAGGTCCAACACCCGAAATATTAGCCGAAATTTGCATGGACAGGATGCGTTTCGTCAAAAACAGCCGAGGAAGCTATATGACCGAAATGGTGTCCAAAATATAATGCCATATACCGTTCTTCATAATGAGCTCCTGTCGTCATTATTTAAAAAAAATTTTACACTTCTTAAAAAAACACCATTTGCATATACAATATGTTATTCCTGCTTATTTGTTTTAAAGTTTTATTTTCTATTTAACTGTTATAATATTAAAATGAAAATTATAGAAGAGTGTAGCTAAAAATTTTATTATTAAAGGAAGGAATTTGGTTGGCCAAATAATGCAAAATTTTAGAAAAATGAAGATAAGTGCGTAAATGATCACATGAATGACATTATTTTGTTGGTGCACAAAGGAAACAAGTGGCTTGATTGGTAGTGAGATCTATCGGGAAAAACGATATCTACTCATAATTTAGTAGTTTTCGTTTGAAGTTAAACAAGGATTTCTCAAAACTATGCTGCTGTTAGTTAGATCCCTTGTGCTCTGACCCCCTCAATTTTAACAGAAACTGCAATCGTCCGCATATCTATTTTGACGAGAAGGAAGTCGATATAGTTTGAGTTTAAAAAAACTATTCGAAAAACTGATGAGTTTTTTTTTGTTAAGACAATAAATAAATAAATTTAAGTATTTTCTTTTAATTAATTTATTTGAATTGATTTCCAAAAAAAAAAAAATTGCGTTTGGCAGAATTATTTTGAAAAATTCATTTCTACTAAAAAAAAAACAAATAAAATTCCACTAAGACGTATTCGCCTTCAACCTTGATAACTTTTTGCAAGGCATCACGGCACCCATTCGACAAGTTTGTGAAACACCTTAACCTACTTCCAAAGATTGCTTATCGCAGAAATGGCCTCTTCTTTGCCCTGGGTTCAAGAAACGCTTCTCCTTCGTTGTATGTATGCCCACACAATTTAAATCACATTTAAATCAGGGCCAGTTTAATGTTTCTAGTCTTATATCCACTAGTGGAAGGGGACCTCAATCAACTTAGCGTCCGAAACTGGAGGCAGCTAGCTAAAGATTGAGCTGGCTGTTGGTTGAGGCCCAGGTCCACCCCGGACTGTAGCGCCACCTTAAGTAAGGCATGGGACATTGTATTGTTGGAAATTATTTAGGACACTAAAATATTTGTGTCAATTGTTCCATTTATTGGGACTAAATTTCCATGACCGGCCGAAGAAATACAACCCCAGAACATTACTGCCACGCCACCATAACTCTTGGTTTGCAGAAGCGGTGCATGTTTTTTACGAGATTCTTTTGGCATTCGTATCAACCTCTTTCTGATCCATGGAATTCGAATGAGCTTTCATTTGTTCGCAGAACTCGGTTCCAGAAGCCCAAAGGTTTCCTTAGATATTCTTTAGCAATATCTGCAGTCGCTTGATTTTGTTCTTGGGGGTTATGTATGTTATGATGCTTTCCTGACAGAATATGTGCCAACATGAGATGCAGCGAGCCTCCTGGGAATTGTTTGTTCACATTTGGTGTTAAGTCAAGATCCTTTACAAACTGCCGCAAAAGGTGTCTACCATCTTTTGGTGTACTTTTTCTTTTTCTGTCGGCGCGTGGTAAATGTTCCATAGAATTAGTTTGTTTGTATTTATGTTTTAATTCTGTACTGATTCGCGTAACAGACACGCCACAATTATTTATACCTGCTCTACGCTCAATTGCGCATTTTTATCCATATTTCTATTGAAAGGAGTCTAAAAGAAATAAACTTACATATAAATGACAGCGTGGACACTATGGACTTCGAGAGTCGTCAAAATATATTTGCCAACAAGTAAATCACACTGCTAATAAAAGCTGACCCGTTATTCCGAATAATACAACGCAACTGATCTAATTACTCTGTCAATCCATTGCCTGTTATTGCTTTGTTATCAAAGCCTAACACTGAATCAGAATCAACAACGGTAAAGCTTTGTCCGTCAGAAATTGTTTACAAAAAGCGCGATTTTGAAATGATGCTCTATACACTTGTAAAATTTGATGAATTGTCTTTATTAACCAAAGTATTCGCTATTCATTTCATTACATTTCCTGTAGAAATCTAAAACCTTTCGTGTAAAAACTAGAATTTCTTGGCAGCTGCTTCGTCCCTATATGATGTAATAGATGTGTTTTTTTTTTTGCATCTGTATTAGCGCTAAATTTTCAGAACCAAAAAAACGCCTATTGGCGTTAGCTATTAACGTTCGCATGATTTTCCAGCACTGGCATTTTATTTGTTCCAAAAGTGACACATTTTTTTCAGCGTTCCCATACAAGTTATCGCTATCTTGGAAAAATAGGTCTGGAAATATTGTTGCCAGTCGCGTTAACTCCGATAAATACGAGTATCTTGCATTAAGTTATTGCGTATAGGTTGAGTTGTAAGTGGAAATAAGATGTGATACAGATGCCGAAAAAACACTACCTAATGTCCCCGCAATAAAATGATCCAATGTTCATACAAAATTCTGCTGCAACTTGCAATTGGTTTTGAGCCTATTAAGCGAAGGTTCGATGCATGCCATGATCTAACGAATTCAATTCTTGCGCCAATTGAATTTTTTGAGCGATTAGACCAAGAACTTTGGCAAAAAGTTCCAAGTTGTAAGCGGACAACAACCAATTACAGTGGACTCTACTACAAATATATACTTCTCGACAACTGGTTTAGATACCTCCCCCTGATTTCGGCTCTTCTGGATAATTTTGTTCCGTACGTGCTGCAAATGTTACTGTTAGGTAATCATTACCAATTTTTAAAAAGATTCTAATCACCATAAATCCCTTTTTTCCCTTAATTTTCTTGGAATTTGCAATTTGTCCTTAACTACCCGCGACAAGTTGCTGAGAAAGGGTATAAATACAATACTTTGGAAGTTCAGTTGCTGATTCCATTCGCGGTGTGACTTGTTTGTCAGTTTTTGTGATTTGATTGAAAAAAAAGATCCCACAGGGATCGCCCCTATCTGTAATACTGTTCATAATAGCATTCAATACTGTTAGTAACATAGTTGACAGCGAAAAAATTATAG
Organism: Volucella bombylans; assembly: GCA_949129095.1. Lineage (NCBI taxonomy): Eukaryota > Metazoa > Arthropoda > Insecta > Diptera > Syrphidae > Volucella > Volucella bombylans. Next base: position 84,284,871 of record OX422143.1, on the reverse strand, counting down.
ATTACGTAATCTATGCGGACGATCTCATCATCATTGCAAAAATCACCAACATCAATCTAATGCAGGAAGCGTTGATTAGAATTTTTAACAAACTTATTGATTGGGCTGAAACATCGGGCGCGAAAATATCAACCCAAAAAAGCCAACAATTGCGTGTTTGCCGTAAAACAAGCTGTAAAAACTTTTCTTTAGACCTTGGTACATTAACACCAAAATGCGTTGCCACAATCAATATGTTAGGCCTTTATATAGACAAAACTTATAGATGGTCCTCTCACATCGAGCAATTGAAAAAACGACTTATAACGCGTCTTAGCATAGTAAAGTACTTTTGTAGCAAAATGAGCAAAGTGCACATCAATTCAATTCTTAATGTGATACGTTCAATAATTCTATCTAAAATCGACTGCGGTCTTCCAATTTTCGGATACTGTGCAAAGAGTGAATTAAACAAAATAAAAACTCCTCTAAACTCCTCAATTAGAATCGCGCTTGGTGCTTTTCGAACTACGCCAATACCTAATCTTCTTGCGAAGCTGGAGTCTTGCCGCTAGAGGAACGTAGAGACCTTCTTACTGCTAAACTCATTCCAAAACTGCTCATTTCACATGGTTCACCTATACAAAAAGACTTTCTTGCAACGATAAAACGTAAGACGAAACCTAAGTTGGAACATACCATCTACAAAGTTATTCAAATTGCAAAGGAACTCAACATTCCGTCCAAAATTTTAAAAACAAAGCAAGGGCGTTTTCCTACGTGTTCATTTAAGAATACCTGCGTCGATACCGAACTCTCATCCAAAACTTCACCCCAACCATTTCAGACAAATGTTTAACGAAAAGTACGACCACCTCTCCAAGCTTAATTTTAATTTTCTACATGCTGACGGTTCAGAAATTAATAACAGTATAGCCTACGCGATTGTCGACCAAAGTTTCAATACCGTACAAACGCGATGCATGAATCCCCCACAGTACCATATTTTCAGCCGAAGCAGCTGCAATTATAGGTGCAATCGAATACGCTGTACAAAGAAGAGGAAAATTCTGCATTTTTTCTGATAGCCTTTCCGTTCTTAACGCCGTACAAAATCTTAACAGCAGACTTTTACGTCACCAATCCGTAGGATTTACTAAACATAATTAGAAACTCGCAAAAAGAAAAATCTCTGAGAAATTTCGAAAAAATAGACAACTACTATTCCAAATTAACCCTTCACGCTCTCCAGTGCACCTGCCGTATACGCTAACTAGGCCAGAATCTACAGCAATTATAAGATTGAGACCCGCCTCACGCATATTCACATTATTGACAAAAATTCAACCAACAGACCCTGTTTGTTCTGCAACAACCCACAAAACATGACAATAGAACACATCTTGAACATCTGCCCAAACTTCCAACCAGCTGACCACAAAATCGACTACATAAATATAAGCAAGAACCCCAACCTTGATAATTTTTTTAGAATAATAGAATTCCTCAAAAAATTAAACTTATTGTGTAAAATATAAATATAATTAACAAAAAATAATGTATAAAACAACTTACAACAATTTGTATACCCCATCTACATAAATATTCATATGTAGGCTGATGGCTTAGTTGTTAATGCCTTTTTATGTAATATATTTTTTGTAATTTTACATTGCAATAAATAAATAAATAAATAAATAAATAAAAAATTATTTAAGCAGTATTTAGAAGTAAAAAAGTTAAAAATGGGATCTGGAGAGATGTTAAATCAAACGGAGATAAAAAAAACTTTAAAAGAATGCGCAAAGAGGGATATTCTGTCAACAGAATTGCAACACTTTTGAAGCGCAGTCGTACAGTTGTTTCAAACTACGGGAAAGGAAACAGAAAACTAAGGGGCACAGATTCGTACCTGGACGAAAATATAGCTTAACACCAGCAAATCGACGATCCCTACTAAGAGCAGCGACAAATTCTACAGCAACGACCAGGAAAATTGCAATATCCGCAGGGATTTCGAATGTGGACAGAAAACTAAGGACTTCCATTGTAGATCAGGTGAACAACTGAGTTATGTCGTACACCAAAGAAAGAACCGATAGTTGCAAAGTAATGACCACCTTTCTTGGGATTCGTAGGGAATACGACACATTCGCTTATTTGAAATAAGGAAAAACGATTACTTGCAAAGTTACTGGACATATCCAACAAGCAATCTATGAAAAAAGTCTTTTTATACCAAAGAAAAAAAGCGCTTTTTCACTACAAACAATGCCCGGTTCACGCATCGCAATAGTGGAATTGAACTTATTGAGCTACGAATTGTTTCCGCATCCAACGTATTCGACATATTCAGCCCCTTGCGACTATTTTCTATTCCCAGCCCTGAAGAAATGGCTAGAAGGTAAGAGTTGCGCATCAAATAAACAAGTTTTCGCCGGTACAGAGACCTATTTTGTAGTCATATTACTCATATTCATATTACTTGGAAGACTTAAAAAATCGCGCATCGATGCGCTTAGTGTATGGAACTAAATGGAATTGATGTCGAAAGATGAATTCGATTTACTGCCGAAAAAACAGGATCTCTATATAGATATCTCCTACTAAAACCGGTTGACATTTACACTATCCTCTTTAATAATGCAATTGTCTAGCGCAATAGAAGACACCGATGGTCTTGCAGCATGACTTTGATTTCAGAAGTCAGAAATTATTATTTTTAGGGCCTCTAGGGATACCAGAAAGAATTGGCGAAAATGTTCGATCATTGGATACCTTGGGGTTTGACTAGATCAATATCAATATTTCAACATATGTAAATGCTGTTCTTGTTTTATTATAGCGATTATAGGATCCCCGTCCAATTATCACGGCTTTTTCCATTAATGATGCTGTCTAATAAAAAGCAGGGGCAGAGCAAAAATAACATTACGATAACAATGGTTTTCAGAACTTAACGCCTCTGAAGGTTGCTACGATTTCACCAGTTACAAGCTGTCAGTTATATGTCCTGTTGGTGGCAGGACCACCGGTAGTCCATACGGATTTCGGTCCGGGCCTGACTTGTTGAGGTTGCAATAAGTGATGGGTGCTATGATTCTAAAATCAGCAAGAGGCTTTAGATCGTCATCGACTCATGCCAAGGATGGAACTTGTGCCTCCAACACAGTTCCGATTTGGTATTCATAATACATGCAAGCGATGGAAAGGTGTATCCTTTCTCCCATGGATGTCTTCACAGACAGAAGTTCACGTAAAACACTAGAGACATTTAAAGCCATAACAATTCGAGGGTGAAGGTAATCTATTCTAGCATTTGGATTGCCGAAAAGATTCGGTTATCTGAGAGTGCTGGCTTATAAAGCACATCAGAATTGAAATACATACAATTCTATACTTACACGGTCTTGTACCGTACCGTCGCCATTAAGCAGAAACAAATACTCATTGCAAGGACTTCGATGAACAACCTGATCTCCGGAGCTTTTTACGCCAATTATATGTTTCATGAGAGTGTGCGATTTAACGGCTTCGTTCCCCCAGATGCGTTTCTTTATTTTAATAACAAAGGACTGTCCACTTTGGTCAGGGGAGTGAATGACGATAAAGACGTCGCATATGGTAGTGCGGAGCGTCCCCGTTTCAGTATGTAGGTTGGGAGGTGAGACATGAAGTTTGTTGCTCTGCAACCTCCAGAATTTTGGTGGCTTAGAGAAGCAAACGCAAATTCCTCCGCTCCGAAAAAAACTGTTTTTTTTAATTATTATATTATTTAAAGGATATTTTCGTTTTTGTTACAAATTTACGAGAACGTAAGATATGTGAAAAACTTTAAAAAAAAACTTAAGAATAGTGCAAAAACTCCGGTCGGTATTTCAAAATGCAGGCTCCACATAAATTAAGAAATTTGGTGTTGGAACGATTACACGAAAATGGCGAAAAAGAACAGAAAGTAAGCATTTCAATCGCGGATTAAATAAATAGGAGGAAGCGATTCGACGGAAAAACTTATATTCTTAAGATTTCTGCACAGTGAAAAGAAAAACTAAAAAGCAATCAAATCGCTGAAACGTATTAAATAAGAGCGGGAAACCTCCCAAAAGGAGCAACTAAATTTAAGATAGAAAAAGTTCTTGAAGAAGAATTCTTGCGCAGTACGATTCCCTCGGCTGTCGCGCAAGAGGAAAAGTAAAAAAAGTGAATCGATGCGTGGAGTCGGGCGAGATCACTGTATTCGAATACACTGTCCGAAGTATTAGCCATAATCGGAGATCTTGGAATTTAATGGCTCAAGATTTCGTGCAATAAAATGATGAGAGGCGATCGGATGTCTAATCAGTGTAAGGAGAGCTTTCTTCTTCCACTGTACTCGTATAAAGGCAAAGGCGACACTAGAAATCCCAATAACTATTGTACCAATCAATAAAACTAATCTCGCATACAATGAAAACATATGAAAAGTTGTTAAAAGTTGACCACGAAATATTATTAAACTCAATGGCTACTTATGCGGGTTTATGGAAGGCAGGTCGACATATGGCGCAATTTAAAGCTTACGGATAATGAGGGGAAAAAATCGCGAGGCCTCAAGGATCTGCATATCATCTTAATCGACTTGGAAAAAGTGTTGGACAGAGCTGTATGCGATTAAAATGTACCCGTGACGTACATAAATAAAAATGATATGCGATATGTACGATGATGTTGAAACAAAAGTTCGATATACAGCGGGAATACGCGGATAACACGAAATTCAAGTAGGAGTACACCAAGGCAGTGTACATAGTCCCATGCTTTTTAATTCCATGCAAGATTTTCTATTGAAGCAGCACATCAACGAGTCTGGAACAATTTATCTTCTTTTCGCTGAAGGAAGTGCTATTACAGGGAAGGACGTGACAGCCCTTTAAGCAGCTCTGAATAATGAGAGTAAAGCGCAGAAAATTACGGATTATGTACTAACACTAAGTATCTGAATTCCCATTTCTTTGAACACGCAAATTTCTAACTCGTTAACCACTAAGGAAATTGCGATGACAATGTCTCATATAGAGTCAGAGTAGAAGGTTTCCACATAAAGAAATCAATATTAGAGCAATTTCAGGCACAGATGGTTTTGCCATGTTCAACGAAGGTCGTTACAAGTAACAGTCGAGGTTCAAATAAGAGGCAAAAAAAAAAAACTGAATAAATCAAATGCAAAAACCAAATGATCTAAAATATTGCGACCTGAAAAACAGCTCTAAAGTCCGTACAAGCGGCGTAGTAGCCCTTCAGAAAGAAATGCGCAACTAAGTTCTCACTGTTTGTCAATAGATGCCTCCAGCAGTAAGTGCTGGTCGATTTTGACCTATCCAAAAAGTCATGCACCAAGCTTAAACATATGGTAAACAAACCGTTTTGAGACATTAGTGATTTTGTTTTGGCGGCATATACTTTTGGTTGTGTGAAAATGTCTGATTTTGTGCCAAATAATCGTCATTTGCGGGATGTGTTGATTTTCTTCTTTCATTCGAAGAAATCGGCGGCTGAAGCGCATCGAGAGCTCCAAAAAGCTTACGGAAATGGTGCTACGGAAAGTAGTTGGTTCCGTCGCTTCAAAGACGGTGACTTCGATATTGACGACCGTCCGCGGGAAGGAAGACCAACATCTTTCGAAGACGCTGAATTGGAGGCATTGCTCGATGAGGATCCATCATCATCACTGGGGAAAAACGGTCACAACACGAGCCACGAAAAACTGATTCTACAGCATGACAACGCTCGGCCTCACGTGAAAACCTACCAGGAAACGCTCAAATGGGAAGTCCTATCCCACCCGGTATATTTTCCAGATATTGCGCCGTCCGATGACACATGGTTGATCAGTAGTTCCGCTCATATGAAGACATCAAAAAATGTCGTGATTCGTGGATAGCCTCAAAAGATGAACACTTTTACAGTAACGGTATTCGAGTTCTGCCAGAAAGATGGGAAAAAGTTGTAGCTCGCGATGGGCAATACTTTGAATGATACATTTGTAACCATTTTTTCACAATAAAGTTGCATTTTCATCAAAAATAATTTAGTTGCGCACCTAATATGTACGATATTATTAAATGTAATTAATTATACGTGCTACATATTTAAACGGTTAATAAAAGCAGAAGAATATTTTCATCGGAATACAGGTCACATTTTTTTAATAAAAAAAGAAAAAAAAAAACTTTTTAGGTCAGAAGAAGACGATCCTTTCCCTTTCCAATTCTATAATTGCCGATTTCATTTTGTGTCATTTGTATTTATTTTGAATTATTAATCTCAGAGGTACTCGTAAATGCTAAATTAAAGCTAATAAGCTTTTCCGGTAACTTTGTGCGTCACAAAAACAAAACAAAAAAATTGAATTGCCTATAGCTTAGCTCGTTCAAGGCTCGTGTAGGCGTGGAGGTATTTTACAAAGTCCCATTCTATTATTTACGCGGAAAACCAAAACTCATGACACATTTCCTTGATGGTTCGTCTATAGCTCATAAAATTCGTTATGGCCAATAAAATATCAAACATGATCAAACAAACTTGTGAGCATCCCTTGAATTAATCATAAGAAATTTAGAGCTGCGTTAAAAATGTCACAAATTAGCAATAAAATAAAAGAAAATATTATTTTTCTTAAAACAAAAACAGAAAATTACGCGAAATTATTACGAAAAAATTTCTTTAAAAACATTAAGTATAATACTCATATTCTTAAATTAAAAACAGTTTTTTTACATTTCTATTTAAATTATATTTCAATGTTAAATACATCAAAAGTGATTTTTAACCATACAGTAGACGCTCAGAAATCTAAAGATGATTTTGGTTTGCACGTAACGTTCTGAAATCTAAAGATTTGTCTTTAGATTTCTGAAAGTATTTTATTTTTAACTATGGATTGTATTTTTGAAAGATTTTGATCACAATAATTGTCTTATGGATTATTTTAGTCCATTATGTTCACTAAATTTTATTCATTATTATTTTGTGAGTATAAAGCTTATGAGTTACATAATATGTATTGCCGTAACATTGCGATGTACCTCTGATTGACCGGAATACGTCAAATATGTCTGGAAGACTTCCAGCAATAAAATTTGTAAAACTTCGGTTGATCATCTATGTAAATTATGAAAATTTAAAGCAGACAGTGCACCCTTAATAAAAGGTCATAAAACAATAAAAACACACATGGTCAAGCGAAGAGTACCACGGACGAAACGATGGCAACGGTACCTGCGGCCAACATCCGTGAAATGTACGGCTGCGTTGTGCACAATTGCAGTTGTTACCAGCAGTTATCGAACAAAGTTGAATTGATTGTTTTTGTTCAAATTGTCATCTCGAAAACAAAAAAAAAGATAGACTCTTCAAGAAAAAGTACAGGTGTTGAAAAAATTAGATAGTGGTGTTCGTGCAAATGGTGTTGCATTGGATTTTGGTGTAACAGAAGTAGCAATTTCACAAATGAAAGAACAACGGGAATAGGTAAATGCCACGGTTTCACAAACGTTTCAAGAAGCTAAAAAGAGAACTTTGCACAAAGCCGAATATTAAGATTTGGAAACCAAACCGTACGAAAGGTTTTGCAAACAAAGAGAAAGAAAATACCCAATAAGTGGACCCATATTGAAAGCGAAGGCAATGGATAAATTTTCGAAATTATATCCGGACAAAAGTAGAAGTAGTTTTAGTGCAAGTGACGGATGGCTCAGTAAATTTAAGCGCAGGCATGGAATGCGATTTTTAAAAGTATGTGGGGTATTCGGTCATGCACTTCGTGGAAAAATTAATGAAACGCAACTAAAGCATGGCCAAATTTACTGGCCTCTTCTATCGTTTGATTCATGACAAAATGTATGTTGCTTCATGCGAAAAATCTGCGCCAGGCAGAAAGATTCGAAAAGAACGAATCACGTTTATGTTGTGCGCAGCTAGGCCACGCTGTTTTGTTAATTTTGATAATGCGTTAGGCTATGACAATTCTGTGAACGCTTGGATGACTTCAAATATCTTTTGCAATTGGTTTCATTGTACTTTCATAAAAGAAGTATGACATTTCAGCGCAGAAAACAATTTTCTGCCGAAAGCAATTTTTTTGTTGGACAATTGCAGCGCCAACACACCGATCGATTTATTACGTTCCAAGCATGGAAACATTATTGCAATGCTTTTTCCACCGAATGTAACAGCTGTTATCCAACCAATGGATCAAAATCCAATAGACATTACAAAACTGAATTATCGAAATAAGTTATTGGCTCACATCGTTGCGCAGGAAGAAATTTCGGTTTACGATATGCTAAAGAGTCACAGTATTCGCGATGCAATATTTCTTCTAAAATTGGCTTGGGACGAATTGCCAGAGAGCGTTATTTAAAAATCTGGAAAAAAAATTTTTTGAATTGGGACGATGAAGAATACGATAGCGAAGATGATCTGCCACTATCCGCACTGTTACCATCTACTGATACTTATAGTAAAATTATTCAAGAAACAAAAAACTTGCTCTCAAGAATTGCAATCGATTGTGAAATATCAACTGATGAAATCGAAGAATGGAACACCGATATACTAGATGAAAATGCAATGGACACCGATACGGACAACGACGAAGACGTCAACGAAGAAATTGGAAATTCTATTGTGCATTACGCTGATGCATTAAATGCAGTGAATACATTGGTCAAGTGGAGCGAAATTCACAATAATTTAACTAATACTCGTAAACATATGTCAAATTTTATCGAGTTACGATCAGACATTGTAAAAACTCATCTTGTAAATGAACCGAAACAAATGATGCATGAACGTTATTTTAATAAATAAAAACCTTAATTTGAATGTACAAAGTTTACATACGAGTATTATTGATTTTTTTAAGAAATTACGATACTTTTGAAAAACGTCCAGAAATCTAAAGAATTCACAAATCTAAAGAATTCACAAATCTAAAGTAGCTGAAATACAAACTACTTTAGATTTCTGAGCGTCCACTGTTTAACAAAATGAATTTTTGGAAAGTTTGCTAATGATCAATAATTGTAGAATTATTTCGGAAGACAAGACAACGTCTGACAGTGTCTAATGTGAATATATATATAACACGATTCGGCACAAGCTTCATTAGAAGTCCAAATATCTATGACTAACATAATTTGTCCTGACATCGTCTTTGTTGAATTTTTTTTTTATTTATTTATTAATTTCAAAAATATAAAATCTAAGAAATGAATAGATAAAATATATCAAAATCCCTAGCGTTGTGAGTTTGTACGTAAGCAATGAGCGTAGCAAATGACATACATTCTCGTATATACATACGAGTATGTGCAATTGTATCTGAGCCGTACGGCGTAAATCAGAATACGTATATCGAATTTATTTTTTGCTTTCACAAAACACAAAACATAAAAGTATATTGCGAAAACATTTCAAAACAAATTACGAGATTTAGTGACAATGTTTGTCCTTTTTTTTAATAGACGAACATTTTGAATAAGAAAGGCTTGCAAGTATATTGACCTTAGGTGGTCGTGTCGTTATTGGTAGTGGTCGTTTCTTTCCATGATTCACAGTGTTGACCCATTTTCTTTTTTGTTTAAAAAAAAGAAAAAAAAAGAAAGGAAAACCAACCCAAATGTTTATATAATACAAATATAAACATTTTTCCTCGAATTTCTACAATAAATAATGTCAGAAAAGAAAACAAAAGTCTAACATAAACATTTAGCTGGATGATAAATTGCCACAAATTGTGGTGGAGACAGATGGAAACAACAATCGGATAAGTTGAGCCAAAGTGTTCTCATAAAATTTAATTGTAAAATTAAATTGTAAATATGTAACGTCAACGATATTCTAAGTTTAGAATCTTCATTATTTATTTATTTTTCATTTTTTTTTTCAAATTTTTATATCGAGGTGATACAGGGTGGGTATGTATTTGTTACTGTTGAAATATTATAAAACGGGACTAGGACTCCTAATACTATAAGTCTTAAAAGCTGCGGGTTAAACCATAACTAAACTGATTTAAAGCAACCTTTCTACCTGATGAATGTTCTCATATAGGCATAGGGCCAGAAGACTTATTCCTTATATGATAATTGAACACAATATAGAGACAGTTCTTTCGAAAAATTATAGTTTCGGCAATAAGGCTGCTTGCGCAAGCAAATATGGGATATACCACTATGGCAGTTATTAAGGTTTCTCTCAAGAGTATGGATGGTAAAAATATCTCGGGCAAGCTTAAGAACCTTACAAGTTAGAACCTACTTTACTTACTTCAGGTGGTGCTTCAGTCCGGGCTGGACCTGAGCCTCAAGCAACATATTTCTTAAGAGTGATGTTGTTCATTCGCTTTTCATATTATTGCCATAGTTATAGCCATTTTGATCGTACCATTCTTCTTCTAGAAATCTTGTATTGGGTTGTACCACATGATTTTCGCTCAGTCGGAAATAAGAAATTCTCGAGTGCACATCTGTGCCAGAACGTTAAATTTTCTCTTTTTATAAAATAAAGTGATACGTGTTCTTGGCGTGTGAGAATTTTAGGGTTCGTTACAAGTATTGTTATTTTGTTTCTAGGAATTGTCAACAATGCTGTAGATAGTTCAAATTCGAACCCTCTTCCTTTACGAATTTAAAATGGGACATAATGCGTCATTGGCAATGAGGATGTAGCGGTAAACGAACGCACTATACGACGTTGGTTTGGAAAATTCCGTTCAGGAGATTTCAGCCTCGAAAATGAAACACGTGCGAAGCCGGACACGTTAGTTGACAACGATGTTTTAAGAGCAACTGTGGATGCGGACCCAAAAAAAATCGGTGCAGGAAATTTCACAAAGCATGGGAGTATCCCCAATGACAATAAGTCGACAACTTTCTCTAATAGGAAAGGTAAAGAAACTCGATAAGTGGGTACCCCATGAACTGAACGAATCCCAAAAACTACGGCGCCTGGAAATCTGCGCATCGCTTACATTAAGGGGTTACATACGTTTCTCCGCTCAAAAACGGAGCGTATTTCGCTACGATATTAAATTAATTTAAAAAAAGTAAAATATGCATTGCGTAAAGTATTCCTTGACGAATACAAAACTTTATTGGCAATTGAAGAAAAACAGTTATAAAGTATATATTTTGCCCATCTCCGGGGCAGTACCAGGAATATCTCTGGTAGGTTTCATTTGAAACAAAAAAAAAAAAAAAACTGTTAAAGTAGATGGATAGAACTAGTCATAGCCGTTTTCAAATATTTTAATTTTTAACAAAATGGCAGCTTTTTTAACGTACGAGGCTATTTTTGACTAAAAAACGAGTCACATTTTTATTTATAACAAATCTAAAAATTAAGATATCAAAAAAATCCTATGTAGGGGACTAGATAATGGCATTAAGAATATCCGTGCGAAATGGCATGCAAATCGGTCGAGTGGTTCAAGAGATATTTCTGGTACCGACTCGGAAAACACTGTTTCGAGAAAAACGCAAGCGAAATGCAAAATCTGCAGTGAGTCTTGCCTGCGTGGCTTCGAAAACAAAACTGAAACTGTGCTCAGTAGTGCCTTCTGGAATATTCTTATACAAGGTTTAAATTTGAAAAATTCTTGCGGCATTTGAATTGCAAAAGAATATAGAATTTTTTCATGCAAAAAAATCGATTTTTTTGAGCGGAGAAACGTATGCAACATAACCCCTTAAGATACAAAACTTAACCGTTTTTGTACCGGATCGTGACCTGTGATAAAAAGTGGATACTGTATGACAATCGTAAAAGATTTGGGCAGTGGTTGGATGCAGATGAAAAACCAAAATACACCCCCAAACTTGGTCTTCACCCAGAAACGGTTATGGTGACAATCTGGTGGACATCGAAAGGACCAATCCACTTTTCATTTCTTCAACCAGGGTAAACGATAAATGCAGTCAAATATTGTGAGGAAATCGACATATTGCATGTCAAATTGTCTGAAAAGCAACCTGCGTTGGTTAATAGGCATGGTCCGATCCTTTCGCATGACAATGCTAGACCCCATACCTCACAAGTAACGGTGCAAAAACTGTTTCAGTTGGGATTTGAGATTCTTCCGCATCCACCGTGCTCTCCTGATATTTCCCCAATCCATCTTTTCCGCAATCTGGATTCATTTCGTCGGCAGAAGGTCTTCCGGAACCGAGCAGAGGCCTTTGAAAATTTCTACGAAGAAGGAATATTTGACCTTGTATCACGTTGGAAGAATGTCATAGATGCCAACGGATCTATTTTGATTGAATAAAAATTTACGGAAAAATAATATTGGCTTTTAAATATTTACTATCAAATTGGACTACAAACAGTAAACAAAATTCGACGAACCAGAGCCTGGTACAGTGCTTTCTTTATGATCCGTGAGAGAGACTTATTTCTCAATTGCCTCTTTCGGGAAATAGTGATTGGCAAGAAAATTTCTTCGCCTTGATTTCTACGTTTCTTTCATGCGTTCGTATGGTGCCGATGGTGCTTCTTGCTGTCAAAAGCATACATACTATATATGTTACTTATTTTGCCCCAATTTACTACTGAACTAGTTCTTCAGTGGCATCTCGTTGATTTCTTCCAATAATGTCAATATCCGTATGCTAGTAATTGTAGAGACTTTTGAAATGTTCTAGTTGTGGAATTGGCCTGTAAAATTAACACAATTCATTCCGGTATGTTATTGAAAAAATCGCATAACAGCTCGTGGACGTTCCGATTTTTATTTTTTATTTTTTTTTTGTATCAAATGCCCCTTTCCTTTTCTTTCTAAGAAGCTGATGTTGCCTCCATCTACTTGTTCTTAAGAGTTTTTGAGTACTATAGTTCTTTTTCTTCATTTTCGAGCTGCATACAGTTCCCGTGAAACCCACGGGTATTATGGTGGTGGTCGGGAAACTAGCATATACATATGTACGTGCGACTTCTCTTATATGGGATGCGAAAAACGGCAGCAGGCTCTCCGATAAGAAACGGGAATAAAAACTGAATATAATTCGCTAAACCTACTTCCCTATCGTCACTCTAATATGTATGAAGAAGAAGTATGCTTGATGAAAGGAACCTCAGCTTCGTTTACCCAATCCACAAGGCAGGAGACCCTTTAAACTGAGCCAACTATAGACACATCAGTCTGATTGGCGTGGTTTTAACCAAAGTGCCCGCAACTGTATAAATATTAACACTACGGCAGATATTGAAGAAAGCCCAAGAAGTCCACCTTTTTATCGAATTCAAAGCCCCAAATGGCTTGTAGAGACAATGAGGGTCATATTTTCGTTTTGGCATCTCTGTCAGTTTAAACAGAATGAGCTGCTCCGTTAAGGCAGAACATCGACAAATTAAACAGAATGTCCCAATAGACAGCTGTATACATCCCAGTCCTACTCTGGGATGGAAGCATGAACATTAATGAAGGCGGATGAATATAGTTGGTCGTTTTGAACGAACTATTCTCCGAGTGAGTTTTGGTCCTGTTTAGGCTTTGGAAGAGAAGACATAACACCGAACTCAACGACCTGGTCAGAAAAGTACTAAGATAGCTAGGACAAATGGATATTAATGTTCTGACCCAAGGAGTTTTCCATTCCTATACGGAAGAACAACGGAATAGATAAAGACCTCGTCATAGCCGGCGCGCACAAGTGGAAGTGGATTTCAACTTACTTTAGACAAACAATTTTACAAAGTTGGCCATTGTCCGCTCTAACTGCTGTGGTTAATTGATTGACTCCACTCCGGACTGTAGTTCAATCTAAACAAGGAAGTAAATTTCCATTACCGAAAAAAGGGATACGCGATTCTTATCCTGGTAATAGAATGGATACATTCTGCACAATATTAGTAAGAGTTTGGATTGCAAAATGTTTGTATCGTCTACTCGTCTACGGCTTCGACTGATAGAGAACAGGAAGTGTAACTTAATATACAAAACTAGGATCTGGAAAATCTTTGTGTTGTATGAAGAACCTTAAGGGGTGTTATACGTAGTTAGAATTTTCAAAAAATAGATTTTTTATATTTGTACATTACAAATTTTTGTATCTTCGTAAAATATATTTTATCTGACTTTCAAATCGATCCGGTATGTACTATTCGAGATAAACGCATATTTCTAAGGACTTCTCGGACTGCTAAAACAGTAGGCGGAGCACAAATCGGAGTAGCAGCTGCTCTGATCTTTTTTTGCGTTTATTCCAGGTGTCCCCTTATGAATAGTCGGTTTTATTCCTGATGAACTAACTCGAGTTATTTCCTGTGAACATCATTTCAAACAGTTCTGCCACGCTGTACAATCGAGTGTTAAGTTTTAACTTGCTGTTCAAGGTTTTGTGTTTTTCAATTAAATTGACTTTCTGAATTAAATGCCACGCAAGCGTAGTAGAAAGGAAGGAGCAACTCAAAAAGTGTACTTATCACGATCTAAAACAAAAAAAAAATATATTTAATCCAAAAACAGCTGAAAGTAGTTTTGGTGCGTCCGCGAAAAAATTCAAACTACAAAAGGTGATTTTAGTTCCCTGTGATTCTTTTATTGAACATAGAATTTTGAACTTTATAACAGTGTTTACGGCAATATACGATTTTGTAAAGTGTAAAACTTGTGACAGAGAAATAAGATTTGAAACAGCTTCACAACGAGGTTTTGGTTTTAAAATCGTTTTGCTATGTGATAAGTGTGAGCCAGAGGATTTATATTTGCGCTGAGAATTCTTGGAATAAGATTGAAAGGTGCAACTAAATTCTGTGGATTGATGGACATGCCGGCTTGCTTGACACAAAATACTTATGACTTGATTATTGAAACAATTTATTCTTGTGTGAGAGTAGCCACCAAAAAACTTTTCGAAAAAGCTTGTGAAGAATTAACTGTAGAGTAAGTTAGGGTAATATAGAATACCCCTGTTCCTCCGTAAATTCTTCAGCGACATCTCTTTTCCCATAGTCACATCTTAGGTTACCTACTGAAAATGTTTAAGCAATCTAGTGCTCAATTTCAAATAGCTGTCAAACTGACAATAGGAAAAATTCAAAAGTAAAATTCGTTGCAACCATAACTTTTTGAGGTGTGAACTTTTTATTTGAAAAAATAAAACACATTAGTTTCCTTCGATCGAAGTAAAACGGTGTAGATCGTAAGTAGTGTAATTGTACGAGTATTTACGTCTGTTGCTGGTTGTGTGATAAAATACATAAACAGAAGGTAACTTCATTTCTTAAAAGAGTAAAATGTTGGCAATATGGAATACAAAGGTATAGGTTAAATGGAATAATATTCCATATTATCAGCATTTTCCTTTTATGACGGCAGAAACTAAAAGCCAACATTTTTATGCTGTAGATGGCCAAAAAGACTCAAAGTGGAGCAAAGCGTAAACAATGGAAACCAGAGGACATGGAAATGGGTTATCTTAAAGCTTGAAAAGCATTCAATGTCCCCAGCGGAACTCTATTTAGATTGGCCACTCCTGCGAAAACTCCAATCGAATCATCATACATTCCTCTTGGAAGAAAACCCATCTTCACAAATGGCATGGAGTCTGAGCTCGTTTAATATGTCAAAGAGATGGAATCGCGTTACTTTGGGTTGACCCAATCAGATGTCAGGTCTCTGGCTTTTCAATTGGCAATGAGTAATAACATTCCAAACAAATTTTCGATTTTAAAGCAATGTGTTGGACGTGATTGGCTCAAAGCTTTTTTAAAAAGGCATGGACAAGAGCTCTCAATCCGGACACCGAGAGGTACGTCTATTGATAGAGCCGCTGGGTTTACTAGAACGAATGCATATCTTTTTTTTGAGCTTCTAAGTACAACAATCGGTATAATTTTCCGCCAGATCGGATATATCACCTTGATCAAAAAGTTCCGGGAATAACCACCGTGTGGCGCTCCCATTCTTCCGATTTGAGTTCGGTTTTTTTTTTTGTTACTCGTAAGTTGGTAAATCTGTTATTGACATCCACTCTAAATCTTAGCATTATAGCTTGATATTTGCAAAAGTTACGTAGCCAAGAGTACATCTAAATCTGTGTGTGTCGGCGACTTTTTACAATTTTAGAAATGGATTTAAATTTGCAACAAGGAACTTGTATTAAATTTCGTGTTTCGGCTATGATTCTCTAAAGAAAACGGTTGTTTCGAGCGGTTCAAAAGTGGTCGTGAGTCAATCGAAGACGATGAACGCAGTGGCAGACCATCGGCATCGAAAACCGACGAAAACATTGATGGAGTAAAAGAAATGTTGGTCAATAACCGCAAATTAACTATCAGAGAGATAGCGGAGGACTTGAACATTGCCTATGGATCCGTCCAAGACATTTTGGTTAATGATTTGGGTTTCCGTCGTGTAGCAGCAAAGTTGGTGCCAAAAGACCTCAATTTCATGCAAAAAAGAGACCGTGTTGACGTCGCAAAAGAGATGATTTGCGAGGCTGAATCCGATCCCAAATTCATCAATGATCCTTTATTACTGGAGACGGGACGTGGATTTATGAGTACGACACGCAATCCAGACATCAGGCAAGTGAATGGCGTCCACCAAATGAGGCGACACCAAAAAACTACGTCGTTTTCAGTCAAAAAAGAAGGCAATGCTCACGGTTTTCATGGATTACAACGGTGTAATGCATCATGAATTTTTGCCAGAAGGCCAGACAGTAAACAAAGAGTATTATTTGGGCGTTATGAGACGTTTGCGAGAAGCAATCCGCCGAAAGAGACCAGAATTGTGGGCAGAAAACTCGTGGATTTTGCACCATGATAACGCACTCTTCAAGTCAGGCCCGGACCGAGATCCGGGGGGCTCCTAACTCCCATGGTACCGTGATTTAAGTCCTAGTAGGGACTACCGGTGGTCCAGCCGCCAACAAGACCTATGACCGGCAACTTGTGACTGATCGAATCGTAACAACCTTCGGTAGCGTCATCTGAAGATGATGACAATAAGACCAGTACTTTGCTCTGCCCCCGTTCATTATTAGACAACGTCATTAAAAGGCGAAGCCTCGATAATTCTGCGGGGGCCCGCACTGATGGACAGAACGTCTCTCGATTTGCGTGGACACCTGCCTTTACGGCCTTATTCCACGGGATGCCCATACATCCATGGGAGCAAGGATACGCCTTGCCATCGCTCACCAAACATTTTCACTGTTTCAGATACCAATTCGGAACTGTGTTGCCGGCACAAGTTCCACCCTTGGTATGAGTCGAGGCCGACCTAAAACCTCTTATTGCTCTTAGGGTCGCAGCACCCAGTACTTATTGCAACTCTACATTGGGTCAAACCAAGGGAACACCCAAGGGAAAAACCAAGGTAAGACTCTTCCCGCGATTTTGGGTTTAAACCACAGCCACCATGACGCTCCCACAAGGGGGCCTACCTCTAACAAGTCAGGCCCGGACCGAGATCCGGGGGGCTCCTGGCTCCCATGGTACCGTGATTTAAGTCCTGGTAGGGACTACCGGTGGTCCAGCCGCCAACAAGACCTATGACCGGCAACTTGTGACTGATCGAATCGTAGCAACCTTCGGTAGCGTCATCTGAAGATGTTTACGATAAGACCTTGATAATTGGGCGGGGGCCCGCACTGATGGACATACCGAAAACCGAATATAAAAAATTTTCCGTCGTCAAGCGCTGGCCGGTTTTTCGATAGTTTAGAGTAAACAGCCAAAAATATTGGCCACCAAAGGAAAACGGCAGATTTGTATTCTGACATCTGCTGAAAGGGGATCCCTTATAACGCTGGTAATAGCTATGAGTGCCAGCGAACAATTCGTGCCGCCACTTTTCATTTTTCTTAGGGAAGAACGAAAATGTCCAATTAATGAAGAGTGCTCCCCCTTGTTCAATTGCTGCATTTCATCCTTCTGGATAAATTCAACTTCATCTTTTTACAAAATGGTTTCAGCATTTCGTTAAAAAAGTAAAACCGTCAGAGGATTCACCAGTGTTATTCATTTTACACGGTCATTTTAGTCAAAAGTAAAAGCAAATTTTGTGAACATAATTTCGTTTCCACCTCACTCAACTCATAAGATGCAGCCTCTTGATAGATCTTTTATGGCACCTTTAAAATCTTTCTACAGTGAGGCCATTCCCCATTCGAACTATTCTCCAAAGCGTATTTAAGGTGTCAAACAGCAGAAATAGCTGTTAATGGGTTTAAATGTACAGGCATTTATGCTTTTGATCCACATATTTTTAATGACGCTGATTTTATTGGTGCTGGGGAAGGTGATGTGCCGGTTGTTCATCAAGAGAAAGAAACCGTTGATAATAATCCTCGAAGTCCACTAAGGACCTCGAAAGCAAATTTGAATCAAACGATTTCTCCTTGGGACATAGTCCCACCAGTTGCTTTAAATCAGATGAAATCAAATAGGAGAAGAAAAGTCACCCAAGCGGCTGTTGTAACCGAAACACCTTACAAAAACTGCATCAACAAACAAGGCGTTTCAAAAATAGGGAACATTTTTGCCAAAAAATTGCTTGAAACGACACTAACCTCCGGCCGGTATAAATTTATTTGTACTTGGTCCTTTGAAAAAAAAAAAAAAATTGAAAAGGAAAAAGAAGTGATATGTTACCATCCATTTCAAAAGCAGCCCAAATGCAAAAGCGATTCCCCAAACGATTCATCAAGTGATTCTTCTCTAAGTTTTGTGGCTGATGACAAAAGTTGTGATGAATTAGGGTCAGAGTTCGATCCTGAACCTCGTGAAAAATTATAACTGAAAAAAGGTAAGTTTTCATAATGTGGCATTGTAGCGTAGTCTTTTTGAAATATTTGACGGGAATTTTGGTCCAAAAATGCAAGCGCAACTTCAAAATAAAAAAGCTATATTCCATATTACCCTAACTTAGTCTATCTGGCGACGGAACCTGGAAAAAGTGAGGATACACTTCTTCATACGGAGTAACATCATTGATTGGATACTATACAGGGAAAATTATCGATATTGTTATAAAAAGTTCGTACTGCAAACAATGCGAACTTTGGAAAAGAAAATTAATGCTGAAGGTGAAAAAGGTAAACTCACTGGTAAAATGATCGATAAGTTGACAGTTTATTATGGCTTGGCAATCTGTTGAAAATATGTATAATGCAATATGGTCAACTTATTATCATTATTGTTCAACTGATGAAAATCCTCAACACGAAAGGTGCTCAGTCGGAGAAGATTCATGGTGTTGTTGGCAGCGAGCTCGAGCTTCAGACACGTAATCTTCTTATAAACATGATTATCTGTCTTTACCACCTGATGTTGCTGACGCTACATATCTTTGCAATTTATACAGATCTCAGAGATAAAAAAATATTGGAAAGATGTGTTGGTAAAACAACAATGAGAGCTACAAACAGTTGAAATGGAAAATAGGCTTACATCTCTGCCGGGATCTTCAATGAAGGTACAACTTCAATTTCATATTACGTGAATGCAATGGGATATCAATTGGACCTAATGTCCACGCCACGACGCGCGTCTTGATCTCTGACTTGAGAGCGCATGGGGTACGTGAGAGGGAAGAATGTCTAGTAGACAACATCAACTCAAGGTACTACAAAGCTGCTGATGCTACGGAGGGTTCATCTTATGGTCCTGGAATAGATGATTCCATGTAAGTAAAAAAAAAAAAACATCTATGTGTAAATTTCTTCCCAAACTTTAAACGCGTTTTTCTCAAAACTATGTTTTCGAAGTTGGTGATCAAGATTTCTTAAAAACGGCTCAACCGATCGGTCTGAAATTTTAACACAACCTTCTCAGATATACTCCTCAGACATTAATCAAAGGAATAAGATTTCGGACAATTATTTCTATTTTTTTTAAACAATTTTGGTGGAAAATTCGAATTTTTTATCAAAAATCAAAATTTCCATTATTCTCTCGATCAATACCTAGTTTTATCTGTCAACTAAAAGAATCTTTCGGGATTTTTGATTTCAGATGAACTAAACCGGAGATATCGGGATCACCGTCGAACACCGTTTTTTGGAGGTGTCTGCAGGGGCACACCACCAGATCGATTTTTATAAATCATTAGTTGCCACTAAATGTACCTATATTTTTTCTAAAACAAAATACTTTTTCAGAAAAAATTCGTAAAAAAACGTCTTTTTGTGTTCCTTGCAATTGCAACTGCTTATAAACCCTTTAGAGGATGACGCATGTTACAGGTATAACACTCCTTTAATACCCGATGTTCTACCTAGACATCATTGGTAAGTCCCAAGAATTCGCTAGCTTCATTTCCTAATTCTCCTTATTTTCTTTACACTATTTCATAATTTTGTTTTTTGCATGTAGAATTTCCTTTCCACCCTGTACGGTTCATGTTCTATTTTAAAGAAAAAATCTTTTCTACTATAACAAAAGCAAAGGGAAAAATAAACGAGGAACAGAAAAAGAAAACAAAACCGATTTCTGAAAATGTTCTTCCCTAAGGCGATTCTAAGATTTTTATAGCCCACTCGTAAAGCAAAGCGGAATATTATTTATATACTGAAGCGTGCATCTGTTCACTCCACGGTCCGATTATATTAAAATACAATAATTCGCAGCAGAGTTCTCGTTCTCGGTTGGGGACGGCCTGCGCTGAAAAGTGCGTAATGCTTTAGATTTTGGCTTTGGTGGCTAAGTGATGACTCATCATATGGGGCCTGAAGGAGCGTTCGGCTTTTACGCGGTCGCTGCCAGCCATTCAGAGGACACATAGAGCTATTTTGAAAACAATTTTTATTTTTCTCTCTGGCGTTGCTTTTTTGTTTCTTGTTTTTTTTCTTTTTTTTTTTTCGTTGGATTTTGCTCTGTATTTATCTGAGTTTATTTATGTGTACAAAAGTGTTAAAATTGTTGAAAAAGAAAAGCAGAGGTGAAATTCATTTTATTTTACGTTTTCCTTTCAATTTTTCTTTTTTATTTCTTATTTTACGTATGGAAAACATTTAATTAAAGAGGAGGTTGGTGAACTTCATTGAGGATTTGTACTAAAAATATATACGAGTATACCATAATATATATTTAAATTTCGAGCACTATATGAATGTTTTGCGCACAAAAAAAAAAAAAAAAAAACTAACAAGCTTTATTAGGATAAAATAGGCACAAGTTATAAAAAAGGAAACTCTAAAACAAATATAAATGTTTCAACGTATGTACGAGCACGTACTGGTATTTGCCTTATTTTCGACAGAATTATTTCTTTTACTAACTACCCTCTTGTTGCGTTTAAAGCTGCATAGCGAAACCATAATATTTCACGGTGATATGTGTCGGGAACAATAAGCCATTAAAGTCTACGTGACTCTCGTGCTTTATATTACATATACATTACATACCTGCATTGACATGGTAATCTTGCTTAGCATTGCATTCCCTATGGTTGTAGAAAATACGGAGAGAAAGATACTCGTACCAGCAAACTAGAATATAATACCACCCCTTAGAAGGTAGTGTAAAGTCGGAATTGGATCAAACCGCTTAAACTGGTTTTTAGTTCAGTCTGCAATGAAGGTGAATGGAGAGAAAACAATGACGAACTATATCTGGATGCACAGCAAACTGAACGTAGCCAATGAAATTTGAACCCGGTTCAATGCCTTGCTCCGAAAAACGTTAGAGCCCAAACCATAAGGAGACCATATACGAGTATGTACGGACAAATGCTAAAATTAATGTTAAACGAACTTCTAGTTGGCAATGGAAGACAATTGTTTCAGAGTTAAACTCTTCGCTAAGTATAGTTGACTGAAGACTATGTTCATAACCATCTACAACACTAACTATTTTAGTTAGTAATTTCCAGGAGGTCGTTCCGCGTCATATTGCAAATAGATCAGTAAAACGGTCAATAATATTAAAAATACTGGAACTGTACGATATGGCGAAAATTAGAAGACTCTCGCAGCGAAACCAAGTAGCTCACAGTAGTCATTTCATGTTTATTTGAGAGAAAACCCTCAGCCTTTTGAAGAAAGATAAGTTATCGCTTCAGTAATAAAGTACGTACAGTACCAACACCCACTAGATTAGCGCCTAATACCTATTGCGAACGTAAGCCCAACACTCCCAGAGGAAATATTTGGCGGTATCGTAGAGAGTGGTGTCACTTAAAACAAGCATATTTAAGTGTCTAGTATGCGTAGTGCTCCGTTAAGATGCTAATAAAAATTCCTCTATATTTCTTGTGGAGGGACAGCAGAAAGGCCACTGAATTCTTAGAAAGACCCGGAAGCATTCCTTTGATTCATATCGCCTACAGTTGTGCTTACAATCATAGCCCGAGTCTATGACGCAGGTCAATGTACTGATAATTCTTCTTTCAAGCCTTGCATTTTTTTTCGATGGTCTTTTCTCTCAGTCAATTTTACAATTCCGACTGCGTACAAAGAAGACTTATATTCGCGAACTAGGTTAGAAGTGACGAAAGGATTCGTCTTCAGTCTGCCGCACTTTATTTGTTCCTTATAATGTATTGTAGTTTATTGCCATCAGGATTCCGTATGCCTCCGCTACAAAGACAGATCCAGGTTTACCTAACGAGTGGTGAAATCTAAGGTCGCTTTTATCCACAGAGATGCCATTCAAGAACGGTTCTAGAACCATCAGTGAAGCTTTGACCACTTTAGTTTTTTTGCTTCAGATTTTGACCGAAGCAGAAAACCCCGACTTCGAATTTCCGCAGCAGCAGAAATCGGCTTTCAGAGTCCGTCTAGGGAAGGCTGAAGTGTTGTGCTTTGTAGTATTTTCACGTATTTTCATGAAAGGTTATTTCACCAAATAACTGACGCATTGGATAGAATCGTTTTTACCATGGCTGTGTAGATCTAAACAATTCTCTTCGGTGGCAGGCCCCATGTTTTTCCAAAAACTGCTCTACACTGCCAGATAGCGCCAGACAGTCCAGGTTGACAATTAGTTACTTAGAGTTGATGGCGAACTCACATTTGAGAGCATTGACTGCGAACCTGATTGAAGTGCATCAATATTCGATTATACGTGGGGCTGTTTGTGCTCTTAAACACAGTTGCTACGCACGCTCTTAGAAACAGTCTATAGGCATATTCGACAGACAGTATCTGCATATGTTTGAGTGAAGTTGTTGAAACTGATGAGAGTGTTTAGCAGAGAGTGTAGTAATACGAACCATAGAAGTTGAAACAGGACGCTGGCGTACGATCAATCATCTCCGACATCAAGGTTCTGCTCACTTTTTTTCCTTGGATTGAAAACAAAAATCCACACACAAGACTTATCTGAGTTACACGTGCCATCAAAAATTGTAAAAGTCATCCGCAATGTTTTCACTGCGGCAGTAGCTGGTCTAACTTGTTTTCCAGCATAACTGATGGTATACATACGAGGGTGGGTCAATAACTGGAAATTATAACAGATGACGTTGCCACCTCAACGCCCAAATTTTCAGACAGATCTGTCAAATAGTTTTGTTGTGACAGCCATTTGAAGCAGACGCCTACGAAAATTTTCGTAAAAATGGAAAAAAGTGAATTTCGTGTGCTCATTAAATACTATTTTTTGCCAAAAAAAAACATCACGCAAACCAAACAAAAGCTTGAAAAGTATTATGGGAACTCTTCACCATCAATTGGAACCATCCACCACTGGTTTACTCAATTTTAGTGTGGTCGTACGAGTAAGAACACAAGTGACGCAGAACATTCTGGTCGTCTAGATGAGGTCACCTTACCAGAAATTGTCGATAACACGGTATAATATTGGACGATTGGAATCAAAGGAGTCTTTGGCGATGTTCAATCACAATCCGAACGAAATATGTATTCAACACACCAGAGACCAAGGAACAGAGTGGATGGCCGTGGCTCAAGTGGTAGTGTACTGGCTTCCCAATCGGGCGGTTCGAGGTTCAATACCAGCCATGACCGAAAAACATCCTTTTTTTCAGGCAACTAAAATCTCGCGAGATGAATGGTTACCTAAAATACTATTAATTTAGTCTCCCCATTAAATGTTGGATACCACCCATTGTGCGAAATAACCACTTTTTCTCTCTCTCTCTCTCTCTCTCTCTCTCTATTAAATATTCTAAAAAACTTAACACAAGCTCCGGCATTTTAAGAGCAGTAAGTACTAATACTCTCTTAAGTGTTGAGTTAAAAGAAAAAAAAAAAAAGATAGTGGACTCTCCTGGGGAATCGAAGCCAAGGTACTTCTGTCAGCCAACAAAGTCACGGCAACAGATTTTTTGGGATGCGCGGGCTGTCATTCACATTAACGCATTTGACGAGGAAAAAGGCTATCTTCAACCAAGACAACGCACCGGCGCACAAGTCCGTAGTGCAATGGCAAAATTGCATTAATAATTAAGTTTGAATTAAGTTACGCTCCCCCATCCACCATATTCTCCAGATTTAGTCCCCTGCGACTATTTCCTATTTCCAAATATGAAGAAAGGGCTCGGTGGTAAGAGATTTGCATCTAAAAATTGAAGAAACGTTGGGCGAAGTGTATCAAGCTATGAGTAAAAGGAGATTATGCTGAAAAATAAAACATTTTTTACGGTAAAGAATGTTCCTTATTTCAATTTTCAGGGACTTATTGACCCAACCTCGTATGGCATCGGAACTACGCGACTTAAACCCAGTAAGCAGCCAACAGTGTATTTAATGGTCTCATCCGTCACCACAGCTGATGACAAATATCAACTACGGTAGATTGTATCACTCAGCTCACATACAGTGATAAGAGTTTATTGTGAAGCGGTTACGATAGTAGGAAAGTAGTTTAATAGGTAAAGTAGTAAGTTGCAAGCAAGAGAGTGAGAATCTCTATTTTGGATTCAGTGTACGTAGGTGCCATCAGATTATTGAGTGTTTCCAGCCAGGCTGATTTGCTTATTTTGGGGACTTGGCCATTCTGCTGGTGTCGACGAGAGTTTCAATTTTTTTTCAAGTCTTCATAAGGAGCACTCTTCAAAATTGGAAACTGACCTCACTTGATGAAGCTACATTCAGGTTTTGAGCAGCTTCCTCTACTTTCTGTTTCTTTCTGAGCTAAGGCGGATTAGGAAGCTCTTTAAAGCATATCCAGTTGATCTTTCTTCTTTCGATTTGAAAATCGACGGACCTGTGAACTAACAGGCTTCGATACACTACGTATAACTGCTACGTACATAGCTGCATCGCATTGCTGTCCTCTCTGAAACAGGGTGACTCAAGGAAACCGGCCTAAACAATTTGTTGAAAGCTGAATGCATGATAAAACTTTTGTCCGATATGGATGAATTACAATCCATTCAGCCTGTACTTTGATTCCGTCAGAACCTAGCAATCAGACCGATACTCCTACGGGGAAAAACAAAATATGGTTAGAGCCACGAGCCATAAGATAAAGAAAACGAACGAATCGAAGAAGTAAGAAAAAATAAAGGGTGTTTTTTTTTAGAGGTTTGGTTTTAAACTCTCAACACTGTTTCTACAGATTGTCAATTTGAAAGTTGAAAGTTGATTTGTGGTTAGTACGTTTTGCCATTTTACGATGAATAGATTAACGCCAGAACAACGCGTGCAAATTGTGCAAACTTATTTTGAAAACCATGGTTCGGTCCGCCAAATTTATCGTGCGCTACGTCCATTTTACGGTCGACATAATCGTCCACATGAGCAAGTTATTCGGAACACGATGAATCCTTTTCGCACCACATACACTCTAGTTCTAGTAGACGAACAGATGAAGTTATTACTGCTGTGGAGCGCAGTGTTGAGGAGAATCTGAATGAGTCGATTCGACATCCTGCACAGCAATTTGAGCTTCCACTTTGTGGAAGATTTTGCGGAAAGATCTTGGCTTAAAAGCTTATAAGATCCAGCTTGTGCAAGATTTAAATCCGCGTGAATGGGCCGAAAACATGATCCAGCTCGATCCTTATTTTCAACGCAAAATTTTGTTCTGCGGTGAGGCCCATTTTTGGTTAAATGGGTATGTAAACAAGGAAAATTGCCGAATTTGGAGTGGAGAAAACCCAGAAGCCTTTGTCGAGACGCCCTTACAACCATTAAAACTCACTGTTTGGTGTCGTTTATGGGCTGGTGGCATTATCGGCCCATATTTCTTTAAGGACGATGCCGGCCTAATGTTACCGTCAATAGAAACGCTATAGAAACATAATTTCTGACTTCTTCGTTCCTCAGCTGAATGCCATTGACGTGACAGAGCTTCGGTTTCAATAAGATGGCGCAACATGCTACACGGTGCGCAACACCATCAATTAATTGCGAGAAACATTTGTTAAGCGCATAATTTCGCTTAATGCACCTGTGAACTGGCCTCCACGATCCTGTGATCCCACACCTTCAGATTACTTTCTTTGGGGGTATGTGAAGTCACTAGTTTATGCCGATAAACCAGAGACGTTGGATGATTTGGAAGTCGACTTTCGCCGTGTTATTGCTGATATACAGCCCCAGTTGCTCAATAAAGTTGTCGAAAATCGGACTTCACGATTGCCCTTCATTCTAGTTAGTCGTGGCTCGCATAATATACTCGTAAGTTAGGTGAGGTCAGTGTGAAGTAGGAGCGAGGACACATTTATTCAAGAGATTTGGTTCATTGTGACACCATGTAACCGGTTATACTGGCAGCTGTGGCCATTTTTGTCCCTTATGGGCATTGTTTCTAAAACGTATAGAGGGCCGGATGTTTATATTTGAAGTTTCTTTGATATCTAATTGAATCAACTTATACTAAAGACATATAACTTTCAGGAATAAAGCCGGATCATGCCATTTACGATATAGGTAGTTCAGTTTTATTTTTATAATTTATCAGTGCCGAATACATTCATGTACGTGTGTGAGGGTGATCTGACACCGTCGATTCGGATAAAACGTCACAATAGACAGGCATAACTTCAAGGTAGTCCTCTATGGCGCAGAGGCATGGACTCTATTCAAAATGGTGGAAGAGGCGCTTGGTTACCTCGAAAAAAATGTACTTCAAGTGATCTACGGCCCAGTCTGCATCGACGTAGAGTGGAGGACGAGATTTAACCAAGACACCAGCTTAGAAGGTCTTCGAATAAATCAACAAGGGAGAAAACAGAGGAAGACCCACACAGGGTTGGCCGAAGAGGCATGTTGGTTGACGTCCAGGTCCACCTCAAACTTCAGCAGAACTTAAATTAGCAAATAAGTAGGTAGAGAAGGCAAAAAGAGAACCCATGTCCAATTAATGAAGTCGCTCCTTCACCAAAAGGATGAGATGATTTAAAGATTCCAATTATATCGTTTGAAGAAGGAGTTCTTTTTTGAAAACGCAAATATGCCAGGAATCGTTGATTTCAACTTCTAAGATACTATAAAGAAAAGAATGCATCTTAGTACTGAACGTGACGGGAAATTACCCTGGGCGACCTTAGGTAGTTGTTTGAGAAAATAAAACACAAGAAAACTTAAGCATGGGATCAACGAATTTGAGGGAAGGGCAGCCTATTAATTCAGTCCAAACGCTGTTGGGCACCCATTTTCATTGCAGTTGTTTACTGTTCGACTTAAAAACTCATATACATATGTATGTATGTAGATTTGCTATGAAAATATTAATATTTATGTAAATTTGAATCTACAAGGTGGGTTCCAAAGTAAACAGGACTGTTTAAAATAAGAACAACAAAGAGTTTGTTTTCGGCAAAACCGATTTACTTTATTCCGACTCAGTACAGCAATTTGCATGGTCTAAAAGCATGTCGAATGAGTTTTTTAGATCGTCTTTTGTAGATCCAGAAAACGCTTTTCTTTCATAAGCAAATGCATTTTACCGAAAAGCTAAATGTCACACAGTGCCAAATCAGGCGAATACGGTGAGTGGTTATCAGTTAAAACTCGATTTTAGCCAAACAATCGGTCAGAAGTTTCGATCGATGAGATTGCGCATTACCGTGCATTACGTGTGGAATGCAATCGTCAAAGCAATTCAACATTGTCTTCACTTTTCACTTCTTTAAACCAGATTTTTTGGGTTTTGGCTCGTCTGGTGCCTTGCACTCGGCACTTGGTTTCTGGATCATATTGAAAACACCATGCTTCATCATCCGTCACGCTGTATGTAGAATTCTCAACAATTTTTGGTCGTTAGTCATTTTTGTACCAATGACACAAATATACCGTCCCTTCAGACGCAATAACTCCACTTGTATTCATCCAAATGTAATGAAATATTGACAGTATATCAGTGAAGGATGCCCTCACTAGAAACACCTATTTTTAAAAAGTCCTGTTTACTTGGAACGAACCGATTTATTTACATTATCCACGAATAAGTTTTCAGTCAGGTATATATTGTAGTTAAATTCGCTCGACCTTGGTTAATCCACTTAACCTAGTGCAAACACCTTTTAATTATTACCCATGTATGATAAAGGGATCATCCAGCAGCACTTTCTATTCACTTATATAAGAAAATTATATGAAAAATGTTCACTAAAATGTTTTTAATTAAAATAACACGCAACACAATGTGCATATTAGCTCGAGCACTTAAAGCTATCAACTGAGTGTTGAGCGGGAAGAAAAAATCATTCGCAAATTAATTTCAATTGAAGTGATCATTGTTACACTGGTCTGGTGGTGCTCAACAGATGTTTAGACCCCCTCTATGTACATATCATCATAGTGATGTCGCATTGTGTAGATCAGAGATCTCCCCCCTTTTGTTTTTCACTCACCGGAATTTTAATTTTGATTCGAAAGTGTACATCTAATTCGTTGACACAAATACTATCGTACGACTTTGTGCAAAAAAAAAAAAAAACCTCACTCATACTATCCAGATGCATGAGGAGATAGGTATTTTCTACGTAATTCATAGCCATACTGCAAGCCTCGAAAAGATGTCTTCGATCTCTCACCTTCATCTCATCGTCGTGAGATACGAATACGAGTACGAATACGGTTGCTAGTACGTGTAACTAAAATTACCCACTGGTGGCGATGAGCTAGGTATCTTTAATGCAATGCAAGTGTCGGTCGCTGCCGAGACTGCAATTAAATATTTTCGCCATTTATGCGGTGTGACGTGCCGCCCCTCATAGACTGATTCATTACCACTCAACGCATCAATTATTCCAAATTAACATAATTAATGGGTGGGTGGTAGTGGAAATGACGGCTCGGCAAATATTTGTATTAAATTCCCACCCCTAATTGTTGGATAAAATACGAGCATAAGTATGAGTATGTACTATAGACGACAACGATCCGCTCAACCCTTGCTAGAATTTAAGTCCATTCAACTGAAACTAAACTCACTCAATTTGAGTGAGACCGTAATTTATGTGACGATGATCGTCGAATATCTAGATCGACATTTTGTTGATCTCGCCGAAAATAATAGCAACGTCAACGACGCACGCAAAGCCAATATTTTATTGAGGGATCAACGATGATTCACCAATTGATTTGTTGCAGATAAATAAAAGATCTGAGATACATATATCCGAGGGGTGATAGTGGCGAGCGCGATTAATTGTGGTATTATGTAGATTTTTGTTTAGAAAAATCGGATAAAAATAAACTGCGGCAACAGGATGACAGATTCGGGAGCATTTTTTAATCGTGCAATTAGTGTCGAGCAGTGCACTGTACAGTTTTGAATTTTATTTCGATTGTTTTTTTTTTTGCTGTAAATTGTTATTTTAAATAGAAAATGATTAGTCACTGTGCAATGGTGTATAGGAACTACAAGTATAAACCAGAGTCTGGTGATTCGATGGGCAGTGTTTATTTTTACACCCTAAAACCACCCAAAAGGGGAGGCATGCGTTCGGGGTGTTCTTAGAATTGAAATCGGTTTACCTGTCGTATGTTATGTTGATTTGGTTTGTTGTTTTCGTGTTTTGTTTATTAAATTGTTACAGTGGAACAATAATTTAAAGTTAGCTCAGTTGGTGAAAGTAAATCTAAAGAGAATTGTAGTGTAAACAATTTAAAATCGCAAGTGAAACGTATTATTTTCGTAAACAAATTTAAATGTGAAGAATAATATTGTGCAATCAACAAGAATTATACAACTTGGTGAATTATTTACTAAAACAATTTTCGACTTCGGTAAGGGTATTCACAATTTGATTCTTGTCCAACAAGAGATCGGGCATATGCCAGAAATTAATTGCAAATCGAACACGAATCGTTTGAAATGAATAAAATTTACTTTTAAGAAAATTGGTCTTCCAAATAATGACTACAGGGGAAGTGGTAATGTTTTTCGGGTAATAGTGAAATACACGATTGTTATTCGACACTTTGTTCACATTTCCTAACCTTCAATCAAACCCTGAAGCATTGTTTTTTCTGACGGCATCTGTGATACAATAACTTTAAAAAAACAAAAGCTAACAAATTACATATATACTGGCGAATATACGAATATATACCTTCTCGGATGTATTTTTTGTATTATTTACCCATGGACTAGTTGTTGAAACCATCAGCATTATTGAAAATTTTCTGAACTTATTCTCAATCAGAGAATGCAAGATCACGACGGTTGACATTGCAGGTCTTGCTCTATATCTTGTGTTGGCAAGCAGAACTTTTTCTTGCGCACTTTAATGAAAACATAACCCCCAAGAAGTGCAAGATCATTACCAAAATCATTTTGTCATTTCAATTAAAAGATTGTTTTTTTTTTTTGTTTTTTGCTCAGATAAAACCTATGAAGGTTAAGTATTTAAGGCATTTTTGATCAGTATACCCTGGCAACTGGTTGAGCGTGTATGCTTATCATAGGCACTGACCGGCGTTATCGCCTATATCGCTGGCGATATCGAGTGGTGTAACAATGACTACAAACCTACAGTGCCTTAGGTATGATGGGCGATTTAGTGGTAATGTTGGAATGTATTGCCTGCAAGACGTCACTTCTGATAACGGGTTCGGGCTAATAGGCTTTATGGTGAGGCTTAGCGCTCTCGTTTCTCGTTCGTGATTCCCTCTTCACAATATGCACAAGAGGAGTCAGCAGACTCCAAACCAATCAATCGTCAACCCTATTTACCACATTGTGATCGATGTAAGACATGTGGTAAATGTATTTCCGAACGTTACGAAGAATGAACATTGATTCGACTCCTTACATAGTCGTAGCTAAGGTACGGTTGTGGATGTCCCAATGCTAAAAATATATTCTGAAGAAGAATGTTGTCAGACTCTTACAATCCCCAGGTCGTTCAAGTGTTTCTTAATCTCTCAAGAGGTCTTATCCCAAAAAGACATTAGAAATTCTACCTCTGATACGCTGGGTTTCACTCGGTCGCCCCCACGAAACTCCTCGTTCGACGGAGAATGCCATCACAGAGCGGTGGTGTACAGAAAGACCAGTGCTGCTTGCGAGCTTGTACGAGGAGAAGAGATGGGATATACTCCGGCTATTTAAAAGAAGCGCTCTGTCAAAAAAAAGAAAGAAGCGAGATGCTTTTTCTAGAAGGAGATTTGAAAATATTGCCAAAAGGTAAAAAGAACATGCCAAGGCTTCAAAGTCCGAGCTGAAGTCTGCAAAAATTAACAACGAAGCACTACAGTAGAAATGCAGCAGGTGCTGATGATAGGGACCATTTCTGCAGACTAAATAACTGCGACAATGGTCATAATTAGGGTGTCACGCAGAATGAAATTTTCAATTTGGGCGACGACAATTTTATCGAGCCGTCCTGGACAACGTATGTGTACTCGTATATAGCCATATTTTAACCTATGGCTAACAAAACTGCTAGAACTGACGGCACAGCCCCCGAAATAAACATGCTGCACACTAATTCATCTCTGATTAATATGATCGAATGAAAGTATACTCGATGAGAAGAACCCTAGCATTGTTTGAGTGATCCACAAGATTTTATTTGCTGTACTGTATAACCACCTAAACTTTTGTCAGAAAACACTTTGGTCCATATCAATGTCAAACCAAATTTACTTACTACGGTCGATGCTGGAGAAAACCATGAATCTTATCAATTTTAAGGCCGAGAATGGAAACATTTATAAAGATGAGCTACACAGAGCAATGCCATATTTTAATATAGTATCCCTGACAAACTCATCCTCTTGTGTAGTACGGCAATGGAGAATGCACACGGCTCTATCAAAGTTGGTAAAGGCTTCACTGAGACCCTCAATATCAAAAAAAAGAATAGCACTATGCTAAATCTACATTTCAACTTAAAAGTTTGTTCAATTACTCGCATTTGTCGGGATTTTGACATAATAGAAAAAACGCAGCGTAATATCTACAACTTGTTCGTGAGTATGGGTGAGCAAAACCAAGTATACCATATGCTGTCTACAATAAAGACATTTGACATGTGCGTGCCGAACAGAACGTCACTTGGAAGATATGTATATTATCTTGAGGTAGTTAGAAACTTTTTCTTCCTGACAATGACACCACTGCTGAGATATGCGAAGAATGTCCGAAGTCTATTCAATCGCTGTATCTTATGACAATTTTGAAGGAAAATCCTCTCTTGTAAAGATTAGGAACTTAGGTATTACATATTAATGTTTTCTCTATTATTATATTTTTTCTTGATTTCTTTGAATACTTTTGCATGCCAACTCTGTGTCGGGTGTCTTACGATCGAACTGAATGAAGAGGCTTGTTGTTGGGATTCAGGTTCATCCCGGTCTGTAGGGTCTTAAGTGAGTCTGGCAAACAGTCACTGAAGTCAATCGGTTGCGGATTCGCGCAACTTATAGCCATGAAAATCCAGATCTCTAAATATACAATAACACCGATCATAAGGCCATTACCATTTGGACTGCACATCAATTACAAGTCTATCCATTATTGTTTGATGTCAAAAATGGTCTAAGCTAAGGTGGCTCATTGAGAAAATTGCGTGAAACTCGCCAATATCAGATAAAGGTTTTCCAGAATTCCGTACAACTTGCATACGGTGAACACATTGATGTCATCAGAAGCGGCAGAAACGAGTTAAACTTTGACCAACTACGATATACTTATGCTATCAACAAGAAGGGACGCACAATGAACTAATGTATATGGAAAAGATCCAGATATCGGCCTTTTCAAAAATTTAATTACACTGATTGTATCATGTAACCACCAGGTTGTGAATTGTCTACAACCCTAATGCATAGTCGATGCCATATATTGAATATTGAGGTGGTATTCGTGCAGGATAATTGTTTACAAACGTGGTCGTGATTTTCTTTACAATGTGTTTGTAACGTAATGACTATTAAAAGTACTTATTAGTAGAGTTTGCCATCTATTGTAGTTTAGTTCATTTACGCAAACAGTAGTTGGCTCTGCTATTGACTTTGATAATTAAACCTCGCCACAATTTAAAGGAAGGGTTCCATTTGCCAATCGCTGGTCCTTTCGCAGTCAACAAGGTCTTGGGAAATTGGATTGACAGGTTGCACCACCGCGAAGCCAGCAGAGGCAACTACATGAGTAGAATCGTATTTCATAACTAATGGGAATGTTCGCTGTTTGCAACAAAGCCATAACAAACCGAAAATAATAGATTCTTATTAATTTTTTTTTATTTTTAAAAGTAAACTTGTATTTGGACTATCCTCGCACATTTATTCCAAAGGTCCATGCATGGCAAAAGTAATGTCATAATTTGAATGTTCCATAATTTCTGCAAATGGCGTCAAGTGTCATTGTGCTTTGACATTTATGTTGTAAACAGATAGAGAATTAGTTGATAACAAGAGGTCTGTTCCCGCGAGATTTTTGTAACAATTTGTAAAAGAGAATTTGTTGCTTAAGTTTGAGGAATAGGAATAAATTCTCTCTTAAACATAACATATCGCGGGAACACGTTTTTGTAAAATGTGTTTCAAACGTCAAAAGTAACAAATATAGGGTTTTCCAATAAGGACCTGACAACTTTTTTTATAAATAAAACGCAAACCATTTGAGATATTTCAAAAACTTTATTATCGGCTTGATTTATGAATGGAACTCGATTTCGTTCATATGGCCGCCGCGGGCCATACGGCCGCTATTTCGGGTTCAATGTTGGCTCTGAGCTCTTCCAACGTCGTCGGCGTGTTGGCATAAACCAATGACTTAACGTAGCCCTATAGAAAATTGTCAAGCTGCCAATCGACTGGCCCATGTCTTGAGATAACACGCTCACCATACTTACTCTTCAATAAATCGATTGTAGCAGTTATTTTTTGTGGATGAAGTGGTGATTCATGAAGCACATGTGAATTTTCACCCGACCAATAACGCATATTTTGCTTATTGACTTATTGACGAACCCATTGAGCCAAAAATGAGCTTCGTCACTGAAGATGATTTTGCGATGAAATTCTTCTCCAGAACCCAATCGGAGAACGTATGTCGCTTCAAATGATCCATCGGCTTCAATTCTTGAGTCAGCTTGATCTTGTATGGATGTAAACCAAGATCTTTACGCAAAATACGCTATAATGTGGTCTGAGCGATGCCCAATTCTTGTGAACGCCGTGGAATTAACTGATTTGGATCGTTTGCTACGGACGCCTGAACGGCAGCGATATTTTCGACTCAACTTTTTGCACTAAACTTGTTATTGCCTGTCTACTAGGGCGAGAATTACGATCGAAAATTGGAGTTAACACTCTTAAAGTTGCAGTCACCGACTCCGAATTTCGGTAGAAAATTTTTCTAATTTGCAGACGTTGCTCGTTCGTGTACTTTACCATGATGAAAATGTTGAGTTTACAGAATAAATTGACAATGACAGTTTTATGATTAGTGAAAGAGTGCATTCACAAATTAAATTCAAAGTTGTCAGTCCCTATTGGAAAACCCTTTATCTGCATGTCGTGTAGATACTTTTAGCAGTTTACTGCTTTTTTTTTAGTTTGGGCTAAGTAAAAAATAAATTGTGAGAATGTTTACAAATGTATTCGATTTGGGTAGGTCTCAGGGAAGTGTATGGTTTCTGGTCTATCCTTTCACATTTTGCGGCATTTTTAATACTGTTACCAGTCTCATTTTATTTTGAGTCAGAAATACTTTCTGCTTTCCACTATTTTGCCTCAGTTTTTGGTGGTATTCAAATTTCACACGCCTAAGAAAGGCGTTGCACTCATTTCTGGCTTGTTTGATTTTTTTTTCAGTTTTCCTCTGTCGGATTGGTCTTGTAGGACCGAAAAATCCCTTCTTTAACACTCACAGCCACTTTGCAGCTCGAGTCGTATCATGCCTTTTCTTTTGGTTTGATATTCTTCATCCGATGAGGGATAAAGGATCTCATTACAAAGAGAATAGTGTGTGTAATCATATCAGCAACGACATCCAAGTCGTTATCGAGGAAACATAACGACCCCTTAAAATTCATAAAAAAGGTGGAGCGGACTTAAGCTCCAATTGGCTTTCTCGTATTTTTGAGGACACCGACTGTACCACAGTGACCGTAACTGGTGTCCGCTATAGACAAATGTTAAATGTTTTTTTTTTTTTGTCGCAAGTTGCTGAACTGAGTCTCTAGCAGGGCAAAGATCGAGATTTTAAATCACCAATTTCCAGGCTGTGTTATCTCCTGTTTTGGCTTCGTAATTTGGGGCTTTTTGAAATCTCGCGTTTAGCCCAAAAAACCACAACATGGAAGAAGAAATCACCAATTTGCCAGATGTTTTGCGAGTAACAATTCAAAATGCCGTAAAACGTGCACAAATGTGCATCAACTCAAGAGGAGATCATTTTTTTAAACCGAATGTCATCAATTTTACACTTTTCGTGAAAACAGAGTCCAATTTTTTTCATTTCTAACAAAATGGCAACCAGTTGACATTATGACATTACTTTTGCCCCATATTGTATAACATTACAAATCTTATTTACCATCCGGCATAGCGAATCTAAATGTATGTATGTAATGGAATACATTTCAAAACGCCTTGATCTTCTTTTACTGAGAGGTAGTATTGCAATCCAATATGACTGATGATCAGGGTACCTACTTCAGACGACAACTCGCGTTGGCGAAACAAAAATTGGTCGAATACAGATCGAAGCTCAATTTAGTAAGCACATAATTTCGGGATTGCCCCAAGAAGTGGAAGATTCCCTTATTAATATTTTTGAGAGTCCACCATTCCAAACCAAACCTTTACGACTATTTTAAACAGACCTAGCTAAGAAACTTATTTCAGATGAGGGAATGGGTGATAACGAATCTAGTGATTCAGATCTAGTGATAGATTTAAAGTTTTGCCAAACAACTCACGTAAATAGGGCGAGGAGTTGGTTAAGAAATTGTGGTTTTCTCGCCTACCTAATTTTATAAATATAGCCCTTATCCCACAAGGTGATCCTGATTACGATAAAGTCCTACAAACAGCCGACAAAATTCACGAATCAATTCAATCATCTAACAATATATCAAATTAATACAGAAATTCAATACGACAGGCTTAAAAAATAGTAAAATAACTTTCTTCCTTAAAAGAAATGATTTCCTCATTGAATTACGGTGGACATCGATCTCATGATAAGCTACGATCAAATTCGCGATCTGCAACAAGATTACGCGCTATGCAAAACAAAAATCGGTTATGTTGGTACCATCACAAGTTTGGTAACAAAGCCAACAAATGCATTGATCCTCGTGGCTATGGGCTATGGGGCAAACAGTGGGTCGAAGAATTATAATTAACGCCTATTTATTAGAGATAAGCTAAACAAATTGATTTTTTTTAATAGATACGAAGTTCGAATTTTTGTTTGGCAGCAGATTCCTATCAATGGAAGCAAATTACATATTGGAGTTGAATATATGATAAGCTTGCGTCCACATTTTAAATACAATTTTATAGTGGCAAAAGTCAGTAGACTAATTTTGTTTCCAAATTTGGAATTACTGTTGACCTAAAAAGGAAAAAAATCTTTGACACAACCTTGTTGGAGATCACGCCGCTTTCACCTAAACAAACATCGCATAGCACAATCTTGAGTTTGATCGCATGGTGGAGCTAAACATATACCGTCCTTCATCTTCACCAGTCTCTTCTCCACTCCATTTCTTAGGAATTCATTAGCTCGTTGGAACCGAATTGTTCACTGAAGAAAATCTTTCGTCTAATTCCATTAAGGGCTGGACATTCACATAAGATGTGTTCAGCAGTTACGTCTTCTTCAAGTCAAAGTCGGCACTCCGGAGAATCAACTAGATTCATTTTGTTAATATCTTAAACCTACTAAGTTTGTGATATCGTTCTGACTTAGATTTAGACATCTATTGGCGTTTTTGTTGAACAGACATCTATTGCTGATTTAGAAGGGTTCATGCCCATTAAAGGAATTTCTGGCCAGTTCGCCGGCCTTTTCATTCCCATCAATGCCCTCATGACCAGGAACCCACCACAGTTTAGTTTTGTTTTGAAGCATTACATAACTGATTTGGAGTCAATGGTGTGCGGGCTAAGGGCATTTATAAATAGAAATTTCCGCATTTGATACCAGAGTTGTAAATATGGTTGGCACATACTTGAATGGCGTGGAGTTCTGCCTGGAATACACAGGGGCGTTTGCCCATAGCTATGGTTATATTTAGGTTTGGTCCATGTACTCGTATTCCAGCTCCCACAGCCGATTTCATTTTAGAACCATCCGTATACCACTTTATGTCATTATGGCTGTTTGGTGGGTTATAGCTAACCTATGCTTCTTTACTGGGAATCTCCGTGGAGAAGCATAATGTGTTTTTTAAAGGCGATCTGTTAACGCACAGTTCATATCAAGTTCCGGTATTTCGGAGAATAGGGTTCTAAGGTCAGGGTATTCGCTAAGACTTAACTCTTTAATTTGTACCAGACTGGTTGTGTTGCGCAATGCCACTTTGCTTGTATATTGGGTTGTACCACATGAAATGTCCAATTTGATTGTAAATATTTAAAAGTCAATATTATTTTTCCATAAATTTTTATTCAATCAAAATAGGATCCGTTGGCATCTATAACATTCTTCCAACGTGATACAAGGTCAAATATTCCTTTTCCGTAGAATTGCTGACTTTTTGACACAATGAAATCTTCAAAGGCTTTTATGACCTCTGCTCGGTTCCGGAAGAAATTCTGGCGGCAAAATGAATCCAGACTGCTGAAAAGGTGGTAATCCGTTGGGGAAATATCAGGAGAGTACGGTGGTTGCGAAGAATTTCAAATCCCAACTGCAACAGTTTTTGCACCGTTCCTGACAATATTTGATAGCGTTTATCCTTTCTCCTGGTTGAAGAAATAAAAAGTGAATTGGTCCTTTTGATGTCTACCAAATTGTCACCATAACCTTTTTTGGGTGAATATCGGGCTTGGGCGTGCGTTTTGATTTTTCATCTGCATCCAACCACTGCCCAGATATTTGACGATTATCATAGGTGACTATCCTAAAGTAGGCGATGCGCAAATTTCCAGGCGCCGTCAACTAACGTTTCCGGTTTCCCACGTGGTTCATTTTCGAGGCTGAAATCTCCTAAACGGAACGTCGTATAGTGCGTTCGTTTACCGCTACATCCTCGAATGTTTTTCATTGCCAATGACGCATTATGTCCCATTTCAAATTCGTAAAGGAAGAGGGTTCGGATTTGAACTGCCGATTTTAGAAAAAAAACGAACCCTAAAATTCTCACACGTCCCATTTTATTTCATAAAGAAAGAAAATTTAACTTTCTGGCACAGATATTCACTCGATAACTTCTTATTTCCGATTAAGCGAGAATCGGACATTTCATATGGTACAACCCCATACTTCAAAGTACTGGTCAAGTGCAAGTACCAGAACCCTTGCACGCTCTATAAACACCATACGATGATACGAAGGTAGAATAAGTTAGAATTTAGGTTTAGTGCTATTTTTGGAGGAATCGAATAAGTTTTATTTGAACGTTCGACACAGGCTCCGGCCCGTGGGTGATTTTTTAGATGTTGCGGTGCGAACATCTTTAACTGGCGCCCGAGCAGTGACAGATCCAACCTCCATCTTTGACTCTCCTGGCGGTAGTCCTTACTCAAGGACTGGGTGCAAGTGGTTGTAAGCCTAAAACGCCAGCTCACTAATCTACGCAGTACTCTGTGATATTCACATGGGAACAGAGCCAGAAGCCGCAAAAGGGTAAAGTTGCAAGGTGTGAGGTCAATCGTACCCTAGTAGGTTACCGCTTGACCCTGAAAGGCAGCGAGCTACCAAACAGGACAAGTACGATCCCTTCAGGACCGGTTCAGGTCGGTTGCTTGCACCTTCTTTCCTTTTAAATAAAACAATTTCTCTCCCTTTTTTCGCCTATCTTATATTTACATAGGTCGCGGTGCAATATAATAAAGATCGAACACACAACGACACCTTTTAAACTGTGAGAATGAAAATTGTACAAATAATATTACTAGCAAGTGCGGTGCAAGGGTTCCATATTTTCGAGTATCATTCACAAATCGCATCGTCACGTGTGACAGAAACGAATAATCGTTTCCCACGACTTAGACTAGGAAACTGCTGATGCAACCAAAAACCCTTGCACGCACGATAAACACCATACGATGATACGAAGGTGTAAAGCAGGATAAGTTAGAATTTAGGTTTAGGGCTATTTTTGGAGGAGTCGAGTAAAGATTGATATTTTGTAATAGTTGAGGAAAAGTACGCGTTTTATTTGAACGAACGGTTTGTTGTTCGCCACGCGCTCCGGCCCGTGGATATTTTTTTTAGATGTTGCGCTGCGGACATCTTTAACTGTTACCTACATATATGATGGCAACATATTTCGACAATTATTCTTGGATTTTTCAAATACGACAATTCTGATTACTAACAAGTGTTGGTTGTGATATGCCCAAATTCTGAAATTGAGTGTGGAATCTGCAAACCAGGGTTTTTGGCCACACTTCTAGCTACAGAAGTAATATTCCCAGTTGTTCCAGGCACGATTCTTCATTAATCATTAACTCATCGAATTTCAAAGCTCGAATTTCTAAAACAATTTATGTAACAATTCTTCGGCCAGAATGTGCTTCATATCTATTGAGAAAACTTTTAGTTTTCAAACTGTTTTAGCCAAATTTTCACCATTTTGTAGTGAATTTAAATACGTTATTGAATCGTATATCGTTCCTTTATTAATAATGGCGTAATTTTGACAGCACATTTTGTTTTAGCATATGGCTACTATTCAAATGAAACCTTTTATTGGAAAAGGACTTAAGACTGTGACTAATAACGGCCTTAGGCTGACGTACAGAAAAGTTTCGATCTATCAAATTCAAGAATAACCTGGTTCATACACAAGAACTACCTTTGGCAGCAAAGCAATCTCATTTTATAGTTTGTTGTTT
The DNA here is from genome assembly GCA_949129095.1 of Volucella bombylans. Lineage (NCBI taxonomy): Eukaryota > Metazoa > Arthropoda > Insecta > Diptera > Syrphidae > Volucella > Volucella bombylans. The sequence continues at coordinate 84,244,510 of OX422143.1, read as the reverse complement.
TTTTTTTTAATTTTAAAATATTCTTCAACACCACACTTTATTGTCCCCAATTAGTTAATGACAAATAAATCACAACTTGATAGCCCATGATTATTTTCTCTAATATTTTCAAAATTCAAAAATAATGCGTTATGCGTTGACTCATTGTGTGAACTAGTCCACCACAGATGCCAAGTGTCACAAAGCTTTTAACAAAATCATTCATCATTCTTATTCGGAAAAAAACGGTTCTTAAAAAGAAAAAAAACAAACAAGATTTTTGCAAGAATGTCGTGGGTTTTTATAAAAATTATAATTTTTTTGTTGTTGCCGTCTTTTGAATGTTGGCTTAGTTTGTCCAACCGGCAGGGAGCTTCTTAAATGTAGAGTTTCGACGTTTCTTCAAGATGATAGGCGTGTATTCAATGCTGTGCTACAACGACGACAATTCGTCGAAAGACAAGCAGTCTAGTCTCTCTAGATGTTCGCAATTTTATTTGACAACAATTTAACGGTGTGATTTTGTTTGAGAGAAAACTGCATGACTCATTGAGACGCCTTTTCGAAACTTATTTTCGGGAACGGCCTCTTTTATGCGTATCGAGGGCATTCGAATGAACGCGCCGAATGACATTTGTGTTGTGGGGCACGCCTCAATGATTTCGTATTCAAATTTCTGTTTGTTTCTCTTGTAACATGGAGTGAATCATTCCTGGTCAACAACAAAAACAACGTGACGAAAATATCAAATGAAAGAAAATAGATTCGGTAGATGTTTTTTTAATTAATCATCGAAAATGAAACGAAACAAAGCAAGTCGTTGGTTTCCGTTTCGAATCGAATCGGTAAGTGAGATCAATTTCAACGGGTGTATTTCTGGAAGTTTGGTGCACTTCATATCACGCTTCTATTGCCTAAAAGGGGTTGACATCTGCAAAGCAACTGAAAATAGATTTCAAACTCTAAAGTGAATCAGATGTATTACACATTGTGACTAGTTGTCATTGTTTCAAAACTGAGAACTGGAATCTTGGAATGATTTAAATATTTTCTCGGAAATATTCATAGGCACACTCGTGTTTGTTTAGTCAGAATAAATTTTAAAAAAACTCAGGGTTGGACAGTTCAGTATTTACAAATTACAAATTATACATACAGATTTTGCATCTTGGTTAGTGTTTGGAAAATATCCTTTTCGGTAGTCATTTTCTTGGTTTACCTTTTGTACTGTACAAGTTTGATAATATAGATAGAGGAGGAGCAGTGGGCTAGGCAATTTTTCCCGCAGAGCTCATCAGAAAAGAAGTTTAAATGCTAAAATGTCGGCCGTACTGCGACCTACCTAGGATACAACTTAGGTCAGATCTGTCTCGAGATATGACTATCAGTGGTTAGCCATGCTAATATCTTTTCTTGCATGTAGAAGGAGACATACGAGTACCAAGGGGAAGTCATTTCGGCCGGTTTCAAAAAGCATTCATCTTTCTGTGATTTCGTAGACATAAGTTAACAAAAGTGGACATTACCTATATAGACAGATATCGAACTTATTTTAACAAGAACATACAGTTTTCGAGTACCATGATTTCTGGTTGAAAACGATGTGGTATTTTATGGGTCTAATAAACACGATTAGATTGAAATTTTCAGAGAAGATAGCACAACATAGCCCACTTTTAGTCTTGGATCTATTTGTGTAGAAATGAACTGAACTCTGGTTCAAAATGGACATTTATATCACAATAACTGTTGCCAGGGATGCTTATTTGCAAGTTACAGTCATGTCTTTGTTTCGACGGCGTGTAATCCAATGTGGCTTCCGATCAAGCAGATCAACAATCAATCAACTCTTCGCAATTAGTCAAATCCTTGGAGAAAATTCAACGGGTTTCAAGGCGAAACACATCTGTCTATCTACCGACTTTAAAACAGCATTCATTGACAGGAGCTACACAAGAAAATGACAGAGCTTGGAATCCAATCAAAACTGGTCCAGATCGCGATGTTCTGTACAATTTGGAAACAACTCATTCAAATTGTTGAATGCAACTGATTCCGGCAAGATGCACTGCCATGTGGCTTTTTCAATTTGTTGTTAAAGCGTGCGTAAACTTTAATTTCCGGTTGTATTGAGATGTTTATGAAAATAGAAGAGAGCCGACGAGACTACAAGGGCAAACAAAAATGTTCGAAACTTATATTCCAAAAGATAAAACTGATACTCTTCAAAATGTCAGGCCAGTTCTTAAACTTAAGAATAGCTGATTCTTAAACCGCGGATATCGTCTACACGGCGATTTGTCCGGCAAAGGCACATCAAGCGAATAGACCAAAATGCTTCTGCTTAGAGAAATGTTAAGTTGGTTGTCAAACTTAGTCATCTGTCTTTTAAATATATCTATAGGAATCAAATAAAATAGTATATTAAATTATGCAAATGGAATAGTATGATACATACTGTACCGTTGATATACCACACTCTGCCGAGTGATCTGAAGTGATTCTGATTTCGGGTAATACACAGATTCATTTACATTGCTCCTGCGTTTTAATCGACTGTATTTCTAATTTATTTGTCTATCCAAAATAGAACCGAAATATTTGTCATTCTTTGTGGAGGATATACTGTTGCCATTAATATGTAGTTGAAGGGTCGTAAAGTTCTTTTTATTCAGTGTTCATCGTCATCTACATATGAATTCACTTCACATCTTCAACTTAACATTGGTCAGTTGCACCTCATAGACCAATAAATTGCAGAGCAGAAGGTATAAGACTCAATTTAGGGCTGCTTGTGAGCAACAGGAAAGTTATAAAAAACGTATAACCCTGCCTGTAGGCAATTAATTTATTGACTATCCGATTGAAGAGTATACACTTTCAGATATGCAAGTGCAAGTTTCCTTTTTCTTCGATAATGAGCTCAGCAAATCTAAGTATACATATAAGCCTTCCCAACTGATCAGTCTTTGCGTGTTCTGACACAGGGAACATAATCGGGTTCATGCTTGATGGATACTAATCAGGCTTTCCAGTGTTTTAACCAAAAAGAAGGATAAACTGAAAGATCAAATATTCTTTAGTTCTATATGCGATTTCAGTGAAGACAAATGAGAGTATGAGTGGAAATCAGACAGTCTAATAATATGATTGTCTGAACTTGAGAACTAAATGGGCAGAATTTACGCATGATCTAGGGGTCTTTTTCTGACTAGATGAATTCGTTCATTGTGAGATAATTAAGATCTAATACTGGCGTCATTTTCAGATTTTAAACAATAACAAGGAAAAGATTCGACTCATTCCTCAAGAAGTTTTAAACAAGACGAAGGTCTGTGTTTAATTTTTTTTACGCAAATAAACAGATGAACAAAAATAAATATGTTTTCCATTCTAAAAATGTTGTTGCAGCTGCCAGAAACGATTCAAACAACAGTTGTTATGGCTGATAAAATATGGTAGGAAACACAAAAAGTTACAAAAGTCACAATAATCAGGACTGTGCTAATCACAAAACCATAAGTGACGCATACACATATAACCACGACGTGTTGAAGGACTTAAATGAGAATTCTCCATACCCGACCCGAATATCGTGATTCTGAAAGTAAATGTACGTTGCACCATAATGCAACAAATAATTCATTGTTTATACATTTTTCTCTTCAAATCGAGTTTGGGTGTTGAATCATTTGTCGTTTTCACCTGATACTGCAGTGTCCGACTTCTTTTCATTCCCCAAATTGAGATTAACGTTGACTGGATATGTTTTTTCTGATTACATTCCGACCATGCTATTTCACAAAACGAATATTTCAAATAATAAATAATAAAACCAACAAAATAATAACAGTAAATAATATAATAATAATAATAATAATCAAAACATCTTGTTTCCGAGACTAGGCTTACAATTTAAGTGTCGCGCCATGTAAATGATTGGACAGAAAGATAGGAAGCTTCATAGCCACAAACGTTTTCAACTTTCATTTCTTTTAAGGAAGGGCATACCTTTGATTGGCGTTAATTAATGTCAGAGTTGAGTAAAAAGGATTGGCATTATAGGCTTTTATAACGTGCTGCTTTTGTATAAGTTATAGAGTTTTTTTTTTCAAACAATGAAGAATGGTGCATGACATTATGTAATGAACACGACTAGAGGCATATGACTGTTTTTAACGAAGCCCCATCCTGTCGTGCTTTGTTTCGAGCATTTGGAGATTTAACATATCTAATCAATATCGCACTGAATGCGGCTTATCGGCACACCAAAGTGTGCACGAGAAGTAATCAAGTAGCGTTCAATTGTGGGATCTCTGTGGCCTATTCACTAGTTCATGACGCCATTCTGTTCGAAGACGTAATCACTGATCATTGTCCGGTTACATCCGCTATTGACTGTGACCCGGGTTCTGATGATGATACCACCGTCCACTGGCAGATTTGCGTCAAACAATTTTGCTTAATCGATAAAAATAAGAGTCGACTTCAAGCTGCTTGATCCGGAAACTCCCGTTGTAAGTCATGGTCTTGGAACTTTAATTCCTGCATTAGTATACGGACGTAGGCCGAGATCTCTTCACAAAATTTTCCACAAGTGGAAGAATAAAAGCTAAAGATTTTCAACCGACGCCGAATTGACAACTGCTTCGCCATACTTGGAAGATCTAGTGCACCAATATTTAAGACTATTTTTTTTTATAAATATAACTCCTTTATCGTTGGAAAAGCAATAGAGATATGTCTTGCACTTAAGCGCCAGAATTTCCACAAAGATTCAGGCAAAACAAAAACCTCTCCTCTAAGCTGAAGAGAACGTTTATTATTGTAGATTCATGAAATGTGGAATAATGACGTCTTTCACTAAGCTTAACCTGCGCGTCGGAGATTGAGTAATCCTCGCATGTGGGGAATATGTACCAGGTGTACCGGCATGAAGTGAGCGTCAAATTACAAATGTCTCGATAGGGAACATTTATTGTGAACGGGCCTTATTTTTTTTTTGTTTTGTTGTTTTTTTTGTTTGTCGAATTTTGTACCAGAAAATGATGACTTGCGGAAAGCATTAATTTTTTGTTTTCATTTGAAGAAAAGTATTGCAGAGTCGCATCGAATGTTTGTCGAGGCATATGGTGATCATGCTCTATCAGAAGCAACATGCAAAAGATGGTTTCAACAGTTCAGAGATAACGATTTTGATGTGAGAAATGAAGAACGTGGAAGACCACCAAAAAAGTTAGAAGACGCCGAATTGCAAACAATATTGGATGAAGATGACACTTTGAGTCAGAAACAAATGGCAGAAATGTTAAATGTTGCACAACAAACAATTTCTGACCGTTTTAAAGCTATGGAAAAGATCCAAAAGTATGGAAAATGGTAGCCACATGAATTGAATGAAAGACAGATGGAAAACCGAAAAACCACTTGTGAAATTTTGCTTCAGACACGATAAAAAATCAGTTTTGCATCGAATTCTTACTGGCGATGAAAAATGGATTTTTTTCATAATCCAAAACGGAAAAAATCATGGGTTAATCCGGGACAACCATCAACTTCGACTACAAAACCAGATCGATTCGGCAAGAAGACAATGTTGTGTATCTGGTGGGACCAGAAAGGTGTATTGTACCATGAGCTTATAAAACCTGGTGACCCGACAACAAATGATCAATTTGGTCGGAAAACGACCAGAATGAGCCAGAAGACACGGCAAGGTAATTTTGATCCATGACAATGCACCTGCACACAGATCAAAACTGGTTCAGGATACAACCAAAGCACTTGGCTTTGGTACCCCACCCGCCGTATTCACCAGACTTGGCTCCTTCTGACTACCATTTATTTTCATCGATGGGATACGCATTAGCTGAGCAGCACTTCGAATCCTACGAGGAAGTCGAAAATTGGGTGACTTTTTGGTTTGCTTCAAAAGATGAACAGTTTTATTGGCGTGGAATCCATAAATTGCCTGAAAGATGGGAAAAATGTGTAGCTACCAATGGCCAATACTTTGAATAAAATGTTTTTTACACTTTATACCGGTACACCTGGTATATGTAGATCAATGTCTCAGAAGGATGCATCGAAAGGCAAAGATGGTTTCGGGAGCAGAAACTGGTCGATTGTGTTTTCTGAGTAATATAAACATTTTTTCTGCACATTATATTACACGAAAACAATGGGAATTGAAGCCCTGCGACTAGAACTGTTTGGCGAAATTTGCAGATTTATTTCTCAACAGGATAATGCTCTATGTTACACTTCGATGCCAGGTCTAATTATTCTTAATTTTAAAAAATAAAACCTGTTCGGTAGATATGCAAAGTAAGACAATTTCTAAAATTTGCGTTTCTATTTCCTTAACGATACTCTGCAACGCGGCAAGTCTCGTCTAATCATGCGACCACGGCTGTACAAAGATGACAATATCAAATACAGCTTTGGTCTTTGAATGTGCACATATCTAAGATCAGCATTTTAAGTACAACATTAGAAACGTAATCAGTACGGGTTTTAATGCAAAGGAGGAAAACGCCCTCAAACCACACATTCAATAAGTATTGTACAAGAGCCAGGTTCAACAGGTGAGTCGATAATAGGGTGAACAGTAGAACCAAAACAATATTTCTCCTCCCATTCAAATCAAATAATGATGGCCTAACGACGATTACGCACATTATGTTCAAAATCTATTCAAAAGGAAGTCTGGCGCCTAGACTAGAACAATATTTAGATGTTTGAGCCATAACAAATGATGTTTTAAATAATAATCGGTTTAAAAAAGCATTATATGAGTTCTATATATTTTTTTTATTGTTTGCTTAAGATTTGTTGCACTACATTATGCCAAATTTTATTAGCTAAATTAAAAACTTATATTTATTTAATTAGGATCCCTGTATCTATGAATTTAGTTCAAAAAAGAATTTCAGTCATTGGAAATAGTTTCTACAATTGTTCTTAGGTTAGCTTTTAAACAAGTACTTACGTATATTCGCAAAGACGTCAGTCGTATCATTGTTTCTTAGTTCCCACGCATTCTGCAAGCATACACATTTAAAAGTTGCACAATCATAACTAAGATGACATCTTCATCCTCACCTGATCAATGTCTACAGAAAGAGCCATCATTGGTTGATTGCCTCTTTGTAAAATACCATTTCTTATTGTTTCAGTTCTCTTGGCAGCTTCCGGTGATGGCTTCAAACGGAACGGATCATCCAAATGCTGTGGCGGACTACAACACATTTCACCCTGTAAATAAGATTCCGTATTGGGATTTGGGTCATGATTCTCTTTAGGACTTGGATCATTATTTAATGTTGATGCTGATACACTATGATAAAAACGTGTACTACGTTTTGTTGTATTGTTAGGACTATTTGCTTGGCTAAGGTTATTAAACATATTCGTTAGATAACGAACTGAATCTGAATTTGTAGGTGTTCTTTGTGATGAATGTATGGAGGACCAAGGACTATAACTTGCCCTACTATTGTCGATGGTAGCATCTAAATCCGTTGGTTCTTTTGTTGTTAGCTGCTGCTATACGGAAAATAATAAAATGTAAGTTGAATTCTCAATCATCAATAAGAAGAAATCTACTTACAATTGTTGTATTTTTATAATCCAGTGGCTGATCAGCGCCGGGAAAAAATTTACATAAAACTTTCATGATTTCGACTACATGCCGCATCGATGGACGTATGTTGGGTTCAGAACTCCAGCATGATGTGTACAAGTCTTGAATTGGTTTTGGACAGCCTTCTATTAGTGGTGGACGGTTTCCTGAAAAGTAATATCGAGGTAAGATATATATAAACTAAATTAACACATCAATCAATGACAAACAGCCCCATGTAGCATGTTCTAATGAATATTTTTAAATAAACATATTTACACATTTTCAAAAACTTTATAGACTGTGTATTATATTTATCCGCAAGACAATTAAAAAATAAGTATTTTACTCGTATAGTAATTCATACGTAGGCATAGCATGAGTGCGAATATTTCTTGATAAACTTGACCTAACTGGGGAAGTGAGGCCGGTGTATAGGAGACTGAAAATCTTGGTCTAACTCAGCTCCACTTTGTTTGATTTAGTTTCCAAATTTCAGACCATTTCATTCCAGTGCTTTAGTCTATGGATGGAAAGAGGCGTACGTAATGTGGTTACAGATGTTTAAGATACAATTCCACTGCCAGGCAGTGCTAGGTCGCATATTATAATAAAATAATAAAACGTTATAGTCAAAAAAACCGATAGAAACTTGATACTTGGTTGAGTGTGGTACGTAAACAAATGCGTCTGCATTGCGTTTCTGTCAAAATCGATTCATGCCCATATACTTTGTATGGAAATGGAAGGTGGCAAAACTCTGTCCCCGGTTCGCAAACTCTGTCCATTTTTCTTCCACTGCCTGCTTCACAGTATCGAACTGAGAACAATATTTAATGGCATTTATTGTTTGATTGCGTGGAAGCAACTCGAAGTAATGGACACCTCGCCAGTCCCACCAAATGTTCAACACGACCTTTTGCAATGCAAAACTTATTTACTGAGCGATTTCGGTCTTTCACCAGGAGCACACCATGACCACTTACGCCGAATATTGTTGTGAACCACCCACTTTTCGTCTCCCGTAACCACTCTTTTCAGGAAGGCCTCAAGCGAATTTTATCTCAACAGAGACTCACAGACTATTATGCGATCCATAATGTTTCTTCTGAAACATCCACCATTTTTGACATTTCATTCCTGTTCAGTCTCAGCGAAACGGTTGTATGGGCGATGTTAAACCGCTGAGCGATCTGCCGTGTCATCAAATGCCTGTCAACGCTAACTGCAGCCAAGATTTGATCGTCGTCTGCAATGGGTGGACGTTCAGAGCGAACAGCAACAGCAAGGTCTGTATTTCCTGAACGAAAGCGTGTAAACCAACGCTGAAAAGCGCATATAGCCGAATCTCCATACACACTGTGAATCTCCCGTTGCACCTCTGTCGGTTTGACACCTTTTTCAAAGAAAAAAAAAAGCAAAATTTTTAAAAAAATAAACACTACTTCCAAGAGATAAACCGTAGAACTTAATGAGGAACCCAATAATTAATAACTAAAGACCGAATGTTTAAACTCTCGTTGTTGTTGTGGGTGTTGTTTTCCAAAGCACCTTTCTGCTGCTTTCACAGAACTCAGATGCATTTATTTATGTAACACATTAAGTTTGTTGCTTACTACGCCAAAGTGGGGGTTTGAATCCCATGCAAACCTAAAAAAACAGAAAAAGCAATTTTCCGAGATCACGACTGTTCCGACAGGCAGTGACAATGGCAATCAAGTTCCTTTACTCATAAGCCATTCGGGGTTATCGGAAAATCGTAGACAATGCGAATAGCAGAGTTATGTGCAGAGACTGGATTTTAGCCCACACCGCAATAATATTTCCCAGTCAATTGACACCCTCCAATATCGTCATAATGTTTATTGCCACACCTTTAACTATTGCTTTTTTCACCACCACTGCACCTTAATTTAGAAATTAATTAACTTAAAAAACGCCATTTCAAAGCTTCGCAAAGTTTATTCCAAAAAATAGTCTTCATTTACACCTATCGACTTTTTCCGATGTTTTACTAAAGCGAGTCTGCCTCTGTAAAGTTCTTATCCTCTCGGACAAAAACTCTTCGAAGCACTGTTTCATGTCATCTGGGGTTATGACCTGCATAATTTGAATGTAATTGCCTAAACTACGGTATTTGTTAGAGAACAAGTCTGGCATAAGCATAAGGCAAAACTTCACATCCCCATTCTGCTGGCTTAAGGAGCATTAGCTAAGCTGAAAGTGTCCTTGCATTACAATGTAAGAGCATCGCGCCTTACCTGGTAAAATCCGTTTTTGACACCATAATGCATAGCAATTGGTCAACTTCTACAGTATGACCCTGCTATGCTATGGAATAACCTCCCCAACTTTTTGTTTCCTTGATCATTACTATGCTCACATATGTACCTACATCGGTATTTTATTTTTCTCTTTCCCTAATTCCTTAAATAATACCTTGAACAACAGAAATTCCTTGTTGTGTGGTAAACGACTAAATGGTTAAAATTTCCTGAGTATGTATTTGACATTTATCATAAAGATCAGACCATCTATTGGCTCGCCCTTTATATATAATTTGTCCTTGCATAAAACTATTTTACCTGCATGGAGCCCAAAGTCAACAGTAAGTCAGTTAACCATAAGAGCGCTAGTACTTATTTTTGTAAACACAAAACATAGATTTAATCCTATTAACTTGCCTTTGTGTACACCCCACATAATTGATAAGGCGTGTTCCACTTCCTTAAACGGCTGTTGCCGTACTAATACCTCCCACAGGATAATTCCCCAACTGAAGACATCACATTTTTCCGTATAATTAGATCCTTCGAAGACCTTTTTAAAAGACGAATAAAGTTAGAAAAGCGCAGTTTAAAAGAAATAAAACAAAAACTCCTTACCTCTGGTGCCATCCAAGCTGCGCTTCCTTTGTTGTTTGTCATCAGCGTGGACTTATCAACGACGGTGCCGAAATCACATATCTTTAAATTTCTCCCATGGTTCACAAGTAGTAGATTCGGTGGTTTAAGATCGCGATGAATCAGAGGCTTCGGCTTCATTGCGTGTAAATAGGCAACACCCTGCAATTGTTATCAAAAAAAAAAAGAACGTTGGATTAACTTAATAGAAAAACAAAATGCGATCCCTTAAGTGAAGTTGAATTGAATCTCAAACTAATTCTGCATTTAGCAACTAACAGTGTATTTCCATTTATGAGGGAGAGTTTGCTTAGGTGAGGATTAATGCGGATAACGTGGGTTAACATTAGTCAATCGGGATGAGTTGGGGTAGAGTGAAAGATGCAATGTTACCAGTTAAAACATGATAAATAATCTGTACATTTCGGACGATCAAGATACGATAGGTGTGATTCATTCCAAAGGAGTTCCTGTAATGCGGCATTAATAAACCTCCGCTGTACATTTGTTTATTACTTAGATGACGCTACAGCCCGGAGATGAAGAGGGTTGTATACTTAGTTCTAGAATTCACTATTAAATCTCCTTCGCTCTTCGCTTGCTGTCTTAAATAATGTTTTTTTTTTTCAAATCCTCAGCATCGACTGTGACCGTGATACTAGATTTTCTTGCTCATTTCTACAGTTTCCTGTTCTTGTCTTGTTCTTTTTACCTTTTAGAAGTGATTCCGCTCACGTTAGTGTGCTGCTTCAATACAAAATCTTGCACGACATTAAGAACGAACGGATTTTGTACACTACCTTGAGGTAGTCCAACTTTAACTTCGAATTTTCCAGTTATTCCCTCTGTGCACTTAGTCTATGTTTTCGTATCTATCGCGTGACATTCTTATATACGCCTCAGGTACATTTGGGAATCTTAGCGACGTTCATATATTAAATGCTTTCCCAAATCGGAAAACACGATGCACAGATGTTTTGAAGCGTTTCGCCGTTTCTCTATTATATTCGTTAACTTTGAATCTCGTAAAATGTCGACTTGCCGTCAACAAAGCCGCGTTGCTAACCGCCTAGAACTCTTTCGTATATTTTCATAGTATGAGACAATAGCTTCCCCTATCGGTAATTTCTCATTCCATCTTTACCTTTATACTGTGGAACAAGCACTCCCTCTTCACTGGTTAGACATTCAATCGCCTTTCACCATTTTATTGAACCAAATGTCGAGCCATTCAAATCTAAGATTTCCTATTGTGGCCAATACTTCGGATGGTATATGATCCGCGCCGACTGTACGACCCTCAGTTTATTCTTTTTACTGCTTCGCTAACATCAGCTTCCTTAAAATTTGCAGTTTCTTTCTCATACGCGACAGCCGAGGGAATGGTACTGCCGTTCCATCCGTTCACGTGGAGGTGAACTCCAAAATCGGATGGCGGCAATGAAAAATTGTCTCTCAGATGTTGGAAACTAGATCTCTGAGAGAGAAGAATAGGTGTACGGAACTTGAGGTGATTTTGAAAAGACATATCCAAAAAGTTTTTAGTCAAAATATCCAAGACGTGGTCATATTTTCTGAGACTATAGACATAGCGGATAGTGCTGTTAAATATTTCTTGTAGCTTTCTCTTAGTATTAGCATCGCAATCATAAAAAATTTCACAGCCATAGATAGGCACAAAAATAATCGGTGAATTAGCAAATCTAGTCTTGTCCTCAGGGCTGTAAGTTTCTTAGAATTTAACAAAGTTCGGAGAATACCATAAACCCTCCCAATTTATATGGCTATTCCATCTCAGTGTTCTATTGAACACCGGTAATTGTTGAGATATTTAGCATGATGGATGCTGATGAAAATAATTAAAGACTTGCTTGCTTAATTAATTAAAGACAGCAGCATCCGTTGATAATCCTCAATCAATTATTTTTCATTATTCGGCTGATGACATCCTTCGCAGTATCCGCATTCGACTGAAGAAAACGCTCCTGCCGTTGCTTCCAAATGTTGATGCATAGTTCTAGGGCAATACCTCGTATAGTGGTTCTTAGGTAACACCTCATGTCAAGGGAAGAAACTCTGACAGAACACCCTCCAGGGACAAAGCCTCATATCAAAATCTTTGGAAAATTAAAAGGTCGGGCAAGTACGTGGATATGCCAGTAATTCCTACCGTAATTCATGTAATTTGGCCACGGTGATTCCGGAATATTATTAAAAATCCGGTGAGTTGTCCTGGTGGAACAAGATTTTACTTTCTTTGGAGAAGATTTGCCTAGAAAAATGCATTGTTTTGATTGCCGCAGGTGTGCAGTAATGGATCCAAGTTTCATCAACGATGACGACTCGATATAAAAACTCCAGCCGATTCCGATTGTTGTCCGCTGAGAACCATCACGGCATCCATCGGGCCGATAGCTTTGTCATGCTTAACTTATCATGTAAAATGCTAATTGCAGTTCCGTACGATAAGCACACGGCCTCTGCTACTTCGCGCACTTTCGTTCGGCGATTAGAATGCTCAGTAACGACGTTTAAAATCATTGAACCAATATCTCACGGTTGTTATAGATGGTGAAGGGCTATGCGGACCCAACATAGGTTTTATTTCTTTGCACGTCTTCCGCCCAAAATTAAAACTCCTTCCATTACATCAAAAAACATTAATTAAATTTAATACAAATCAATCTGGAATGTTGTATGGCGTCCTTTCAAAGAGAATAATACTCGATGGTAATGCCAACTTTCCTTAGTAACGAAACTTGACTGTAAAAGCAGGTTGACTCATACTGGTATGCATAATCCGTTCACAAGCTTAAAAAAGAAAAGGCCGTACGAGTTCTTAGCGTTTGATGAGTTTTTAGACGCGTTTCTGGTGAGGAAGGATACTGGTTGTTAAAATATATTAGTATTAATTACGTGCCTGACATATGGCAGCAGTAGTGGCAAAATGTCTGTGACGAATGCCGGATTAACAAGTTCCTAATGGCAGAGGACGCTGAATATTTCACGGCTTCAATGGCGTCCCCATCTAAACACTATGTCTACTTGCATTTATATTCAGTATTTCTGTATTCCTTGTGTCAAACTAGGATCGTATGTAAAATATTAGAGGTCACGCTTATCCTACAGAGCTTGACGTTCTAGAACAGAGTCTATTATCAAATGTTCCTTACATCACAGTGAATTGTTTGATGCTCATCCTCCAGTATGCTGTTCGTAACACGCTCCTCACCTTTGAAGCTTTCCTTGATGATGGCATCGGGGGAAAGGATCGCTCTGATGTTTGCAATCAGTTGCTTGCTTTACGCCACCGACTAGTATGTGCAAGCCTTGTAGGGTGTCGTCGGTCAAGTCTCCGAAGCAATGCTTTGACGAATTAAAACTGTCATCGTAACAAAATGCCAACCAAGGGATTTTCGTCAATAAGCGCAGTAGTAAACCTAAACCATCAACTAGGTTGTGGTGCTATTTACGAGTACCTTATTTGGAGAGGACTAGTAATTTCAAATGTAATTTCTAACGCCTTGGCTGTTAGATCCGTGTTCTACAAAATTCTGAGAAGCTGTTCGAATTTGTAGAAGTGATAGGAGCTGTAACAATATGTACGCACTTTATAACATTAAAACTTAACATGTGTGGAAATGTTTTGAACGTTCATTACACAGAAGATACAGTCTTCACAAGTGTCCCGGTACTATTCAATCTCGTTTCACAATCACCGGTTATGAGAAAATACTTGTACAAGTGACCAACTTACATAACGAATTGTACCGGGTTACCTACCTCATTAGTAAGAATTACATCTCGAAAAATCTTGTGCGCGTGGTTGGAGAATTGTGCTAATACGGCAATAATCACGGCTGACATTCCACAGTACGACAACGCAGGAATTCTCCTTCGGCAGAAGCGATTTCCGTCTCATACCCCTGTTTGCGTTGTAACCCAGATCTCTTTTACAGTCCCATTTTCAACACAATTATTACATCTTCCCGCGCTATAGACAAATGATAGAAGTATCTCGAACAAACTGAATGACTAAATCACAAGCGTTCACTGTGGACTAACCTCAACACTCCTTAGCAGACTATCAATACATTATTTACCTACCTCTGCACACTGTAATGCCCAGTTCATAGCATGCGCTGCCGAGTAGTATGGTTTAGCAGTTCCATGCAGAAAATTGTACAACGATCCACCCTCTGCGTACTCCATGATCAAGTAGACGCACTCATTCTTTATAGAAACGCCAAAAAGGGCGATAATATTCGGATGCACCACTCGTGACAGTTGTTTCACCTAAAAAAAAAAAAACCCAAACAAAAAAAAAACAACAATCAAACCCATTGACGAAACAAGGAACAACCACACCCCAACCACACAAAGATGACAAGGCCTTACCTCTGTATGAATTGCCTTCTGATCGGCAGTCACATAGAATTCCTTCACAGCCACATTTGCGTCTTGCCACAGAGCCTTGTACACCGTTCCAAAGGATCCTCTGCCAACAATCTACAACGAGATTAAAACAGAAATTCAAAAGCCCGACTAAGACTCCACATACACGCGTAAATAGCGTCGAGTGTCGGCTTTCCAACATCGCAAGTGCGGCAGGGGTAACCTAATTACGTTCCACTGTTTATATAACAATAAACAAACAGACATTTCTTTAGTCCTTGTTTTGGGTGTCTAGGTCGTCTCTGCAGCCACCGTTGTCGTTGGAAGAGTGTCAAAATAAACATATTCG
Organism: Volucella bombylans; assembly: GCA_949129095.1. Taxonomy (NCBI): domain Eukaryota; kingdom Metazoa; phylum Arthropoda; class Insecta; order Diptera; family Syrphidae; genus Volucella; species Volucella bombylans. Next base: position 84,229,260 of record OX422143.1, on the reverse strand, counting down.
CGAAACAATAGACAAACGCGCAGCTGATATGCATATCACCTTTTTCGTTTGGCTTTTTAATTGATAAAGCGCGTCACTTTGTTTTTTTTTTCTGATTTTGGGGAATTCGCTCGACTTATCAGATAATTGCCAAAATTCGAAACGAAGGGGGAATCACTTTGTACAAACCTCACGGTCGCGGACTTCGTCAAAGTTAATTTGCCGAAGATTCATCAGCGGCTGTCCGCCCCCCGCCATTGAATTTTCCTAGATTTCCTTGTAGACCGTTTCGATTTGTTGTTGATTTCAAAGCATTTTCGATGAAATTCACGTTTGCTAACGCGATTAATGTGAGTGTTTGCAATTTTTGAATTTTTTTTGCAGCACAAAGCGAATGGAAGCGTATTTTGATAAAGAAATTTTCTTTGCTGATAAAAATCGACTGTGGTAGAGAGCTGTCAAATAAGTGTCATTTTTGGGGATTTGTTTTGACATACGGCAGTGCCAACATCGCCACCAAAACTACAGGTTTGTGTATAGGATTTTCATAGTTGCGCTAGTGAAATGCTAGGTGGCAAGAAGATTTTTTTTTATTCAAGCGTACACTGGAAACTACAAATTAAGCTGACACTTGTTGTAGAGTTTTTGTTAAAATGTTCTAAATTGTAATTTTTGTTTTTCACATTGATTCAGTCAAAGTTAAAACATTTCTGCTGCAAGAGCTTGTATTAATTTCACTTTGTTTTAGGTGGCGCTTCAGGCCGGTTGTAACTGTGTCTCAACCAACAGCTCTATCCGTTTAGCGCGGTCTTGTGCTAATTGCTTCAGTTGAGCAGGCAAACCTAAGAGAGTGATTTCCTTTACCGCGTTGTTTTCTAATAGAGATTTGAAGACACTCCCAGTCGAAACTATGGTTTTCACTTACTCAACATGTCCTAGCTATCTAAGCAGATGAATTCAAGCCTGACGAGGTCAATATAGATGTAGAACTCTTAGAGTTCGTGCTTATATTCACATTATTTCAAATAAATCATTCGACGAACTTTTCTCCCGAAGCAATCAACCGTCCGCTTTAGATAAAGTACATGCCTCCAGGCAAAAGAACTGCGATTGGCAAGAGTGATTCTTCGCTTGATCGCTACGGTGATGTCATTGTTTGAATTTACGACGGAGCCCTGATAGACAAAGTCTTTTACTATCTCGTGCTGTTCGAGCCTTTGGTGTCCTGTGTCCGTTCTTGTCAACTGCCTACACTTTGTTTTTGTATTATTTACCACTAAACCCATCTTCGCCATTTCTGTTCGATGATTCCTTCTCATAATGTCGATGTCATCAGCGTTTCCCAGCCTGTGTGATGTTGCCGTGTCAGTGAGACAATGGGTTGGTCGAAGTGTTGAAAATATCGCTGCCGTTCAGGCGTCCGTAGCAAACAATTCAAATCAGTCAATTCCACGGCGTTCGCAAGAAGTGGGCATCGCTCAGACCACATTATGGCGTATTTTGAGTAAGGATCTTGGTTTACACACATACAAGATCAAGCTGACTCAAGAGTGGGTGAATCCCGAGCTCTCGAATCGCCAGTTCTGTTTGTCATTTCGCAGGTAGAAATTGTGCAGAAGGACTCGATTCTCCAGGTCGTGATTTGAACCTTTGAAATCACTGGTTTTATACACTTCCTGAAAAGTCGCTCCTATGGCCTCAACTTTCTCCTGAGGATCTTCAATCACAAATATATTCTCATCATTTGCGACTTCACTTGGATCTATGCCTGCAGTAGTCAGTATTCGATGGTTGCCCGTCGTTCGATGAATCTTAAGGCACTGTAGGTCGTTTTGATTTTTTCTCCGAAATATTTTATTTATTTGCGGGAACATATTCGGGTTGCTGGAATTTACAGCCCGAATTCTATTGTTCCAGTATAAATTTACAGATGTTCTGTTATCAATATTTGGAGGGTTTTAATTGTCGACTTCAGTGTCCTTACCTCCATGTTATGTCTGTCAGTAAACTGCCTGTACAAGGTTTTGAGTCTTGACAGCAGTCTACTTTTGTGTCGGTGCAGTGCGTCAATGGTAGCATTGCGGAATAAGTCCTCGTTGGGTGTGTATTCATACCGAGGTATTGTAATGTCCATCGTCCCTTTAATTGTTTGGTCCAATTGTTTTAGGTACCTGCCAAGCTCCTCGTTAAACAGATTCCTATTGGACGGTGGGTAGATCGAATTCGAGGAGAGTGCTCTTGTCAAGGTTTTGTAGAAGCGTGTCCAGCGAGTCTTACTGTAATTGCAAGAATGCTTAGGAACAAACTCCTCCAGCTCCGCAATTTCGTTAGGAATTGTTATTTCGGTACTAAAACCGCAATGGTCACTGTCGTACACGAATGTATGCAGACAGTTTAACGTTTGTAGATTACTTCCCGTCAGTTGTATTCGTACGTTGTACGTAGCAATAGGTCAAAGTAAGAGCCGTATCTGGGAAACTACGGACTGTCCGTCGCCTTCAAACCAAGTCTATACATGGCACTGTGCTGGGCCCACCAATTGAGTAGTAGGTTCCCTCTAGTATTTGGTACATGATTTCCCCAATCTCTATGTTTGGCATTAAAATCCCCGCCGATTATATAATAATTCTCCTCCGATTACAGTCGAAGGGGTCGAAGGAGTCTATCGAGCACTGAGATGAATAGCGTGGATTGAGAAGCATCAGGCGCGTAGACAGAGACCGTGAACAACCACTTTCCGCTACGGAGAGGGATGCGCACGATACATGCCTTCATCACCCCGAAAACATGCAAAATACCCTTGTATATTCTTCTAAATTTAAACTTTTTTCTAATTAAGATCGCGACACCACCTCCTTGTGTGGAGTTGGGTCGATTTCTTCTTCAACTATTATATTTGCTGTGTTCCAGATTGTGCTATTAGGGTGAGCTTAGTTTCGCTAGCGAAAAACACGTCAGGAACTTGGTCTTCCAGCAAGTTAAACAATGCAGCTCTTCGCTTGATCCTAATAAGTGAATTAACATTCACTGCAAGGACGTTCAGGGTTTGCTCCACCATGTGTGTACCCATTACGAGATGAGGTGCGTGAGACCCGGCAGCAGTGCGTATATTGAAGCTGAGCCATCTGCCCTTGAATAGAGAGCAAGATAGATAGTATGTCAGGTGCAGCTTCCGGTGCTCTTGGCGCTGGGGCCGAGGAAGCAACCGTTGCTTTTTGTACCACTCTACCAGTACCTGCCGCCATTTGGGCGAAGGAAATTCGAGGCGTGACGGCTGGAGTTCGAAACTGAGCGGATGGACTCTTAACCTCGGCTTTCTGTTGACGAGCTATATTTGCTTTCTTTATATCTGGAACTTGGGACAACCCCGATAGTTAGCGGTGGGTCCCTAGCTCTTGCATAAAGCACATGAGAGTTGGCTTTTGTCAGAATCCCTCCCCTGACCCAAAGCACATTCCTGAGAAATGCATTTGCACTTGGTTGCATTTGGCAGTTCGATGCGCCATGGCCGAACCTTTGGCAGCGAGCACATTGTATAATGTTATCGATCCTTTTTAATTTCTCCCAGTGAACAACCTGGTAGTCAGTGGACGGTTCTAGTCCTTTCAACAGAAGGGTTTTAAATTTATCACCTTTCAGTGTGTACGTGAAGTACTCCGTCGTTGTTTCCTTCAACGTGTTTTAAATTTTGTCTAAACTGAATTTATGCCTGTTTAAACCTAATCTTTTAATGCTAAAATTCTGACCTATGGCCGACTTACACAAGTCCTTGGAGTCCTGGACCTCTATGTCGTAGGTGTTGATTGGAGGCACCTTTTCTTTTGTCGTTTTCTGCTGCTGTTGCTGTTGTTGCTGCTTTTGGTAGTGTTTTTTGCTGCTGCGATTTTAGCTTTTTCTGCTGCTTTTGCACTATTTGTGCTTGTGTTGGGTGTTTTTTCTGCAAATTTTTTCATGCAGTTGTTGTTGTTGGGAGCTCGCATTAACTTCTTGCTCCTTTTGCCTTCGGGCAATTGGTTTAGCTTTAATAGCAAGCACCTTGTTTTGAAGCTGCAAGATGCTGTTATTAATTGCATTTAATTCCTCCTCTTCGTCTTCCGACTCAGAAGTTGCCAACGAGGCAAAGCTGTTATTGTTTTTATAACGGCCCCCTCTATCCGAGACGTATGAGGATTCATCATCCGACTCATGACGCCTTTGTGTTGCGGTGCTATTACTGCTCCAGACGTGCTCTGCTCCGACCGGATTACCGACAAATAATTTGAAATCATCTAGCAATAAATCATACCGCGTATAATATACGAAAGGTCCCCAACAAATTTTAAGAATTTCGGATATCGATGAGAGAGGAACAACTTTGCAAAAGTTAATCTAATTAGTTGTATACGAAGACGAACGGAAGAACGCAGTGAGTTATTACTGATGCGTTTAGACGACGAATCCAGTGGAGGCGATAAAATTCGATTTGGCTGCTAAGGAGGTCAAAAATAAGGAACGCACAATATCGCGCAGAAAATCGCGATAACGATAGATACTCGTAGTTATACATATTCACAAGGTAGTAAAGCGTTTCTTCTACAAAAGGTGAAAAAAAAAGCGTGTGAGATGGTATGAGCATCAATGCTCCAGATCGACAATTTTTAAATCGACTTCGCAGACATAACTAGGCACAGCTGAAGAAGTTTGCTCTTCGATGCCCTGCTTCACATAGTTTTGTTGTGACAGCCATTTGAAACAGACGCCTACGAGAATTTTCGTAAAAACGGAAAAAAGTGAATTTCGTGTGCCATTAAATATTGTATTATTTTTTGCACAAATAAAAACGTCACGCAAACCAAACAAAAGCCTGAAAAGTATTATGGGGACTCTTCACCATCGATACCAGCACAAGCGACGCGGAACGTTCTGATCGCCTAATTGAGGTCACCACACCAGAAATGGTCGATAAAATCCACGGTATGATATTGGACGATCGCGATCGGTGAGAGAAGGTGCGCGAACTTGAAGAAGCTACAGGCTTATCACATGGATCAGTGATTTCAGTTTTGCAAAAATATTTTGATATGAAAAAGCTATCCGCCAGATGGGTGCCGCGCTTATGTACTCACATTTAACAACAAACGCATTCGTTTGACAACTCCAAAGTAGTGTTTGGCGATGTTCAATCACAATCCGCACACGCTGTATACACTAAGGTAAACTCAATTCTGATTGATTAGTCGACTGCTTCCATTTTTATGTAGCTTTGTTGTTACGTGCTTCTGTAATCAGCATCTCAGTGTCATGAGCGCTCTCTATCCGAAGTGTCCCGATTTTATGCGCCATTGTAAAGCAAATACGTCTTCACTTTCTAGAGAGCGGATCCGCTCAGATCTACGCGCCATACCAGAGGTATAGAGTTGGTGGCTGACGTGAAAAGTCTTCTTTTGTCTTCTCGTGGGCTCCGAATGCTTAGCGTCAGCCGTGGCAGTGCCGATACAGTTTCGTTCTCATCTGGGAGCGAACACGAAAAACAGAAAATTAAAAATAGTATCGGATACAAATCGGAACATTGCGACACTCCAGCATTTATTTTGCGGATATCAGACTTCACACCTACCACCATTCTAGCCAACTCGATTTGAATCTTCCGATAGGTAATTTCTCATTCATTGAAGAAGATACTCTGCAGTTCTAAATCCAAGCATTTCCGACTAATGAGTCTGATGGTAAACTCTATCGAATGCAATAGAAATATGGAGTGCAACTATGTACGTTTGCAGATTTGTTTAGACTTTGCTACCACTTCATGCCATCAAATCACCAATGAACCTTAGCTACGAAAACCATACTGCCGGTCATTGAGAAGTTACCAAGTTCATGGAAAAGAAAGGACGTAAATCTAACGAGTCTGTAGTGACAGGCAGAACAAAGATGTTTTCGGTTTGGCAAGCGGGTTCACCTTTTGAGTAAAACTATCTGGAGCAGTGGATTTGCGTAGGTATGTATATTGAGATCCTTGACTACCCCCGCTACTATGATAAAAGGGTAGAAAAATGGACTCGTCCCATGGAATTTTCGACTAAATAAATGGAAGTCTGATGGCGCAAGATCTGGGCTATATAGTGGATGTGACAACACATCCCAACCAAGCTGCAACAATTTTTGCCGACATAAAATCACTTAATGATTTTCCTGCAACAATAAATAGGGCAGTATTATTAACAATTTATTGAAAACAGTATAAAAAATAGTACTATTTATTGTATTACTACTTACTATACAAATAATCAGACATATCTTCTTCAGATGGAATGTATCTCTTCCCAGAATTATACAAACTCTCTCTTTGGAAATTCACTACAATGTTCATTTTGGTTTGCTCATTAACTTCATCATCAAAGAGTGATAAACTGGCAATTTCTTCTGACAAGTACCAAAGATGTTGACTAAACTTGCTCAGGGCTGCTTTGAAGATCAATTTGTCAAGAGTTTCATATTCCCTAAGCCTCTTTAAAAAGCACAAATCTTGATTTGGTGTCTTCACTGCCAAGCCATGGTTTTGAATGGAATAAATGAACCGCAATGAATAAACAGACGTCTTGAAGTGTTCGCCTATCCTTGGCGCTAATTTTGAACTGGGATTGCAACAAACATATCTTTAAAGAGTAAATAGCTCTAGCCATCCACCTTGCTTGATGCATCGCTGCAGGAGGTCTAATTTGAATTTTTTTTTCACTGTCTCCTCCTAAGAAAATAATAGATAGTCCAATCAGTTCCCGATAATCGTCACGTCCAATGGTTTTTTGCAGTTCTTGATTATGAAATGTCAACAAATCTTCTAGTGTTGTATTACAAAAAGGTCGTGTGACGACATCGGCATATGTTTCAATGGCAGCAGGATAATAGTTTTCCAGTTGTCTCTAAACTTTTTGAACAATGGGATATCAGCGCTACTTGTGACTTGGTGGATTTTTGTTTCGAACACACATTTTAAAACCAGTTCGTAAACGTGATGGCGGCAAGCAAAGAGTAGTAATTCCCTGTCTAGTTTTTGTTCCAAAAGTACACAAGCTCTTTTCAATCGCCCTGTATTCGACGCAGTTGTGTCACAGAACATTATTTGTACTTTGTCATCGAGGTTCCAGTCATAAAGTGCGTTCAAAACAGCTTTAGCTTGATCCTGGCCGGAAGAGCTCTCCAGTTTGGGTACAACCAGAAGTTGTTCCTTTTCTCCAAATGAAATTAGAATTGGCATTCTTCTTTAGAACTTCTCACGTCAAGTCCAGATAATAATTTCCCATCCCAGTGAACGGTCACCATTTCAGGCATATTATTTTGAAAATCTGATTTTATAGATTCCGCTCTATCTTTTCGACTCTGTGTGCGAATAGGTTGAATAGACGATTTGTTTATCGGAAAATTATCACAGCTAAGATCTAGTGCTTCTACTACAGCCTGAAGTATATAGACAGAATCCCTTATGCTTAATTGACATCAATCTAAAGCTGCAACTAACTTAGGCGTGATAAAGTTTTTCCTTCCTCTTTTTGTAGTAGTTTCAGAACTTACCATTTGAGAGGTGGATGCCAAGGGTTCCTCAAGGCTTTCATCAGAGCTGGTAAGTTGATCGTGATGTCCTTGCGTTTGAATAGAATCTTGCGTAGTAACAGATGACGATAAATCTCCGAAACACATTTGCTCACATCTTTTTTTCTCTTCATTTAATTTCCTTTGTCTTGCCCTTTCTTCTTTTTCGGCTAACTTTTGTTTTTGTAAAAATATCTTATCTTCTTCAATTTTCATCCGTTACAAAGCATCAGCGTGTGCTATATAAAATAAATTATCTAAATTGTTCATAAAGTATTTTATAAAGTATAGAAATATCTTGTATTTTTTTAGAATTTTTTTGCAACTCCCTCCAAGCATGGTGAAGATCCACAAGTTTTTTTACACAGTTAGGTATAGCTCTGGTAGGGATTCTAGTTTTTACCCAAAATACTCGTATAATACACTCCCGAATGACGAGATTAGCGCTTTCACTAACAGTAAATTTAACTACGCGAATGTTAAAAAAAGTACTGAAAGAACTTGACGATTAGACGGTAATTTTGCGCCTGTTATTTGATAATTTACGTCACCAACTAAGAAAAGCACGGGTTATCGACCTTCAAATAAATTAAAAATTTATTTCCGAGTGTTTTAGAGGCAAATGAACAAAACTAAGACCTATACGTTAGAAATTTTAAATTTTGAAAAATAAGGGACACCCTAATGAACACTTATGGACAATTTAAGGGGGGTAGCAAACTGCCGAACCATTGAATGCTTATTTGATTGCACTAATCCCTTGATTTTATCGTTGTCAATCTCGGAAGGCCTACCAGAACGATGGGCGCCTTCAACTGAAAAATCACGGCATAGGGCGGACCAGTTCTGTCACTGGGGTTTTTCGATGACATTTCTGTTCTAAACTTTACGTAACATTTGCCTTGTCTCCCTCTTTTGAAGTAATAAATAAATATGATGAATATGCTCTTCAAAATTTTCCATCATTGCGTTTTGACATTTGTGTTGTAGACAGATAGAGCATTAGTTGACAACAAGCAGCAATAAACACCTGATTATTGATTATTGATTATTTTTACTGTCTATTTGACCAATTTCCGATCTGTTGTCTTAACGCAGCGCGGATTTCGTCGTCATTTTCCTCGTTGTCCTGCACCTTGTGTGCGAACAATTAAGCCTTTGACTGAACGTTTCGTGCAAACTGGGTCCACTAGAGATGTCGCAAGAAGTGGCCGGCCCCGTATTGCTCGTACGACCGAGAATATTACTGTTGTAGCTTTGATATCAGCCGACGTTCGTTTCATCGAAGTGGTTATGTCAATCGAAAACATTTGCATTTCCGGGGTATGGAGAATTCACATGAAATGCAAAGCCATTGCATCCCCTCAAACTGACCGTTTGGTGCGGCATTTGCAGTGAAAAAGTGATTGAAACTTATTTTTTTGAGGACGCTTATGGCACCACCGCTCACACGATGCAGATTTTAAATCGGCAATTTCCATGGCAGTTGATAGCGGCCATATTGTTGAAGCTACAGCTGGCTGTCATTTATACAGTGTGTTTTGCCAAATCACCATGGACGGACAATACGTGCAAATGATAAAATTGTTTTATCAAAATGGGTGTTCTGTTCGGGCAACGTTCCGTGCGCTTCGCCCATTTTACGGTCACCATAATCGTCCTACCGAGAGGACTATTCGCAGTGTGGTGGATAAATTTGAGTCCATTGGTTCAGTAAACGATAAACCAACACCCGTACGTCGACAAAACGCAAGATCTGCCGAAAACATTGCCGCTGTCCGTGAGAGTGTGCAGGAGAATCCGAGGCAGTTGATTTCGCATCGCTAATTTCGGCCTTTCGCAGAGCACAACTTGGCGAATTTTGCGTCGTGACTTGGGCCTACACCCGTACAAAATTCAACTGACCCAGGAGCTGAAGGTAAACGACGATAGACAACGACATGTGTTCGCTGAATGGGCTCTGGAGCAGTTGGAAACTGACCCTAATTCTCATCGAAAAATCATCTTCAGCGATGATCATCATCTTCTGGATGAATGGGTACGTCAACAAACAAAATTGTCGAATTTAGGACGATACCTATCCATGCGTCCAATGCATCTCGAAAAATTCACTGTTTGGTGTGGATTTTGGTCTGGCGGGCGTCAGCCGACCATACTTCTTTGAGAACGACGTTGGCCAGGCCATCACCGTCAACGGCGTTCGCTATAGGTCGATAATTACCAACCTCTTTTGGCCTGAATTTAATGATACGGACACCAACGACATGTGATTTCAACAGGACGATGCTACGTGCCACACAGCTCACGGCACAATGGAAATTCAGTACGAGCAATTCGAGGGCATGGTCATCTTACGTGTAGGTGATGTGAACTGGCCACCGAGATCGTGCGATTTGACCCCGTTAGACGTTTTCTTGTGGGGTTTTCTGAAGTCGCAGGTCTATGCGAATAAGCCACAAACCACAGCGGCCCTCAAAGCCAACATAACCCGTGTCATCGGTCAAATTCAGCCTGATTTATGCGTCAGAGTCATGGGAATGGAGTCATGGAGCATTCGGATGCGCGCCACCCAGAGATGCCGCGGCGGAAATTTGAACGTTGTTATATTCCATACATAATGGCATCGATAGGCCTTTCAAACGAATAAAAAATTTCGATGATATCTCGCACACACTTTGTTTTATTTAAATTTAAAAATAGGAAGCGCTTAATGAAAGACCCTTTAGGAGCTCCACCTGTAGGAAATCGGTCTCGGAAACTTTTGAATCAATTGTGTATCTTCTCCACAAATAGGATTTATTTGAGCCCTGAACGGTGATACAACCGAGCCTAAATCTATTAATGCACAATGGATCAATCAAAGACACGGTGTCATTAGACTTCTAATGCGATGTCTCACAATACTATGAGAATCACAAAGAAGGAACTTTTCAAATATTAAAATAAATAAACAAAATTATTCTCTAGATGATATTGAAGTATCATGAATTGGGATTCGTTAGAATCTCAGGTACGAAATATGGCCAAAATAATTGAGTAGATTTCGAAACCTAAACTCCTTGAATATTTTGGTAGAATTAAACTTCAAAAGAATCAACTTCCGGCTACTCGAGCGGCAGAAACAATCATTTACATACATACGAGTACATATTTACCAATTCTGGAAAACGAACAATATCTGATACGCATAGTGTTTTCTGGTCTCTTCGAGGACTAAATTTATGTGAATAGAAAAGTTCTTGTTGGTCGCAACCTTTTTTGTCTTTCATTGTCGATTCTCAGAAACACCCGCAGCATTTCTATTGGAATAGTTGCTACGTAGTTTTTGGTACTGCAAATATTCGTATTTCAACAGGATAGGGTAAACTTTTTCACTATCCTCACCGACTTAACCCCTTACGATCACCGTCATTGTCCGTTTGTCTGTCGGCCTGTCAGACACAAGGTCTGTCATTAGTTTTACATTTCCGAATTGAGATAGATGTTCAGTTCGTTGAGTAGAAATGAACGTAGTAATGTACAAATGTGTGTTGTTAGTTGCACTCTTCGTATTTGAACTTCTTTATTTTGTGTGCGGGTGTCCGCATCCTTATGCTCTATCGCATCGTTTGCTGTGCTGCTGTATCACTGGCACCAGCACCATACTGCCCTTACCATCTATTCATCTATCCATCTATCCAATGCAAATGCATATTTAATGTCCCGCTATTTGCGTTTCTTGTACCACTATATACAAAATTCAGCTCGTAGAAATAAAAGTTAAAATAAAATAAAATATTCGTCCTTTCTGCCTTGCCCGAAGATCTGTGTGTTTGTTTGAGAAACTTGGCAACTTTGTTGCTGGAGTGGAGATTTATGTTATTTCAATTGCTAGGTTTTTTTCCCTAACCAACCCAGAGTACCTAGAGTTAAGGCTTCAATTTGGCCACCCAAAAGGACTTTCCAGCTGCTGCTGCAGTCCAATGTCCACGATGAGGATACTGTGTTGGTGAAGACAAAACAAAAGTTTCAGGATGCTTTTAACGTCATCTCCATATGCAATCTGGTGGATAGCTGGTTGGTCGCTGGACGATGCGACGGTAGAAGATGGTCGTGAGAAGGGGATTTACCAAGAGGTGGCCAAATCAAACACAACTCTATGTTGCACTCCGCTTAAGGATATCCTTTTGAACTCTTCCGTTACCATTTTATTTCATGAAACTCAGAAATAAGGAGCAGAAAAAAGGGTTCTATCCTTTTTATCATCCATGTCCTTCCCACCCCGTCACTGTTTCTTGTAGTTTTGCATATTTATTGTATAACGATAATGTGGGTCGTCGTCATGGGTTCATCCTTAGACCGAGCGAATGGATGGACGACTCTGATGAAAGGGCGAGCAAAAGTTTTCGCATTTTTCTTTTAGTTTTTCGCTTGGTTTCTCGTGTTTTTATTTTTTCCTATAGTCCTGGGATGATACTCTGCCGATGCCGACAGATAGGAATATCTACCTACTTCTGTAACCCAGTATTCATAGGATTTATTTAGAATTTCAAAAACTTCTTTGTGATGAAAAGGACTTTTGTCGTCCTGCATGAGTAATAGTCCGAGGTACTCGTATTTATATGTGGGTTTATACGACTACGAATACTCTACTCATACATACGAGTACATGCAAATGTGAGTATGTTGGGATTTATTTTTATTTTTTATTTTTTAAAGACGACTTTACTTTTCAGCACTTTAGATTCAGAAATTCGGGTACACAAAAAATAAAGGGTTAAATGCAAATGTACGGATACGAGGCCAAAAAGAAGGGTGGACCTTATACAACCGACCCAAAGTGAACTAACTGAAAGTGGACACGAAAGTCCTGATGGGATTTTTATACACTTAAAACTCATGTTGTATGGATGTTGTGTTGTATCACTTAACATTACATTTTATGAGATGCCACCTGATTTCTCTGGAGTTAAGTATAAGATGGATGAATTCGGAGGATGAGAGTGGTTGGTAAGGTAAGGGGAAAGAGATGGGACAACTCTAGAGATGTTCTATTCTCTAAAGTTCCTCGAATGGGAACTTTGACACATGTGCAACCATGTGAGGAAACGGCGAAAGTTTCTGATTTTACATATTTTCTGTTTTGTGTGTGTTTTTTGTTTAAATATATTATATATGTATTTTGAGTACAGCTAGAAGGTGAATATGAGGTGAGAAATCCAGTCTTAATCAGTGAAAATGATTTTCTAGACTTTATTTTTAATGGGCTTAAATGTGTAAGCTATAACTTGACTGTGACAGTTTCTTTTTTATAAGCGAAGGCTTTATGTGTTATAAAGCAATTTTGGTCAGAGAAAAAAGGTACTACAGAAAGCGTCTCGGCTCCATTTAACTTCAACTGTAATCATGGCTTATTCGACAACAACTGGCAAGGATCAATTTTTTTTGGAACTTATGTTAAACTAATTGATTGGAAAACGTTCTTATGTTCTACGTAAGTAAGGCATCGCAGGGACACGAAATTACGAGTAACATATGTATGTAGTCAAAACGTAAATAAGTTAGGCAGAATTTTAAAAAAGTTCTATGCCTCGTCGGGAAGTATAGTCTGCACCACGATACTGCGTCTGGAAACGAATTTAGGCTAATTAACATCGCTGCTGAAACGAATGTCACTCTAGCTAGCACGAGTTTGTCCACCTCAACATAGACAAGGAAAATTTACCTTCATTAAACTGTCAACCAAATTGATCAATCATTGCGATCGACGTATTTCACTCTTCCAGTTTTATAGATTGAAGAACATTTCGTCCGGCTGAACAAGCTGTACCCAAGATATGAACGTTTGATGATATCTCAGATGCCACAATAACGAAGAAACACTGTGAGGAGACCACCACACTGTGTCAAGAGCAGCACTATTAATAAAGGGTTTTCCAATAGGGACTTGATAACTTTGAATTTAATTTGTGAACGCACTCTTTCACTAATCATCAAACTGTCACTGTCAATTTATTCAGTAAACTCAACATTTTCATCATGGTAAAGTACACGAACGAGCAACGTCTGCAAATTTCTACCGAAATTCGGAGTCGGTGACTGCAACTTTAAGAGCGTTAACTCCAATTTTCGGTCGTAATTCTCACCTTAATAGACAGGCAATAACAAGTCTAGTGCAAAACTTTGAGTCTACATATTCGTTGTGTGATGTTGCCGTGTCACTGAGACAACGGGTTGGTCGAAGTGTCGAAAATATCGCTGCCGTTCAGGCGTCCTTAGCAAACGATCCAAATCAGTCAATTCCACGGCGTTCTCCAGAATTTGGCATCGCTCAGACCACGTTATGGTGTATTTTGCGTAAAGATCTTGGTTTACATTCATACAAGATCAAGCTGACTCAAGAATTGAAGCCGATGAACAATTTGAAGCGATAGACGTTTTCCGATTGGGTTCTGGAGAAGATGCGCCAAGATGATGAATTTCATCGCAAAATCATCTTCAGTGACGGAGCTCATTTTTGGCTCAATGGGTTTGTCAATAAGCAAAATATGCGTTATTGGTCGGGCGAAAATCCACATGTGCTCCATGAATCACTACTTCATGCACAAAAAATAACTGTTTGGTGCGGTTTGCATGTCGGCGGCGTTATTGGGCCATATTTTTTCTTCGACGATAACGATCGTCACGTTACTGTGAATGGACAGCGTTATCGCTCATGATCACCGATTATTTTTGGCCCGAATTGGAAGATATGGACTTGGACGACATGTGGTTTCAACAGGATGGTGCCACAAGAAACACAGCACACGTTACAATCGGTTTATTGAAGAGTAAGTATGGTGAGCGTGTTATCTCAAGAAATGGGCCAGTCGACTGGCCGCCTCGTTCGTGCGATTTAACGCCGCTTGACTATTTTCTGTGGAGCTACGTTAAGTCATTGGTTTATGCCAAGACGCCGACGACGTTGGAAGAGCTCAGAGCCAACATTGAACGCGAAATAGCTGCCGTTTCGGCCGAAATGTGTGGCCGAGTCGTTGAAAATTGGGTCCAGCGAATCGACCGCTGCAAACGTGCCCGCGGTGGCCATATGAACGAAGTCGAGTTCCATTCATAAATGTTTTGATTGTACTTCCAATAATAAGTAAGCTGTAATTGTAAGCCGATAATAAATTTTTTGAAATATCTCAAATGGTTTGCGTTTCATTTAAAAAAAAAGTTGTCAACTCCTTATTGGGAAACCCTATACCTACATGATGAAGAGTACAGGCAAGCACATGAACAATCGAAGGAGCAAGGACGAGCATAGGTTTGTCGGGAGAACAAAAAAAAACATCTTGACATCGAGGAAATATGAAGGTATTTCTCAAGGAGCAACATTCGGAAGTTTTACCAAAAGTTGAAAACAATGTGCCAAGGGATGCCTGTAGAAATGGGCAAGATTACTTCTACAAACTATTTAGCAGACAGAAGAAACCACTTGGCAAGGGCAATGAAGACGAAGTAAAAATAGCGAAATTTATTCTAAAGTAAAACATGACCATTGACCCATTTAAAGCCAACTTGGTAGCGAGCATAAAACAGCTTAACATATTTCTAAGATTTGGCCGGAGGAAAGTATGCATGAAGAATAGCAGCATGATCTATAGAGACAAGCTATACAGAGACGTGTAAAGTTATTTCTAATTTCTTAAACATCACACTCGTGCTTAAGAAAATTCGAAAAAAGTCACAAGCCAACGAAAGAGGCACAATTTTCTAAAAGCCTGTGCAACTGTCTGCATACGTTAACGACATTGATGTCATTTGCAAAACATAGCGAGCTCTCATTTTTGAGTCACTTTGGCATTGTAACAGAAATGGCAAAGATCTAATTGGCTGTAAATGAGGATAAAACCAAGTAAAGGAAGGTTTTTTTAGAGGTTTGGTTTTTAAACTGGCAACACTGTTTTTACAGATTATCAATTTGACAGTTGAAAATAGATTTGTGGTTAGTTAGTTTTGCCATTTTACAATTAATAGATAATGCCAGAACAACACGTGCAAATTGTGCAAACTTATTGTAAAAACCATGGTTCGGTTCGCTAAACTTATCATACATTTACTGTCAACATAATCGTCCATCTGAGCAAGTTATTCGGAATACGATGAATCGTTTTCGCATCACGTACACTCTAGTTCGAGTAGACAATACGCATCCCCAAAGATGACAAACTGCGCGAACAGATGAAGTTATTGCCGTTGTGGAGCGCAGTGTTGAGGAGAATCCGAATGAGTCGATTCGCCATCGTGCACAGCAATTGGAGCTATGCCCATCCACTTTGTGAAAGATTATATGGAAAGATCTTGGCTTAAAAGCTTATAAGATTCAGCTTGTGCAAGAGTTGAAACCGCGTGAAGATTATCGCATCGTAGGTTCGGTGAATGGGCTGAAAACATAATTCAGCTTGATCCTCATTTTCAACGCAAAATTTTGTTCTACGATGAAGCCCATTTTGGTTAAATGGGTATGTAAACAAGCAAAATTGCCGAACTTGGAGTGGAGAAAACCCAGAAGCCGTTGTCGAGACGCCCTTACAACTATTTAAATCATTGTTTGGTGTGCTTTATGGGCTGGTTTTTCGGCTCAAATTTCTTTAAGGACGATGCCGGCCAGAATGATACTGTCAATGGAGAGCGCTATACTATAGAAACCTGATTTCTGACTTCTTCGTTCCTCAGTTGAATGGCATTTACATGACAGAGCTTTGGTTTCAACAAGATAGCGCAATATGCCACACGGCGTGCGACACCATCAATTTATTGCGGGCAACATTTGCTGAGAGCATAATTTCGCGTAATGAACCAGTGAACTGGCTTCCACGATCCTTTGATCTCACACCTTTAGATTACTTTCTTTGGGGTTATGTGAAGTCACTAGTCTATGCTTATAAATCAGAGACGATGGACGATTTGAAAGACAACATTCGACGTGTTATTGCTGTCGAAAATTGGACTTCACGATTGCGTTTCCTTCGAGCTAGCCGTGGCGCGCATATGCCCAATATCATAGACATTAACATTAGCTTCAAGTGTTTTACTTCATATTCAATTTGTATACATCTAAAAAAAAACACCCTTTATATGCTGTCCACAAGCGGGGACGCGCAGTATCGACAGCACATCACCTCACATCATACTCGTAGATTCCATTGAGGCAACCGATTGTTTGTTACTTCTAACAGTGTGGGCTCCGATATTGCTGTAAACGACTCAACTATAAGGAAATGAAACGGTGTCATCGTCAGATATACTGCAAAGTGGACGACAATTTGATATGGCTTCGATTTGATTTAACATTGTGGTGAGTTCCTCGTAACACTGTGGTGAGTTCCTCGTATGTTAAGGCTGTTTCTCCAATTACTCGTCGTAGATGAAATTTGATGGATTTAACGCTCGCTTCTCAGAGACCGCCGAAAACTGGGGCAGATGCGGGTATAAAATGCCAATCAATGTTGTCGCGAGGAAGGGCAGCAGATACAACCTCGTTTTGTCCTCGAGACATGACCAATTTTTGGATTTTAGTCAGACATCTTCGGGCACCGTGGAATGTGGTGCCATTGTCACTGTACCTCCTCTTCTGAAAACGAGCCTCCGAATGGCAGGGAGAAATGCTTTTGAAATTAAGTTGCTAACCAACTCCAGATGAAGAAAGGGCCTTTATAGAGAATCATACAAATAATGAAATGTATGCCTTGAAAAATTTTGGATTTTGAGCACAAGAAAAACGGATTTTAAAGGGACCAACATAATCAAAACCTGCGATAATAAATGGTTGATTCAAGTTGAATGCGTTCAGCGGGTAGGTCTCCCATTAATTGACCAAAATGCACTCTTCGTTGAATAAAACAGATTTTGCAGTGATGCATAATATTCTGGATAATATAGCTACTTCCAAATATCCAGAACGGCTGGCGGACAATGGCGAGGGTCTCCGGAACCGCTGTGTGTACTTTAATTGGTTTATTGTTTTTCAAAGTTATTTCATTCAAGATTTATACATTTTTTCACTAGATAGAAGCAGTTTATGAAACATTTATTTCACTCTGAACCCGAAACTTCAGAAACTGTTTCTGACTGCTGTTTGAACTCCTCTGCAGCCTTTTCTGGCATTGAAAAACATCGACCACGAATGTGGGCATACGAGTATATCCAGGTTTCGTCTCCTGTAACGATGCTGTACACGCTTTTTGAAGCTCCACGATCGAATTTTTTTAGCATTTTTTTTGTGCCATTTGACACGACCTATTTTTTGAGCATCGGTCAGCTTGCTTCTTCACAGCTAAATATTTTAGCAATATTGACTAAATTGCAGTTTTACTAATACCCAAGGTTGCTTCTATCTCACGGTATGTTACATGTCGATCGGTTTCAATCATGGCGCGTACGGCATCAATGTTTTCTGGAACAACAGCACTGCAAGAATGACCTTCTTACCACAAAAAGTTTCGAATTAGGGCGGGTCAATAAGTCCGTGACTTTTTGAATTTCTGACCTCTTTACTGAAACAGCAACACTGCTCCTGTCAACAGGCATCTGTCAGTTGACTCCTGTCAAAATTTAAACTTGCTGCGTCAGTTAGTTTGTGTTTGACAGCTATTTTTATCAGACTACTCACTAATTTGAGGAGAAAATGGAAAAAAGTGAATTTCGTGTGCTTATTAAGCATTATTTCTTGCGAAAAAAAACCATTACCGAGACCAAGGCTAAGCTTGATAAATACTATGGGGACTCTGCACCATCGATTTCAATGGTAAAAAAGTGGTTTACTGAATTTCGTTGTGGCCGTACAAGCACTGAAGATGCCGAACGTCCTGGACGCCCAGTTGAGGTCTCTACACCCGAAACAATCGAAAAAATTCACGATATGGTGTTGGCCGACCGAAGATTGAAAGTGCGAGAGATTGTGGAAGCCGTAGTGATCTCGCATTTCTCAGTGGTTTCAATTTTGAATGATCACTTGGGCATGAGAAAGCTTTCCGCAAGATGGGTGCCGCGTTTGCTCACAGTCGACCACAAACGCAATCGTGTAACAACTTCACAGGAAGGTTTGGCGTTGTTTAATCGCAATATGGAGGAGTTTTTGCGCCGTTTTGTAACCGTGGACGAAACATGGATCCATCACAACACATCAGAGAACAAACAACAGTCAAAACAGTGGGTTTCTAAGGGTGAATCGGCGCCAAAGAAGGCCAAGGTGGGTTTGTCAGCCAATAAAGTTATGGCGACTGTTTTTTGGGATGCACGCGGGATAATCCACATTGACTACCTTCAAAAGGGAAGAACAATCAATGGGGAATATTATGCCAACTTATTGGACCGATTCAATGACGATTTGAAAAAAAAACCGACCTCATTTAGCCAAGAAAAAAGTTCTTTTCCACCAAGACAATGCAAGGGTGCACACATGTGCAGTTGCCATGGCAAAAATCCATGAATTGGGCTATGAATTGCTCCCTCATCCACCCTATTCTCCAGATTTGGCTCCGAGCGACTACTTCTTGTTCCCAAACCTGAAGAAATGGCTTGGTGGAAAAAGATTTGACTCCAATGATGAAGTCATCTCGCAAACAAAGGCCTATTTTGAGGACCTCGACAAATCATTTTTTTTGGAAGGGATAAAAAAATTGGAGAAGCGTTGGACAAAGTGTATAGAGCTCAAGGGAGACTACGTTGAAAAATAAAATTATTTTTTTATCGAAAAATTTGTGTTTTATTCCAAAAGTCACGGACTTATTGACCCGCCCTCGTACTTACGAATTTGATTAAGGTCAAAATAATCAGTATTGCAACATTCTAAAAATTTGTCGGGTCCATCCTTGTCCAGGAATGCCGAATACCGCGGATGTTCTTGGCAGTGGTTTGTGAGTGTTGAGATACTGAATATGTTCTCCGAATGATGATTTTTGGGAATTTTTGATGAATACTACTTGAGCAGGTTGAATTTCGCGAAGAAATAAATGGACAAACCGACGATTATCTGGATTTTCGCGGCAGTTTTCCACGAACCGTAAACAAGAAGCTACCACACGCTGAACATACCATACCAAGACGAATAGTTTTCAGTAAGATGAGTCAAGATGAGGATGAGTTCGAGTGACTGGGTATTCACTTTTAATAATTTCACAATACGAAAGTCGCAATATTTCAAATTTCGATACAGTCCAATTGTCTTCAGATGAAGCTAGCCATTTCGGGCCAGTTCACCAAAACTTATGTTCAACCAGATTTGAAGGTTGAAGACCGCGTGACGCGCAATCTGCAGTGTTATCTGGGGAAGAGACCTAACGCCACGAGCTCCGCGGTATAGTGTCAAGAATTTAACCAGTGTGTTTAGAAACTAATGTGGCCCATCATCGAGGCGGGGAAGATAAACAATGCAGTGACTATTTCTGTTTTTAATATATTCAGAGTCATACAATAGATGATTTAATTCGCGTAATGAAACGAGATAACAGGAGAGCTCTTCACAACTCTAAACGAGGTATCGACACTATTTTTAGTTTTATGAGCTATTATTGTTGTTTGAAAAACATCTGTTTGTAATTTTCTTGGTGCGTAAATAATAGCGCAATCTACTGGCGAAGAAGCATCTGAGAATCCGTGCGTCAATATTTTCGGACGCCGAGACAATATGTCGGAAGCTCCTTTCTATAGCGATCTCACGTTATGGCAACATTTGATGAAACAGGCATCCAACATTGATACAACAGATTGAGCTAGAAGCCTGAGCGGGTCGAAAATCCTAGATATTTCCGAAAGTAGCACTCTTCTAGTCGATGAAGATTTTGGAATGTATATACCTAACTCATTTTATAGAAAAGTTCATCGCAAGCTGGATCCCAAAACATACCGAGAATTTCGACAGATTTGGTTGAAACTTCAGTGTCTTTGATGGAGTATTGGGAATCTTGTGGCCAAAAGTTAGAGCTCCATTTACACAGTGTAAGTTTGCATTGATAGTAAGGAAACCAACTCGGATTGACGTTTTAAAAGAGCTTCAGCTGAATAATCTGCAGTCAGCAACATGGACGTACAGACTATACCAGTATTGAATTTCGTCGTTAGGATTCTCACGCCATACGATACAATGAAAATCCCTGTGTTTGGCTCCCACTCACACTTGACAGAAGATTTTGACGACATCAGCTGCGAAAACATACTGATGTTGCCGAAATCTAAGATAAACACCAACAAGAAGGGCGCATCAGCATTGTGCTATTAAGCGACTGCCACAGATTATGTTTGGGGAACCATCAAACACTACGCGTAATTTAGTTGTAGAACTGTCTGGTGACGTAGATAAAAGAGATACCCTGATGTGTTTTCAATTTCGTGTGATGGAATAAGTTCCATATGTCCAAGATCCAGGTACTCTGGAATGAATTTTGAATATATAAGACAACACTTTCGATTATAGCTGAAGCGGCATTCCATGCAGCACATTCGAAATATATATTAATAACGTATATCGGATGAAGGGGAAATGCTCGTCGAAAATGTATTTCGGCAGGATCTTCTCCAATAGATTTGTCTAAAACTGATGAAACTTCTTCCAACTCTCAAAACATTTTGAGAAGATGGTCGATGTCGAGTGTTGAGTGAGGAATGCCTAATGAAATGGGATTTGTCGAGCAGGTGATCAAAACTTCACCAGCAAGAATCCATCCAAACGAAGTTTCTTGAGCAATGGGTGTACCATCTGAACCATTTACTAGTTTCGATTTCGATTCACGTTATACTTAGGATCTGCAAGATTTAAATTTCGAACACATATACGAGTATGTGATGACGCATCGAACGATTGGCTAGTTAAATTCGAAGTGATTTTAGGAAGAATGTATGCAAAAACGGGCAAGAATAGATACGCGTCCACGAGTTAATCCAATTAATTCTGTGGGAGACACCCCAACGATAGAAATTCGACAGACCTAGCAGCTGGAGAGACAAAGCCTTTGCATGAAAGGCTCAGAAATAAATGAATTTTGTGAGCCGGAGTACAATAACACACAGACTCAAATGAGATATTCTTGATTGTCCCTTATTTTAGCAATAACCGTAGGTAAAACAGTATGACAAGCATCAAATCGAGCTCGGTGCGAATAATGACTTATTATGTTAACTGGCGAAAGACTGAGAGATAAATTCGAACTCACCGAAGGTTCCACAGACAAGACACTCTGCTGAGATAAATTCGAATTCTTCGAATGATTGTCTGAATGCACCATTGTCTGTAGAGTATCAGCCACGTGGGCACGAAACGAAAATCGAATATAGATTTTCATAAGAAGAAAATAAATTATCAACGGATCTCTTTTAGCACCATCTTGCTTGTCTCGTTAGCACCATCAGCAATTGTCTGAAGGATCGTTACGTTACTCAAAGTCATAGTCATAGTCATTTCGGGGTGGCCGTGGTGTAGTGATACTAGCACCAGTAGTGGTACTGACACGTAGATTTGGCTGTTGTAGAAAAAAAAAATATTCATAGTAAGGGATACAAAGTTCTGGATGTATGACTGCACAATGAAACTTGGACGATCGTAACGGTTGGCCAATCGCACCCATGCCTTGAGATAATTTGCATCCGAAACGACTAAATGACGTACTTAATTAGAGGCGAAGAAAAGATTTTAAATAACAAAATTTTTGAGTACCCGAAAAATTAGGATGAATGCACACAGATCTTACAAAACGATCTGGAAACCCTGGTCAGTCTTAATTTCTTAATTTACGGAGAAGATTTGACAAAACTATAGACGGGGAGATTTCGAAAATGTCATTAAAGGTTCGCCTATTGACTTGCTAGCTTTTCTGTCGTCGATTCATTGGTTTGTATCGATGAATCAGCTACTCTTTTCCGTGCACGAATAGCTTTATTTATTGTAGACTGAGCTTCGAAATATTTCGACCCTAATTCTGTGATATTTGCATCTGAATCGACAAAGCTAGGTTCATCAGCGAACTCATATAGTTTGTCTTGCAACTCACGAAGTTGCTTCCACGAATATTCTAAATTTGATAACCGCAATTCTAAAAGTTCTAAATCTACACGATCATCTATTGTTTCCGTGAGCCCTACCAAACGAATGCATCCCTTTACAGGTTGTATTTTTTTCTTCAAAGCATTCATAAGTAAGGCACAGTTCAATTAAAAGGCTAATTAAATTAAAAGAATCTCCAGATATATACGTGCAAGAACATTGATCGATCCATGTGGATCCGGGAATGTTTCCACAAGGAGCTTAAGAATGTTTAATCCGACGGGATTTCACAAATATTGTACCTTTTTTCTATGAATTTTTATATCATGCTGTCGACGGTTCACATTCGTACTCTTTTCCTTACGAGTTCAAACTGGGACGTAATGCGTCTCTGCCAGCCAAAAACATAAGTGACGCATTTGAGAATATAGCGGTGAACGAACGCACCATTCGGCGTTGGTTTGGTAAGTTCCGTTCGGGAGATCTAAGCTAAACCTCGAAAACGAACTGCGTGGGAAACCAGAAACGGTAATTCACGACGCCATTTTACGAGAAACGTTGGATGCAAACCCAACAAAAATGGTGCGCACAGCCATTGCGCACAACATGGGAGTATCCCCCATGACAATAAGCCGACACCTATATCAAATAGGAAAAGTGAAAAAACTCGACAAGTGGGTACCCCATGAATTGAACGAGGCCCAAAAGCTACGCTGTTTAGAAGCCTGTGTATCACTGAGTCTAACACACCGAAATGCACGGTTTTTGAACCGTATAATCACATGTGATGAAAAGTGGAATTTGTATGACAACCGTAAAAGATCTGGGCAGTGGTTGCATGTAAACGAAAACCCAACGCACAACCCCAAATTTGGTTTTCACCCAGAAAAGGTTATGGTGACTTTTCATTTCTACAACCAGGAGAAACGATAAAAACTATCAAATGTTGTGAGGAAATCGACATATTGCATGCTAAATTGGCTGAAATGCTAGACCCAATACCTCACAAGTAACGGTACAAGAGTTGTTGCAGTTGGGATTTGAAATTCTTCCGCATCCACCGTACTCTCCTGATATTTCTCCAACGGATTATCACCTTTTCCGCGGTCTGGAGCCATTTTGTCGGCAAAAGGTGTTCCGAAACCGAGCAGAGGTCATAGAAGCCTTTTAAAACTTTTTAGCGTCAAATCACGGTGGAAGAAGGTTATAGATGTCAATGGTTCATATTTTGACTAAATAAAATTTTATAAATAATTGACTTTTAATTTTTTACAAAAAAATTTGACATTTCATGTGGTACAACCAATATTTTACTAAATTTGATTTTATTCGGTTTTGGAGAACCAAATTTGTTGAGGATTAGTATGATACTTAGCTACACGAATATTTAATGACACAAGATCTTAAGATTTATTTACAAATATTAAATACAAAGGTTTCAACAATTGAAATTTTCTTCTATGTCTGTACAAGTTGAAGGTTTGATCCAAGTGACCGAGATTATGCTTCAACTTTCGCATAATGACAGCACCAACAATTCTTGTGGCTTGTTGAAGGAGACGAAGCTTCATTGTCGAATTCCTCGAATACAAGATAACTTCATCAGAGATGAAGTTGGTCAGTCTAAGGCTTTTTTTTTTGTCGTGGCCGGCCTACAAGTTTTAGTTAGGTTAAGCGTAGTTATAGAAAAAAACTATGAAAATTACAAGAAAAATAATTAAATAAAGAAAAAATTACAAAAAAAACTATAAAACAACAAAGAAAAAAAAAATTGCATGATATGTACAATAAGCTAATATAAGTAGGCTAAGTAGGATAAGATTTATTTTTAGATAATTTGTAAGTTTTAGTTTTAAGTTTTATTATAAAAAAAGTCTGCATACCAAGTTCTTCCACTTAATAAAAATTGTTTTCTTAGTTTTAGTTTTAATAAACATAGAAATCTAAATAAATAGTGACTGCACGAAACGATGAACTGGTACCGTTTATTGAAGAATGTTTTATGGGGGGCTTACTCCTAATCCACAGCGATCTGCCCAACGGGTTAGGTAGGTAGGTAGGTAGGTAAGAGTGGCTGTGGGAAATACCAACCCACTTAGGCGATTTTAGAATTTAATGAGACCGAGTCCAGGGACTTGATAGCGGCCTGACTATCGGAAAAGATGCGGATATCTTTTGCAGTTATCACGTTTTTCTTCAGCCAGACAGAGCTTCTTTAATCGCCAAAATTTCCGCCTGGAACACGCTACAGTGATTTGGAAGACGGAAAGAGAGGCTTAGATTTAGCTTATCTGAGAAAACACCGCCACCATCTCCGCTATCTGTTTTAGATCCATCTGTGTAGAGATGGATGTCCTCCATGAAAGCATCTTCCTCCCAGAATGATCTAGAGGAAAAGTTTACATGGAAGTTTTTGTCAAACCAAAGTTCAGGTATGGTGTAGTCGATGTTCTCTGTGATGATTCCTAAGGTGTTAAAAATGTTGGCGTGCCCAAATGAATTATTTGTCCACTGTTTAGTCGCTTTAAGGCGAATAGCTGCAGTCGCAGCTACTTGCCTGCTAAAAATGTCGAGGGGTATCAAGTAGACCGCAAGGCTCCGCGTGTGCATATGCATGCTGTGCTTTGGACTCTGCTTAGTTTAATGCAGTTGACTGCATTTTCCAAGGCGGTCCACCAGACAACCACCCCGTAAGTAAGTATCGATCTTATGACCGAGATGTATAGCAAGTGGGTTATGCGAGGTTGAATGCCCCATTTGTTCCCAATGGCTTTTTTGCAACAGAATAAAGCTATTGTAGCTTTATTGACTCTTTCTTGAATATTAGGTTTCCAGTTTAGTTTTCTGTCAAAAATGAGACCCAGATATTTTGCTGTATCGGAGAAAGCTAAACTGGTACCGTTTATTGAAGGAGGGTCTATGATTGGAATTTTATATTTCCTAGAAAAGAGGACAAGATCAGTTTTATGGGGGTTTATTCCCAATCCACAGCGATCTGCCCAGCAGGTTAATCTGTTAAGATTTTTGGAGGAGTTCTTTAATGGTATTTAAATGTTTTCCTGAGACGGCTATGGCAACGTCATCCGCATAGGCAATCACTCTGCTACCACCCGCTTCCAGGTATATCAGTAGTTCGTTAACCACTAAGTTCCAGAGAAGGAGGGAGAGGACACCGCCTTGCGGCGTACCCCTACTGACATATCTTTTAGCTGAAGTCTCACCCAGTTTGGAGTTGATTATCCTGCTTTTTAGCATTAGACTAATCAGCTCCCCAAGTGAGCCGTCTACCTGCAGAGTTGACAGCGCAGTCGTGATTGCGGATGTGTTGACGTTGTTAAAGGCGCCCTCTATGTCTAGGAAAGCAACCATTGTTGCTCAGCCGGATGATTTCCATAATACTTTCTGGAGAGGAGGGTTCGGCTGGAATCCAGGTACGAGTTCGAGGTCTTCTAGGAATGTCTTCCTTAGATACGACCTCGAGTTTTGCACCTGGCCAAATCTCTCCTATACCATCGATGGCCTTGGTAAAGAGATCGAGAGATCTCTGGTTGGAGCAAACGATGAGCTTAACATGGCCTTGGTGCCAGCCAGCGTCGCTTGTGATAGGAGGTGGTCCTGGGTTTTCCCGCATAATGGCCAAGAAGTTGCTCGAGAGCTTGAGCTTGACCAGTTGCCACCGTTCCGGTGTAATGGAACCGTCGGTATCGCTCCTGTCGATCACCGCGATCACCAATGCGTCCTTTAGGACTTCATTGTAAGACCTCAGAGATCTGCTGTTGGATGGCCCAGGGGTTGTAGAACTGTGTGTTTTGGGCCTCTTGGAAACCGGTACGGTTTCCTCCAACGATCTCTGGCGCTTAGAGGAGTCTTTTGACGTTTTGGGAGCAGTGGAAGCAGTGGGAAATTCGTCTTTTAGGATGTTTTTAGCCCACTCAACCTTGCTCTTTATTTGCGCACTTCTCTCAACCTCCGGAATGGATCCGAAGGTTTAGATGGAGCTTGCCGATGCGGCTGAGCTCCAGATTCCTCCTTGGAGGGAGGAGTTTTGGTAGCAGCAACAAGTCCGTGGCCTGCCACAAACTTGCTGCTGCCGGGGGCGGGGGAAGTGATAGGACCATGGCTTGCCACAGTCTTAACACTCCCTGAAGGAGTTTTGGTAGCAGCGACAAGTCCGTGGCCTGCAACAAACTTGCTGCTGCTAGGGGCGGAGGAAGTGATAGGACCATGGCTTGCCACAGTCTTAACACTCCCTGGAGGAGCTTTGGTAGCCGCGGCGAGTCCGTGGCCTGCCACAAACTTGCTGCTGCTAGGGGTGGAGGAAGTGATAGGACCATGGCTTGCCACAGTCCTAACACTTCCTGAATTCTTATTTTTTGGCTCGTTCCGTTTGCCTTTAGAGCATGGCGCACCATGGCCTGCCACAGTTTTGCCTCCTCTCGGCAATGTAGGAGCCTTGCCGGTAGTCAGTGTAGTCACCGTTCCACCGCTCGGTATTGAAGGAGTACCGGGCTCGGTTTTTTTTTTGGTTATTTTCCATTAATGGTCCCACGAGTAGCGGAGAAAGGGGTGTCCATCTGTACAGAGATCCGCTGTATACAGATAAGGCTAGCTAATCCGGAGGTCGCCAGTTATCCGGATACTTCGTTCGCGACTGAGCTATTTTTGGAGATACTGGGCCCTCAGCCAGGTTGATCTTCAGCACGGGTCGTATAACACCTTGATCCAGCCCAGGGGAATGATGGAGTGCTTTGGGAGTTGGGGAGGGGGGGGAGCATCCTTTGGTTTCAGGACTCGTCTGGAGAATTTCTTCTCGAGATTCATTGACCCTACTCAGCCTCTACAACTCGACAAGTTCGATGCTCGCGGTAGAAGTATGTGAAACATAAGTTGATTTGAATTTTCCAAAAGTGGGAGTGTAATGCATTATTTGAAAAATTTACATGAATGGCAGCTCTTTTCGCAACTGCATATGTGTTTGAAAGTACCCACTTATTTATGTTACTACATTGAAATTTACTTCCAATAAACTAGTCTTGTTTCTACATTATCAGCCGCCGGTTGTTTTTTTTTATCATGATTGCTTTGAACTAGAATAGGCATTAGCCAAAGTTTTTGATAAAAGAGCTTCGTTTTTTCCCCTTTTTGGGTTGTCCGAATCAGAGACAAGTAAGCTTGATAGAGATTTTTTTTTTAAGAACTGGACACTCCAAGATGGTATGACTACTCTTAAAATGCTGGAACACGTGTTAAGTTTTTTGTAAAATTAGATAGATAGAGGGAGAAAGATGTTTGGGTTCAGTGGTTATTTCGCTCCATGGATTGCATACAACATTTAATGGGGAGACTAAATTATTAGTGTAAATTGACAATCTTTCAGTCACGGCTGGTATTGAACCCCGAAACAACCGATTGGGAAGTTAATACACTACCACTTGAGCCACGGCCAATGCCCAGATAGCATGTACTTGACAGATACTGCTATGATGGTCGTCTTTTGAACGGAATAAATATTCTAAATATTATTTTAAATTCCAGCACAAGATTCAATTTCTTTGATCAGGCAATGTAAACATCAAAAATTCGTTTGCTAACATTTTTTTAAAAATACTTTAGCCATATTAAAAAAAATATGTACACATGTTCATATATGTAAAAAAAAATCCTTTGTCTTTTCCTTCGTCATAATGCTAATTACGGCAAATAATATTTTTCTGTTTTCTTCTTTTTTTCATGAGAAAAATGTATCCTTTTCCAGTTGCTCTGCCAAGTTAAAAGGATGAAGAGCCAAAGGAAGTGGCATGCGTTCGTTTATTTTTTTGTTTCTTCATTGTAATTTAAACAAATTACAGGTAATGGTACATCCATTATTACTCGTATATGTAAGATCTTACATTACAGCACATTATCCTGGTGGCATCAAACGATTTTTATTTTTGTAGCTCTGTGCCTATATCGTGCTCAGCTCATGTTCATGTTGTTTACTCAAACGCTAAGAGCAAGGATATGAAAAGGTGAACTTTTTAGCCAGATTTTATTTTTGCTTTTTTTTTTTTAGGACAAGCAAAAAGGTCGATGTAGATACAGAAAAAAGTATCTGAGGATACACATTGAGAGATATAATTACGCACATGCTCAAGCACTTAGGCGGTGGAAGTGGATGTAAGGGGTTAAATTGTCTGCCTACCGTACGTCAAAGTTTATCCAAACGGAAGAGAGTGATTGTGATTGAATCTGACGGGATACGAGTGTTCCAGAAGTGATACCGCCTTGCCACAATACGAATACCAGTAGAATGTAAGTATGAGTGGGTGAGTGATTCTTCGCCTCACGAATATTAATTATTGTAATTTATTTTTTAAGTGGATACCATTTGTGTCGTAGAAGTACTTTCCACTCTCTTTCGAAAATTTAATTGCTTAAAGTGTTCAAGTCACACCCTTTAAAGAAAAATATAATAAAATAAATAAATTAAATAACATAATTTACCTTTATTTTATTTGTAATGAAGAGATCATCTGACTTAAGCTTCCGTTTAGTTTGTTCACCTGCGCTTGTACATATGTATCTATGAAGAGCTATTGAAAAATGAAAGTGCAACGTTAGCAAAATTTGTGCACATTTTGGAAATTTGGAGGAAACCAGAATCTGCTAAAGTTATCTGTGCTAGATTTCGAGAAACCAAGTGCCCAGAATTCTTTGGAATGTGGTTAAGTAATGGAATCGACCCTGGTTCAAATTAATCACATTGTGATCGACTTAAGGCATGCCTCCCGAATTTAGTACGGCCGAACCTTCTGAGCAGAGAACATTGACTCGGATAACTACCTTGTGGCAGTCAAGGCATTAAAGAAAAAAACAGCTATAAGAAGATATAACTATGACGTAGAAAAGCTGCAATCGTAAGAGACTGCAAGAATCTTTGCCGAACGCGTATTACGAAATCTTTCAACAACTCTTATGCTGCCAGCATGAAGTACCAAAGGCCAGTGAGACTCTACAACGGATGTGCTGGGTTTCACCCGACCACCACCAAGAAATTGATGAACAAGATGCGTAGAAAGCGGCGCTGCAATGATGGAAGAGAGCCGGTCGTGAGGCAAAAGAAAAACGAGCAAAAGAGACGGGAAAAACATCGGCTTCGCTAGAAGAAGAAAAAAGAGGCACATGAAGCGCGCGATCGAGGAGATGGAGAGTTTGTGCTCCAGCAACATCGTACAGAAGTTTTACCAACAGGTACAAAGAACGCGTCGAACAACAAGACCCGTAGAGACATCCGTAGAGATGAAGAAGGAAACCTTGTAGTAGAGTCACAGTCGGTGCTGAGAATACTGAAAAACTTCTTCTGCAGACAATATACATAGCTTCGACGACACCCAACATTCCGACATCAGACAGGATAGACCTTCCGTTCACCTGATCAAAACGGGGTAAGGACTATATATGTAAGCTCAAATCCAACAAAGCTTACCGGTCGCCGATTCAAAGCTGCTAGAAATGACTTTATGGATAGTATACATCAATTAATTTCTCAGATCTGGTCAGAAAAGTGTGTATGCCTGATGAATGAAATCTCAGTATCGTGTTCCCGATCCACAAAAAGAGACCTCCTTAACTCTAATTATAGGTTTGCAAGTCCTCTTAACAAGATGGATGCGTACAAGATCTTATCTGCAATATTATGCGTACGTCTGGAACTCTTCCTCAACAAATTGATTGGCCCCTATCAGTGTGGTTTCAGGCCAGGAAAGACCAAAATTGATTGAATTTTCAGACTCGGGCAGATCCTGGAAGTCCAAATCGATACCCACCATCTTTTTATTGATTTTAAGGCCGCATATTATAGCATTTACATACCAAGACGAGCTCTAGTTTTAACATATTCATCCGTTCGCTGCTCCGTCAAGGTCGGCAACAAATTAACCGACATTTTGATATCAAAATATGTTTTACACAAGATGACGTGCTGTCATGTGACTTCTATAGGAAGCTGCCAAAATGGGTTTAGCGGTAAATGAGGGCGAAAACAAGAATAAGCTGTCAACAAGAAGCGTCTCACAACATCGGCAAATTGGACAGTCAACAGCTATAATTTCGAGGTAATAAGGGATTCTCTCTGCTTGGCTTTTCTATCAGTTCTATCAACAACACCTCAATAGAAATAAAACGGAGAATTACTCTTGCAAATCGCTGTTTCTTCGAGCTAAGAAGGCAATTGGGTAGTAACCTACTATCCCGAACAACTAAATGGACTCTTTTTTAAACCTCAATCATTCCAGCTCTACTTTGTGGTGCTGAAGCATGGACTTCAGCGAAAGCGCATGAAGATATCATTGGTTGTTTCGAGTGAAAAATTCTTCGTTTGCGTTGACGGGCTTTGGAGGAGAAGATACAACAACGAACTATACGAGCTATACAGTAACATCGACCTAATCAGAAAAATACGCATCAATCGCCTGAGATGATTATTACATGTAGAGCGAATGGACACCAGTGCTACGGCCGGCAGAGCTTTTGAATCTAACTAGGGGGACAACACAGTAGAGAAATGCCTCAGCTCAGCTTAGGTGGAAGGAGGGGACTTGGAGTGCGCAACTGCAGCAAACTAGCTGAGGATTGGGCTAACTGGAAAGCTTTGTTAGTTGAGGGCGAACTACAACGCCACCTAATCAAGTAAGTAAGTAAGCTACCTGATTAAACGGAAATATTCTCTGCTTGGTCTGGCTGGCTCGCAGTCTTGTTTAACACAGTGCTTGTATCTGATTGCTGGTTTTATTTTCGTCAATTTGCCCGCTATTTGCTGATTATTTCTGTCTTTGAGACAATTTAGTCCTTAGTTTCATGCTATTTCTAAAGCGTCAGCTTATCAAGAAATGGACAAACTGCATAGATGCATTGTAAATACAAGTAGCCTTGTACCTACGACTGACGTCCAATGAAACTTGTGAGATTAGAGAAAGCTGGGGCACTTTTATTAGTGATGCTGAGAAATTTCAAGGACTTCTTTCATACGAGTATATTCGACCGAAATTGTCCTATATAATTGTTCCCCCCTTTCTTGTTTTTGTCAATGAAAAGGAAACGACCGTCTATCAAGTGCTAAGGACATCTCTGCTAGCGACAGATACTCGTGTTCCTTTTAATTACTCCAGTAAAGTGACACAATCCAATTTGTGTTAAACGGCAAACCGAGGTTAATACACAAAAATCCACCAAAAAAGATTCAAACAAATAAAGCATCCAAATAAAAAAGGACACCATGTGCCACATGTGTTCTACATTGTTGTCCAGTATAACTTTTTGTTTCTCCCCCAAAAATCTATTTTTTTGGCTTCCACTCTATATATGTCCTTCCCCCAAATCGAGTCTGAAAGGATACATAGATACATTACAAATTGGCTCAATTGCAATTTTATGTCACGCTCAAGGATCCTAACGAGCCGAACCGATAGTCTCTATCTCGCCTTTGGGCTAAAAGAATTCTTCGTATTCATGAAAGTTGTGTTCGTGTCAAAGCTAGAAACACGCATCTACATATGTATTCATGAATCTGTGTCGATATATGTAGCTCAGAGCGGAAGCGGATATTGGGGGGTACTATAGCACAAAATTGTATTACACCTCAGAGTATCTGTGGCAGCTGGGAGAGCAGCGAAAGTGGCATTGGTTGCGTTGGTTGCTCGGTTAAGTGGTGTTCCTATGTTCCTATGTCCTTTTTCTTTTCTTTTTTTATGTATTATACATACGACTATAGGTATTATTATCTTCAGTCTTACCCTTATCCATATCCATCGTCCGCTTAATTGAATGGGTCATCCAATTCAAAGGGCGACGTTCCGAAGGCCATTGAAATGGAACCGGAAAACGATAAGAATGACAACGGTCAACTTTTTTATTGGTTCCAATGATGGCAATGATGATGATGATGATGATGATCCGTGCTCTAGAGAAGCACCTTGTGTCACCCCAATGCGAAAAGAAAAATCGTATTCAATGCACGACCACACTTTGTCCTTTTTTAATTTTGTCTTTAATGCAGGGAGGAACGGGAAACCTCTCTCTGGAACAGTTTCCCTTCGTTTCATTCGCTTTTTTTTTAGTTATTTATCCGTTTTGCACATGTGTCGGGATCAAATGGGTTTTGCTCCCATCCGGATTCTTCTG
The DNA here is from genome assembly GCA_949129095.1 of Volucella bombylans. Classification (NCBI taxonomy): domain Eukaryota; kingdom Metazoa; phylum Arthropoda; class Insecta; order Diptera; family Syrphidae; genus Volucella; species Volucella bombylans. The sequence continues at coordinate 84,196,556 of OX422143.1, read as the reverse complement.
GAGGATGTTAAAATTACTTAACTGCGACGAAGTTCGACGTCTCACAGAGTTCGTCTTTCCCCCTGCATGTGGCCTAATGGTACAAGTTTTACAAAACCAAAAGAGTATCTGTATTTCTGGGTATTGTCTATGACTAGGACTATAACTATGACTATGACTATGACTACCACACCCCTAGTCCCGGTATCGTTTTTGTGCAATTTTTTTTTTCCTCGTCCTCTTTTTATCGAGTCAACTTAAATTTACTACCTTTAGCAAAGTGGATAAGGGGTGGATATAATTTGTTCGGCCCATTAGATCCTTTGGTGGCAGTGGCATAGAGGTGAAGTAACATTTGTACAGCGGTTACAGCTCCCATGTGTGTTGTAATCGTGAGACGCTTCATGGTTCTAAGTTGGATTTTTACGAGGCTAATATCGTTTGATCCACGAGCTTACGGGTTGTTGGGGATGATAGATGGAAAAATCGCGATTTTTTTTTGTATTGTTTAACCCCCGTTCTGATGTAATTGAGAATCACGTTTGGTTTGGCAAACATTAACGTGGGGGAACAATATGTTTTGACATAAAAATGAATTTTCGGATACCGGGGTTAGTAGTGGTCGCACCCTAGCACTTTTTTAACATCACAGTTATGTGAGTATTCATATTCTATTCATATAGTCGTACATAGTAAGTAGAGCATACTGGTGTATGGGCTCTAGATTGAATGGAGTCTCGAACGGAAATGGGAATAGCTTTTTCTGGAACCAAAGAGATTGCTTGATAAATTTGTCAAGGTCGGTAATCTTCTTAGAGCAGTTGCAAAGGAAGTGTTCCATAGGTTCCTCTTTTTGATCTCTGCTGGAACCACATTTCGACCAGGTATAGCTCGTGCATTTTGGGTAAAAAAAGCTCGAACGATTGAATGATATTGAACGATAGCGGGCGTCATTGACAGTAACGTTGTTCTCATGGTCATATTAAAAAAAAATATTCGCCAATGATTCCGCCGGACCATAAACCGCATTTTTGCGGGTCCATTGGCAGCTCTTGTATTACCTGTGGTTGCTCATCGGACCAAATACAGCAGTTTTGTATATTAACATACCCATTCGACCAGAAATGAGCTTCGTCGCTGAAGACAATTTTTCGATAAAAAAGCGGATCTTCTTCCAGCTTTTCTAAGGTCCACTCACCGGAAATTAGACCCTGTGGCAGGTCGTTTGGCTTCAGTTCTTGCACGAACTGTATTTTGTAAGGTTTTAGACTAAGATCCTTGCTTCAAATCTTTCACGTAGTCGAGTAACACGATCCCAATTGCTGTAAACGGCGACGAATGGACAAATCACGGTCTTCTTTAACACCGGCTTATACAGCATCAATATTTTCCTCTGTACGCATACGGGTATGTGGTAGGTGGAAATTTGGTCACTATAGCTTGAATTGCTTGCTCAGTAGGTCGATTATTACGACCGTAAAATGGTCGAAGTGCACGAAAAACATTTTTCACAGAGCATTCCTTTCTAGAATTAGGTGGTAGATGTCAAAGTTGATGTCAAAGTATATGCGATGCAGCGCAGACTGGTATGCCCCACGTTCTTCCATTTCGGACTGTGCCTCCCAGTCTGAGGCCAAATCTAATTTTGATCTGCATGCCAAAAAGGCCTGTAATTAGAAAATGTAACAAAGTTTTCAGCACCGCCTTTGGGGAGGATTTTAACGCGCAAGTGACACTTATAAGATGTTAGTCTACCGTGGTGTAGACACAATTCGTAAATGTTAGCACCGACTGTGATTCTACTACGCGCTTCTCGCGCTCTTTTTCTTCTTCTGGAGAAGCCGATGTTCTTTCCGTCTCTTGTGCTCGTAAAGTTTACGAGGGGCTCTCGGTCTTCGTTGCCGCTTTGTAGACATCTTGTTTAGCTGCGTGAGCTTGCGAGCATTCTTCATCAAACCAGTGATTGTAAAAACCAGTACATCAGTTGCGGCGTATATGATGGCACGTCACGTTGGCAGCTTTGCCACTGGTCTTCGGTATTTGATGCTGTCAGCATAGGGGTTGTTGAGATATTTCGCAATGCGCGTTCGTCAAAGATTCTCGCAGGCTCTTGCGATTACAGCTTTTCTACGTTATATCTTCTCATAGTAGTTCTTTTGTGTTGTGGTGCTTGAGAAACCCGCATTCGCACCTTGACTGCAACAAGGTAGTAATCCGAGTCAATTCTGGCTGAAAGGAACGTTCGCGCATCTAGAATACTGAAGACAAGCCTTACTTTGATCACAATTTGATCAATTTCATTTAGCGTTTCCTGCTCCGGAGACGGCCATGCCCCCTTGTGTATGTTGATATGAGGAAACTATGTGCTTGCTATAGAGATATTTCGTTCAGCCGCTACGTCAATAAGTCCGTTGTCAGACGTGGTTCGTGTAGGATATATGTACTTACCATCTGTCCTACTAAAAGTGTCCTCCTTTCCTTACGATTTTAACGATTTAAACGATTCTACTTCGAATATCGCTCATATGTCACGTCGAGGAGCTCATTGTTGGCATCGTAATTTGTCATTGACGCTCACTCACGTGTCGGAAGCTTAAGACTTTATGCTTAAGTCCGTCATATATTGAAAATCCAGATCCGCTGTTTCTTTTCCCTACAGCAATCACCATAGTATATATCACAGTTTCTAATCCTCTTTATGTCCGGGCCATACTGTCGCACTTCCTGGATGGCGATGACATCTGCATGATAGCAGTCAAGGGCCTCACGGCTGCGCGTGGCCTTTTAAGGGTCCGAATATTCCACGTGCATATCCAAAAGTCGTTGCCCGCTTAACGTTTGGAAGGGTCGTCAACAGTAGATTCGTTTTTATTCTAATTACTGGTAGTTGGTTCATCACATCTTTTTAATCTCTTCCGTATTATTAGGGTTGTGGGCCTTATGACGGCGTCGGCCAGTATTAGGTTACTGGCAGAGTATGCTGCTGGTATTGTAGCCTGCATGAATAAGGGTTTACTCATTCACCAGTGGAAGGTTCGAACTGCTTTGAACTAAACTTGTGGCGTCGAAAACCTTTAAGTCGCTTTGGGCTTTATCGAAGTATAAAGGAGCTTTCGGCAAGGCATGGGGATTGTCTAATAGAAGGTTGTTTTTGATCTGCAAGGCTATAATAAGGCCGATAATATCCTACGCGTCGGTCGTCTAATAAAATACTCTGTCAGAAGTCCCCACCAGCTGGAGAGGCATGTTAGCTGAGTTCCTAGTTCACCCGGGACTGTGGCCCCATCTAAGTAAGTAAGTGAGTTTGCGCGTGTGTCAACGTTGCACTTCTCGTATTGCTTGCCTCCTGGTTATAGGTTGTGAAAGAGCGTCCTCTAGTTTACAATGCAATGTCTCTTCTTGCATTGCAACTTTCGTAGTCTAAAGCAAGATGCATTTGTCCGATGTACTTGCTCTAACTTTGAAATTAATCCTTTTCATCTCTGTCGACATTTTCGTCTCATTGTTCCACCACCTTACTTCTTTATTTATGTGGATCCGGTATTTTAAAGTACCAATCAGAGTTTTTGTATTTCTCTTACATTTTCTTCGAAGTTGGGATTTTAGCGCCCAGGGATTACCTCAATCCTTGATTAAGTTGTGCCACTTTATTTTCCCAACTGATGATAATTTCGTTGGTTTATATTTGGCTTCTTCACGAAAATTGTTGCCAGCAAACGTCGATGCTACTTTGGTAGTGGTTCTTCCAAGATCACTTTAGAGTCCTTAATCGCTATTTCGCGTTATTGCAGCATAAATGGTTCTCCATTTACAGTATGTAATCAAGTGCCGTTCTTGGTCAATTAATAGCATATTCGAAGGTAAACGTATAACTTCTCCCGTTGCGTTTTTCACGCCGAAGCCGTTTCCTCATTGGCAGTCTTCCTATTCGCAGTCTGATTTTCCGGCGTGCCGGTTTAAATAATGATTAAAAGCATTTCGTGCTTTTATATTCCGCTTATGTAATAAATAGCTCAGCAATCGCGCTAAAATATATCTTTTTCTAATTTCTCGCTGTCTACCTACTTTCCATTAATTTTTGATGCGCTTACGATTTTATCTATTATTGTAGCCCCGCTGTGATATTGATGACTCCCTCCCCTTGATATTCGTATCAAAAAGTGGTCTTTGGTACAACACGCGCTGGAACTTTGATGACCTTGCGCGTCGGCTGTCTTATGACTCTGCCGTCCGATGCACTGACACCAGCACTTCTGTTGCGGAAAAAATACGAAATCGAATTTCCTTGTGACTGGAACTGGTTTCGGGCAGAATCTGAGCCATTAAAGGAATGCAGTCGTGTCTTCACGGACGGCTCCAAAACCAATATAGAGGACGTAGCGGTGGTGTCTTCTGGAGGACGACAACGTTAGATTTCAATTCATGTAAGGAAAACTCGCACATGAGGAGATTTAGGCAATCCTGATGGCAGCGAATTATATTGTGGAGAACCGGTGGAGGGAGCGAAGCATTTGCATCTGTAGCGAAAGCCAGGCTACGCTTAGAGCCTTGCTGAGACCTCTAACAACTTGCAAGTTCAAGAGGTCACTATAGCTTGTTCAAGAATTCAGGAGATCACTGAACGCAGTCGGGAGACTAAATTCAGAGACCTTTGCGTGGATCCCAGGTCACAAAGGGATCACGGGAAATGAAATCGCCCATGAACTGCCAGGAGAGTTTTCCCGGACCCGAACATACGTTGGGTCTGCCTGCGTCCTCGGTTGGGTCTTATTTGAGCAGAGATGATATAGCTCCACGGGATGTAGATAAACCAAATGAATACTTACCGACGTCTCTAAAAAGTCAGCGGAATTTCTGCTCAGGAAAGACTGCAGGTTGATTACTGGCGTAGTGACAGGTGCCTTTTGCGAAAAGAACGGGAATGAAATGCGTCAATATTCTGTAAGCAGTCACAGAGGGTACTTTTACTTTTTTTTTTTTTTTTTTTTTATAATTTACGCGCGCCTAAGGGGTTGATACCCTTTTACTGTTGCCAGGGCGCGGGCGGAAAGATAGAAGGAAGAGAAAGGAAAATTGTTTTTGTAGTGGTTTGAAACTCAGGTGTGTTTGGTTTCTATGTTTGCTCTCCAGGGGTGGGAGTCCGAATAGGACGGAGAGTTTTTTCTTCACTCAGAGTGATTCGAGATATAATTCCCAGTATTTTTTTCATTGCTTGAAACTCTTATAACAGCCAAATCTACGTGTCAGTGTTATGCCTTCACACGCAGAACTTTTTTGTCTGAGTTCCAATTATACAATGAAAAACTGATTTTGCCATGGGCAGGATTCGAACCTGGACCCTCCGAGTGAGAAGCGTTTGCTACTACCACTACACCACGGCCACCACACCACGGCCACCACACCACGGCCACCCCACTTATAAAGCTACAAGAGTCAAACAAATAAGCAAGTTTGGCTTCCGGCTCTAGAATCAACTACTCGTATGAGTACATACCATATTTTTTGTAAGCGCTTTGTGTGTTCTGCCCCGTCAAGTGTCATGGCTCGGTTAATAGCAGCGCTGCGACTGTACAGAGGATCGCCTCGGGTTCTAGTTCAGCGGAACTTGGACGAGATCCTATTTTGACAGTGGCGTTTGAACGATAAGGACACACAAAAGTGGAAGATAACCATTTTTCATCCACCTTTTTTGCTTATTAATTTATATATACCACCTTGAAAGTTCCCGGACTAACCACCGTGTGGCGCTCCCAATGTTCCGATTTGAGTTCTGTTTTTTTTTTGTTACGTTGGTAAATCTGTTGTTGACATTCTCTCTAAATCTTAGCATCATAGCTTGATATTTGCAAAAGTTACGTAGCCAAGCGTACATCTATCTTTGTGTGTGTTGGCGATTTTTTACAATTTTAGAAATGGATTTAAATTTGCAACAACGAACTTGTATTAAATTTTGCGTAAAAAACGGATTTAATGGTACGCGAACGTTGGAAATGTTGGAAAAAGTGTTTCGGCAACGATTCTCTAAAGAAAACGGTCGTTTACCAGTGGCACGAGTGGTTCAAATTGGTCGTGAGTCAATCGAAGATGATGAACGCAGTGGCAGACCATCGACATCGAAAACCGGCGAAAACATTGATGGAGTAAAAGAAATGTTGGTCAATAACCGCAAATTAACCATCAGAGAGATAGCGGACGACTTGAACATTGCCTATGGATCCGTCCTAAACATTTTGGTTAATGATTTGCGTTTTCGTCGTGTAGCAGCAAATTTGATGCCAAAAGACCTCAATTTCATGCAAAAAATAGACCGTGTTGACGGCGCAAAAGAGATGATTTGCGAGGCTGAATCCGATCCCACATTCATCAAAAGAATCATTACTGGAGACGAGACGTGGGTTTATGAGTAGGACACGCAATCTAGACATCGGGCAAGTGAATGGCGTTCACCAAATGAGCCGAGACCAAAAAAATCACGTCGTTTTCAGTCAAAAAAGAAGGCAATGCTCATGGTTTTCATGGATTACAAGGGTGTAGTGCATCATGAATTTTTGCCAGAAGGCCAGACAGTAAACAAAGAGTATTATTTGGGCGTTATGAGACGTTTGCGTGAAGCAATTCGCCGAAAGACAGCAGAATTGTGACCAGAAAACTCGTGGATTTTGCACCATGATAACGCGCCGCCGCACAGTGCCATAATTATTCGTAATTTTTTAATGAAAAATGCCACAAATACCATCCAACTGCCACCGAATTCACCTGATTTGGCTTTCTGTTCAATCGAGTTAAAAAAACCACTACGGGGACACACCACACTGATGGACATACCGAAAACCGAATATAAAAAATGTTTCGATTATTGGATCAAGCGCTGGCATAAGTGTGTTGCAGTCGATGGGCATCACTTTGAAGGGGACAATATAGATTTAGATGAATAAATTTGTATTTTTGATTTTCTGAATAAATTCCCGGAACTTTTTGATCCAGGTGGTATTTACGTTCTTATGGCTTATAGTCTTGCATAAACAAGCCAACTCGCAACTAACTGATCATTGTATGACGTGCTTGAGCTTTGAATATGTTTCCAATACAAGATATATGACCTTACTTTCCTGTTCTACCTACGTTACAACTGATTATGTATCGCTTAATAATCTGCTTCGTCCTGAATGTTGAAAAATATTTTAAATGAAAATGATCGTTCCTTCCAGAAATTACTTTACGTTTATTGACACTTTAAATAAATACGTCAAGCAATGTTCGAGAAAAAAAGAAAAAAATCTGTCAAAATTGAAGAAACTGAAGCCTTGGATTATTTCATTGTGATTAATCGCAATAAGCCACGGTTTTACTTTTTTTTAGAAATACAGACGCAGTTCTAAGAGTTCGTATATCCTCGGGTAGACTATTAAATAGCTTGCAGGAAACAATTGAGAAAAAATTGCTAAAACTTGATGTGTGAAAAGGTGGAATATGTAAGACGGTACCAGATATAGGGCTCTGCATATAGCCACCTCTTATGAAGAATATTTTGAGGACTTTAAAAAAATATAAATGTCGTACAGGCAGGATATTCATTCTCCTAAGTAATTCTATGGAGTGGATTAGGCGAGCTGATTTGCATACTTTTCTTATTGCGGACTTTTGTAGGACATTCAGCTGCTGTAGTTTATTGAGGTATGTACCTCCCCATGTGCTTATTCCTTACTGAAGTCTGGAGTGAAAAATCCCAAAGTAAATTGTTTTTAGGACATATAGGACATTGGAATTTTGCACATCACAAACACAGTTTAGCACGCTATGTTTACAACAGTTAGATGCATGCAATACAATGTCAAAGTCTGGGGAATCTTTCACTTTTAAACCGAAATACATCAATTTAGTCTTATTACTTACTACTAACTTGTGTTTGGTGAACCAGAGTCCTAGCAAGTGAACGTCGTGGTTTCTGTCAGCAACTAGATTCAAAAGGTTTGTTGATCCAAATGCAAATGCAAAATCGTCGGCAAAAGCCTTTACATTACCAATAAATGGGATTGCAAAAATAGAGTTGACATATATTAGGAACAAAATAGGTCCAAGAACGGATCCTTGGGGTACACCTACATTGATTATTTTTGAATTACTTAAATTATTCCCGATTTTTACGTTTTGCGTTCTGTTTTTTAAATAAGATGCTAACCAATCTAATATAAAACCGCGAAACCCCGTAGAATGAAATTTTTTCAAGAGAATGGTGTGGTCTACCATGTCGAAGGCTTTTGTAATATCTACAAAGAGTCCGGCGCAACATTTTTTAACATCAAGTCATTTGTATACAAAAGTCTAGGAGAGCATCTTCCGTAGAGAGGCTTTCTCTAAACCCAAACTGCTTTTCGCTGAAGAATTTTATATCATTAAGATACTTCAGAACTCTGCTTTTAACGGTTTTCTCAAATATCTTTGATATTGTAGGGAGTAAGGAAATGGGTCTGTAGTTGCTTTTCTCTCGTCTGTTGCCCTTTTTATAAATAGGAATTATAATGACACATTGTAACAAATCTAGAAAATTTCCAGAAAAAATACTCAAATTAAAAATATGAGCCAAAATATCAACGACATTAAGGGCAATTTGTTTCAATACAATGTTAGAAATACCACCGTTACCACAAGAATTTGAATTTTTGACACGGTTTATTGTTTTTAAGAGCTCAAACCCTGTAACGGGTTCAAATAAGAAGCTGTTCCTACCAGGTGTGTGGTCCCCAAGGCCAGATGCAGAGCAACAGCTGCTGACGCTTGGAAGATCTGATGGGAAAGATATGTGTCCCACTGAAGCAAAGTAGTCATTAAACTCGTTAGCAACTGCTGTGGGATCGATGATTTCAACATTCTCATTTTTTAGAACAATTGATTTACTATGGTTTTTAGCTTTGCGATTAATAATGCTATTTAGAACTTCCCATTCTTTTAAAAAAAATGTGTTCTCCTTTAACTCAATAAACGGTGTATTATTGTTGAAAAATGACCCAATCAAACAAAAAACAAAAATGTTTTCTCTTAAAATATAACGGTACTTGCAGTAACACTGCATTGAGTAGAACGATCATGTTGCAATTTTATTAGTTTTAATTTTGCTTGCTGTGAAGAAGTCTTGTTTTGTTCTAGTGCGTGGAAAATTTGGAACTAAAATCATGTCGAATTTTTAAGAAAGTTTATTATTCTAGTATTAGTATCAAATTTTTTTTAGTTATATTAAAACATATAGCGTGATAAAATGAAATGTTAAAATAAAAATTAAAGAAAATATTTCTTCATCTACAGTATCGGCCAAAACTAAAGCAACTAAAATTGCAAGTCCGTGTTTTGTGATACATTTTATATAAATTAAATCAAAAGTTAAAAAAGATGTTCCCAATTGCTTGGACTATTGATGATTAATTTATAAAATCAATAAACAGTAATGTTAACGCCAAACAATATATTTGCAAGTTGACGTGATTTGGCACCATAGGTTTTTTTTTCATTCTGTTCTGCCTTCTGTGACATTTAGTTTTTTTCCCGCTTTTTTGCCCGACTTTTTTTCTTTCATTCCTTTGCAAAATGAAATACACATTCACTTATCTTTTGCACTTGAACCAGCGCAGTTTTATTTCGCAACATTGTTGGTCCTTCGAGCCGGATGCTAATTATTAAAGGCTTTTCCAATAGGGACTTGACAATTTTGAATTTAATTTGTGAACGCACTCTTTCACTAATCATCAAACTGTCACTGTTAATTTATTCAGTAAACTCAAAATTTTTATCATGGTAAAGTAAACGAACGAGCAATGTCTGCAAATTATAAAAGTTTTCTACCGAAATTCGGAGTCGGTGACTGCAACTTTAAGAGCGTTAACTCCAATTTTCGGTCGTAATTCTCGCCCTAGTAGACAGGCAATAACAAGTTTAGTGCAAAAATTTGAGTCTACATATTCGTTGTGTGATGTTGTCGTGTCAGTGAGACAACGGGTTGGTCGAAATGTCGAAAATATCGCTGCCGTTCAGGCGTCCGTAGCAAACGATCCAAATCCATACACGATCAAGCTGACTCAAGAATTGCAGCCGATGGACCATTTGAAGCGACGTACGTCTCCGATTGGGTTCTGGAGAAGTTGCGCCAATATGATGAATTTCATCGCAAAATCATCTTCAGTGACGAAGCTCATTTTTGGCTCAATGGGTTCGTCAATAAGCAAAATATGCGTTACTGGTCGGGTGAAAATCCACATGTGCTTCATGAATCACCACTTCATTCACAAAAAATAACTGTTTGGTGCGGTTTGCATACCGGCGGCGTTATTAGGCCATATTTTTTCGTCGACGATAACGATCGTCACGTTATTGTGAATGGTCAGCGTTATCGCGCCATGATCACCGAATTGGAAGATATGAACTTGGATGACATGTGGTTTCAACAGGATGATGCCACAAGCCACACAGCACACGCTACAATCGATGTATTGAAGAGTAAGTATGGTGAGCGTGTTATCTCAAGAAATGGGCCAGTAGATTGGCCGCTTCGTTCGTGCGATTTAACGCCGATTGATTATTTTCTGTGGGGCTACGTTAAGTCATTGGTTTATGCCAACACGACGACGACGTTGGAAGAGCTCAGAGCCAATATTGAACGCCAAATGGCAGCCGTTTCGGCCGAAATGTGTGGCCGAGTCGTTGAAAATTGGGTCCAACGAATCGACCGCTGCAAACGTGCCCGCGGTGGCCATATGAACGAAGTCGAGTTCCATTCATAAATGTTTTGATTGTACTTCAAGCCGATAATAAAGTTTTTGAAATATTTCAAATGGTTTGCGTTTTATTTAAAAAAAAAGTTGTCAAGTCCTTATTGGAAAACATTCCACCCAATGGACTTGTAGTGTTTTATTTTTTTGAACAATACACATAAACGTATTTATATACTCAAAAAACTTACTACTGATAGAGCGCAGCGAAGCGGACAGGGTTTTGTAAGTTTTAAATAAGCTTTAAAAAAATTCGGCGCAAAATTTAATTGCAATGCATTTAATTGTTTTGCATAAGTCATATATCAGACTTTGCTCTTGTGTTATTTTTTTTTTGCTACAAATTGCTACCCTAATAACAGTGAATTTTTTTCCTATACAATACCCAATGATTCAAAATTGTGATTTGGTCGACGATTAGATTTCAAATCCAAATTCAGAGAAAGTGTACAAAGTTATCCATAAACTGAAATCTCCTTTAAATTTAAATGACTGTTCTGATAATTTAAATGTCAAAATTAGACACGCAGGTGAAGCTTATTGTTTAGCGGTGAGCAGATAGTGGAAAGATTGGTCTAGAAGCCGCAAATATTTATATAAGCGACATTCAAAGTGGTTACAAAAAGAACTATTGATACCAACTGAGACAGAAAGTGATCTGCAGCCAACACCATCAAGATCCACCGGTGAGCCGCAGGAAGAAACTCGTCAGGGGAGATGCATCTATAAAGACAATTAAACGTATAGTTTAAGATATGATAAATTCACGCTCTGTTGAAGAACTTAGGCATGCGATATTTCAAGAGAGATCAACATCAACAAGTCAACATCAGCCGACTTTAAGTCCTCCTCAAGATCTTGCTTTATATTTTGACTTTGACCTTTCTGAAAGAAAGTGTAACATTCTCCGCAGTTTTATGAATAAGCAATCTAAGAACTAATTTCCATGTAACATTTTATTATACTTAAAAGACGGTACTGGCCATTTTTACACATATCATGAGGGACAAGCCCATAAGGGTCCAGACGAAGTTTGCACGTTTTTGTTGCATTTTATAACATACCTCGAGAGATAAAAGAGTTACACATATTCTCAGATGGATGCCCAGGTCAAAACCGTAATAATACAATGGTGAGATTCTTGGCTACACTTACAGCTACCAAACGTTTTAAAAAGATATGCCATTATTTCACTGTTCGTGGACATTCATTTTTACCATGCTATAGGGACTTCGAAACAGTGGAAAGAGTTGACAAAAAATACGATCGAATTTACCTATCAGGTAATCACTGATTCAAGAAAAAAACAGTCGTTCACTGTTACACCAATTAATTACAAGGATATTCTAGACTTAAAAAAGTGGTGGCCTAGTTCTTACAAAAAGACCAGCAAATCAGCTAACCGACAAAAAATTAATCAAAACATCAAGTAATACAATATATATCTGGAGAGGCGTTGGAGTTTTACTATCATATAATATCATGGAAAACTACTGATGATGTTGCATAATAATAGTATGCATAATAATAAATAATTTAAAATTTTGTAAATTATAATATAAAAATAATACTAAAAACAAAATTGTGCATTTTTTCCGTAATTGAGTGTAAGAACAGTACAACTAAAAGAATTTCTTGTTTGAATATTTCCTTTCAATATAGAGTTTTATAAACTATTCAATCATGAATATGCAGAAAAATAATATTAGTTTTCCTGTGAAATAGTTTTTTCTGTTTTTCTTAAAAGTCATATTTTGTACATGTACTGTTCTTCCACTCACCGATTTAATTGTATAAAACGTAATATACAGGGTATCCCAAAAATCAACGTTAAACCGGAAACGGGTGATAGGTCAAATGGTGTCAGTTATCACAAAATTATAAAAAAAAATCTAAGTCATGTACTTTTAAAATTATTGGCAGTCAAAAAAAAAATCGAGAAATCTGATACCCTGTGACGATCTTTCAAGTGCTGTGACCGCAAATCTTTACTTTTCTACTATTTTTTTTGTCACGTAACCCTGAGTAGCTCTTCTGTAAATTACGGTCCAAAATTGAAACATAACTATATCGGTTTTAACCAAAATATTCATTTTTTGTCCATATATAAATCTGAAAATCATTAATCACCCAACTTGAATTGACAGTACTGACAAAAAAATGTACTATGCCATTTTAGCAAGTAACTTTGAAAGATAGCGTATTTAGTCTGGATTCCAAAATGGTATGACACTTGCTAGACTAACGCTTAATTGAGGAAAAAAAATAATATTTTGTTAAAGAAACCCGATTCATAGTTAAATCTTTTTAGTAAGTTAAAATTAGTAACAAGTGTGAGCGAGATAGACAGTGACGCCGTGATTGAGACGGATAAACATGCCATTTCGACTAGTGTGAGTGAAACAGATAGAGATGCCACCCTTGTTAATTAGTGACGTATTGGCACATCGTGCAATACTGCCGTACGTTAAGCGCCCTGTAGACGCTAAAACCTGGTACTAGTAAACATGGTACCACCAACCAAGTTTTAGCTGATGTTGATCGTCTGCGGGCTGGTACGCGTACCAATTTTTTGGTCTCACCAACATCACTAAAATTAAAACTGGTTTGATTTTTGTCGATGTTTGTGGGCGGAGTTTTGTGTTGCTGATACTATGTTTCAGTGTCTGCACTCTCATCTCTCAACATTTACTCGAGCAAGCTATTTTATCAGTGAATTTCGTCGTGCGAACACACAAAATAATCGAGAAAATATGGCGAATATTCCAAATTCTGATGCTTGGAAAGAATTTTTCGAGTGTTTTCACAGCCTACCATCTTTGTGGAGAGATGTGTTCTATTATGTTGTAGTGAATTGGTGTCAGCGTCTGTGGGTTTTAGTGGTACCATGTTTACTAGTACCAGGTTTTAGCGTCTACAGGGCGCTTTACGGTCCTTCGCTTACAGCGCATTATTCTGTATTCGTGTTGATTACAATTTTGGATTTCTTTTTTGGACTTCATTGCTTTGCGACTTTGATTTGCTATCTGACCGTTTCTGTTGAACCCGGATTTCTTCTGGACTAGTGTTGATCGTTGATCCCGTGATTGTGTATTGCGAATGCCATCATGCCATCTCGATACACTGCTTAGGAATATGCTAATATGCATCTCATTTATGGGGAATGCAGGTGTAATACTATTGCTGCAGCCAGACTATATCACGAGAGATACCCAAATGCCCAGCGTCATCTGGATCAAAGAGTGTTTGTAAATGTGCACCGGTCATTCTCAGAGGGTCGCTTTCTAAATCTAATGGTTAGTGAGGGAAGAACCATCATGCCCTACGAGGACGAAGTCTTACAAGCAGTCGCACAAGACCCTAGTACTTCAGTACGTGCAATTGAAGAAAGCATAGGAGTACCCAAAAGTGCAGCACACCGAATTCTAAGGAAAAACCAGCTCCATCCGTACCATGTACAACGAGTCTAAAGTCTGCTACCCTGCGATGATCCAGAAAGAGTCCAATTTTGTCAAACGAGATTTTGTCAGAGAAGATCCGAGATTCTTCGAAAAAATTCTATGGTCGGACGAATCAACTTTTAAAAGGGACTGTTACATGAACCTCCACAAATTGCATGAGTGGCACGTGGAAAATCCACATTTGATGGCGGGAAGATAGATCACAGTATCTTTTTAAAGTAAACATGTGGACGGAAATTTTGAATGGTAGAATTATTGGCCCATTCGAGCTGCCACAGAATTTGAATGTGGAGGTTTATTTAGATTTTTTGGAGAACCACTCATCAAATTTATTGGAAGCGTGCTACTTAATATTTATGCATGCGTGTGGTATCAACAAGATGGCTGCCCAGCGCACTATGCTCGCAAAGTACAAGAGTTCCTTGATCGGGAATACTCCAACAGGTGGATAGGGCGGTCTGGTACAATTTCGTGGCCAGCCCGTTCACCTGATTTAAATCCACTCGATTTTTTTACGGGGGTGCAGTAAAAGAAAAAATTTATTCTAAGCCGATAAAAAATTTAAACGAGCTGCGCCGAAAAATTGCAGAAGCCGTTGAAGACATTAACTCCAAAAGTTATGCCCGTATTATTGCCAGATCATTTGTGAGAAGATGTAGAGCTTACATACATTGCCGCTGGAGGCAAACAGTTTGAACTTTTGTTGTAAGATACAAGATCGGTAGTTTTCTGTGTGCTCTGTGATGGGAAAAAAATGACAAGTGTTTCACTCACACTAGTCGAAATGGCGTGTTTATCCGTCTCAGTCACGGCGTCACTGACGGTCTCGCTCACGGTACTCATTTTAACTTATTAAAAGGAATTAACTGTGAAACGGGTTTCTTTATCAAAATATTTTTTTTGTCCTCAACTAAGCGTTTGTCTAGCAAGTGTCATACCATTTTGGAATCCAGACTAAATACGCCATCTTCTAAAGTTACTTGCAAAAATGGCATAGTATAGGGTTTTCCAATAAGGACTTGACAACTTTCTTATTAAATAAAACGCAAACCATTTGAGAAATTTAAAAAACTTTAATATCGGCTTGAAGTACAATCAAAACATTTATGAATGGAACTCGACTTCGTTCATATGGCCACCGCGGGCACGTTTGCAGCGGTCGATTCGCTGGACCTAATTTTCAACAACTCGGCCACACATTTCGGCCGAAACGGCCTCTATTTCGCGTTCAATGTTGGCTTTGAGCTCTTCCAACGTCGTCGGCGTGTTGGCATAAACCAATGACTTAACGTAGCCCCACAGAATATAGTCAAGCGGCGCACGAACAAGGCGGCCAATCGGCTGGCCCATTTCTTGAGATAACACGCTCACCATACTTACTCTTCAATAAATCGATTCTAGCGTGTGCTGTGTGGCTTGTGGCATCATCCGGTCGAAACCACATGTCTTCCAAGTCCATATCTTCCAATTCGGGCCAAAAATAATCGGTGATCATGGCGCGATAACGCTGACCGTTCACAGTAACGTGACGATCGTTATCGTCGACTAAAAAACGCCGCGGGCATGCAAACCGCACCAAACAGTTATTTTTTGTGGATAAAGTGGTGATTCATGGAGAACATGTGGATTTTCACCCGACCAATAACGCATATTTTGCTTATTGACTTATTGACGAACCCATTGAGCCAAAAATGAGCTGATTTTGCGATGAAATTCATCATCTTGGCGCATCTTCTGCAGAACCCAATCGGAGAACATACGTCCCTTCAAATGGTCCATCGGCTTCAATTCTTGTCTCAGCTTGATTTTATATGGATGTAAACCTAAATCCTTACGCAAAATACGCCATAATGTGGTCTGAGCGATGTCCAATTCTTGAGAACGCCGTGGAATTGTCTGATTTGGATCGTTTGCTACGGACGCCTGAACGGCAGCGATATTTTCGACACTTCGACCAACCCGTTGTCTCACTGACACGGCAACATCACACAACGAATATGTAGACTCAAATTTTTGCACTAAACTTGTTATTTCCTGTCTACTGGGGCGAGAATTACGACCGAAAATTGGAGTTAACGCTCTTAAAGTTGCAGTTACCGACTCCGAATTTCGGTAGAAAATTTGTATAATTTACAGACGTTGCATCGTGTACTTTACCATGATGAAAATGTTGAGTTCACTGAATAAATTGACAGTGACAGTTTGATGATTAGTGAAAGAGTGCGTTCACAATTTAAATTCAAAGTTGTCAAGTCCCTATTGCAAAACCCTTTACATTTTTGTGTCAGTACAGTCAGTTCAAGTTGGGTGATTAATGATTTTCAGATACATGGATGGGCAAACAAAGAATATGTTAGTTAAAACCGATATAGTTATTTTTCAATTTTGGACCGTAATTTACAGAAACGTTACTCAGGGTTACGTGACAAAAAAAATCGAAGAAAAGTAGAGATTTGAGGTCACATCTGCTTTCGCCTGTAGTTCCTTATGAAGTATAGATTGCAGATTCTTTATTAATTCATTGTGTAAATTTTTCTTACACGTAGCTTTGTATCCTATTTAAATGTTATCTATCTACACAATATGTATTGGTAAAGAGAATAAAATTAAAAATAAATAATATATACAGAATTTTCAAAGAAAACGTTAACAAAAGTGTGATATTTAAATTTTGGAAATATCAAACATATATATTTTAATTTATTAATGAATATTAATAGAATATTAATGACTGACACCTACACTTATAGGTTTTGCTCATTACATATTGTAAGAGACGGGCTATGTAATGATGCACGTAGATAGGAATGTTTGTTTGGAATTCAAATACTTTCCGTTACAATAAATAGCTTAAAGCTAGGGAAAGATAGAAAAAAAAACGAAAAAGAAAAGAAAAGAAAACAAATCCAACCCATTTGGTCATCTGGCAATTTATGGGCAATTAAAACATAACCTAAAAACACGCATCTTCAAGGGCCCTTACCTGTTTCCATCTGTTAAATACAGGGGCTCACCATTTGCTCTCCATTGCAAATAGCCCGGAAGGCGTTGCAATGCAGCATCCTCTAAGGATATGACAATTATTATTGTCTTGTGTGCTATGTGGATTCGAATCCTGACACTCTACAGCCAACCAAAGAGTTAACCCCTGACGAATGTGCGACTATGCAGTGACAACAATGTTTACCCAAGTTCTTAGCCATTCCTTTCTTTTCTTCTGTGCACTGTGTACACTTGTTTTGTGTTAACACAGGTAACTGCCTTGACAGTAGGAGCATACAACCAAAAACACCCCAAGTCCTATTCTGCCATATACTCGTAGATGTCAAACACCACACACACACAAAATGAAAATTGTGTCAAAACCTTTGTCAACAGAGCTCAAGCTGTCAGACAATTTTCTTTAAGTGTCTAGCAAACATTGCAGATGAATGTGATGAAATCGGTTAAAGGAATGACAACGAAAGGGGCCGAATAAAAGGAGGCAAACGAAAATTGGAACCATGTCTGAAATTCGATTCAGTACACAGTAGTGGCTTGTGAAATGGCATCATATACAAAGAGAACAGAACTAAGAAGTCAAGAAATGGCTTCAAGAAGACGATTGTTTTTGACATCGAGTTGGATTGGATACAAAGATGCAGTACGTATTAGGAAACTATGCTTTCATACATATATGTATGTATGTTACCTATATACGAGTATAAGATACTGTTACATTTGAGGAGTAATATTGATCTGACTGTCGTCTAACCTGGAACCGGAACTGGTCTGGCATCGTGGTTACTATGTCCGATAGTAGAAAAAGTATTACTGACTTCAGTACCGACTCAGACTGTCAGATGCGTCAAAGTCTTTGGTGAAATAGAATTTTTCAGATGACATGTGGATTCGAATGGAGCACATAATAGCAACCTGTATTCGAGAGATCAGCTACCACAATTTATTAACTGATGAACAGGCCCAATATCTACGACTGAATTTCTGAAGGTACAGAAATGATTTGTAAAACCCGTTTTGACGAAGGAACTCTTAATATGGAACTCAGTTTCAGTTTTCAGTTTTAAATGCATTTTATTTTCTTAACACTAACTCTTACATTCTAACAAAAAATGCTTAAATGCTAGCTTAAAATTACTTAACAATCTTATGCTAACTTACTGGCCCCACGCAGGCACTCTAAGCTACTCTAAATTCTTATAACTATGCCTTTCGACTTTATTTACATTTTACTTAGAACTATTTATTTTGAATACTTAAGGCTAATAAAATATATTTGTTTGTTATTTTTTATAACAAACTTAATATCTAACTTAAAATAAACCTTAGCCTACCTAACCTAAATTCACAATACACACATAGGCATTATACACAATCATATACATATAGCAGTATACACCTTTGTATACACTGATATATGTATATATTTCTTAGATGCTAACCTAAACCTATGTAAGCTGGCCATCGCTATTTACAGAGAAAACAGATTGGTCAGCTCTGCCTCATTAGTGAGACTGGTCCGTAATTGACGGAAACGACGACGAAACATCTTCTCCATCTTCTTAAGCTCTGGCCAGCGCAGCATCTACATTTTTGCCAAAATACAGAAACTGATCTAGCCAGATCCCAAGGTATCTGACTACATTTCGACAGGCAAGAGGCTACCCGTGCTGTCCAATGATCGAGAACTTACGCCAATTTTTTCTGGTATCCCTAGAGGCTCCAGACAACGGCGTCCTAAAGAGAATGGTTTCCGACTTCTAAAAGTTGATTTTCAACTTCCAGTCATCGCAAAATCGTCTTATCTTATCGAAGTCACGCTGCAAGAGAGTATTAATGACCTCGATTTTTGGACCTATTCTGTACGCTATCAAATCGTCTGCGTACGCAATAGTATGGGGAAGTGAACCTATCAAGTCGCTTGTATAAATGTTAAATAGGATCGGCGAATTGACCGCGCCTTGCTGAAGACCATTTTTAATTTGAAATATTCCAACAGAAGTCACATCACCATTCTTCACGATGAACTGTCTGTTGGTTAGCATATTATAAAGAATGTACAAGAGAGGTTTACTGATGCCCAGCCTAGTCAGCTTATAGAAAAGACCCTCTAACCATACGGTGTCGAAGGCCTTCTCCAAGTCAACAAGGCAGGCACCAGTGCATTGTTTCTTGCGTTTGTTCCATTGGATATCAGAAACCAGTTTAGACGCGGCATGTGAGATATCATGACCCGCCTTAAAACCGAATTGATTATCCGGAACTATATGTTTGTCCTCAACCCACCTCGACAGAGCTCTATTGATTACCTTTTCAAAAACCTTACTGATATTCGGAAGGAGACTTATCGACCGGAGATTCGCCGGATTGGATATATCCTTCCCCTTTTTGGGGATAGGTTGAACCACCGCCGTTTTCCAATGCGCTGGATAATGTGCATTATTCATTGCATTATTAAACAGGGTGGTGTAAATGTCCACCGCTTCTAGAGGAAGATGTCGAAGCACGATATTCGGAATACCATCGGTCCCCACTGATTTCTTAGCCCTGATTGTGCCGAAGATCTCATGGAGTTCTTCCTTCGAAATGAGCGGGGGTAGGTCACCCTCTCTGGCAATGACATTATTTGCCATATTTTCGTCGCTAAACTGGCTGAAACCAGAGCCGTTGGATCGCCAATCGTCCAGGTCATAATTAGGGCCAATGATATCAATGGCCTTGTATACTTCCTGGAAAGTCGCAACTATGGCCTCAACCTTCTCCTGTGGATCCTCGATCACAAAAAAGTCGTCGTCTTCAGCGGCCTCATTTGGATCAATACCTGCTATTGTCAGTAACCGTTCGTTGTCTGTTGTCCGGGCTATTTTAAGACACTGAAGGTCGTTTTGATTTTTTCTCCGAAATAGTTTATTTATTTGTGGAAACTTATTCGGGTTGCTGGTGTTTACAGCCCGAACCTTGTTGCTCCAATACAAATTCCAATACAGAAATTCTGTAATTTTCTTTTATTAGTGTTTGAATATTTTTAATCGACTACTTCAGTGTCCTAATCTCCGGGTCTTGTCGGTCAGTTAACTGTCTGTACAAGTTTTTAAGTCTTGTCAGAAGTCTATTTTTCTGTCGGTGCAGTGCGTCAAA
Source organism: Volucella bombylans (assembly GCA_949129095.1). NCBI lineage: Eukaryota > Metazoa > Arthropoda > Insecta > Diptera > Syrphidae > Volucella > Volucella bombylans. Next base: position 84,176,221 of record OX422143.1, on the reverse strand, counting down.
AGTAGGATTGCGGAACAGGTCTTCGTTAGTCATGCGTCGATACCGCGGTATTGTAGTGTCCATAGTTTGTTTAATTGTTTTGTCCATTTGTTTTAGGTAATTGTCGATCTCCTCGTTTGACAAATACCTATTGGACGGTGGGTGGAGTGTGTTCGAGGAGAGCGCTCTTTTCGAGGTTGCGGAGAATCGTGTCCATCCAGTCTTAATGTAGTTGGACAAACTCCTCCAATTCCGCAATTTCGTTGGGAACTGTAATTTCGATGCTAAAACCGCAATGGTCACTGTCATACACGAATGTACGCAGACAGTTTAGCGTTTGTAAATTCGTACCTATCAGTCTTTAAGCTTGTCGTACAGCAGTAGATCCAAATAAGACCCGTCTCTGGGAAACGACGGGTCGCTTTAAGACCGAGTCTGTACATGACATCGTGCTGACCCCACCAATCGAGTAGTAAGTTCCCTCTAGTATTCCGATTCCAGCCTCAGAAGTCGAAAAAGCGTGTCGAGCTCTGTAATGAATAGGGTGAATTGTGAAGCCTCAGGTGCATAAACAGAGGCCAAGTACAGTCGCTTTCCATGGAGCGGTATGTAAATGATGACTGCTTCCAACACCCGGAACCTGCGCAACACTCCCTTGTACACTCTGTGAAATTTTATACCTTCTTTAATGAAGATCGCGACACCGCCTCCACTTTTGGATCTGGGCCGGTTTCTTCTTCTAACAATATAATTATTGTACTCCAGTTTGTGCTTATCGGTTAGCTTGGTTTCGCTAGCTAAAAGCACATCAGGAGTTTGGTCTTGTAGCAATTTAAACATTGCGGTTCGATCCTAATCAGTGAATTAACATTCACCGCAAGGACCTTCAAAGTTTGCTCCACCATGTGCGTACCAATTACGACATGTGTTGCGTTAGGCCCGGCAGCAGCGCGTAGATCTGGTCCACCCGCTTGGCCTGTTCTTGCACCTGCTTTTGCAGCTGAGCCATCTGTCCTTGGATTGCGAGCAAGATGGCCAGCATGTTAGGTGCAGCTTCCGTTGTTCTAGGCATTGGCGCCGGAGAAGCAACAGTCGCTTGCTGTACCGTAGCTCCCCTACCTGACGCCATTTGGGCGTAGGAAATTTGGGACGTGACGGCTGGTGTTTGAAACCTAACAGGTGAAGTTTTGACCTCCACGTTTGACCTCCACCTTCTGCTGCCGAGCTAGTTTTGCTTTTTTAATGTCAGCGAACTTAGGACAACCCCGATAGTTTGCGGTGTGTCCCACGTTCCCACATAACATGCACGAGAGCTGCGTCCTATCGGATGCTCCGTCCCTACCCAGAGCACACTCCTCGGAACTGTGGTTCTTTGCGCAGTTCACGCATCGAGGCTGCATTTGTCAGTTCGACGCGGCGTGCCCGAATCTCTGGCAGCGAACGCATTGTATAACGCCTTCGCTCCCTTTTAATTTTTCCCAGTGGTAGTCTAGGACGTTGATTCTCCTTAGACTATCCAGACGGCTTTCGGGACTGAGGTGCACCAGGAAGAACGGCAGACTCCGTTTCTCCCGCCTGGCTCTAGCTGTGGTAAATGGCTCTACCCCCACAAACTTGAGTCCTTCGCACTCCTTCTCTTTGAGCAGTGCAAGGATCTCCTCAGGATCAGAAAACGGTTCCAACCCCTTCAGCGGCATCGATTGGCGCTTTTCACACTTTGGGGTGAATGAGTAGTGCTCCGTCGTCGTTTCCTTTAGGAGCTCTCTCACTTTCGCGTAGCCCTCCACTGTATTACAGTGGATGACATGGCGATCGTTCTCCAATCTCACAATTTTAAAATTATTACCAATGACCAACTTACACAGGTCCTTGGTTGCATTTACCTCTAATTTATAGGTGTTGATAGGAGGCACCTTCTCCTTCTTCTTCTTCTGCTGCTGTTGTTTCTGCTGCTGCTGTTTTGTCTGCTGGAGTGGTTGTTTCTGCTGCTGCTGGTTTTCTTGTTCCTGCAGTTGTTGTTTCTGCTCGTGTTGCTTTTTTTATTCGGCGTTTTCTACCTCCTTAATATGGAACTACAGAGACAACAATGCCCTTAATAGAATTTTCTCGACCGGAGCTCATCCTCAGTGACAATTTTTCGGCATTCAGTCAAGTTGTCGAAATAGATATAATCATACTATCCTCTGAAATATCCAACTCCTCAGGCTACGAATTCTGCAGTTGAGTCAAATGGCTAACCTCGCACATTATATGTTGAAATAGAAACAGCCTCGGATATGGATACACTTACTGCAGGCGACCCCAAAAATGATGAACTGGCACCGATTTTCGGTTATACGAGTGGAATGTTCGAACCCTTCACAGTTCACATGCCGAACAATAATTAATGGGAGGCTCTAGACCGATACAAAGAAGATAGCACTGATATTAAAAGAAGTGCGATGGTATGAGCCTGACCAAAGGAAAATGGAAAACTGGGACTTATAAAGGGTCCGCCATCTAAAGTTTTTTTTTTTTAACTAGTGCTTATTTCGTGAATGGTAACACCTAGCTCATGTCTGATTTGACAGATAATTAGTTTTATCCTTCCGGTTAATAATAGAAAATAAGCACATTATCGATTGTGTGCAGCTGTATTTCACCAATGGCTTCACGAATATTGTCCTTTAAAGCGTCAATTGTCTCTGGCTTGTCGGCGTAACACTTATTTTTTACGGCACCCCACAAATAATAGTCCAACGGTGTCAAATCGCAGCTCCGAGGTGGCCAAACGACATCAGCTCTGCGGCTGATAATGCGATCTTCAAAAACAGGGCGCAAAACATCGAGTGTAGCTTCGGCTGTGTGGCACGTAGCGCCGTCCTGTTGAAACCAAATGTTGCCAATATCCTCCTCTTCAATTTTTGTGAACAAAAATTCGTTCAACATGGCCCGATAACGATCGCCATTGACTGTAACGGCCACTCCTTGCTCATTTTCGAAGAAAAATGGCCCAATTATGCCTCTGGACCAAAATCCGCACCAAACAGTGACTCGTTTTGGGTGTATCGGCTTTTCAATGTATGCGTGCGGGTTTTCTGTGCCCCAAATGTGACAATCTTGCTTGTTTACATACCCGCCAAAATCAAAATGAGCTTCATCTGAAAAGATGGTTTTTTTTGGCAAAATTGGCATCTTCTCTAAGTCGATCGCAGGTCCACTTAGCGAAGCGAAAACGCATTGGATGGTCAGTTGGCTTTAACTCCTGAACCAATTGGACTTTGTATGGCGTCATACCAAGGTCTTTATGCAAAATTCGTCTCAATGATGTCTCCGAAATGTTCAATTGTTGAGAACGACGGTGAATTGATGTTGATGGCGCTTCACGCACACTTTCTGCCACAGAAGCAATATTCTCGGGTGTACGCACTGTTTTTGGCTTTTCACGCTTTGGTTTATCGATGAGGATGCCAGTTTCTTTCACCTTTTTCACAAGATAACGAACATACGGAGCTGACGGTGCTTCTCTTCTTCCAAAATCCGTACGCAATTTTCGCACACATTCTGCAACATTACCATGATTTTCAAAGTAATGTCGCAATATTTCCCAGCGTTGTTCAAGCGTATACACAACCATATTCACGAAATAAGCACTAGTTGAAAAAAAAAGTTAGATGGCGGACCCTTTACAACACGATGGTCATTGTTATAGAGAGCAGTTTTATCATTCGAAGGAGACATCCGAAAGTAAAACTGAGCTCCAGACATCTTAGCGAACGCCTGATTTCAATCCATATCAAACCGTTTCACAGATGAAAAAGGACGATCTTGCCAAAGATACGTTCCCCATACCTCAACATCCACAAAGGGACCTTTGTTAGGCATTCGCTGTCAAAACAAATCGTCAACCAGATTGATCACATTGCGATTGACAAAAGATACAACTTTAGTATTCTGGGTGTATACACTTTCGAGGTGCCAACATAGAACCAGACTTGGACACCATGTGAGTCGTGCATTCGATACATGCAGCAAAACAAGAAGCAAGAAGCATAATGTAAAGCTGAACTACATCGATCAACGAAACTGCAGGATTAACGTTTACAAGAATGGAAAACAAGATGGACATGGATAACTAGTTATACAGTCGTAGCTGGTGCTGAGAATATGAAAAGATTATTTCTGAAGACTGCACTCGTATACCGACTATGATGGTTAAAATACTGCTGCCAGGCAGAATGGGCAAAGACGACAGAGAATCTCTCATTTATACGAAGTTACTATATCGAATCTAAAGTCTAATAAAGCTGCTTATGCAGACAGATTGATATTTAAAGCACCTGCAGATGACCTGATTTGGAACAAGCACCAGCTCATTTGTAAAATATTATCAGAAGCATGCCCAAAAAAATTAAACCCACCATTATCGCATAAGTAGATATATGCCATTGGTGCCAGGCGACTCGAAGCAATGTAAGAAAACAACAGCGTAGTTAGTGGGGTTATCCGTCACCACAACCGATTACCGATACCACTTACGATGAGTTGTGTTGCTCAGATTACTTGCAGCTTCATTGATAGGTGATGGTTGTAAACTACAATAGTTTTGATTAGGTTACTTCGGAAGTTCCATCATAAAATGGGAAATCTGCACAACTATTACCTAGCTGGATACGTTGGCTCAAAACTCTGGGTGTGGGCACCGTTGGCAGAGAAGCAACATTTTTGGTAACCAGACCAGACGATGGTATGAAATCCAGGGGATGGTTGCCTCTCACGTCGCAATTGCTACTATTCCGAAAAGTATTCTGAGTATTATTATATAATAGCAGCATATGATAAGTCCCATCTGCCTGAGATCAAAGATTTTCGGCACACACTTGCGTAGCTATTCAAGAGTTTGCTGCGTGGAGCATCTCACCCTAAGAGTTGCGTTTTTCATATCGCAGCCTTCTGCTTGTATGCAAACGTTCGCTGTTTCTTTTTTCTCCCAGAGTTGATCTATACAGTGTTTGCACATATTCCGTCCACCCGAACTGCAAAATTTGCCATCATTAGAGTTTATTTGCAGGTTACAGCATCTTTTTAGAACCATGGGATCTTCGACTCTTAAGCCTTATTGCCACAAAAAGGCTACCAAAAAAAGAAACGGCTCTGTTGAAAATGGAAGATGATGAAAAAAAAAAAAAGTAAAGCTGTCAAATTTGACCAAGCGAACAGTCGGAATTGTTCCTACAGCAATTATTGTATACGAAAAAATTGGCTATTTGGTGTAGTTTTTATGCCAGAGGTGTCAGTCTTCCACGAGGATACCGGAGAGTCGGTTACATTGAATGAGGATTACTATGGTTACATTTTTACCAATTTTTTTTAGAGGCTTGGGGGATTTGTGGTTTCAATAGGACGATGCCACTTGTAACAATTGACTTATTGAAGAGGAAATTCGGTCTTTTCGCCAGAAATTCCCCCGTCAATTGGATGTCCTGCTCGTGAAACTTTAAACCTTAATTCTTTGCAGCTACATTCAGCCTCTGGTCTGTGCTGGAAATATCGGCCGAGTTAGGAGGAATTGGGTTCATCGTTCCATGGAGGACACTTGAATGATATAATAATTTATAACTAGCGGTATCAATAATATTTCAGTCCAAAATAAAAATTTCATCGATACCCTAAATAGGGACGCATCTAATGAAAAAGCCTCCAGTTGGTAAAAGAGGCTAAGACTGGACCAATTTTTCTTCGTGATGACATGATTTTTTTTATAGCCCTACGTCTAGTTTCCATTTTCGTAAGTAGTTAAAGTTTTCCTCTGCACATTTTCGTGATGCCTTTATTGAATCAAGTGAACCGCAGTATATCACTTATTGGTTTCAATTTGTAAAAGACTTTTGGAATTTAAAGGTTCGTACCTACTTCTATAAAATCGTAGTCAGTTTCAAATGCACACAGCTAAATTGTCCAGGAATGCAGCACGAGCTCCACGCAAATTTTATTTTCTCTTTTATAGATGAAAAAAGAACGGACCCGCTACTATTAGAAAAGATACAACAAAGTTACAGAAAAAAGGAGAAAAACGAAATGAAAAGGACCTTTTCATCATGCTCACCGTTATAACCAACCAACCCTATCACGTTGGCTTAAAGCAATTGCACACACAACGACAAAATGTGGCCAACCAACGTCTTCAAGAAAAATTCCAAAATGCGGTTGTTGGGGAGAGTTGTGAAAACTCACCGGAACGGTTGCCTAGTTCAGCGAGGGTAAATGGAAAGAGAGTCAGCGGAAAGTACAGAGTGAAAAGAAAAAGTGAGGAAAGTCCTGACAGCTCGCGATTTCCCCATGAAACAAGAAGTGGTAGAATTGGGGGCTCGTGGTGGATGTCAGAAATATGAACCATAAATCGAGGAATTCCTTTTTTTGGTTGCGTTGGTGACGTTATTGGAAGAAATTCTTCCAGTGACAATCGTGGTATGGATGGTAAAAACGGGGAAGCAGGTTTTTTTCCCTGAGTTTATTTTGTTGTCATTTTCCTGGGAGATATGCTTCTGGAAGAAGTACACGGCAAGCAGCGATAAGAGGAAGACGGCTAAGAGAGTTCGTTTTTTTGTTTTGTTTTTTGCTTTGTTCCGTTTCCAGATGCATGAACTGGCAAAAGAGAAACTCACAAGGAATAGAAAGATACCGAAAATGGAATCTGATGTCATGGTCTTGGTCCTGGATGTAAGAGTGGTCGGAAGACGGAGGTTAAACAAAAATTCTCTGAGTGGCTTATATGCGGGGTTGTCGTGGTCCACCATTGGAGGGAAACCGCCAATGTGCAGATTTTTTTTTCTTCTGTACTCTGCTATCGTCTACGTACCACTCTTTTGAAACCGCTAAGTATATACAATAAATGGGTACATATGTACACCTATAGATGGAAGAAGGATATGATAGAGGAGCCTAATGCGATATTTTATGGGTGCTTATATTATTTAGATACTTCAGCATCAGTGTCAGAAGAGGGTGTAGATTTGGTTGAGATCCACCCGTTTCTCGGTGACAGTTTGATACAATTTTCTTTTTCTCTTCTTCAGCTTGTGGTTTTGTTTTGTGGAAAAACATCGGAGGTGATTCATTTGGCTCCGCCTTGGGGTTGTAATGTGGTAGCTATTTGAAGAACTTTGTGGTCATTATGGAGAACCAAAGTTGTGAAGCGGCAATGAATAACGGTTGAAAAGATGAAATTGTTTTAAATTAAAATTGACCTCATGTTGGGCGCCACGTTTGCTTCTACAGCAGTTGAAAATCCGTTTTGATGGTGTATATGATAGGATTAAGCAAAGAGGTAACGTCCATTAATTTTCTATTACCGGCGGCAATTGGTTGAAGTTAGAGAGCGGGGCAATTACATAGCCGACATAGATATCAAGAAAGTCAGTAGATCAACAGATGTCTCTTGCTACGACATTTCTATAAATAAGTATCGTTCGACCGTAGAAAAATGGAAAGAAATGCATCTGCTGTCTCTTGAAAACACTTAAAACACACTGAAAACCTTTTTACTTTTCGGATGCATCATCATCAACATCAACCATTGACCATTTTTTAACTTAAAGTAAATTTTCTTGGACCACTAATTACGAGTACCAGGGATTCAAATTCACTGGTCTCCCGTCGGCAAAATTTTTCTTATTCACTTAACACTCACACCCGATTCTCAAACCAATTTGTGGGCTGGCATGAGTTTTTCCTTTTTATATATATTTTTTTTTAATTTTTTCTATTCCACTTCTGTTAGCTCCATCTTCTTTGTTCTTGGTCCTCAAAATACTCGGTATCTAAGTCAACTCCTCTTCTACGTTTATGGTCGAATACAGCCACAATATTTAGCCACAACACATTGGTCGGATTTCGGGGTAATACTTTCTGCAATTTTGCAACCCTTAAGTTCTAACCACTACCACATCACCACGATGAAGCCCACCGATTTTCCCACAGGAAAAACTTCAGGAGAAGGAAAAGTACAAAAAAAAAACACAAAAAATAGAAGGACGAAAGACGAAAGAAAGAAAGAACTTAAGAAATTCACCCACCCACTGTCTTTCGCTGAACCAACTTGCAAATGGTTGTGTAGAGATAGAGATATCCATACCTTTGAATGATAGGATATGGATACCGGATTGTGAATACTGGATGCTGGATGGTGATTTTGAGGTGTTCTCTCTACCACCACTACTACCAATGATGGTGTAACTTGATCTTGGAAGATTTCCCAAACTACTTTTGTAGCGTTTTCCTCTCTTTTCATGGTTGGGGGTTTGGAGATTTTTCATTTCTTTTTACGAATACTCTTCTGGTTTCAGAGTTTTTCCCTCGTCTCAATTTGACGGTGTGGAGTTTATGTACATGTAACTGCGACCATTTACCGTTTTGTGGAAAAATCTCTTAAGAAAAAGTCAAGAAAAAGGAGATGCTTGAGTGGTATAGGATAGGTACATGAATGAGCGAGAAGATGTATTTTCTTGGGTGATTACGGTGTGGGGGTTTAACGTGTGGGCTAACAAAAAAAATCCAGCGAGAAAGAAGAAAAATGAGCGGAAAAAAGAAGAGAAATTACTTAACTTAAGGGGTGCGCTGTTTTGATGTTTATTTTTCTTCTCTCGTTCGTTTTTGTCACTCATTTTCGTTGCAAAATGTCGCTTGAGTGTAGAGCTATGCGGGACAGAACCATCTGACAACAATGGAAAACGTATCCAACAACCTCGGCTCTGAGGAGATCTGAGTCCTATTTTTATGATTTCGAAGAACTTTGCTTCTTCTGGGGGGTTGTGGTAGTAGCAGACGAGGCGCTATACTTAGAACTGCCTGAGTAGATAGATGGTGGTGTTGCAAGTTGTTTATGTATTTTCTTTTAGCCCGAGATATTTGAAACAGCACAAAGGGGGACGTTGAGTTATTTTGTTTTTTGTGAATTTTTTATTCACCACTAGAAGGACGTAGGTGGGAGGGTGGAAATTATTCTCATTTTCTTTCGTATTGGAAATCTGGAGCGATTTTTGCGTGAGTCCAGAGGACAATACACACACACACACACACGCGCACACACAACAACAAACGTCAAAATAATAAGAAGGGAAATGAAAAACAGAAAAAATAAGCGAAAAAGTTGTGAGAAGAAGTACATAGTATAGGTGAACCAGTTATCCTTGGGTTGGTTGTCGGTCGGTCGGTTGGTTGGTAGGTAGTACGGCCTTCCACATAAACCACTGCTACTGGTTCTCGCGGTAACGAAAACGACAACGAAGACTACCACGACGATATGAATGTGGATTGGGGATGGAGTAAAACTGGAGATGATGATTACGACAACGACAACGAAGACGACCAAGACGACGATGATGATGATGACGAGTAGTGGTCGGGTTCATGGTTACCGCAAAAAAATAGTTTAATATCGTTGCGTCGGTTGATTCGATCGGTTTTTCGGTGTTTTGTGTGAACAAGAATTTTTATCGTATCGTCGATACCTACGGTTAATTTAAAATATATAGATCAAAATCGAAGCGACATTCTTTTTAGTAGAATAAAAACAAAAAATTTAAAATACGGTGCGGTATGTTTTGTTTTTTTTTTTTAAAGATTTTCTCCTTTTAAAGTGCATAAAGTGTAAAAATTATCCTTGCAATGATGTGATGGAATAAAATAAGAAAATAAACCAAAATCACATAATTCATAAAATACTAAACCTTAATTAAGAAGAAAATTTATTTGGCGATCTACATAATTATTGATAAATAAATTAATTCATTTAACCAAAAAAACTCAACCAAATTGTGTAGTGTCCGAACTTCAAGGACCTCAAGAATGTTTCGATTACGATTCTGAAAAGGATTAAATTCGCAAGAACAAAAAAATTAATCATTGGAACAACACAGCTCATGGAATTACCTTTGGAGGGCGAAATACGAGTATCATACCGAATTATGCTCACAAGTTTTTTTTTTTCTTTAATACTCAAAACTATTACTATTTTTTGTTTTATCCTTCTTACTATTTTCATAAATGTTTTGCTTTTAAATTATTTGTTTCAAAGGGTGTAGAGTCAGAAATAAAATTACCTTCGTCTGTTCGTTTGCTGTTAATGCCGCAATAACAGATCTAATTTTTATAAATTCTTGCTTTGTGTATCGCTAAATAAAGTAAGATTCTAGACTCCCTCTATAGTAATTTAATTAGCAGATTTGTGATTGAGGAAGGCATGAATTGCCAAAGTACATTACAAATTATATATTGTACAATATATATATTTTTTTTAACAGAAGCTCTATTATACAGGGTGTCCCCTAATTCTTGGGTATATTCTATGAAAAAAAATCGTTCCACAGTAAGGGTCTATCTCCAATGTTGACAGCATTTATCGAGGATTTAAGAAAAGGCTTACTTTGGTGTACCCTGACGCATGTTAACCGAAATTGCTCTGTTAGTACTAATGGTAGAAACTTAGTGCAGAACTTTATCTTTAAATAAAGTTAATATCTTGTTTGAGTCTTTAGATATCCAATTTCTAAGCCTGTTCCATTTTCATTGCCCATGTTAATTTTTCACTTTAAGGTCACTTTTCTCCAGAAAATTCCTAATTAAAATAACTCTATACAATTTTTTTCTTATGAAAATGACAATAATCAAAAACAAATCATCGATAAGTTTGCAGAAAAATCCACAGATTTTATGATACTTGGAAGAACCTGCAGCAGGTAAAATTTATAAAAAAGGTTTTTTTTTGCTTTAAGCCCCAAAGGATATGGATAAAATATGATTCTATGTGGTCTTAGGTAATTTTTAATTTATGTGTGTACTGAAACTGTTATAGCAAGTGCCCAAACTGTCTTTCATGCTAGAGGCAGTTTTTGAATTTCACTGCGAATGTTTATTGATGCTAACTGCTGCCTCACTTTTGATGACGCTTCGAGAATACGCTCTTCCAATTCAATTAAAGTTGCTATTTCGGTTGAATAAACCAGTTCTTTCATTCGTCCCCATACAAAAAAATCCAATACTGTAAGCTCAGCTGATTCTGCAGGCCATTGAACTGGTCCATTTCTTCCTATTCAACGGTCACCGTACTCTTCATCTAGCCAATTCTTAACCTCGCGATCATAGTGGACTGGAGCACCGTCCTGTTGAAAATATGATGAAGCTAGTGTTGAATCAGTGGAATGTCCTCCAATAGTTCTGGGAAATCATTTCGCAAAAACTCCAGATAATATGTAGAATTCAGCCTCGGTGTAGGTAGTTTGAATGGGCCGATTAACTTTTTTCCAAGTACATCTGCCCCACATATTGACGCTGAAGTTGTGTTGAAATGATTTATGTCTTGTCTTGTATGTGGATTTTCCACAGCTCACATGTGAAGATTATGAAAATTTGTGATCCTATCTCTTGTAAATTGAGATTCCTTCGTCCAAAGAATATATATCCAAAGATAATAAACTCGTTCCAAGCTCCGCTCCAGCAACCAGTTAGAAAACTCAAGTCTCTTTTCCAAATCATTGGGAAGCAGTTTTTGTACAGGTGTATGATGGTATGGATAACGATTTTCTCCATGCAGTATATTAGAAATTTTCTAGAAACCCTGAATTGCAAAGCTAAGCGTCTGATGCTGGTTGATGGATCAGTTGTAACAGCTTTCAGTATTCTTTCATCAGCCGAAATCCTTTTTACTTGTGGAGCTTCCGTTTCTCGAAACCTTCGATACGTATTTCCAAATACTCCTTTACTAGGAAGTCGTCTGTTAGGATAAAGTTCATGGTATCTTTGTCGCGCACTAGTTGAACTTCCATTGCACAGCCCATAAACGTATTTTAAAAAAAACTGTCAACGTATTCTTGGTTTGTAAATGCAGACATTTCAAATACCGTTTCTAAGCAACTCTATACCATTGTTGTTTGGTAAATTTTCGAAATCGGCCTCAAATCCCAAACCTAACTCTTTTTGAGAACTTTTAAGGCACAACGTAAGGAAATGAGGATTTTGACAGGTAATCAAAAAAATTGGAAAATTAGTAATTCTTGGAAAACCATACCAGTAAAGATTTTATTTGCGAGAAGAATAATATACTAGAAGAATGATTTTAAAATTATATTGGTCAATACGGAGCAGTTTTGTATGAAATCTTTTAATATTGAAGAATCAAACCAGTCGCGGTCTTACGTAAATGTGTCTAATTTCTATTTCTACCATGGTACAATAATGGTTTGTGCTTTTGAAAAAAAAGCAAAGCTTTTGCCTTTGATCAGCGACTGTATAGTGGTCATCTACAGGGTTTTGCATTAGATTCGCTTTAAAGATGTGTTTTAAAGGTATCGGTGAAATTTTTGAAATTATTCATTGAAATATTATTGACACTATTAATTACGAAATGTAACATCATTTAAATGTTTTTCTTGGAACAGTTTGCAAAAATAGATGCGTTGGACCCAATTTTCTTTGACTTCCTTGACTACATTGTATACACCAGATAGTTAATGTAGCTTCAAAGAAAAGAGTCAGAAAAGGTGTTAAATTACATGGAATTCAGAGAATCGCTGTTGGGAGCATTTAAGAAAATAAGCTTTACAACAGGCTATTTTTCTTGTATTCTATTTATTTCAATTTCTAAATTCTTTATTAAAAAAATGTATCCCCTCTTCAGGGATTGAAAAGACTTATTGAAAAGACTTATCAGTAAGATCGACCCCGATAATACATAGTAGGCTTCGCCGATGATTTTCCCTGAATTAACGGCGAGATCTGAGATCGATTTTGTTTTAGCATCTTTGAGGCACTTCCTCATGATTGAAAGGTCTGAATTCTCTAATATTTACCGCGGACGCCGAATTAGAAGGCGAGTGGCACTCGTAGTGACTCCTCCAGTTTGGTGTGCATATGTGTCGTATTGTACGGGTACTATGTGGTGTTAAGCTACAAATTGTCATTGCTTATAGAATACTCTGTTCCTAAATGACCGCATGCAGTCGAAAAGCTATTCAAGAAGTCCGATAGCATCGATCGGGCAAATGTAAGCCTAAAAGTTAAGATATATATAGTACAAGGACTTGACAACCTTTTTTTTAAATAAAACTCAAACCATTTGAGATATTTCAAAAGCTTTATTATCGGCTTGAAGTATAATCAAAACATTTATGAATGGAACTCGACTTCGTTCATATGGCCACCGCGGTCGATTTCTTGGACCCAATTTTCAACGACTCGGCCACACATTTCGGCCTAAACGATCGCTATTTCGCGTTCAAAGTTGGCTCTGAGCTCTTTTAACGTCGTCGGCGTGTTGGCATGAACCAATGACTTAACGTAGCTCTATAGAAAATAGTCAAGCGGCGTACGAACGAGGCGTACGTTGCTCGTTTGTGTACTTTACCATGATGAAAATGTTGAGTTTACTGAATAAATTGACAGTGACAGTTTGATGATTAGTGAAAGAGTGCGTTCACAAATTAAATTCAAATTTGTCAAGTCCCTATTGGATAACCCTTAATTAATATAGTTCACATTTGACGAAAATTTGAAAAAAATCGATCCAAAATTATCTGAGTTATGCTGACATAGGCATGCATCTGACCTGTCAAACTCACTTTTATGTGTGGTAAGTTTTGGTGAGATAAAAATAAGAAATTGCATGAGAGGGGAGTGAAATAATATTGAATCGCTAGAAGTGAAACTTTACGAAACTCGATAAATAGTTAAAATAAGGATGCTCACCCTAGATTACAAATACAAACTTTTCTTCGATAAAAGAAGCCATTTTTCGTTATTGAGGAATTTTGTTGGGAATATTTCTCACTTCTTTATAACCTCAATAACTATGACACACTATATGAACTCGATAAATAACAAATGCTACACGACTGGTGATAATTGCTAAGGATGCTCTAAAACATAGCTAAATTCCATCTAAATTCCCATAAGAACTCGGCATGCTCATACGAAGCCAGCCATTAAGTGCTGATCATGCTTTTGGTGTTGTTACCAAGTGATGTCTAGGTAGATACTTTGACAACGGTAACAATGATGATGACGATGCTGATGTTTTTTCTATGCACGTAACTCGTGAATTGTGCATTCACCCGCAACACCTCATTTACCGGTCATGGCTCATTCCGTTAAAGTTAGTGCCCCTTCACACCCTTTATCCCGTCTCCATTTATTCTACATTCCGAGTTTGTCGCCTTTTCGTTCCTTTTCCATGTCTCATTCTAACAGAGCTGTCACACCACGGTATCGAATTTTTGGCATTCACAACGAAATGGGTGTTAAGGAGAGTTTGAAGTGGAATAACTTTATTGACTACGTAGGAGCACTAATGGTGGAAATAGTGATACAACATAGTGAAGCAACGAATAATTAATAATTGTAGGATAATCTTAGTGACATTATCATACTTTTATTATCGCACGGTTATGAATGCCATCTAGTGGGAGCAAAAGGGACTAAGGATTCTTTTCATCGGAGTTGGGAATCACTTCATGTCGCTTTTCCGTTTCATCTGAGTTCGGAATTACTGCACGACGAGCGATAAAAAGTTTCACTTCCAAAAGGAAACAATACAATACAATATGGCTTTTTTTCATTATAGTCAATCAGAAGTGTATTTTACTTCATTCCTTAAAACAGCAAGCGTTTTGAAGCTTATCCAATGAGTTTGAAAGGGAGTTCTCTCGATCTTCGCAGCGAGATCGAAATATGCGGTAATCCTTGTTGTCTCAGCATTACCACTTTCAAATGCACACCAGCTATTGATTTTGAAGAGGTGTTACCTAGAGATGTGACATGATACGAAATTGTACTATTTGATACGATCCAACTGATCTGCAACTGGTACGAAACCGGTACTAAACTGAGGTACCATATTATGTCGTGCGAAACTGCTAGCTACGAAAGTAGTTTAGTGAAGTTTAGTTTCGATTTGATTTTGATTTGAGGCCCGGGTCAACCGCGAACAGTTTATTGAAATGCTTGATACAAATATATAACTGAACTAGCTAAACTTAAAACTGTTACTTGTAACTAATATTTTTACTTAAGCTAATGACGGGAAAAATGTTTGTTCAGGGAATTTCGAAGGCCTAAACTACTGCAGTGTAAATCGAACACTTGACGTATCCGATTCGTTTCACGTAGCATTCGACACAGTGACTCGTTAAGACCATAAGTTGTCCTGTGATTATTCAGACGAAAAAGGTGGACAGATCTTAAATGACACGGGTTGGTATTGTATGGGATTTGGGGGAGTATTGTGGGACAGTCGATGATGCCGGTTAAGAGTTTGTGGATGAACAGAATATATGTGGAATATTGTGGTCAGCCACTCTCCGTTGGTCAACTTCAATGCGCAGAATATGTAAATCGTACTAAAGGTCGCTGGCATACTAGAGAAGTGGACGATCAGAGATTATGTAGAGCGATTATGTACAGCGATAGGGGTCGGAGAATTTTTTCGACCATCGTTTAACAAGTCCGAGAACGGAGTTAACTTTGCTAATTGCGGAGTCAATATGGGTACGAAAATTTAGGAGTTTATCACAAATGACACCCTAATCCCGCATTGAAGTAACTGCACTATTCTTTAATTTAATAAATAATAGATGCGGGTTACTCACGCCTCTGTGAGTAAGAAATGGCTTGGCATTTTTTTATGTTGCGCTAGTGAAAGTTTTATGTTATCGATATGGTATTATTAAGATCATCTTATAAAGGTTGAGAGTCAGAGAGGCTTGAAATCTGTCTATAGATTTTCATATCATCGGCATAGACAGATATGTGGGAGTGCTTTATGACGTTAACGGACCAAGATGACTGCCTTGTGGAACACCCGAACTGGTGCAGATTGGGTTAGAAAGAAGGGAACGAAAATGGGCAATGTAGGAATGTTTTTTAATGTAGGAATTAATCCAAGTGGTCAGTCTAGGTTCGAAACCAAGAGTTTTGAGTTTGAATAGAATTAACTTGTGCGTGATTTTATCAAAGTTCTTACTGAAGTCCATGGCGATTACATCAATTTCTTTCCTTTGCTGTAGGGCGCACAGTGTACTAGAAACAAACTCAATGAGGTTGGTGATCGTTGATCTGCCTTTGAGAAAACTGTGTTGGTTGGTTGTACATATAGATTTACATTGAAAATATAGTGCATCATAAAGAATACTTTCAAAAACCTTGGAGATGCAGGATAGTTTAGCAATGGGTGACCGTGGCTCAAGTGTTAGTGTATCAAATTTGCAGGTCTTGTGGATGGTAGGTACAGGTACTAAAAATTCAATAAGAGTGTAGGGAGAATTTTGAAGGTGAAGCCAGAAAAGGATATGTATATTTATCGAATTAACTTTTATGAAAAAAAAGAAAAGCCAAAGGCCCAAATAAAGAAATGACAATTAGTCACAGAGATGTTAAAAAAAAAACTCAACTCTTTCCAGATATGTTACAACATTCCGCCCGTCTTGTTACCTTGAAGAGGTAACGAAATTATCAATTTTAACTGACAATTATTAGGAACAATATTTCATTGGTAAAAGATTTCTAGAAAACTTAATTATGAACTTAAACAAAGCAAAGTATTAAAATTTAGTTCAGTTAACATACTTGTAAACTTAATTATATGACTATAATAAAGCAAGTACAAAATTACGTTGGAGATCTAATAGGCAGTGGACACAGTTTAACAACAGGTCTCTTGAGTATGGAATTCTTGGTCTTGACTGTAACCACACGCGTTAGTCCATCGCGGCTAGGATGAATTTCCAAAATGCGTCCAAGAAGCCACTTAGCAGGAGGATACCTTTCATCTACGATGAGAACTAATGAGTCCTTTTTTATAGGATCAGTTACCTGTTTCCATTTTGAGATAGATTGAAAACGTTGAATATATCGAGTCCAAAATCCATCTATTATTCGTCTGATGTGTTGCCAGGGAGAGAGTCATGAAATTGAAATCGTTTCAGATGTTAATGGCTCTGGCAGGGTGTTAAGTGCCGACCCAATCAGAAAATGACCAGGTGTAAGAGCTTCGATGTCATCAGGGTCATCTGATAAGGGGCATAATGGCCTCGAATTACGAATGGCTTCGATTTGTACGAGTAAAGTCGAGAACTCTTCATATGTAAGCGTTGTTTGTCCGATGACACGTCTGAGGTGAAATTTGACTGATTTCACCCCAGCTTCCCACTTTCCTCCAAAGTGAGGAGAGGATGGGGGATTGAACAGCCACTGTGTTCCATCATTTGAGAGAAGATCTGCCAGGTTACCTAGTTGTTGGGAAGCGTAGTCTGTCGCAACTTCTAAATGCACTGCTGATGTTGCGAAACAGATGAAAAGAACAATATACCCTTTATACGTTTTCGCTGAACGCCCTCTCCAAGTTCTTAGTGTGAATGGTCCAGCGTAATCGACGCCTGAATTGAGAAATGGTCTTCCAGGATTAATCCTCGTGGAGGGTAGCTGTCCCATTAGTTGTTTTGCGGTGATACCACGATGCCGAGCACAGATAAGGCAACGTAAAATAAAGGTTCGAACTGGCGTTCTGCCGCCAACAATCCAATAAGTTCTACGTAGAAATGCCAAAGTAACTTGCGTCCCACCGTGAAGAGTCTTTTCATGAGCATGATGTATGATGAGCTTCGTTAGTACAGAGTTCCTAGGCAATATAAGAGGATGTTTAGTATCTGGATCCAATAGAGAATTGCGCAACCGTCCACCAACACAGCCCAATGAATCTAGAAAAGGTATTCATTTTATTATTGGATTCTTATTGGATATTTCATGACCCCGAATTAACGTGGATATCTCTGATGAGAAATAAGTTTTCTGAACTTCTTTTATCCAAAAACAACGAGCCGCATCAAGTTCTTCTGTTGTTAAGGATTGAATTTTCACACTGGGAGATTCTTTCCGAAGAATTTTGATTGCTCGTTGGCATGCTGCAGTAACTCTGATGAGGCGATTCAAAGTAGAGTAACGGTCGATTACATCCCACAGCTTTGGGTCCTCAATGTTATAGCTAGTAGATACTTGAGATCTTTCCTCCAAATCTATGTTGTGTTCTAATTGAGATACTGTAGATGGCCATAAAGTTGAGTGTTGGGAGAGCCAACGTGGTCCCTTCCTCCAAAGAGTACTTTCGCTGAGTTGACGAGATGACACTCCTCGAGACGCACAATCAGCAGGATTTTCCTTTCCGGACACATGATGCCATTTAGCCCTAGGGAGAGTATCTTGTATAGAGATAACACGATTTTGTACGTAATCCTTCCAACGAGAAGGGTGAGATTTAATCCACGTTAGCGTCACGGAAGAATCTGTCCACGAGTGCACTGTAGCTGGGTCAAGATTAAGCGTCTTGCAAATGTGAGCAGCCTGTTTAGTTAGCTTAGCAGCAGCACAAAGCTCTAAACGCGGAATTGCAATTTTCTTTGTCTTGTTCTTGTAGATTGGAGCAACCTTTGTCTTTACTGAGATTAACGTGATTTCGATATCTTCCATGGTTTTCATTACTAGCAGAAAAAGAACAGCTGCCATTGCATCTTGAGAAGCATCCGAAAAGCCATGTATTTCAACAGCACAAGCGTTCGAGGTGAGTCCTAGCCAGCGAGGTATGCATATTAGAGTTACATCATCGAGTTGATTGATAAAGCTAATCCATCGAGAAGAAAGTGCATCCGAGAGCTCGTCATCCCAACCAGCCTTCTCAAGCCAGAGAGCTTGCATGAATACTTTGGCACGAATAGTAACCGGTGCAAGCCATCCGAGGGGATCAAATAGTTGTGCAATCCGAGAGAGTACTTTCCTTTTGGTTGGAGGGGAATTATCCCTTTCCCAAGGTATCGAGAAAACAAATCCTCGAGATATTTGACAACTGAGGTTTCAAGGTGATCTGCTGAGAAGTCTGAGAGAATGTCTGTATCATTAGAAGTTCATTTAAGAAGCTTGAAGCCGCCCGCCATGCAGAGATTATTGAGTTGATGAACTGCTTAGCTTTGATTAGAGAATCTGCTCCACCGAAACAATCATCCACGTAGGTACCATGTTTGAGTATTTCTGCAGCCAATGGAAATCGATGGCCTTCGTCAGTTACTAGCTGTTACTATTAGCCAGGAATGGAACTGGGCTAAGTCCATATGTCACGGTTGTCAATTGGTATTTGCGGACGGAATTCATACTTAAAGTGGTTGACCACAGAATACGTTGAAAATCCCAATCGTCTTTATGGATCAGGATTTGTCTAAACATTTTTTCCACATCCGCGGAAGAGACATACGGAAATTGGCGCCACCATGTTATAACATCTGAAAGATTATTTTGTAATTTCTTACCAACGTGAAGGAGATCGTTGGGAGATTTTTCATTGAATGAAGGAGATGAGCCGTTAAAAACAACTCTCAGCTTTGTGGAGGTACTGGAACCACGGAAGTACTCCGTGATGTGGCAAATAATAACCGAATCGTGGTTCTGGGATATCATCAGGTACTTGAACCATATGACCTAGTGTCAAGTATTTTTCTAGGAAATCTGAGTAGAGAGTTTTGAATGTTGAATCCAAAGCAAGTTTTCCTATCGTCTTTGATAACATTCGGATAGCAGCTTGTTGCGAAGTGTCGAGATTATTAAAGGGAATCTTAAAAGGATGAAGAAAAATATATCTTCCTGATGCGTTCCTTGAATACGTAGAGACAAAGTGAGTCACACTCTTCTTCTTCCTTGGAGTACAACGATGGTGGTACTTGTACTTGAATGGCTTCTAGTAGATCGTTGTCTGTCGAACACTGGTAGATCTGCATTGGTAGCGAATGGTGTTCCTGGAGGTCCTTTAACTATATAGATCAGGTTCAATGAGTTGAGCGCAGAGGTCGATTCCTATTACAAGATCTATTTTTCCTGGATAGAGATACAATGGGTCGGCTAATGTAAGTCCATGCAGATAAAAACCAATGTCCATTGTCTGATTCAAATGAGGGCAGGTCTGGAGTGGGCCTCGGTAATATATAGGCTGTTACATCTCATTCGAGTTCTGAAATAGAATGAGGCTTTAGAGTAAATTTTACCATACTTTTTGTCGTTCCTGATAGTTGAGCCCCAACTCCGTAAAGTGGAATGCATGCACGTTCCATGCTGTAGTGCATATTCGTACGAGAGCGGTTGCCAGTAGAGTACGAACACGTTGAGTTGTAACTTGTGGTATTGCTTGGTGAGATCAAACTGGTGAAATCTCAGCGTTTTAGATATTTTGAGGATCTGCGGATGATTGGTTGATATTTTCCTGATTGGATTTTGTTGATGTTGACGCAGTGGACTGTAACGGATGTGAGTTTGATAACGAACGAGGGATTGAAGTATGATGATGTTTGTCACAAAACAGGCACCTCTTAGTTGAACGGCAAACTGCTATTCGATGAGGGCCAAGACAATTAAAACAAAGACCCTTTTGTATGAGAAATTCATGAGGTTGATTGGGCTTCAAATTTGCATAAACAGTGCAAGCAGATATGTAATGTGCCTTGTTACACATAACACACGTCTGAGTAGACGCAGTACGTTGAGTATGAGTAGATTGTGATGTTCCCGACGAGTTCTCCATAGAAGCAACGTGTATTTTCGCAGAAAAGTTCTTTGACGATTGACCTTCGGATCTACTTGCTTTGTTAGTTGAGGAAATGGGATTTCGTGTTTCCACAATTTCGAGTGCACGTATTCTGCCACCGAGGAATGATTCGAGTTCTTTAAATGACGCAGGGTTCGTCGACGCACCACGATGAACTTCCCATGCTTCGACGTACGACAATGTAAACTATCATGTAGTCCCAGTGTTGAGTTGGAGCATCAAGTAAGTTCAACGCTCCCAGAGACTCCTTCGTTAACGCTAGGAGACTTTTAAGGTCACTTGCTGATTTTCTTTGAATTGGTTTAAGCTTAAAATTTTGTCGACATAAGTATCAACCAGTAACCGCTTGATTTCATAGCTGGCCACGAGAGTATCCCAAGCACGTGTGAAGTTTTCACTGGAGTTTGATATATTGGCAATAAGAAGAGCAGCTTCATCTCTTAAACATGTTTTGAGGTAGTGTAGTTTCTCTACGTTTATGAACTGCGCATTGTTACTTATCATTGAGGTAAAGAGGTCATGAAAACTGCGCCAATGATGGTATTCTCCCCTAAAGGTGGGTAATATAATGTTAGGAAGAGAACGTACCTGATGAGATGGACTTTTCACATCTACAATTGTTTGAGATGGAACTAATTTTTCCATCATGTCCATCATGGCTTCCCGGGAGTCTGCATACACCTCTTCACATTTGGAGTACATTTTATCAGTAACGTATGGAAGTTCTCTGATAGCATCCGTCATACGAGCGTTTGTGAGGCGATCATGTCCGGTCTGGAACTTTTCCCAGTTGGCATCGAGAATTTTCAGTCTGGTTTCAACTTGAGATTTATTTATTTTATCTTCTCCAAGAGCACGTAAATTATTAACCGATTCACAAATTGATTCAAATCGTTCTTTTTGTTTTTCCACGAGATTTTCTTGTGTAGCAGACATTTTGTCGAAAGAGACGCGTGCTTAACAGAATTTAATCAGTTTCCATCCGGCCAAGAAGGACCAAAAAATGTAGGGAGAATTTTGAAGGTGAAGCCAGAAAAGGATATATTTATCGAATTAACTTTTATTTGTATTCAACTTAACTTTGTTACAATAATAATTGAAGATAACATACAAAAAAGTACCACTTGGTAGCGAGGCGATCCGAGCGAGAGGCAAAAAACGAAGAGAAGAAAAGATAGAAAAAAAAGAAAAGCCGAAGGCCCAAAAAAATAAATGACAATTAGTCACAGAGATGTTAAAAAAAAACTCAACTCTTTCCAGATATGTTACAACAAAGAGGGACCAGTGTCTACGGTCGTAAAACTAGAGATCAACCTTAGCTTACGTGGACTACTATACATCTGGCCAATAGTGTAGTAAAAGAGGGCCTAGTATTGAAACTTGAAAGACACCACTCACTAGTTTTTCCGAATTCGATAGTCCCAGACCAACACATACTTTTTGACTGTAGAGATATTCTTTTATAAGCCGTGCTTTTCTTAAACTGAACCCAACATAAGACCTTAGTTTTTCACATAATATTGCGTTACGGTCAAATGCCTTTGAAAAATCAACCAAGCAGAGTATTCAAATCGAATTTTGTTCCTAAATCATCAAGAATGCTAACCATTGCAGTGGCGGAACTATGGTGCTCACGGAAATCAGATTGAGCAAGAGACATAACTATGTTGGCCTAGGTCACAATCAATTTGTTTTGCAAGGACTCTTTCAATTACTCGTACTTTTGACAGACACGGTTAAACACTTTTCGGTCGAAAATCTGAAATCGACGAGGGTTGTGGTTTTTTGAGCTTTGCTAGTTTTCTAGCATCAGGAAAAGGTGACGATGCAATACAAAAATTAATAGTGTGTGTTATCCCTTTCCAAGATAAATGGTGAAAGACTAGAACATTAGATAGGTTAGATACAATAAAGAGATCGATAAGACTTGGAGATTTATTAGGAGCAAAGTTTGGCATGCGAGTTAGTAACTTACAAGCGAGCACTGGCAACAACTGTTTAGGTCTACAGTTAGCTTTCAAGAGATCGGCATTAAAGTCACCACATACGATTATATTGTGATAATCTCTTAAACGTGAAAAGCGTCATCTATATTTGCAGAGCATCAATTGGATAAATAATAGAATCACTTTGACAACTGATAGCGAATTTTATTTTCCCGAAAAAGTAGGTGAGTAGTATGGGTAGCTGGTTTGTACAGAAAGTTCTCGAAATATGGCAATTGGCGTGCGCTCAAAAGATGTTAGCTTAAAATGTTTGCACGCAGAGCGGGCGAAGGAAAGAGACATACTGATGCAAGATTAGGAAATAGAGAGCTCCGCAGGGCATTCCATAAGCGAGTTGTACGGCTTAGGAAAGAGTCACGATATTTCAATGTACGTCCGAAAATAGGATTTAGGGTAAACTAATGCGGATGTTACGGTTAAAGGTTTGAAGGAGCGCAATGCTACTGGCATATCCAATGGAGCAATGGTGGTGAAAATAGCAATAGGATAAGGTGAGACAGGAGATATTTCGTCGGTGTTCGAGGTTGCCAGTTGATAGAGTGATATTAGCACCTCCTATGAGTTTTATCGCACGGTTGTGAATCTTGTCTTGTAGGTGAAGAGATGTCATAGGAGCACCTGGCCAGATGTGGGCATTGTACTCCAATTCTGGGGGCATAAATGCGTTATATGTATATGGAGGCCAGATCAGAGCTGATGAAGCATTTCCTACATCGCTTGAGGATACCTAGACATTTCGCAGCATTTTTGGCGATATCAAATATGTGGTCATTCCAACGTAAGTTTTCATGACACATATTCCGAAAATGTGTGTATTGTCGGCACTGTGTATTGGAAGCAATAAATTCCACTCTGTTGGTGGTCCCCATTAAGTAATGCTGTTGAATGAGCTTAGCATATGCCGCTGTTCCCGTTCTAAAGCCGAAGGGCAGAGACGTGAGTTTGGGAACGAATATGAAAAGTAGAGAGTACTGTCATCAGCAACGGAATATATTGAATTACAAATAGCAGACAAGAGATCATTAATGAATATAAAAAAGAATGTCAGAGACAGAACGGAGCCCTGGGGTACACCAGCATTAACTTTGCAAATATCAGACTTGAAACCATCAAAGACAACTTGAGTTTCTAATCCATTGAAGAAGAAATTCGTCGATCCCAAATGCACGTATTTTGAACAAACGAGCCTGATGCCAAACTCTGTCAAATGCCTTAGAAATATTAAGTGCAACTACTATTATCTTGCTTTCCACTTTTCGGTCAGACATGTCATCATATCACCAGTGAACCTGTCGGTACGAAAACCGTACTACCGGCCATTGAGAAGCTTTTGTGTTTCGAAATATTTCATGAGCTGACGGCTTATCAGCATCTCCATGAGCTTGTAAACAAGGGACGTAAGTGCAATGGGTCTATAGGAGGAGCGAGAATAAGATTGGCTTCTCCTAGGGATGGGCTAGAAAAATGCTGTTCTTCATCTGCTCAAAAATAATCTTAAAGGGTAGGATTGATGAAAAAGCCTATGCAGTGGTTTTGACCGAATAGAAGAACACCTTTTCAGAAAAAGCGGAGACATATAATCTGGATGAGGCAGCATTTTTAATGTTTTTGACGGACGACCGAAATTTTTTACTACACTTGGAACATTGTTGTATTTTTTGCCTCCGTTCTTGGCCTTATTGAAATTTCACACGCTTAAGGTGTTGCAGTCATTTCTGACACATTTTAATTTTTTTCGTTTTTCCTCTGTCGGTATAACTATCAACTTTTGGTATTCACGTGGGCTAATTTACAAGCTGGCCAAGTTGTTTTCCGCTGACACAATCCTACGGATGTTGTCTGTTCAGAATGTTGAAGCCACCCAGAATTGTGTACATTGAAATCGCCCGTAATAACGTAATATGACAATACAGGGATACAATTATTTGAATTGAATTAGAGAACGCATCAAACTTGTTGAAGGTTGAATTGCTGGTTGATAAAAGGGATTGAATTGTATATTATTGTGTTGAAGGAAATAAATTTTATCATTTGAAACCACACAAACAACTTACAATATGTTCATAGCGCGGCAAGAATTTTTGGAGAGCACCCAACAGTGGAAGTAAAGAAGAACTTCTGCTTGGACAGCACACATAAAATATTTAAAATACTTAATTCTGCCGTTGCAGAATTCGGGATTTCGTGAAGGATGTCATGCACAATAGACTTGAACCAAGTTTCAGTTATGCACACTATATCAATCCCAGAACTATCGAATGTATAACCAAGGAAATCTAATTTAGTTATATTTAGGGTAAAGGCATTTATGTGAGGAATTTAAACCCCTTTACCGGCATTAGCCAAGATTTCAAAATAATTATGAGTCTGCCAGGAGCTCAGTCTGCTCGAAAGAGTTAAATTTAAATGAAGTCCGGTAAAGGTGTCTATCGACATTTCAAATTCTGTCCAAACTGACCCGTCTGAAAAATGTTGACTTACACAAGCATCCGTCTCTGAATTCGAACAATAAAACCGATTACCACCGGGACACATTGTTTGTCGTAATTATTGCAATTGTTTATTGAAAAATTAGTGTCAGTGTTAAATAAATAAATTAATTATATATGTATTCAATCTATAAAGTTGCAAAATGAAGAAGAAATTGTAAATGTATGTACGAGTACCTACGCATGGCATAGAGCTTTGGATATAAAGAAGTAAATAATGAAAACAAACGAAAACGTAGTGCACTTCTCGATGGCGGCCGGGGTATGGGTTTTTGAAAAGCTGCTTTAGAAGCTGACCTACGAGTTCCTATTGATGGTTCAATTCCCATGACTCCAGTGGCTTTTTTGTAACATTTTCGGTTGGTTGGGCTGCTACAAAGAAGGCAGTAGCCGATAGGATCAGCCAGTTACTTGGTTCTTATTGGTTATGTTCATGATTTTTACACTAGTTGTAAGAGACCAGGACCAGTAAGTTTGTGGTCCACTGATAGTTCAGTTCATAGACCTGATTTCGCATATTCATATTTTTTTTCATTTTCAATTATTGCGGTCAGCTTTTTAAAAATTGCATACCTCACAAAGACAGGAATCAATTTAAAGTACAGAGAGTTTGGAGATATAAATTTTCGTCCCGCCCTCACTTTTATTCTTTAATTTAAGTATTAAATTTTTTATAAATGCTATTTATTCATCGTAATTTTCTTGTTTGTTTATTCGTTCTTTTATTTTTAATTTAAAATTTTATTTATCCACTTCCCTTTGTGCTTAATAAACATAGTTTTACTCTGTATCCTGTTGTGCACGTCTGTGTGTGTTTTTCCTGAAGTTATTTTGGCCATATGTGCGGTTTTCATAGGCGATTGTAGTTCTTTACCACATACCGTTTCGTGTTGTCCTTTTATTATTTTATTTTTATTTTAATTCTGGTTGCCTACTTTGTGTTGGTGTTTTTTTTTTTTTTTGTATTGAGTTGTTGTTATTGTTATAAAGTTATTGTACAAACGAGCGGATGTTGCAACAGTCAACCATCAGGATAACCGATGCCCGATGGCAACGATAGAGTTTGAGTTGGAGTTTGAGCAACTGACAATCGTGATGAGTGTTCATGTTTCATTCAGTTGTGCGAAAACCCGGAAAATTTTTATCATCAAGTAGACATTTAAATGTTTCTTTTTTTTTCGTTTTTTTTTTTAAATAATTTTGCGTTTGCATATTCTGATAGACAGGGAAGTACAGTGAGCGTCATAATTTAGGACATTTTCTTTAACAAACAAATAAATAATATAATTGTAAATCTTGTTATTTTGCAATCTCAATTTTAGACCGACTATATTGTCGAAGTAATTCGTTTTGGGTATAAATTTTAATAGCTTTAATAGGCTCCGTTTCAGCAAGTTGGTTAATACCTTCTCCATGAACACAGGATGCCGCATAGAGTCTCTGGGCCGTGAAATGCGTGAAATAATCTGAGCCTTTTCTAGCCAGTTCTTCGGTTTTCTCATTGCCTTCAATACCCTTCCGCCCTGGTACCCACCAAAACTTGATTTTATTTCTTTTGGATAAGTCCTGAAGAGTATTGCTTTCAATCCTGTTCCAACGACGATATGGCCACATTCTTGGATAGCAAGAAGTTCTGCTTGAAAGATGCTGAGATTTTCTTCCCATTGGCCTTGTAACGTATATTTTGGACACCTACTCCAGTGCCTATTTCGGATCCATCTGTACACCACTTATTTGGTAGTCCCATGTTTTCGACTTGAGATCACAATGTTGAACCTTCAGTTGAAACATAAAATTGATGGTATCGCACAGATCATGTCGAGTTTGGAACTCTCTGAGATAAACCTTTCGAAATCCGATTGTACAGCGAGTTTCCTATCTCCTGTTTGTAATAACTCTTTTAACATATATGTGAAGTGGAGCTAGGCCAATGAAGCTTCGATGACAAGTAGTGAGTTCCAATTTAGTTTTTTGTTTAAAACACTTACTTAACTTCATTGGGGGCTCTATAATTATGTCGGTAAGAGAGATCTAGTTAAGACTCAGCTTTCTTCTGCGACTGAAGGGGAGTAGTACCAACTTTACGGGGTTGATTGAGAGGTTTATTCCAACGCAGCAGTCAAACATTGTTCTGTTTGCAATCTGTTGCAAATTTCCTTTGAGTGTTCAGCTTTCATGATGATGTCCAAGTCATCGCCATATCATACATAAGAAAACTTCCATGTGGACAGCCTTTAGCTACTGAGACAGTAATTGATGTCTCACTGGGAGTACTGGGTATTCTACGGCTTTCGAGCATCACTCTCACCTATCTCCGGATAGGGAGAATAATAGGTACATCTGAGTTCCAAAGCATTTGAATGCAACGAATAAATTGTAATCAATGATGGGTTTTCCATTTTGTTCGATGGCCTTTTGCCATCTTTTTGGCGACTTCATAATTCCACGTTCGTAGAACTTCGAATCTTCTGTAACGCATGACTGCCGCAAAACGATTTTCTCCTGAATAGCATGATAGAACAAGTCCTTTTGTAGGAGGCTTGTTTAAATTTCTGATTTCGATTATATCCTTTATGTGCTGTGTCATCCTTACGGCGTGGTTGGCTACTACGCCAGAGCTATGGATTTAATTTAATTTATGACGTCAATACTCTTCCGAAAATAAAATTTTCTGCCGTTTCACATTTTCTCAACAGAAAACAATAGCGCATCCGGACTGTGCGTTAAGTGACAGGACAAACAATGTAATGAGCGAACCATGACATGACTTGCACCTGTTTATGGTTCACAATATCCGTCCACAAGTTATTTGGGTTACCCTAGCGGCGTATGCTGAACTGAGACCTTACCGTTTACTTGGAATATATTAGATATTATAAGGTAACACCCAAATCTTAAACGCCTACTGATCCACTTATAATAAATTTGGCCTTGTGCATACACCTTATTAGCTAAGGTTTACCTAATGTACCTTAGTACATTTATTGAGGCTGTCTAAACTGTTTTAAATTGTCTTTATACTTTAATCTATAGTGGCGAAAACAAAACAGGATTTTATTGCGATGACGTACTGATTTGGAATAGAAGTTATTATCTAGGGAGGTCTCTTTGTTTCATCTAACACCTCGATGCCTGCGTGCTATCGTGTCCGGAATTCTATAACGCGCTTGTGTCTTCTTAAAATCTTCATCCCCAAAGAGCTGGAGTCTCTCTTCCTCCCACCAATCTGTTTAATTGCTGTCTCTTCAACCTTGGTGGCTAGTACCACTATAATCCTCTAAGTTCAGTACATTCATTGACCCGTCTTCAATTTTCAGCTGTCAACTACATGCTTTTTTTGCCTTCTTCTGACAACGGTGTCTGCCGCAGGCGAAAACACATTTTTCACAGCCATAGAGTGATCGACGATGGTTATAGGAGCGAAGTTGCTGATTGTTTCTGCACTGAACTCTTATTTGTTGGCTTACTTGGGGATCCAAGAGCCTGTCGTATTTATAGCTAGGTATCATTAGCAAGTTGAATTGGCTGCTGATAACAGATACAGTGCAAATACATATAGTAATTAACCTTAGGTTGTGGTCCTTCTCTATTCCGATGTTAGCTCCGCTTTCATTACGGACGTCTTGGACACAATTTCTGCAGCTTTACATAGTAGTAAATTGATGCTCCATAAACTTTGAGAAATCAGTGGAAAACCAGCTAATCTTGTTGTCAAGTTATTGCTTTTGTTATTTCTTCTTTCCCCAAAACGATGTGGTCCCATCACATATTTGAACATTCTTGTCTTTATCCGTGTAACTTGGTGGATATTAGCACTTGTTAATGGTTATGTTCCTGACCTTGCACTTGAACCTAGCCATCAATATCCTGTCACTATAAGGTGAATAGGGCATAAGGCTTTTTCTAGCTTAAGGGTGAAGTAAGAACCTTAAACCATATTCGCGAGTGGTGTTCACTGGTTTCCCAGAGCAGACCATGAAACTTTCACTAGCTTGGAGGACTTGATCCCTTTTATATCACTTACTAGTAAGATGCTCATTTTGTACAGAATGAATTCCTGTTCTAGTAGTAGGAATCTAGGGACTCACTTTTTCATTGTCAAGGAAAGTATTGACATTCCAGAATCCATAGTCGATAGCCAATGGTCTGAGCATATATACAAGTTCGTACTCGAAGCGTTTGTTGCCGTTGTGAAACAATGAAATGTTTTGCGATTCCGGCCCTCTCTTATAATGGCGCAGAGACTTGCCATTGGCTTTCTTCAAATTGTGTAATTTGCGAAGAAGCTCCCATGAGTCGCCACGTTGAAGTAGGACTTACTAGATGTAAGGGGTGGTTTTTTTTTAGAGGTATACAAATTCCATTTGAAATAAAACAATTGAAGCTAAATTGTGCGTTCATCAATTGTTTCCCGCAATAAATTGATGGTGTCGCGCGCCGTGTGTTATGTTGCGCCATCTTGTTGAAACCAAAGCTCTTTCACGTCAATGCCATTCAACTGAGGAACAAAGAAGTCAGTAATCATATTTTTATAGCGCTCTCCATTGAGGGCTCAACATTCTGGCCGGCATCGTCCGTAAAGAAATATGGGCATAAGGCACGCCAAGCCGTGAGTTTTAATGGTTGTAAGGACGTCTCGACGAAGGCTTCTGGGTTTTCTCCACTCCAAATTCGGCAATTTTGCTTGTTTACGTATCCATTTAACCAAAAATGGGCTTCACGACGTGTATAATGGTTACGCGGTTTCAACTCTTACACAAGCTGGATCTGGTATGCTTTTAAGCCAAGATCTTTCCGTAAAATCTTCCACAAAGTGGATGGTCATAGCTCCAATTTCTGTGCACAATGGAATCATTCGGATTCTCCTCAACACTGCGCTCCACAATGGCAATAACTTCTTCTGTGCGCACTGTTTGTCATCTTTGGGAATACGTATAATCTACTAGATTGTACGTGGTGCGAAAACGATTCATCCTGTTCCGAATAACTTGCTCAGATGGACGATTATGTCGATTATGCACGATAAGTTTGGCGAACCGAACCATGGTTTTCACAATAAGTTTGCACAATTTGCACTCGTTTTTCTGGCGTTAATCGTGGTATTCATCGTAAAATGGCAAAACGTGCTAATCACAAATCAACTTTCAACTGTCAAATTGACAGTCTGTGGAAACAGTTTTGCCAGTTTAAAAACCAAACCTCTAAAAAAAAACACCCTTTACTATAGATGTTCGTCTGCATCTCTTTTTTAGCGCACGTGCTAGTTCTGTCACTTCAATCATCATCATCCCAAAAACGTAAATATGGAATATTGCAGATATAACAAAATATATAAATATTCAAGCTAGACTGAAGGTTCCAGATCACTAATAACTACTAGAACTAGAGTCGAAATACAAGGCGTAGAAATATAGCGTAGAACTTCCATACCGAATTTCCTAATTGTTTTAAAGTGAAACTGTATCAATTTCATTGTCAAGCACTGTTGAAACAATATTCCCAAATTATAAACATTACAAATGGGATATTAAATAGCTCTTTATCAACATGAGCAAGCAACATATTTTCCAGCACTCTATGGCCGACTTTTGTGAAAGGGTTCCCTTTCTAAATTCAAAAAATAAAAAATAAAAAAACCTTTATTTCTTTTTCCTTTATCTCATTTTTAGCAGCTCTAATGACAAAATTGTGAAATTTGTTCATACCAATTTTAAGTAAAAAAAAAGCTGAAAACAGAAAATATTTTATCACACACTGCCATATCCTTCATTTGCATAATCAACTGACAGACTGTTTGGAGCATTATCCTTGCGGAAACCGTAAAAAAAAACGCACAAATCATAGAGCATAGGCTTCTATGACAACAACTAAAAAGAGTGAATGTCCTCGGAAAAAAAAAACAAAAACAAATTAGTCCCGCGATTTAATTCACATCTGTGGTGACATTATTTATATTTCGTATAATTTTTTTTTTCTCACACCAGTTCTCACTCACACGAAGATTATGCGTTATCCTGTGGAAACAATCATTTGAATTTTCTACAATATACATATGTGATTTTTATTTGTGCCTTTTCTCTGTCGCACTTTGTGATATTTTTCGAAAACCCCATATGGTCGGGGGTAAGATGAAAAATAAAGGAAAACAGTAAAATAGGACCCCATCAACTGGTTGTAGTGTGGCTCCACTTAATCACCCACCGAAACCATTCCCTGCTTGAACAGGGATTTCTTTTTTTTCGAATGGTCTGGTGTTTGTCCAACTCACCGTTGATCTGTTCATTTGTTTTTGTTTTTCCCGGGTGTTCATGAACAGTATGATGTGAAAGTAAGAACTTGGCTACAAAGATCATAATATGTCTAAATAAGGAGTTGTTAGAATGATAAGCCTGTGAAGCGAGAGCTGAAATGCCGCACTCATAAGGGAGCGCAGTAAGACTGTCAAGAGGTGTTTGCGATTTTTTGATATTTGCTTTCTAACCAAAGATTTGTTTTCTTAATGGCTTGCTGTTTCGCCTTCCTCAGCTTTGAATATTTTTAAGGCGTCAAACTTTCTCTTGTAGTGTGGATCATTTTTATCATACTTTTACAGTACATCTCAACCACTGTCTGCACACTAAGCGCGTCCTCGTTTCAACAGGACATGTGTTAAAAGGAACATCACACGAAATTCTCTAAGCATGGGATTAAATGAAAACCATTCTCTGATTCCCTGAGATTACAGAGATCGCAAATGATTAGGAGTTCAGGTCGGTGCAGCATAGAATTAATTCTCTATTTTAAATACAGCGTGTGGTTTGTCATTTACAATTCCAAAAATTTGTTTTAATTCAGTTTATTGTAAAACATTTTACTCTGAGATGACTTCTATTGCTTCTTCGTTGTGTGAAACTCGAAAATTTTCAACCGTTTTGTGCCAATTTTTCTTAATCTTGTACAAGGTCTCCTGTTCTTGAAGAAAATATGTAGAAAAGTATTATTTTTGGCTGCCTTCTTTTCTGCATGTAGCCCCTTCAGTCACATTGTAAAACCTCATTTTATGTAGAAGCCTTGGAATATTTCCTGCAGTAAGACACTAAGGGTCTAAGTTAACATACAGGTTCCATGTGTTACAGTAGCTTTCAGTCTGTTTATTATAATTTACTTACTTAGATAGCGTTACAATCCGGGATGGGTTTCAGTTACCATACCTCTCCAGCTAGTACGGTCTAGCTGTGGACCCCTTCCACCTGTGTGTACCACCGAAGACGAGGTTCACCCTCTACCCCGTTGAAAGCTTTCCGGGGTGGAGAGCTGGTGTCCATGCATTCAAGGTGAACTAGCCATCTAAGCCGAGTTATCTAAACTTTTCTGACTAGGTCGTCACCGCTCCACTGCCCATACAGATCGCTGCTGAGACATTTCTTCCATGCCGCTTTCGTTAGTTTCAAATTGGCGTCAGTTGCCAGTGTTTACTTTATTTTTCCTTCATCGACCGCTAAAACCCATTTTATCCGTTTCTGTTTCAAAGTCGCCAACACTGACAGTCCACTGTGTCCTTCTCATTATGTCAATGCGGTATGCGAGTAATTTGGCAAATCTTTGAAGGGGCATAATTCTTTCAAGAACGATGTTGAAAAAATAACATGATATGGCATCGTCCTATTTAAGTCATTTTCTGGAATTGAAGATCCCGGCTTTGTCTTTACCGACCTTGGCGGAGCAGCATGCATTCTCCGTGGTCATCCTGCATAGTCGATTGAACTTGGTAGGTATGCCAAAATTAGACGTGCCTCTCTATAGATAGTATGTCTTCCAAACGGAGATATATGCAATCCTGATGGCAAGGAATATTGTGAGGAACCGATGGAGGGGGCGAAGCATTTGCATCTGTAGTGACAGCCAAGGTGCGTTTAGAGCCTTGCTCAACCCTCATACGAATTCTAAGCTAGTTCAAGAATGCACAACTTCACTGAGTCTTGTCTAAATCCCAAGTCGCCATGGGATCACGGGAAATGAGATCCCCGATCATCTTTGCTAGGCAAGGCTCAGAGTATAGTTTTTCAGAATCCAAACCTATGTCATCTCTGCCTGCGTCCAAACGAATACTTTCCGCCGTGTTTAAGAGGTCAACGGTCGTCCTGCTATCCCCAGGCTGTTTACTGGCGACGTGACGGGGAACTAAATTTTTGCTAAGCACTTCAATGTGCTGGGCATAAATTATACAATATCCTGCCACGATTGCTGTGAAAGTGATGACGACACCGCGGAGCACTACCTCTCGAATTATCCGGCTTACGAAAGCAATATGGTGCAGGTACTCGGAGTTGACGTGGTGGGTGCTGGTACGATAGACACTTTATCATTATTCTTCGAAAGATTGAAAGATTCCATTAAAATGAACTTACTATATAATGAGTACAATGTCCGAGTGCTCTATTCCGACAGAGAAAAAATTAAGAGAAGGTTTGTATCGATTTTGAACTCTTGTGTATTGCCAAGATCTGCTGTATTGTTAAAACTTGATGGACTTTCCTGGCCTAAGACTGTTGTTATTAACTGGGATTCATTATACCACCTCCCACTACAAACTAATCTAATCTGTTGACGGAGGGTCTTAGGCGTTCACATAATATGGCAGACAGCATTTTGTATGCGATGGAGCAGTTCAGGAGATCTCCCTTCTTTAGGATTAGACAAACTAAGATCGGGCATATTTTCGTCGAACCACATTGCAGTGATGAGTTGATGTATGCTCCGCATGCAATCATCACCTGCTGCTTTAAGCAGCTCCTAGTTAAGACGTCGGGGTAGCAGCTTTGTTAGACTTAAGCTTGGAAATTACTATTCATCTTAGTCGGGTGGAAAAAAGTGTTCTCCATCTTCGTTCAGGTTGAACTGATCATTCTGAATGACGGTGGGATCATGTTCGCCATTCTCAGCACCGACTGTGGTTTTACTAGGAGGATTCCTTTTTCATCCTTGCATATTTCTGACACACACGATGGTCAAGCGGCTGGATCTTGTAAGCTCACTAACTAATATCATTCTGCAAAACGATGCAAGTCGAATCATTCGGATCCTCCTCTTGCACTCTTCGTCAAACTGGAGCTTTCATAGGGGTGCCCCAGTTAAACGTAAATAGTCAGTTTCAGCGTTTCTGGATTGATGGCATAAATTCATAAATTCAGGATTTGATGCATGTTGTATAGTATGTACTTGTGCAAAGGTTGAGGGTTGCACAGCTTCTGATGGTTTGCTGCGATTGCAATCATCTAATGTGAAACTACTTCAGAGTACTTCTTTGTTCTTGTGTCGTTTAGATATCCTGAGATGTGTCATAGGTTGGCTGCAATTTGTAAGTGATCCGAGATTATAGTGGCCGGTCGGTTTGTTCGGACGTCTATAGTATGGATCAATTTGGCTGACCGCCTCAAACCAAAGTATATTTTTCCTAGCCCGGTTCCAATTGCACAAATCACTTAAAAGGTTTAAAATACATAACTTGCTTAGAGCATTGCCTGTAGGTTTTGTCGAGGAGCTCGTGGAAACACTCTTTGATAACACCATCTACTTTATCTGGTTGATGTTGGAGAACTTAGTCTTAATGCGAATATTTACAAGGCGATCGATCTTTTGCCGAAGGCCCAAGACTTCTTGCCTTAGTCTGCCGCAGATGCATTTTTTCTTCTTTATTTTCCATCCTGTACCTATACAGCGGTCATATATACCTTATAGCAGTCCTGAAACCTTTCTATCTGTCCGACTGCACGAGGTCTGTTCAAAAAATAAACCTTCTACATTTGAAGGGTTGCCAGCAGTGAAATTGCTTCACTTGTGTGAAACAGAATGGATAAACCGTAGTCAGTTGTAGGTTGCAGCCTTATTTTACTACTACTACTACTTTCACTGTTCTGTATAACACATATCAACGAGTAGAGCAATAAAAGTATCAGGCGACTGTATACCTGGCCACTAATTCTACCCACCAAATCACTTTATAAAAAACAGCCCTACTTTCACACACCACTGTACCTCGGGATAATGAAGAATACTTTTTTTTTTAATACTTTTCAAGTTGTTACTGATTTGTTTGGTTATATGGCATGTGGCCCACCACTGTATGGTCTGTGGCTCGAGAACACAAAAGCCACCAATGCTTAAACTTTGTGTGTGCACAAAATTTCAGGATATCCCCACGTGGTAGCCAAGCACAACTGGCCATCCACACAGTGCCACTAGCGAGAATCATCATTTAATTTTTATTTTCATTTTTGATTCGAATTATTATTTTTCCATTTCATATACAAATTGGGCTAAGAGAAGAAATATAAACAAAAACAAAAAAAAAATTAACAAAAAAATTATAAATGAAACCCGACTCACACATTTGACCAGAAAAAAAAAAAAAAAAAAAAAAACAAAACAAAAACAAAATGTATTTCGAATCGCGCAAAAAACCAACCAGAGTGTCACATGTGCGGAGGACGCACTGCGAAAAAAAGGACATTATTAACGGTAAAAATTATTATTCAG
This sequence comes from Volucella bombylans, assembly GCA_949129095.1. Classification (NCBI taxonomy): domain Eukaryota; kingdom Metazoa; phylum Arthropoda; class Insecta; order Diptera; family Syrphidae; genus Volucella; species Volucella bombylans. Next base: position 84,140,627 of record OX422143.1, on the reverse strand, counting down.
CGCGTATATGAGATATTGAGAATTTTACAAAGAGTCGGACGTCGGTCAGACGATGAACGTTGTTTTTTTTTTGAAAGTTTTTATCGGTTTATTCGAAAGTTGAAATCAAAAGCGACCGGACACGGCCGGTTCCGTAAAAATAATTCACGCTATTTAAAATACTTTGTCGGTGGTTAACTAGTAGTACAGTAGTGACCTGGCAAATCACCGGTTGGTTCTTTTGACGTGATTATCAATTTCTAAACGTTTTGATTGTGAGTTGTCAATTTTGAAAATAATTTGACTACTTATTCCGTTGCCTGGATTTTTTGAATCTTTCTCGACGCTTTTCCTTTTGCATCGAAAGTTTGCTATAAAATTCAACAGGTCTCCATCACCGCATTGCAAAGGATAATTTTTAAGTCTAGTGTTAGCCCTTAAAAGTAATTAAAATTTATTTATTTTTCTAGAAAAAGTTACGTGAAAAAATGTGTACATAATCTGTGATAAATTTTGCGTTAAATTCATGCAAAACTAAAAGTGAAAAAAAAACGGTACTAAGCGGGTTTTTGGGGAAAAAATCGAAACAAGTGATATGCATATTTCAAGTGAAGTTAGTTCTACAACGAATCAATCACATCATGATGGCGGCCGGTCTAGTCGAAGTAGTGAAAGCAACAACAATAACAACACTAGTAGTAGTAATAGTAATACAAATTCCGGTAGCAACAATAACAGTGCAAACAACAAGAAAAGTGTAGACAATAGTCCTTATTTGACACCAGAGAATCTAATCGAGAGAACAGTTGATGGATTGCTGGCGGAACATCCTGGAGAATTGGTCAAAACTGGATCACCTCATGTTGTAAGTATGATAGACAACTGCAATTTTCCTTTCTACTTTTCCATATTGTAGTTGGTGCGAAGAACGTAAACTAAGCGAATTTTGATCAATAGCTAAACGTTCACTAAAACCTGCAAATTGTTGTCAATACTCTCTACATTTGTAAACGCATATTTCTCAATTTGTCACTGCACCCTTTGCAGAAATACATACGATTAGCTTCACTTTTGAATATTATTTGTAGAGCTCTTAATCTTTTATGAAAATCGGCGGATGTTTAGAGGTAAAATACAGGGGTTTTCATTAGATTCTCTTAAATTTGTACTCCATGGAACCACTTGCATAAGTGGATGCGTCGGACCCAATTTTCTATGACTTTTCCGATAATGCAGCAATTTCACGCCGCATTGACCGCACATGTGGCCGTAAAGAAAAGAGTCTTAAGGTGTTTAATCAAACGAGCAGTCGGAAAATTGACAGGAACATCTGGCAATAAGATGACCAACGAACTTTGTCTTCAATAAATCGAATGTGGTACGCGCTGTGTGGCAAGTGGTTAGTGCTATCGATCTTTTTGAAATAACAGTATTTTCCCAAACCTTCCGGTTCCAATTTATCAAAAAAAAAAGTTGGTCAACATGGAGCGTTCTCCATTGACTGTAATCAGCTCGTCGGCATCATCTCGGAGGAAGTACGGCCCAATGACACCTTTGGCACGAAATCCACACCAAACAGTAAATTTTTTCATCTACAATATAAGGGCTTCTGTTGGAATATATCCGGCTGTTTGCTTGACTAAATGTGGCAACTTTAAAGCCGGTTAACCAAAAACGTGTGTCGCTAGGATGTAGAGCATGATTTTTTGGTGAAAATTCGGACTTTCTTCCGTTCAATCAGTGAAAGTTCGATGTCATTTGACGTCAATATAACACAGGCACATTCGAGATATTACCAGCTCTTGAGAACGGCGCGGAATATCCTCTTCATTTTTGGCGTTTCTGTGTCTTACTAGCGCGGCAACATTATGGAGTAAATTAGTCGAACCGAATTTTTTCGCTAGACACTCAATTTTTCGCTCCTTGTGACGATTTAAACGGTCGAAAATTAAAATTAACGCACGCAAAGTAGTCGTAAAATTGGAGGATTTTTAAACGTTGTTGCAGTGTTTACCTTTCCATGAGTAAACGAATTGCAATCCAGAACAAAAAACCTGGCAAAACGAGGTATGCATTAGTTCATATAATCACTGTAGGAAGTGCAGGGGGCATATATGTATTTACTAGGCTTTATTGTAATGCTTTAGAAATTTGGGTCACTCTATAATTTGTTTCTTTTTACAGTGTGGACTTGAAAAAACTTTTGTACACACCAGTTATGATATAGTGAACAAGAAATCCAACTTGGATTGCTTGAATGAACGTTTATTGCAGACAAATTTATCAGACGCCTACACTCAAAACAATGTCTAAAATGTCCTGTTGATATGTGTTCCATTTTATTAGGTTAAAGAAGATTAAAGCTATTGATGACAAATTACAATATTTTCGGGAAAAATTCCAGCTGAAAACTAACCTACGCCTTACATGCAAAAAATATCCCGATTGCCTGTAAAGGTTGTGGAAAATTTTGTGAACTTGTTCCAACTGAAATTTCACTATGCAAAGAGAGATAATCTGACAGCTGAATGGCAAAAGTTTCTTACTCTACATATTTCCGTCATATATCTGCATATACAGCGTCATTTGTGGATTAGCTAAATGTGCTGAGCATAAAATAATTCCAATGTTTTTGAATTTGAATTTGAATTTGATCCAACAATTTTTCTTTCGGCCTTTTCTTTCAACTTTGACTGATGCTTGAGCCTCTATTGCTTTTTGGATCGAATTTTCCCATTGACCTTCGTTGAACATGGTAAAGTCCACTATCGGCTTGTACAAATTGTGGACATTTATTTCGAAAATCAGTGTTTAGTAAAAAAAAGGTTTATAGAGTGCTACAGTAATTCGCAATGCAATTGAAAAATTTCGCACTACATTTACTCTCTATTTGGACTCCAAACCACTATCAAGAATGCGCAGAATGCACACAGTTGAAAATATCGGAGCCGTAGAGGCCAGTGTTGAGGATTCCTTAACGTGCGCAAAACTCGGACTCTGGCCATCGGCTTGGTGGATTTTGGTTTACAGACTTATAAGATTCAATTCCTGCTCGAACTGGAGCCAAGCGTCACGACTCCGCTAATTGGGCGCCTGAACGGTTGCAAGTCGGATCCACTTCTTTACAGTCAAATTTTGTCAAATGATGAAACCGATTTCTCTCTCAGTGGCTTTTTTAATAAGCACAGGTATCGAGTTTAGGTGCTCCACCCGCTACCGATGCACCCCGAAAAATACACTATTTGGTGCGGCTTATGGTCAGGCAATATCTTCGAGTCGTACTTCTTCAAAAATGAAGAAAATCGAAGTATCACCATAAATGGCGCCCAGTGTCGAACCATGATGTATGATTTTTTTATTTTCAAAAGTCCGTGAACATGGTCTGCAGAATACTTGGTTTCAACAGATGCAGCATGCCATTCTGTCGGCGAAATCATTGAGTTATTAAAAAAGGGTTCGATGATAACTTTATCTCTAGAAATGGATTTGCGCCCTGACCTCCAAGATCGTTATGTACGGGTGTATATGGAGTCGCGAATCTACGCTGATGAATTAGAGACGATGGACTATCTGGAACCCAATATGCGCTGCGTTATTGTTGAAGAAACTGTAAATCCGAATTCTCTCGTTGATTTCATTGTACATTGTATGTATAGTTAGCATTCTTATGAATGTCTCAGGCAAACTTTTTAAGATTTCGCCATGTTTCTGGTGTTTCCCATACGGACATATTGACTACCAAAGGGTTCAATAATAACGCCTACAATAACTATCTACAATTTTCTCATATAATTACTTTATATGTGACTTTAGCTTCACCGATCTGCAATTATTTGGTGTTACAATATTCGTAGTGGTTATCTATTATATTTTATATACTCAAAATAACCTTCTTAAACTACAACTGCAAAAAAAACTCATAAAATCTCCTTTCAAGAACCGTGGGTTCTAAATCGATCTGTACTTAAGAGGCTTCACTTCACTGTTTAACGAGCAATCGGAACCAACGAAAACTTGATTCGTTCGCAGCACTTAAACTTCAGAAATTCTGCAACCAATTTCTAGTTGCTGCAGATGTAAATTTAAATGCAATACCAGAAACTTACATTCCTGAGTTTCATACTATCATCCGACCAAGTTGTCAATAATGGTGGCTCTCAATCAACACTTGTTATGTGACTGGCATCCATCAGGTATTCTAATGAACTTACTGCATAGGAAGTGCTGTCGAAGCCTTCCATGTTTGACCCTAGCTGCACCGGATTCAGAACCAAAAACGAAAAAAGAATTGCACACTCTAAAAAGGCAGATCCCCAAACCCATCAATGACCCTCCTTAATTTCGAACCGAATGAAATTTAGAGGAAACTGCTCAGGACCTAAACGGTGCCTTCAATAAAATTTGTTAAACTTCTGTACATCACTCGTTCCATGGTGTAACGCAGATTTGCTGCGCCTTCGTAAGAAAACCCGAAAACTGTTAAACAAGTCATTTGAACGGAGCAGAGACCCTTTGTTTCAATGTCGAGACTTGCTTCCCAGATAAGTTGATTAGAACAGGTTCACCACAACTAGCTCCTATCACTGAAGCTCTAAGTGAGCTGCATGACAATACACGCTGTAGCTGGTATCTGTCATTGATTGTGATGACGGATGCGGCCATTAAATATTTTGTGAGCTTCAAATAAACTGGCACCGATAGCATATATCCAGTAGTACAACGAAAAGGTATAGACCAGCCGCAAGAATTCCTGAAGAAAGAGTCTTCTACTAGCCTGGCACTGGCATGCACATCGAGCTCCTTGTAAACAGCAATAAGCTTTTATACCGAAAATCGGAAAAGATAACTACACGCTTGGCAAGGATTACAGACCAATAAGTTGAAAAATACGCAGAAAATTCTGCAAGGCTGCTATTCAAAATGTGATGGGCAAATTGGAGGCTCGACAAGAAAGACTACGCATTAAGCATTTGCATCGACATTGAGAGTGCATATGTTACTCTGCTAGGCAACACGGCTTAGACAAACTACTAGTTTTGTGGATGAAAGTCAATATGTGATTTGGGTGGTCAACTGCAATGGCTCATGCTGTTCGACTCTCTACTTAAGGCTCTTAATAGCACTAGCGTCTGCGCTTATATATTTGCAGATGGTGTGGCAGATGATGGTCAGCTCTAAAGTGCAGACAGTTCTAGACACTTTAGTCAATTCTCTCAAAAGTGAGGTTCTTCTCTTCACGAGAATAGGGAGACTGAATAATCTGACTAAATATAAAGTCGTCATCACCATCTTGTACTCAACATTGGTTTCAGCCGGAATCTGAGTCAAGGAAATAACGTAGTCGGGTCTTCACAGATGGCTCTAAAATCAATCTAAAATACGGCGCTGGTATCATTTTGAAGGAGGACAACGTTAGATTTCACTCCTCGTTAGTAAAACCCGCGTCAGTTTTCCAAGAACATGATGGCCTGATGGCAATAAACTATATTGTGAAGAATCGGTGAAAGGTATATACGAGGGTTGTCTGAAAAGTTTCCGACCGAACAATGATACAAGACATTTTTTTTTGCTTTTTTGGAGCCGGCTCGCCCTTTGCAGTCCACTATTTTGATTGAATTTTTGTTTCGGGTGTATAATGGTGTATCCAAGTTTCATCTACAGTAATTAATCGGCGCCTAAACTGCGCCAAAAGAGCGTTCATTCGAACACGTTTTTGGTCTAACGTAATAAACACGTTCTTTGGACATTTTCATAACCTCTACTATCTCTCTCACTGTAATTCGGCGGTCGTCTAACACCATTTGGTGAACTTTAGCAATGTTATCGTCAGTGGTTGCATCTCCCAAGCTCTTATGGCCACATTTAAATCCTGCTGCCCAAAATTTCACTGTGGTAAATGATGGTGCAAAGTCCCCATACAAAGAGTCCAACTCATTTTTGATTTGCATAGGCGTATTGCCTTTCAAAAACAAGAATTTAATAACAGCTCGATACTCAATTTTTTCCATTTTCACAAAAAACACTCACATCGACTCACTCAAACGACTGTCAACTAAAAACTGCTCGTCCAAAATGACTGAAACTTCGGTAAGTAACTGTCAAAAATGAACAACTAGCATTCACTAGCTTTTATTGACGAGTGCCGCCATCTTTACGTTGCGATCGGAAACTTTTCATACAACCCTCGTATGTTAATAGCGACAGGCAAGCGGCTTCTCAGCACTTCCAGGCGAGATCGAGAATGGTAAACTTCTCTCAACGCAGTCGAAAGGCTGTTTTGTTTGAGTCCCAGATCACAATGAGTTCACTGAAAACAAAAATCCCGATGAACCTGCCAGGCAAGGCTTATAGGGTCTTAGCGTGAGCTTAACTGCAGATTGCATGATTGTCCTGGATGACGAAAATCAAGCAAATGCCTTCCCATGTCTTTAAGAAGCCGTTGACTTCAGTAGGAAAGACGTTATGGGGCACTTATCTTTTGCTAAATGCCTCAGTGTTCTAGGAACCATTGAATCAATATCCTGTATCGCTCGCTGTGTGTGTGCTGATGAAACGTCCTAATACTCTCTCTGTGAGTTTTTGGCACACACTCTCATGACGCTGCAGACATTCGGCGTTGATGTGGTGGTACTTTAGAGGCTTAATCACAGAAGTGCTTCCTCATCTTCTCCTAAGACCGATAAATTTTAGTAAAAATAATATTCAAGGATGTGTTCTGTGCAGGTGAATCTACTCGTAAGACAGTAGGGCAGTTTTTCAAGTCGTGTTACAGTGTATCCCTTATCTAGCTCAGATAGAAATAGGAGATGGATGATTGTATAGGACTAGGAAGAGTTTCATCGTTATATATCCGTATTTTGAGTAATATTGTATATTCAAAGTTATTTATTGTCATTGCCTTGCACAGACGTTTTAGTGAGTGGCCTCGCCATTAAACCGCGTATGTCCTGCTGTTGATTAAATTTGTGTCTGAGGGTTGGGCTTCGCAAAAAGAAAAATCATTCTAGAGAATGTCTGCAATGCCGAAATACATTTTTGTTTATATATTCCAGGTCTGCACAGTGCTTCCGACCCACTGGCGCTCCAATAAAACTCTACCGATTGCCTTTAAAGTATTAGCGCTGGGTGATGTCATGGATGGAACAATAGTGACAATACGCGCTGGAAATGATGAGAACTTCTGTGGTGAGCTACGCAACTGTACGGCAGTGATGAAGAATCAAGTAGCCAAATTCAATGATCTCCGATTTGTGGGGAGAAGTGGAAGGGGTAAGTTTATAAAGAAAATCCAATTTCATAAAAACAAAAAAAAAAAAAAAAATAAAAATTGACCGACCCAACAGAGCTCAATATTTTCCACCTCACTGCCATCGCCTGCATCTGACGGTTTGATGCTAACGAATCCTTAATTTGAGCTTGGCTACTTTTTCCATATAAAAAATGAACAAAAAAAAAGAACCAACAACCCCTGTTTATTAAAAAAGAATCTACGAGTATTTTTTTTGTTCAGCCTCCCTCATTCCTTTGTGGACGCAAATGATTGCTCATTTTCCCTGTCTGAGTTTCCACGGTCCTTTACCAATCTTCGCTAAAGTGTTTGCTCGGGAAATTAGGATTTTCTTCGTTTTTCATTTAATTCAATCAGATTTCACTTTTCTTTCCGTGTTTTTCTTTTCGCTGTAAGAAGAAAGGAAAAAAAAAACGTCAAATTGATGGTGTGGATGGAGAGTGAGGTGAAGACCGCTGATGTCGGCTGTCGCATGGTCGGAAAGCGCCAGTGACGTCTGTCTGTCAATTTATCACGGCTGAAGTACGAAATCAAATGGTGGGTGACATCCTCAAATCGCAGAACTTGGGGTGATTTCAGGCTTTTTCATTTTTTCTTCTGTTTCTGTATTTGTTTCTTAACAAAAATGGAATCGTACGAATACGTACATACATACACAACTCGTAAGGGATGGTAAATCTTCAGAATTTCTGACGACTTCCGCTCAACGTGTTTTTTTTTTGTTATTCGACTGACTTCGTCGCGGAGCATATCCTTCGCGGTAAGTGGAATAATACTAAAGGATTTACATTAAGCTTTTTTCAAACAGAAAAACATAAAAACCAACAGACAAAAAAAATAACAGAAACAGGGGTGCAACGAGAAGAATTTGAAAAAGTTTGGTTTTTCGGAGATTTTTTTCTATCATATTTGAATTGTTGCTGTGTGCTTCAAGGTTTTAAGGTTTCAACGGCTACGATAATTTCCTGAGCGATTGCAGTTATCCTCTTTGTTTTAACAAATTTACAAAAGGATTAGTTGGGTCGGTCTGTCATCGTTGGCTGGGTCTTTTCGGGTCATGTCACAGGCTTAAGTAGTCATACCTAATGGAATCACTTTTTTATTTTATTTTTTTTTTGTAATGCTTTTTATGTTTTCGAGACGCCAAGACGCAGCAATTGATGATAATGGTGATGGTGGCGATGATGGCGATGATGACTCGAGAGGATCGTCGGGTTTTAAGTGATTTAAAATTCAAATCGAGCTGAAGTGGGATTTGCCTTTTTTATTTCCCAAATTGTTCCCTGTATTCGGGATGAATTTGTTGGAAATGGATATGTTTAGGGATTCAAGGCTGAAAGTTTATTTATAGAAGTGGCCCTGTAACATGTCTGGAGAGAGACTGTTTTTGTGAAGATTGATAAGTCGCTTATAAGGATAATTTCAGCTCAAGGGAAACATGTACAGGATCGACGGGTTGTTATTTTTATTTTACTATACATAAGGAGGGGATGGGGGTTTCCATTAAAAATTAGAGAAAACATTTAAATTGTGATTTACTTCAGTTTTGTTAGTATTTCAATTACACCTTCAAGCTGAATGATTATAGCTCCAAGGGTCTCATACACTTTTCATAAATAAGGAACATAACCTTGCCTTCTACTGTCATCCATTTGCTCGATTTGACCGAAACATTGTTGGCTTTCTCTCTTTAGTTTTGGCCCGCATTCACATTCTGCAGTATTTTATGAATTTTGAAGTAGTGTCTCCTCTTCAATTTCCTTCAAATGAACTTGAATTCGGCTCACTTCTTCTTACTTTGAGCGTTCTATACCGAAGTACTATAGATTTGTTAGGACTATGTTTTTGTAGAGAATTATCCTGGTCTTTCGAGTAAGTATATATGTAGATTTGAGCGCAGTTGTTTTGCCGTATAAAAATAGCAATTTATTTTGGCAAAGCCAATTTTCGTTTGATTTCCACTAATATTTCATTTGTAGGATGAACATCTTTGATTGCCATTGGAGTTTATAAATCCAGCCGATGTTGTTGTTGATGTCGTTAGTGTAGCCCAATAGATAGATGGATTTCTTTAGAATAGTGCCTTTTATGGATCCCCGCACAGGTTTGCAACAGTCTTCCCCATGCAGAGCTCTAGAAGATAAATGCCATCACAAGCGAAACTTAATTGATGAAAAAAATCGTTGGCTTCTTCATGATTTGTACAAAAAACGAATCGACTTTTCTTGGTTCTCAACTTCATGCCCATGAAACAGCTTTATCCGCATTTTCTTTGAACTGGCAACAAAATTCCTGTTAAAATTGTACAAAGTTTGCGCTCTGGGCTTAAAACCAGCCGTCTGCATGGTAATATGTACTCGTACATGGGGTATCGGTGAACTCGTAATTATGAGTACTTTAATTGTCTCAAAGCAAGTATTGCCCCAAAGTTAGTGCATTGAAAGTTATTGAAGGTCAAAGTGATTTTGTTTTTAATTTCCTCGGAAAGAGATTTTATGTACCCTTAAGATGTTTGCACATAGCAGCACGCGAGCGAAAGGAAGTTAGGGAGGTAAAAAAGTGTGTTGGTTTTAAATGTTTGCAAGTTATACTGACTAGGAAAAAAAGAGCTAGGCAGGGCATTCCATAAGCGAGTTGTACGACTTAGGAAAGAATCACGATATTTCAGATTACGTCCGAAGATAGCCTTGAGGGTGTACTGATGAGCATTCATAGCAAGACGGATGCTACGGTTAAAAGTTTGAAGGGGAATGCTTCTGGCAATTTCGGAGGAGCACTGGCGGTGAAAATAGCGATAAAACAATATGAGACAGGCCGGTGTTCGAGGGTGTTTAATGACTGTGTCACATTGGCACCACCTATGAGTTTTATCTCACGATTTTGGATCCTATCTAACCAGTGCAAGGAGGTATTAAGTGCACCTTGATCAGAGTACAGATGCAATGTACTCCAATTTTGGGTGGGATAGACGTCTTATATATTGTGGCCAAGTAAGACATTTCGCGGCATTTTTGGCGAATTAGAATATGTGGTCATTGCAACGTAAGTTGCATGGAATGGAAAGATTCTCGGTTTCAACGATGCAAGTGCCTTTCATGGATAATGGCTGGGTGTTAAAATTTCGCTTTAACGAAAGGAGACAGCATTGTGTTTTGGAAGCATTAAATTCTACTCTGTTAGTGGTTCTCCAATTAGTTATGCTGTTAACATCAGAATTTATCATCAGGGAACGAATATGAAAAGCAGAGAGTACTGTCGTAAGCAAAGGAATATATTGGAGTAGACGTAACAGACAGGAGATCGTTGATGAAAATTAAAAAGAGTGTCGGAGACAAAACGGAGCTCTGGAGCACACCAGCATTTATTTTGTGGAGAATAGACTTGTAATCATCCAAGACAACTGGAATTGAACGTTCCGAAAAGTATTTCTAATCCATTGAAGAAGAGAGTCATGGATCGAAAAAGCATGCATTTTCATGCATGCAAAAGAGCCGGATGCCAAACTCTGTCAAATGCCTTAGAAATATCAAGTGAAACTATCTTGCTTTCGCCAGATTGATGTAAGCTTCAGTTGCACTTTTCTTTGAAACACGCCATCACATCACCAGTGGACGTGTTGCTACGAAAACCATATTGCCGGTCATTGAGAAGTTTTCGTGTTTCGAGATATTTCATGAGCTGACGATTTATCAGCGTTTCCATGACCTTGGAAAGAAGGGACATAAGTGCAATGGGTCTGTAGGAGGAGAGAGAAGATGATTTGCCTTTTTTAGGGATGGGCTGGACAAATTCTGGTTTCCATTGGCTCGGAAAGACTCCTAAAGAGTAGGATTGATGAAAAAGCCTACGCAGTGGTTTTATCAGCGAGAAAGAACACCTCTTCAGAAGAGGTGTCTAAACAGCTGACAGCTGGAATGTCATTCTAAATGAGCGTTGGGATAGAGGATGAGGCAGAATTTCTTATGTTTTCGATGAACGACCAAAAATTGTTACAACCTTTGGGACCTTGCAGTATTTTTTGCCTCAGTTTTTGGTCGTATTGGAATTCCAAACGCTTAAGGAAGGGGTTGCAGTCATTTCTGGCTCGTTGCAATTTCTTTTTGGTTTTCCTCTTTCGGATTGGTCTTGTAAGACCGAAAAACATCTTTCTCTAACCATTACAGCGTCTTTACAACTCGAGTAGTCGTACCATCCCTTTTCTTTTGGTCTTAATTCGATCTCATTTGAAAAAGAATTGTGTCTGTGATCATATCATCAGCGGCATTCATGTTGTTATCGGGGAAACATAGCGACCAGTTACAATTCCTAAAGAAGCTGTTAAGACCGCTCCAGTTGGCTTTCTCGTATTGCCGATCGGTTCTTTTAGGAATTTTTGCTCTAACTGTGTGGTCAGTGTACGCGAAATTATCTGATATGTCACAATGGTCAGACGAGCCTAGAGGTGAGAGTACATCAACAGTGTACTTATCAGTGTAAGAAGTTAAGAACAAGTCCAGGGTGTTGGCAGTTTGACTATCAACGTATGGTATTCGCGTGGGCTCATTTACAAGCTGCGTTAAAATGTTCGTGAAAGGTCGAATTGCTGTCCAGTTTGAGGCTTCTGTAAATAAAGAAGTACCTAGTGGATAATTTGCTTACGGAGATGGAATTTTAACCACAGGAAATTGAATTCCGGAATGGAACAGGTGAGTTTGGTGAGAGAAGAACAATGGCACTAGGTTGTAGCCAGGGAACTACAGAACTGAGTGGTCTGAGAGGTGAGGGCGGAGATCTACCTGTGTTTCGCTAAGTGCCAAGAGAACTGGTCTGTATTTACAGACGTGGACGTACGCAGGAAAGTGATTACTTTTTAGACTGCGTATATTTGCAATATCCACTCTAAATTCCCGAGTCATTATAAAGAAAGGCAAACACAAAAAACACAGAAAACACAAACACCGACGTTACTAAGCACAGCTATGAAGTAAAAATTCAGATTTGGTTTACCGAATCAAATTGTTGTAGGTGTTATGCCCTTACAACAATAGGAAACAGCACACCAACAAAATTCATACTCACAGCCCGCTATCCATCGGCTTTTACATACACTCTGCCACTGCACACGCTGTATAACAATGTAATACAGCAACGGCAGTGACCGAAACAAAGCGGGAAGCACTATCATTAACAAAGGAAAATACTGTATTAAGAAGTAGAAAAGAAGAGATCATCAATGAAAATTTAAAAGAGTGTCGTAGTCAGAACTGACCCCTGTGGTACAACAGCATTTATTTTGAGAATAACAGACTTGAAGTCGACCGAGATAACTTTAATTGAATACTTCGTAATATAATTTCTCAGAAAAAGTCTGTAAAAGACCTTCGCTGCCTATCGGGACAAGGGACCTTTAGGACATTGGATGGTAAATTAGTGCTCTTGATTTTACCCGGGTAATACCCATCTCAACAATTACCCGGGTAACCAGGTAATGCAGGTAATACCCAATTTCGCGGGTATTACCTAATGTCAGCTATCGGGTACACGACAATATCGGGTAATGGGTACTCAAGGGTCACAAATATTCTAATTTAATAAAGTTGGTAATGTTCACCTTTGGTGAGGATGGGGAACATATTCCACAGAGACAATTTGGCTTCCATGAGCTAAAATTAATTCAAAGTTGACCTGCAAGATGGAATACATCTTATTTAATGTGTGAAAGGCTCTTAGCAAATCGAAGTGCAATGTGGACTAATTAATAAACACCTAAAAACAAACATCTGAGATAATGAAAATATTATCAGCTTCATGGGAATCATGAAAGAAAGCTTGCAGAGCAGGTTCAAAATGACAGACATAAAAACTTGGAAGTTGAGGTTGAAGAAGTGAGAGTACGTTTTAGAAAACATGTGCGGAACTTGGTAGAAAACTCTGTGTCCATCGAGAGTAGAGAAGTTTTGAGCTAAAAATGTAGTTCCACCATTAAAATGGTGGAAAACTAATGCAGAAAAATATCCAAACCTGGCATTACTGGCCAAAAAATATTTATGCGTGCCAGCGACATCGGTGTCGTCAGAACGTGGTTTCTTCAATGCAGAAAACATTATATTGGAAGTTCTCGAGTAAACATTTGTGCCAGAACGTTAAATTTTCGTTTATTTATAAAATAAAGTGGTAGATTTGATTGCCGTGTGAGAATTTTAGAGTTCGTTACAAGTACCGTTATTTTTTTTCTAGGAATTATTTACCATGCTGTCGGCAGTCGAAATTCGAACCCTTTACGAATTTAAAATAGGACACAATGCATCATTGGCAATGAAAAACATTAATGACGCATTTGAGATATGTAGCGGTAAACGAACGCACTATACGACGTTGGTTTGGAAAGTTCCGTTCGGGAGATTTCAGCTTCGAAAATGAACCACGTGGGAAGCCGGAAAGTTAGATGACGACGATGTTTTAAGAGCAACGGCGGATGCGTACCCAACGAAATCGGTGCGGGAGGATGCACAAAGCATGGGAGTATCCCCAATGACAATAAGTCATTGCACCTTTCTCTCATAGGAAAGGTAAAGAAACTCGATAAGTGGTTACCCATGAACTGAACGAATCCCAAAAACTACAGCACCTGAAAGTCTGCGCAACGCTTACATTAAGAAACCAAACTGGACCATTTTTCACCGGATATCACCTGTGATGAAAAGTGAATACTGTATGCCAATCGTAAAAGATCTGGGCAGTGTTTGGATTCAGATGAAAAACAAAACCACACCCCCAAGCCCGATTTTCACCCAAAACAGGTTATGGTGACAATCTGGGGGACCTCGAAAGGACCAATCCACTTTTCACTTCTTCAACCACTGGAAACGATAAATGCAGCCAAATATTGTGAGCAAATCGACATAATGCGTGCAAAATTGGCTGAAAAGCAGCCTGCGTTGGCAAATAGACATGATCCGATCCTGTTGCATGACAATGCTAGACCCCATACATTAATCCTCAGTTCCGACCATAAAAGAAATGTAACAATAAAATAACGTTTTCCAAATGGAAGAGTTTACTTACTTTGTAATATAATAGTTTGTCTGGCCTTGATATATGAGAAATATGTGAAATAACGCGGGTACCCGAAATATAATGGGTACCCAATACTTTGGTACCCGGGTAATACCCGAAAATATGTGTACCCAGGTATCAAGAGCTCTATGGTCAAGTGCTCATTCAAAATGTTAATGCAGAGAAAAGAGCAGTTAATAATTACACAGGAGTAGTGTGTTTTGCATATCCTTTATCCGCTAAAAAAAATAATTTGCATGTAAAATACAACAACAACGCTATCTACTTATCGAATATAAAACAGTGCTTCCAAATGCGAGACGGGAGAAGTACTTAAAATGTTGTCTGTTGCATTAACCAAGCTTATCTACATATATTATAAAAGCGACATTTAGATTAGAATACGTTGCGAGTCAGAGGAAGGTTGCTGAAGTCATAATGGCACCAAAATTTTATAGACCGATTTCAATGCTCCCAACTTTATCCAAAATTGCTGAGATGATACTACAATACTTAAGCCAGTTTGGTATAAGAAGCGAGCATTTAACTATTGATCAGGTATGATGTATAGAATCACCGACGTCATTAACAAAGCTCTTGAAAAAAAAAAATATTTCCTCAGGAGTATTTCTTCTTTCTTCTTCAAATTACCATAGTTCTTGCTTTTGAGACGATATACTACATATAGACTTTTCCGTGTCAGGCACGGGAACCAGTTTTCGCAATTTATAAAATTTTAGTCAGCGTACCGCAAGGAAGTGTTCTTAGTCCACTTTTATAGACCAGACAATTTTATTTAGTTTGCTGATGACATTGCTTTACCAGCAATAGGTATTTGCTTTACCAGCAATAGGTAAAACGATCGAAGAAAGAAATTCTTCTTACAGAAAAACGAGCTGGTTCTCTGCCCTCATAAACTCAGTCCGTACTCTGATTGCAAGTGAGACTAAATATCTTGGAATAACACTCGATATAAAATTAAGAAGATACGTAAAGAACTCGGAAACAAATACAGAGAAATGTACTGGTTACTTGGATAATATTCCAAATCAAGTGTCGAGAACAAGTTGCTATTATACGAGCAACTGCTAAAGCCTTTATGGACTTATGGTATACACTTATACAGCTCTGGGGATGCAGCAAGAAAACGAATGCCAATATTTTACAAGCTTTTGGAAATAAAGTCCGAAGGGAAATTGATCATGTACCGTGGTACATACGATATGACACAGAAACATCAGAAACATCTCAGTATTACAGATTTTCGACTAAACCAATATGTTGCACGATGTTTAAAGGACCGAACCGTTCAACCTAGCGCGATAAAATTTAATGCATTTAAATAGCGGAACATGACCAACACGTGTATTTCATTATAGAAAAATTGCTGCTTAGTTGCTGTAACAAACACAATTATTGCGAAGGATGGTGTTTTTAGCGGGAAAAAAATCTCACCCTTGCATGAGCACAAGCCTCACACCGCCATAGTGTCTAGAGAAGACTTCTATTGTACATTCTCTCGACGTAAGAAAAAAGTCGTCCAATCGATTGAAGAAGAGACTCTTCGATCTAAAATGCACCTATCTTGCTTTCGCTAGATTGGTGTAAATTAACACGGTGGGTTCTCAGCAGCCACATGCCGCTGACTCAGCATCTGGGCAGTCATCGTCGCGAAAAGCTCCGGTAACCCAGCCGCATTCCAGGTAATCTTGGACAGTGGAGGAAGTGGCAAGATAATCACATCGTTCGAGTGTCACTAAATAGAATTGTCGGTATCCAACAGAATTGTTAGGTATTTGTACTCAGTTTGCATTTGAGCTTGCACTGAGCCACACCAGCGGGTTCGGAAATAGAGAAACTAGGTCTTTATAGAAAAGAGAAGACAATTCAACATACTATCCTTTGGGTGTTTTCTGTCCAGAGTGATCGAAGAGACCTCGAATTTTGAACATTGAAATTGCCCTCAATATAGATTTCAGTATGCGAATTGTTTAAATGACGGTCGAACTGCTGTCTAGTTTTGTACAGTACCTATATCCAGTAGTGTATAGCTTACTTATTGAGATAGAATTTTAATTAAACGAAGTTGAATTTCGGAATAGAGATAGCGTTATGGTGGAGCTTGATAAGGTGGTCAAACCGCGATGAATAAAGAATACTAGCACTAGTTTATGTCCCGATAGATTCAGATCAACGTTATTCGAGGTATCTAGTTTCTAAGCCCTTGTATATTTGTAATATCCACTCTGAATTACCTACAAAAAGCGACGATGCAATTATCCTTCCACGCTCTGAAGGATTTTATTGATGATCAAGAGCCAAATATAAGTGCTATTCCACTGACCCTCTGATTGGGTTACACGACTGGCTAATGTCTTCTAATGGGTACTGAATAATTTTGTTCTTAGCATTGCAATAATCTAGTTATTAACGAAATCCTATGCATATAGTTAAGTGAGAGACTCCCGAATGGATTTAATATGCAGTTTATTGAAGGTTTCCATTATACCCAAGGATGTGGCCAAGGTGTATTTCTTACGGTCAGTGGTTTCTTCACAAGTCTGTAGAGAGCTGTCTCTGTAGATCTCTCCATAATGCATGCCTATTGCGTATGCTTACTGCAAAGAAATTTTTTTTGAGAATCTCTCGGATATGGTTATCTCATAATTGAATTACACTCATATTGTGCCGCTAAACATATTATAGTCTTAAGTTTCCTGGACTGATG
Source organism: Volucella bombylans (assembly GCA_949129095.1). Taxonomy (NCBI): domain Eukaryota; kingdom Metazoa; phylum Arthropoda; class Insecta; order Diptera; family Syrphidae; genus Volucella; species Volucella bombylans. Next base: position 84,123,597 of record OX422143.1, on the reverse strand, counting down.
TTGGACGTAGGATGTAATGATATTTCCTATAAAGAAATGATATGCGATGCGAAGGGCTGCCAACGAAAAAAAATAACATAAGATGCTTCGAAGTACTAATTAGTTAGAGTACAAGTGAGAAAATTATTTTTCCTTGAGCATTAGTAAAAAAGGTTCTGGAATTATGCAAACTTTAACCGTCATTCGGACATCTGTTAAACCCGGGGACTATATTTAAAATAAGTCAAATATTGTACTTCACTCAATTAAACGGACTTCAAACATATAGTCCTTGAAAAACACGAAACTTCAAAAGCTCTTCTATCAGTTGAAAACCTCCAACCAATATTTGATTGGTTTCGCCATTTAGATATTTAAAGTTTTTTTTTATCGTGTAAATTACACCGCGCCATCAGCAAAAGCCGACGCAACATTTGTTTATTATTCCAAAATAAATTTACAGTTTAATGTATTTTCTAATAAGTAATTGATGAAGTTAATTTCCAGGAACCCTCGATAATGCCGGAAAAACTGTATCAAAGAAAATAAGGCAAGAAAAAAGAGAGAAGCAGCAAAAAATAACAACACACAAAGCAGGAACAAGTAGAAAGGCAGCTCTGGATAAACATGAAACTTCCGTTTCCATAATTTATCAAGGAACCTTAGGAAGTTAACAACGAGCAGAGAAAAAAGTAACAGATTCCCTGGTAGTTGGGGAAAGTACTCGTACATATCCTGTAAGTCTGTTTAAGCTAAGGGAAGCTATGGAGATAAGAGAGAAAAAGAAATAAAAAAAGAAGAAATCACACCAAAACTCCGTTACCCATGAAAGAAAAATGAATCTTGCATAAAGTGCGAGGGTGGTTTCCGGCGTATTTTTTTTTCTTGTTCGTCTTCGTTTTCTGATTCTGTTGCTTTAGTTGAAATCTCTTTCACATCTGCATTCGAAATCAACTACCCATCCATTGCCCTTCCTGATACATGTAGCATTCCCACTCCACTAAAGACTGCCAAAGGCGAAAAATCACGTCATTATCGCAATTTTCCTTTTGTCATTTTTTTTTTTTAAAGTCTCCTCTCTTCTATTTCATTTTTTTTTTTTTTGGGAAAACAGATGAAGGCAGGACTAGCTTTGAAACCAATAAAAGAAAACAAAACGAAACGACAAAAATCAGGACACAGATAAATGACATTCCAGGATGGACGTGTAGATTTGTGCAGAACAGATACTCGTACTAGTATAGAACAAAGTTGAATACGAATACAATTCGAGGGTGACAGAATCGTTTTCCGTTGGATTTTGCGGACATGAGAAAAATGAAAAACAATGTGAAGGACGTTCAGGATGGTGATGGGTGGAGGTTTTGTGGCAGTGCAGTGCTGCCGGAAATTCCGGTCGATTGGTATCGGAAGTGAATATTTAACATAAATGTTTTCGACGAAATGTTTTGAGATATGTATCTGCTGAGTGTAAGCTTTCTCTAGAAGTCACTGAGCCAGTTATTGAGCAAGGAAACACTTTTTGAATCTCAAAGGTTTGGCTTGTTTTCTCAAATAGACGATTCTGTGGTAATCCTTCCTATGAGCAGAGTTTGAATCTCATTTAGATAATAGAGTTTGTCGCTCATATTCGGCCCGGTTCCGTCCAGCTTTTCGGAAATTTTTCATGTTAAAGACTATAGAAACGCTGATTAACCTATACCTACGAGTATGTACGAGTACATAAGGAACAATATATGTTATTATCTATAACTCCGTTTCACCTCTTACAATTTGCGTACCAAAAAGACAAATCCACGAACTCAGCACTACAAACACTGGTCTATGTCTTATTTTCCTGCACTAAGATAAACATATGAGACCTGTTTATAGATGGCACTGTGGAAGAGGTCAAGTACCTAGGTGTAATTCCATTTAAGAAAAACTCACTTGGTGACCTCATCTCAACTATATAACAAACTTACTTACTTATGTATGTGGATGGCGGTACAATCCAGGGCCTCATCTAGCATGCCTTTTAACTAGCGCAGCAGCCCACTGGAAGTTGGCTGAGGACCCCTTCTACTTCTGTACGACTCCTAATTTTTCATTTTGGTGGGGTTTTAATACAAACTTAATCTAACTTAACAACCAGGATTTAATAGCTAACAAAAAGTCTTAAGAGCTAGGAACTAAGGGAACGGTGAAGGAGATCTAGTTTGGGACGAGGAGTGCTCAAATTGAAATCAAAAATGGAGAAGTTTGAGTTAAGATTTCAGAGCATACATGAGATTGGTTCGTTGGAACTATAGGATGTGCGATGGATTGGAATATAGAAGAGACGAGGACGCCGTAAATTGCAAGGGTTAGCGTTGAAAGAAAAAGAGTTGTAAAAAGAGGTGCAATCAACCGCTATCAGTTACGTCTCTGCGATTTTCGAGAGTATTCAAGTTAAGAAGTTTGAGACAGTCTTGTAAGGGAGGTAGTCCTCAGAAAGCAAATCGAAGGAAACGCCGAATCGAATTATATGTATGAACTCGCTGAAACGGAGAAAAAACGTAAAGTAACCCGGCCCCATAGAGGTTCAGAAATTCTTTGGACCACCGATTGATAAAACCAAGTGATGGGTTGGCTTTAAGGATTATTTCATCAATATGCAAGCGGAATTTTAACTCTACCTATATACCGTTAATTATTCCAAGGGACTGAAGTCGAGGAGGAGATTGATTGGAATTACGTGACAAATTCATACATTGTCATAGTTAGGGTAGGTCATGTTTAATAATTCTCTCATGATCGTTTATAGTTAAAATGAAAAGAAGGGGACCTAGATGGCCGCCTTGTGGGATACCAGTGGTAGCAAAAAATGGAGTTAAGAGTGCTGACCTAAAGCGGTCTTTCAGATAACAAGATATCCATTTGTTAATAATGGAGAAAGCTTAGCAATAGGATGATAGTTAGTTACTTCATTCTTTGATCTCTTGTTGTGGACCGGGGTTATGAAAGTGTTCTTCCAAACTTGGGGAAATTCTCCTTGTATGAGGTATAGATGAAATAGGGAGGTAAATGGAAGATAAAGAAATATTGCGGGGAGCTCGTCTGGCCCGGGTAAAAATTCATCATTAGGGGCCAGTGGGAAATTGGGAAGGGAATTAAAATATATGGGGTGCGTCACGAACAAGTTGTCTGACAGTGATTGTTTAAAAGAGCGTGCAAATTAGTTGGCAAGAATGTGTGGGTGGGTAGATGATATATATATTATCAAACGAGATATAGGGGGAGTGATCATCAGATTGTCTTTTGTAGTTGGTGAATTGATAAAAAGACTTAGGATCGTTGATAGAGTTGGTCCGCGCATTGTCAAGAAATCAATTATAGAGCTGGGTAAATTGGAGGTAGGATCCAAGGTAGTTAGAGTAGCCAGAACAAGAATTACTGCGAAGAAAAACCCTATAATTTATTTCTTTTATTTCGTAAAGAGCGAAGTCTTCATAGTTATGCAAGCGAGGGGAAGTAGGTGATGTTCTATGCCGAGAAAAGGGGATATAAAGCGAAATTGAATTAAATATTTCACTGTAAAATATGGAGGGGCATAAGTTCAAGATAGGTTGGTAAAATCTTTTGATTTGCTGAGATAGATATTAATTTTGCGAAAATTGTCTTATGAAAGTTATAAGAAGAGAGAGTAGGCTAAGAAGTGGACTAGAGTGGAGAGATGGAATTAGAGACGCCACCTACTTGCATTGGCTTGAGTCTCTTATTCAATCAATGAAACGACAATCCTTGGTTGAACTGGCGTTTGACGCCAATCGTCCTCTACTGCGTTAGCCCTCTAGCAGGAAGTCGAAAATTTTCCAGCCGGGAAGTTGGTGTTGATACTCTCAAGCTGATCTAGCCATCTAAGCCGGGTTAGTCGAGCTTTTCTAAAGAGGTCAGCATCGCTGTCCAGCCCATTCAGTGTCTCCTCCAAGGACCGACCTTAACTGAGCAGCGTGAATTCTCTATCGTCATTCTACAAATGAATTTGGCAACGATGCTAAAACTAGACATAACTCTGTATAGTTTGTCTCTATAGATTATGTCATACGCGGATTTGAAATCGATGAAAAGGTGGTGTGTATTAATTCGGAACTCCTGGGTTTTTGACAAGGTCTGTCGTAATGTGAAAATTTAATTTGGAATTTCCTGGCCAGATTGTTTACGAAGGATCCTAGGCGTTCACATAATACAGCGGACAGAATTTTATATGCGTTACTTACTTCCCTGTAGTTGTTGCAGTTCAGAGGATCTCTCTTCTTTGGATTCGGACAAACTATCACCACCTGCAGCTTTAATCGGCTCTGCAGTTTTGCCATCGGGTCTAGCAGCTTTGTTAGACTTAAGCTTTCAAATTGCTGTCCAAACCGCATCTGAGTCGGGTGGATGGAAATATTGTCTGTCATCGTCCAGCTTGAATGGTTCAATCTGCCTGAAGGTGGGGTGTTGTTCGTTATCACCGTTTAAAAGTAGAATAATCTTTCCAGATTCCCAGCACCGACTGTGGTTCTACTATGAGGTTCTCTTCTCCATCCTTCCGGACTTCTGTTCGAATTTTACAGCTCTGGCATGTTCGTTTAATTTTTTGCCAGATTTCCTGAACTTCATTCTTCGGGTAGCACCTTTCTAAATGCACGATTGAGCGATTCCCATGCTTTTCTATTTCTTCTGAGAATCCTATGTTGTTCCCTGCTTTTCTTCTCTAAGAGCTCGCGAACCCCTGTCGATCTTTTCTGCAAAGCCGCTCTGTACATCCGCATTTGTAATGGGGGCGGGTGGAAAATCGGTATGTCAGAGGTGGCCACTCTGATTGCTGCTTGTCGGTGATACCACTGGTCTTCTATGCTTTATAGTGGCGGTAGCGCCAGAGACGGCCTCTTTCGATTGTAGTCGTTCGATGTTGAGCTTTCTCACAATGACGTGCTGGCTATGAGCTAAAAAATGCAGGAGGACTGCATTGCGTTAATTGCAATATTATCAATTTGGTTGGCGGTGTTAGCCAGATCCCTTTATAGATATCAAGGGGTGGAAAATCGTATGCTGACTATAGTTACATTGCATCCAACAATGTTTCCCATTCTTAGGTGATGTTGTGTGTACTGTACTTCCCCACTATACTTCCCATTACCAAAGATGCCCTATTTATTTAGCTTGGCATTAAAATCGTGAAAGACTTTCGCAATCAGTGTCCGCGCAGGTAATATACGGGTATAACAGATATGTTAATAAATACCGATTGTCTTAGCCCCTATAAAATAATCCTCAGGCTGCTCCAAGTGTTCCCGAATGAAAGCGTTTACTCATTGCAAACACAAATCAGTGACGAATATGTACCGTCGGTGGGCCAGTGAATCCGGTTAGGTCTCTGAATTGCTGGGAGATCATCGCTATACGCGGCTTCGCAATGGTTCAGATTTATGTGCAGGATAATCATATCTTTTTGGATGCATGCATATACGTAGTTTCGAACTCGTTTTAATATTCTGCGACTTATGATGGAAAGAGGTACGGACGAGATCTGTCTGAACAGTAAATATCTGTAAAATAGGCTCTTGTACTTCTGAATCTTAAAAGGGTACTACTGTTTAGATCTAGGCACTCAGGACTTGAATACGGTCTCTACAAATACAGTGACATAAATGTATGTAGTGGCTGTTTGAAACAACGCAGCTCAGTCTTGAAGTTTGGTAAGTTATTAATCTAGAAATCAGCATCTATCAAATCGGACATACTTAATCGTTGTGGTAAATTCCTGAACGCAAAGATATTCCAGGTAAATTAGCTTTACTCCGCAGTACCTAATTACGCACGGCCAATTATTTTATTTTATTTCAAAAAAAAAAAAACCTAAAGTTTCTTCCTCCATGTTCTACACGTTACCTTAACACATTTTGTATGTTAGATTTATGTGTTTGTGTAAACGTCCTTAAGACCAAACAATCTGTAAGCCATCAATTAAAAACTAAATTGTTTCATTTCACTCAGATTCTGATTGTAGCAGGGCCTGTCACAGCCAGACATCCCAATCCCAATGTATAATTAAAAGGACACTTCTTCAAATGCCACATTAATTTCACTGAAAAATTGCACCCTCTTCTGTGTCTAACCAAAACTGAATTGCAATTAAAAACTTGTAAACAACCTTGGTCGAGGGACACACCAAACTCTACTTTCATATCACCTTCCACCGTACCCGACAGAGCGTATCACATCGTCCTGGTATTTAAGCAAACAACGATAATTAATACTCATCTCTGGAGGATCTTAAGGGCCGCCATTGTTCCAACTTTTACACGTCCTTTCCATATAATGGAAAATATTCGCAATTTCCTTTAATAAGCTGAAACCAAATAGTTTGTGGATACATCCAACCCCCCTACATCTAGATTCTAGGTACAATACTTACACTCAACTCACTCCCTGAAAAGACATATTGTTACTTGCTCTAAAAATTAATACCACGTCATATATTTAACGGTTTTTATACAAAGCACTGAGGAAACAACCGAAAAGGGATACAAAATCGCTCACTTCCAGGATATTCTCTAACAAGAGTAATAAATGACGTCGTGTAAGTGAAAAGATGTTCCTTTATCCTTTATTTATTTACTCTGTCGTATCCCAATGTGTTGGTGTATGAATATGTATCCGCGCGCACAGTAAAGAAAAACTTAAACGGATTAGAACAAAGTAACAGTAGCAAAAAGGATACAACCCCCGAGCTCTTCGTGATCCATTTGCAATCTACAGGCGCCTCATAAGAATGGCCCCCTAATTATTATTATGAAAAGGAAAAGGCTTTCAAGATAAAAACGGGTTACACCAACAACTGCTGAAAGGACGCTTACAGTGGGTAGTAGCACAGCAAACTCCTGTTAAGTATACACAGCGAGGTTAAGTATGTATTACGCCCTCGAGCTACTCATCTAAATGCAAAGACTGAGGGTGTAATGACGATGATGGGGGTTACATGGGGTTGTGCAAAGCTGTTCAGGGCTTTGCAATGGTAGTGGTGGTGATGGTATAATGAGAGTTGGGAGTTTTGCTAAAGTTTTTAGGTTAGATGAACTGTGTTGGTGTGTTGTAACCTCGTTAAGCTTAATTAATAGCAGTGAACACCAAGAAACAGGTGCTGGTTGAATGTTTTTCTCATTCTTAATTTTGCCCTGCTATAGCTGAACACTTAACTCCGAGATGGAGTTGGAGGGTGGGTCAGTGGTTGAAAAATCTTTAAACTCCACCAACAAAGCGAAGAGAAGACAGATTTTTTTGGTAGCGTATACAATTATTGTGTTCACTAAACAAGAGGGGAAGAAAATTGATTTTTCGCCATTTAACGCATTGTTAAAGATAAATTCATTTGACTGCTTCAGGGCATTCAGTTAAGTTGGCTTTTGGTATCCTGGCAGTTTTTGTATGGAATTCTCAAAGACTTTCAGTTTCTTGTAGCCCAATCGTGGGTAGATTTAATTTTCACTGAGATTCAGAAGTTAGTTGAGTTTAGACAAAGTTGATGAGTCTTACGTTTTTAAGACGATAATGGCACAGGGATTAGGTTTAGTGTTTCCAAGTTACGACGTCATCTAAGAACGCAGTTTCAGTTCATTGATGATTGATCCTCAAAAAGTATACCATATCGTTAATTCTTGAATCTTTTCGAGTGATTTTATAAAATGGGAATACGTTAATTATTTTAGTTTCCTGTCTAATTGGACAGAATTGGTTCAATTGCTCCAAAATGAAAGGGAATCTAGAGGAGGAATCTTACAAAATTGTAAGCTCAAGAACCGCAGTCCAGAAAAGTTTAATATTTGAGCATGAGCAGGAATCCAAACGTCAATTCTTAGTGCCCATTAAGGTAAAAGCCTCCATAATCCGAGTATTCTTTGGCTGTGTCATACAAGGATTGACAGATTGTTGGTACTGAGTCCACAGATTGGTATACTGAATTTGTTAGGCTTTCTTCGTATATGAGAGATCTGTGAGTTAGGCTGACTGCCTTAAGTTCAAGATCAACTATCCTCTTGCCTGGTGTTGTCTTACATTTCTGATGAGGGGAAGGCACTCTCACCATTGTCATTAAAGTAACGTTTTGTCCTTCTTGAAAAAGAAGACAGTTGTGAGTCTTCTTGACATCTTGCAACTAAATTAGAATGGAGTACCCGATACCGTGCCGTCAAAGTAATTTTTTCAAGCTTCAAGTGGTCAAGCTGTTATCAATTGTTAAGTGCATCCTCATTGTTAACTTGGCACTGTTCCACGCGAAAATCTCCTGCCCTACAGTGAGTGTAGCTTTTGGCCCGAAATTTGGAAAATACGATTATTTACCCCCAAAGAATTTTAGGCCCATGCATCTGACTTCATTACTACTGAAGAGCTAAATCTACTCGTAGAGCGTAAAATTGGATATGCACTCAAAAAGCAAGAGGCCGCATTGGTCCATTGCCATTGAGGATGACTGAGGATGACTTCGATAACGCAACGTGGCTATATTATACGGGTGTAGTCTACTTTTTTATGGACCGAAATAATGCCATTAAATAATATTTCGGTTGCGGAAGCTGATTGCAGTGAATAATTGATGGCAGATGGCGGGTTTGTCTTCACTGGTGAGCATATTATTTGAATTTATATTTTATTCTCTCAACAGTTTCAATGACTACGCTTACGTATATGACACAATGGGTGTACTAGAAACCTAAAACTCTGTACCAGAAGCTTATCATCTGGGTGTTATCCTCTACAACAAATTATATGGAAATATGCGTGGGCTAAGACTGGCAAGGCGTTGATGGTTTTCTGGTGGTGGAAGAGAGTTTTCGGTCAGAAATGGGGCTTGTTATCGAGGAGGGTGCTGTTGTAGACACGTCTGTGTCAATAGGCCCGCTACTTAAAGAGTCGGTTAGTTAGCGAAATAAGCTTATATCGGCTGCATATTTATGTTATGGGCTGTAGTCTGAAAACCATTGGGTGATTAAAAACAATTGTTCTATGGAATAACCTGCACTGGTTTTCGATGAAATGTATGCTTAGAATTGTTCGTCTCTAGATAGGAGTGCCATCGAAAAAATTTACCCACCGAAAATTAACAAAAAAATACAGTAAAAATAAAAAATAATTTTTTTTAATTTTTTCAAGAACACTTTCCATCATTGTTTTTATGGTCTCATCTGTCACCTTTTTAGAGCTATTTTTCCAACATTTTTTGAATTCTTCCAGGGTGTTAACAGCTTTTTTGGTGGCCCTTAACTTTTTTTTTAACCAGGGCCCAATATTTTTCAATTGGCCTAAGTTCTGGCGAATTCGAGGGATTGGCCTCTCCGGGCACCACCGTAACGTTGTTCATCTCTTTCCATAGTGACATGACGCAAGATCAGGCCAAAATAAGGGGAGTTCTCGATGATTGTTGTAAAAAGGTCTTAAGCGCTTCTGCAGGCACTCATTCACATAAATTTCGCCATTTATTGAGCCAGTCGTGATGAAAGTTTGGCTTCTGAGCCCGCAAGAACAAATTGCTTGCCAAACAAGGAACTTTTTTGGAAATTTCGCTTTAGGTTGGGTTCGAAACTTTGCTTCAACATTTCCTCTACCGTCGGCGGTTTAGAATCCCTGCCCCGGAAGATGGTTGAAATCAGCAAAAACATAAGATTCATCGTCCATTATAATGCATGAAAATCTGGTCAAAAAATTTGGTTGCAAAAGTTTTGCCCGTTTTTTCGCACCCACATTTTTTTTTGCGTTCCGATCTGGAACCTTTTGGACTTTATATGTTTTCAATCCCGCAGTTCTCTTCACCTTATGAATTAAAAAATTTGAACATTCAGTTTTTTTTGCCAAATTACGTTCAGAAATGTTTGGATTTTTTTCAAGAAGGCTCAAAATCTTAGTGACCTTTTCTGGGTTCATAAAACCGGTTTTTCGACCAGACCCCTTTTTTCTGTCAACTGACAGGTTATCTTTATAATTCTTAATAGCAGTAGCAACTGTTTTCCTATTAACTTTTAGTGTCTTTGCGATTTTTATATACGTCCACTCTGGGTGTGCTAGGTGACACTTAATAATATTTTTTCTTACATCCAATTCAGACTCCATCTTGATTATTTTAACTACCAAACAGAAATGATATAAAATTTAAAAATAATGGAAGCATTCCTAGTATTACAAAAAAGAAGCATTTGATTGATTTTTCTGTAATTTTTGGAAGTAAATTCGAAATGAGAGTGGGTAAATTTTTTCGATGGCACTCCTATGTACCATTTGCAAAATGGCACCAAAGTCCAAGCTACTGCGAAAATTTGAATTCGCAGTACTCAAAATTGGCTTCGGCCAGAATCTGAGCCACTAAACGGATGTGGTCAAATCTTCATTTCTTTATTTTTTAGTTAGAGCTTAAAGTTGTCACTTACAGCCCTACAAATACTTCCAATTAGAATACGGAGCTTCTGCTAAAGCCATCACAATTCTAGATTGATTGAATCTTTTCTTGGTCCCAGCCTAGAATACAGCCGCGGATAATGAAATTGCTCATGAATTTGTTTTAGTTTGTTCTTTAGAAAGAAGGCACTGCGAACTGTAGGAGCTTTTGTGCCATAAACCGATAAGACTTACTCCTCAAGTCTCCTTATAAAGTGGAAGGCGTCGCAGGAGTCCTGAAGAATGTGTGACCCCATAATAAAAACAACAGCTTTCTCGTCATGTTCAATTTATGTAGGTGATCCACAAAAGAAAGCACTTTGATATCACATCTTGTAGAATTAATCTCGTTAGTCTTATTCCTTGAACATTATTCAAGTATATAAGCTCTTCTTCCTTTGCCTACTTGGTAAGTGTGAGCTTAGAGGTAGCGACTATGTATTAGGATTCGGCACAATTGGCTTCTCGATAGAGTACTTTGTTGCTTTCTAGCCGTTAACTAGCTTATTATTTTTGGCTTGTAGCAGCAATCCTTTCCGATTTTGTATCCACATAACAAAACTCGGGGTTAGCGGTGCTTGATTCCCAGTGAATATATTGCTGGTGAGACCTTCTATTTATTTGATGCCTATTTCGAGGATGATATTGATGCTCTTATGGATGTTTATATCACATCTATAGAGCCTTCAAGACTTTGTAATTTGGACCGAATGTGCTAGCAAAGGCACAAGGGTCGGATTTTTGTTTGCATAATTTTATCACATCAGTCCATTAGCGAAACGAAATTGCCTGGCTCCTGTGATGCTAAGATAATTTTATCTTTGATACGAACTCGTTAAGCAATGAAGACTTCCCAGAACCGTTAGCAGTCTGAGTTAGAATACAACAAAACTCCTCAGAATATAGGCAGACCAAACAAATGTTTCTCGTAGTTTCTACAAAGTCTGTAAAAAAAAACTACAAATTGCTAAAAAAAGAAACCCCCAGCAGATTGATGAAACTTTAATCGAAACCAGACCCAGTTCAAGTGTTTTAAATGCACGAACGATCCGAATAGCCAGTATTGATTCAGAGCTTTGCACACATAATTCCGGACAATGTTCAAATATGAATATCACGATTAATACTAATCTATAAAGATATTGGAAGACATCATGACATCGAGTAACTGCAATTGTATTCGAGGATTGTATCCCTCAAAATCTACAATGCTAGCTCTGCGCTGTCATCTCTACATACGAGTATGTTAAACTTCACCAGATTACCACGTAAAAAAATGGCTTGATTCCAATAAACGCGTGAAATTAAGCAGAGGGCTTTCCCATTATTCGTTTTTCTGAGGGCTTGAAAAATATGTCATATTCGAGTTTATCCTTTGAGAGGTCTTGGTTTGGTACCCATATCACTGCAGCCTGATTAGACCTATTGCAATATCTTTGCCGAATTTATTAATAATTTGAGTGACCTGGGACTAATGTCCTCTGGCTCAAGGAGAGGTCCGTGTAGGAGATGTAGACATGTATATTCTTTTTATAGCACATTACCAAAATTGATTAATGGGGTGGGAAAGGCGGAAAGACTCCATCATATCATTTGACTGAAATTAGTTGGTGGCCAATTTTGGGTTTTATTTTAACTTCACGAAATACTTCCTTTGCTCTTTGCCTTCATTCAATCCTCCCTGAGAGGTCTTCTGACCTCGTTTTCATTTCGTTTTCGGCTAAGATGTCATCTGCCTTTTTCAGATTCGGTAAATCAACGTTCAAATTTTCACTTGAGAAATTTCTCGCTCGGCTTCCATCGCTCCATGTTTATAATAACATTTCAGACGTCTTAGTCTACACTTGAGTGCGTCCAAAAATTCAATGTGATAGATCCTCTTTCTCACTTGTATTTCGTCTATCGCGCCCTCTCCTGAAGAGGTGTTTTTCCAAGGTTGAAAAACGACGGTACGAGTATAGACTTTTCATCAAGCCTACTTTGTAGGACTCTCACCGAGCAGATGAAAAACAGCATTTGTCCAGACCGTGTTTAAAAAGGGTGAATCTTCTTCTTTCTGGTCCTACAGACCCATTGCTCTAACGTGTCTTCTTTTATGGAAAGCCAGAGAAACCATCAACTCATGGAATAACTCGAAACACTTGTGATTTGATGGCATGTTTGCATGTTGAACTTACGAGTAAAGATAGATACACTTGATATTTTAAAGGTGTTTGACAAAATTTGGTATCGTCTTCAATGGATAAAAAATTACCTTTCGGGACTTTCAAATGAAGTCATTGTGGACAGTTTGAAGTCTGACACTCAGAAAATGCTGATGTGCCCCAGGGCTCCATTCTGTCTACGAGACTCTTTTTAATTTTCATTAGTGATCTCTTGTGTGCTACTTCTATGTTCCTTTACTGATGGCAGTACTGTCTTTTTTTTCATATTTGTTTCCAGGGTCACGTGCTCCTATTCGGTTGTAGAATAAGAATGGCAGGGTATGTTAAGTTCATTAAATTCCGGTATAAAGAGCAAAAGTAATTGTTCAACTAGCATTTAATGCTTGCATAACACAATTCTATTATTAAAGCGAAATTTAGATATGTATGTCAATGACAACCTACGTTTCGAGATCTTCGAAAATGCTGCGAAATATCTTGGTCTTCTGAAGCGATTGAGGTAGTTTTCCCCCTCTAATCTGGCCTTAGTATATGTATAAGAGTTCTATCCGCCGAAAATTGGAAAACAATGCTCACTTCATATAAGACACAAAACCTCATATAACACATTCAATTGACACCCCCGAACTTCAATGAAATGTCTCTTGCCTTATTTTGTTTTATCGCCATTTTCAACACCAGTGCTCCATTTCAAATTGCAGTAATATTCCACACCCATATCGATATGAATGCTCATCAGTTAACTCTCAGCCAATTTTCGGACGTACTCTGAAATATCGTCATTCTTTTCTAAGTCATTATAACCTGCAAACATTCAAAACCAACCTACGAGAGTCGGTACATGTATTTCTTTCCTCCCTAATTTTCCTTCGCTAACGCTGTGTGAAAACGTTTTAAGTGTACGCCAAAACCCCTTACAAGCACTAATCAAGAAAAAGAGGGTGTCATGTCTTTCATCCGTTTGTGGTTATATAATTCGAAATCTGTGAATCTCGTCTGTCTCAAGGATTCACAGAGTATATATATATTTAAGTACCCTTAAAATGTTTGCACACAGCGCGAGCGAAGGAAAATCAGGGAGGATGGAAAGAGAGGTACCGGTGAACGCTGGTTTTAAATGTTTAAAGGTTATAATGACTAGGGAATAAAGAGCTAGGCAGAGCATTCCATAAGCGAGTTGTACGGCTTAGGAACGAATCACGATATTTTAGAGTTCCGAAAGTGGGCTTGAGGGTATACTGATGAGCATTCATAGCGAGACGGGTGTTACGGTTAAAAGTTTGAAGGGCCGGTATTCTACTAGTGATTTTTATGGAGCACTGGTGGTGAAAATAGCGATAAAACAGAGTGAGACGCAAGACATTACGTCGATGTTCGAGGGCGTCCATTGTTTGAGTGATATTAGTATCATCTATGAGTCTTATCGCACGGATTTGAATCCTATCTAGCAGTGCAGAGATATTTTGGGAGCACCCGACCAATTTCCAATTTCGGTCGGATAAATGCTTTATACTCGTATGTTGAGGCTAGATCAGAGGGGCTGAAGTATTTCTTACATCATTTGAGGAAACCTAGACATTTCGCAGCATTTTTGACGACATTGGATACGTGGTCATTCCAACGTAAGTTGTCACTGACACACATACTGAGAAGGGAAAGTTTTTCGCTTTAACGACAGCAGACAGCATTGTGTTTTGGAAGCATTAAATTCCACTCTGTTGATAGTTGCCCAATTGGTTATGCTGTTGATATCGGAATTTAATGAGCTTAGCATACGCTGCCGTTCTCGTTCTACAGCCGGAGAGCAGAGCCGTGAGTCCGGAAACGAATATGCGCATTTTTGACAAAAGAGCCTGATGCCGAACTCTGTCAAATGCCTTAGAAATATCAAGTGAAACTATCTTGCTTTCGCCAGATTGATGTACGCTTCGGTTGCACTTTTCAGTGAGACATGCCATCACATCACCAGTGGACCTGTTGCTACGAAAACCATATTGCCGGTCATTGAGAAGTTTTAGTGTTTCGAGATATTTCATGAGCTGACGATTTATCCGCGTTTCCATGATCTTGGAAAGAAGGGATGTAAGTGCAATGGGTCTATAGGAGGAGAGAGAAGAAGATTCGCCTCTTTTAGGGACGGGCTGGACAAATACTATTTTCCATCGGCTCGGAAAGAGTCCTAAAGAGTAGGATTGATGAAAAAGCTTACGCAATAGTTTTGCCAGCGTGGAAGAACACCTCTTCAGAAGAAGGAGAGATATACCATCTGGACCAGTGGATTTATGTATGTTGAGATCTTTAAGTACTCTTGCTACTTACTACACGAGTGTGAAAGTGGATTCGTCCCATTGAAGATTCGGCGCACTCAAGTGTAGGCGGAGACAAAGCTCAATCTTGGAGTTTAAGGCTGGCCGCAAAGTGTGCAGCAAGCAGATTGTCCTTGTCCAAAGAGGTGACAGCTGGAATGCCATTGCAAATGAGCGTTGGAATGGTGGGTGAGGCAGAATTTATAATATTTTTGACGAACGACCAAACACTTTTACTACCTTTGGGACATTGAAGTAATATTATTTTTGCCTCATTTTTTGGTCGTATTGGAATCTTACACCCTTAAGTAAGGCGTGCAGTCATTTCTGGCTTTTAAACTTTCTTCGGTTTTCCTCTGTCGGGTTTCTGAAGGACCGAAAAAACATTTCTCCAAGCCTGACAACCTCTGTACAGCTTGAGTCGTACCATGCCTTTTCTTTTGGTTTGATAGTCTTCATCCGATGAGGGATAAAGGATCTCATTCTAAAGAGAATGGTGTCTGTGATCATATCAGCAGCGGCATCCACGTCGTTATCGGGGAAACATAACGACCAATTAAAATTTCTAAAGAAGCTGTTAAGACCGCTCCAGTTGGCCGTCTCGTATTTCCATACGGTTCTTTTAGGAATTTTTTCTCTAACTGTGTGGTCGGTGTACGAGAAATTAGCTGATATAACACAATGGTCCGACGAGCCAGGAGGGGAGAGTATATAAACGGTGTACTTATCGGGGTGAGAAGTTAAAAACAAGTCCAGGGTGTTGGCGGTATGACTATCAATTTTAATTTAATTTTGGTGGGGACGAATGCCCCAAATTATTCGGCTTAATACAAGCTATAACTTAAAAATTAAACTTAATACTAAGGTTGGTTGGAGTGGTGAAGGAGAACGTATTTGAGGTAGGAAGTGGTGCGGTGGAAGCCAAAGACGGTAGGGTTTGTGTTGATTTTACGTAGCATACGGGAGATTGGCTCGTTCGCGCCATAGGAGGTTTGGTGGGTTGTTAGATAGAAGAGTCGAGGTGTACGTAGATTACGAGGGTTAGTGCTGAGGAAAATGGAGTTGTGAAGGGACGCGCATTCAACTTGACCTAAAAGGAGCCGATGAATGAAGAGAAAGCCTGCTGCATCTCTGCAATCTTCAATAGTGTTTAGGTAGATAAGGTTGAGACGGTTTTGATAGGGGGGCAGATTAAAAGGATCGTCCCAGGTATTCGCGTGGGCTCATTTACAAGCTGCGTTAAGTTGTTTTCTGCAGCGAAAACACCGTCCTTCGGGTGTTGTCTGTCTAGAATGTCGAAGCCACCCAGAATTGTGTATATTAAAATCGCCCGAAACAACGATTTCAGTATGAGGATACAGGGATACAATTCGTTGAATGGAGTCAGACAGCGCATCAAACTCATTAAAGGTCGAATTGCTATCCAACTTGGGGCTTCTGTGAATAGGTTTAAATAGGTGCGTTTGGTGAGAGAAGAATAATGGTACTAGTTTGTAGCCAGGTAGTTTCTGATCGGTATGATCCGAGAGGTTAGGGCGGGGATCTACCTGTGTTACACTAAGTGCCAAGATAGCTGGTCTGTATTTACAGATCTGGACTTACGTAGAAAAGTGATTAATCTTAAGCCTGCGTATATTTGCTATGTCCAATCTAAATTCCCGAGTCATTATAAAGAAAGGCAAACACAAACAGCGACGTTACTAAGCACAGCTATGAAGTAAAAATTCAAAGTTGGTTTACCGAATCAAATTGTTGTAGGTGTTATGCCCTTACAACAATAGGAAACAGCACACCAACAAAATTCATACTCACAGCCCGCTATCCATCGGTTGTTACATACACTCAGCCACTGCACGCTCTGTATAACAATGTAATACAGCGGAGTTGCCTCGTTGGTATGTTGAACATATAACTGCTATGGCCATACCTCCTTCTCTAACGAGCTTAACTATTACCGCCACCAAATCGATGTTGATGTCCTCTTCAATTAGTGTAAATTTAATGTGGTCTTTGTAAAAGATGCTGGCTCTTGGTCTGCCCTAGTTATATTAGTGTCAGAGTAAACTCAAATGACAGACCTATTGGCTGATCCTTGCTGGCTGCTGGATAAATGCCACATCTAAGTGATCTTCAGAAGTCTACGACTCAGAACCGCCAAGGCAGATTTAATATGCTTTAGATGCCCCGTAATCCCATGATTAATCATTGCTGGGACCTGTAGCAGAATTGAAAGCAAGTTCCTCTGAAGCGTTGGCTTCTAGTTTTGATTACGCTGAGATTAATCCTTCTGACGTTTCTGACGTGCGTGCAATTGCTGATTTTTCAAACAGTTTGCTTGTCCCATGTGATATCGGATAGGGGTAACCGCGGGTTTCCAGACACCTTTGTTGCGCACTAAATTTTGAATAAGATATAGTGCTATCAGTTTGTGTATCCAGTTATCCTTTGGCATTTATTTTGATGTCGTTGGTTCTGACAAGAATTTGGAAGAAATTTAAGAACAATTCTCCTCCCTTTTAACGGTTTGCGCTTAAGACTTCTGAGCTATAATATTAAAGAAACCAACGTTTTTATCTTTTGCTAAGATTGACTAACCAGAGGTAGGTATATCAGGACTCACCCATTCTTCCTACTTAAGAAGACAGGTAAATTTCATAGTTTGGGTTTTTAGTGAGGATTGCATTCGGTAAAGACTTGACACCTGTCTTTTCCCACATGAACCACTTCTTTCTTTGTGCATCATGATAGATAGATGATAGAGGGGCAATTTTTTCGTTTATATGTTGATGGTGGTGGCTTTGAGATAGAAATTGTATTTAGCAGACTTTCCATGGCCAAAAAGTTTAAACCCATTTTATGTACCACCTTATGGATCTACTGGGACTCAAGAATCATCTTAAGGTATTTTCAATGTCTAGCCTACAATGAGGCCCGTTGTTAGGTTGAATATGTCTACCTTGGCCTTTCCTACCTAATTATTGTATTTTTCCAAATTGATCAGCATCAGATAGGTGTTGACAATGAACTTCAAAACACACTTCATCTACAATGAATTTCATTGTCTGTCAAAGCGCTCGGCATACACATCTCCTCCAAAACACTTCTCAAATTTCTTAAGTGCAAAAACCAAATGAACATCGGCACTTCACCATCATTTGGAGAAAAATTTTATAAAAGTCTTGAGGAGTTACTCGTATTTATATTAAGTTTCATCCTTGAATCAACAATCTTTGTTGTTTTTTTTCTCCCCCCTTTTAACTGAGCCGCTACCGTACTCTCAAAAACATTATCTTCAAGTGAACAGTCAGGTCCCAAAGGCGATACTCGCATCCGTCCAAAAACCTGGCAACTGAAATTTCAATGAAAATGAAAGTCAGTGCTCCTTAAGGACTCTTGCGAAGAAGGCGAATAATGAGCACTGTGAGTTGATGGTACAAGAGGCGTATGGGGAAGCCAAAAGGCAGCTAAAAAGTCGCGGGTTAATGATTTCAATAATACGAAAAGCGATTTGCCTTCCACGTGATGCCCTCCGGTTAGAATTGGGGGAGATATACAGAATCCAGAATACAGAGCACAAACAAGCGGATCCAAGAAGGAATACACTAAAATATACAGATACGAGTAGAGTGATCCTGAAGGATTCACAGATTGTTGGCAGTGGTGACTACGTTGGCGGTGGCTATAAATTGCTTACGGATTTGGGTCTTTTATTAAAGATTATGTGACATTTATTGTTCACGCTGTAATCGTAGGCCGCATCCTTGTTGCGTTCACGACTTTTTTGTTGTTGGTTGTTCCTTGCGTTCCTGTTGTTTGTGAATTTTCGTTTTTATTTTTATGCCTGGAGCTATTAGACAATTGGGTTGGGTACTCACTTACTCGTACTTTGGCGTGTTCTCCTTCATTTATGAGATTCTCCTCGTCTGCCTTTACTACTGTAGACATTGTGCGTATAATCACTTTCGTATTCAAACAACCCGCAGGCTCCATACGAAGCACGAGTATTATAAAAGCAAAAGAGCTTCAGAACGCCAAATAAAAAAGAGAGAGAGGGAATAAACTTTCACCGAACAACAGGAGTCATTGGCAATGTAATTGTGACTTTGTGAAATTTAATTTCCTTTTTCCTCACAATCCGATAGTACATGGGAGAGCGGGTAGAGCGGGTAGTTGTTGTGTAACCCCTCACAAGGCCACAAAGAGCATACGCCAAGCAACCACCAAAGAAAATGAAAATGGAATCTCAAAGAAACTTCAACCAGAAGCCGAGGACGAGACGTTCTTTCGTTTCTTTTCATTTGCAAACGAGGGAAAGAAATTAATTTTGCATTTTTAAGTAGCTAAGGATATGTACATAGTCCTGGAAGGCTTCCTTTGCTTTGGAGTTTATATTCCACATGCATTCTGTTGCTTTGTTGCTTCAGAATTTGTAAATCCTTGCTGTTTGTGAGCGAAGATCGAAAGTTATCGTGTCGAAGTGGTTGCCAAATGACACGAGAGGAAAAAACTTCCTCGTCCAGAATGAGTGGTCGGACCCACATGCTTTCTAGAACGAATGGAGCGTGGAACGTGACTTCAATTAAATTCCTTCGATTTGCTTGATGCATGCGCATATACATACGTTGTATGTGTGAGTGCAGTTGAAGTATGGGAACTCTAGCTACAGCTCGTGGTACAAGATGAGTAATTTAATGAATATTTGTCCCTCGCCAGACGCCGAAAATTGGAATTCAATTGATGGAATCGGTAGCTTGGTGCGTTGTAAAATGTCTTTGATTCATTGGAATCCGATTGTTTGTTTTTATCTGCGTCCTTCAATCGAAGAAAGGAGAGGAATTTTTGTTGAGGATATTTAAATTAGTCGATAATTCCCTTAAATTCCGCAATGGAGTGATTTTTCTTTGACTTGTAAGAGCCTTATTGTTGGCCGCAGGGAATGGAAATCAGTTTGCTGTTGACAGAAGAGGATTTGAAAATTTTGTGGACATCATTGAAGATAATTTTGAACAGTCTAAACACGAATACTGTTAACATTAGAATGGTGGTTATTAAAGAAAGTAGATTTTGCTGAGTTGTGAGCTAAGGTAGCCTTAGTTTAAATGAGCTTTTACTCAGATGGGCAAGTTAAAGTTTTTTTTTGATAGTTCTCATTGTCTATGATATGCAGGGGTAAACAGCTTATAGATTGCAGATTACGCACATTTTTAGCTAGACAGAGGCGTTTGCAGAAGCAAGCTCTATAAGAGTGACTGTGACAAGTCAAAACATACGTCCACTTGGACATCTAGACGCTATACCTTCCAAGAAGCGAGCGAACAAACAGAAGGCTTCGTGTGGGCAAAAATAAACAACTGCTAGGCAAGACGCAGCTTGACGCCACTGACTACCAATTGATGCTAGACAATCTGACTGCGGATGCGCTCCACAAATCCCCAGTGGTTATAAGAGACGACTTTAATGCGTAGATGAACTTACATAGATGGCAAACTCTACTAATACTTTTGCAACCTCTTAAGCTTCTCACAAATACACTGTAAGTGAGTTACCAACATTTATCCAATCCTGTAAACTGCTAGAATTTGCTAGAATGAGAGAAATTTACACGTAAAGTTCACTATATGTGTGAAATATGAGCGACGATTTTGTGTAAAATATGAGGGGAACTGACATTGTGACATTGTTGACAATTCACACACGGGTAGGGGCAATCAATGGAAAGTGGTTTTTGGAACGACCAAACTCTGGAAAGTTTTGCATTTACATTTTAATGCATGGAACAGGGAGTGGCGTAGCAAACTCACTAACATCAGAGGACAGACCCAACTGGAAACAGTCGCACTCTTAACAATTAAAGTTCGTCAATGCGGGTAGAGCTAACATTTCTCGGAAAGCGGAAGTAGGCTCCATCGCCGACAACACCTGTGCGAGCAACTGTATTCTAGGTACCATCAAATGGAGAGTCAGTAAGGAATATTCTAATAGCGGTCATCAGGTGATATTAATGGAGATCAAATAAATGAAACCGGCCCATCTCTCTAAACTTACGGGGCCAAAATCAAATGATAGATCTTTTGATGGCAATTCTTTCGAAGAGATGTTAAACGGTGATTTGACCTTACATGGAACAATGGAAACCCGTGCGTCTCATCTTACAGCTATGATTAAAGCAGCGTAAGATGCATCAATGCTTAGAAGAGAAAGTAACAGGAAAGTCTCACAGGTTACGATGAAATAAAGGTACTCCGGCCAAATTGCTTACAGTCTTGGTGCTAAGTTCAGCGTGCAAAGAGGAGACCAGACTTCCAACAATGGCTGGACATTCTTAGATTGGCGAGACGTAACCTAACTATAGTCATTAAAAAAACAAAACTACATGCATCAAAAGTCTCTGGCAAGAAGCCGACATAAATCCATGGGGTTCAGTTCACCATAAAGTGGTGATGGCGAAACTAAAAAGCTATATACCCCCCGATAACATGCTGGAAAATGCTGAGATCAATAGTAGAGCACCTTTTCTGCAACATCATAAAAGAAGTCAGTCCAGAAGAAATTGCACTAATAACCCTGGAGGAGTTGCTAAGGGCATGCGGCAAGATAGGCGACGTCAAAGCCCCTGGACCTGACGGCATCCCGAATAAAACAATAAAGGCAGCTATTAAAAAGACACCGGACATCTTCATAACTCTTCAATGCAAAAGTGTCTAGAAGAAGGAACCTCTCCCGAGAGATGGAAGACACAGCAGTTGGTTCTGCTACCAAATGGAAAGAAGCCCTCTGGTGGGCCATCTTTCTGTCGCCCACTGTGTCTCTGGGACAACATGGTAAAGATTCTCAACAGGATAATCTACAATAGACTGCTAGGAGGAGCAGAAGAGAAACGGCCCCTCTCAGAAAACCAATTTGGTTTTTTTTCAGAAAATCAATTGTTGATGACATAAAAGCGGTAGTAGTAGATATCCCAAAGGGTGATGTCGAGGGAGAAAGATACGGTACAAAAGAGTATTGAGCAGTAGTTATGCTGGATGTTAAAAATGCGAACTGGTTATCCATTAGAAAGGCATGATAGGATTTACTCATCGAACTACAGGGATCGGTCCTAGGGCTACTGTTAAGAAACATAATGAATGACGGAGTTTTACGACTAGCTCTGCTCAGGAGAGTAACGATAATTGGATTCGCCGACGATATTGCCATGCAGCCCAACAAGTGAAGCAATCACTTCGGTCCGAAAACCGAACCCAAACCAAAACCAAACCATCACGTCCACAGAAACAATTAAGTACCTGGGAGTTATGTTGGACAAAAAACTGCAGTACAAAAAGCACTTGGGTGATACGAGGGATGTCTCAAAAGTTTCCGACCGAACAATGATACAAGACATTTTGTCTCAGAATTTTTTTTTTATTTTTCTACATAGTCTCCTTGTAACTTTACACAGTTCTCCCAGCGATGCTCCCATCTCTCTAACCCGTCCAAATAGTACTTGGCGTTTTTCTCTGCAAAATAATTGTTCACGAAGGTGATTGCATCCTCCTTTGACGAAAATCTCTTTCCTCCGAGAGCAGTTTTTAGATGAGGGAACAAAAAGAAGTCGCTTGGGGCTAGATCTGGTGAATAAGGCGGATAGTCAAGCAGTTCAAACCGTAATTCATGGATTTTCGCCACGGCAACCGCTGAGGTGTGAGGCGGCGCGTTGTCTTGGTGAAACAGTATTTTATTTTTCTGTAAATGTGGCCGTTTTTCCGCAATTTCTGCCTTCAGCTTGGCAAGTAATGATGCGTAGTATGCTCCTGCAATGGTTTTTCCGTTTTGAAGATAATCGATTAAGATAACTCCTTTACTATCCCAAAAAACAGTCGCCATCACTTTCCCAGCCAAAAATGTTTTTGCTTTTTTTTGAGCCGGCTCGCCCTTTGCGGTACACTGTTTTGACTGAATTTTTGTTTCGGGCGTATAATGGTGTATCCAAGTTTCAGCTACAGTAATTAATCGGCGCCAAAACTCGGATTTATTGCGCCTAAACTGCGCCAACAGAGCGTTGGAAATGTTCATTCGAACACGTTTTTGGTCTAACGTAAGCAAACGCCGCACCCAACGTGCGAACAGCTTTCTCATGCCTAAAACTTGATTTAATATGTAACAAACAGGTTCCCTGGACATTTTTATAAATTCTACTATCTCTCTCACTTTAATTCGGCGGTCGTCTAACACCATTTGGTGAACTTTATCAGTGTTATGGTCAGTGGTTGCAGTTTTTAGACGTCCCGAACGTTCATCATCTCACAAGCTCTTACGGCCACGTTTAAATTCAGCGTATTGCCTTTCAAAAACAAGAATTTAATAACAGATCGATACTCTCAAACACTCACATCGACTCACTCAAACGACTGTCAACTAAAAACTGCGCGTCCAAAATGACTGAAACTTCTGTAAGTAACTGTCAAAAGATGCACAACTAGCATTCACCAGCTTTTATTGACGAATGCCGCTATCTTTACTTTACGTCGGAAAAATTTTCAGACAACCCTCGTATATGTGAAAAAGCATCGAAAATACAAACAGCGCTGTCGTGAATATCGGTCGACCTGGGTACACTAGAAGAGTTCTACTTTTCAACTCATTGCAGGCGAGACGCTCAGAATATAAAATAGAAAAATCTCGGCTTGTTGGGCTCGTTGGACTAATACAACAAAAGGCAGCTGAACATTTAATTAATTTATTTATTTTCAAGGCATCGGATATAAATGTATTTGTAAAGTTCGGGATTTTACGCCGGGGCACTTATGCCCATGTAGCGTGTCAATAGCACGCGGTGTACCGAGTTCCCATCTAGGTACTTACCGCGCCCATACTGCTTGATTTTGGTGATCTAGTTGGAACCGATGCTTTCAATGTGGCGAAGCCGTTGACCATTTAATATGGATAATCCAAGACTGGATAAATCGAAAACCCGGGACAATAACTGTCACCAAACGCAATTTCTATCTGGTCAGGATGGCTATAGCAAATACCTACGCCGCTTCGGGCACGATAGCTCACCTTTGTGCCCAGACTCCCCAAATCAGGAGGAAGACACAGATGATGCAATATTCGATTGCATACACTTTGTATGATACTGACATACCAAACCCACGGTTAATAATTGACTAATACACATTGATATGAACCGTGCAAAACGAGCTGCGAAGGATCGAAAGAATAAGATTGTTAACCAGCCCTGCGAAGTAATACCTAACGGCAGTCCCGCATGGAGAGTAGTCGAAGTCGGAGGCTAGCGAATGGTTTTTATTGGTAACCTGGGTTACTTGTATCTATGAAGATTAAACACGTGTTGGTGCACAAAAAAAAACAGTCATGTGCAGATCTTGTATGGAACACTATGACGATTGCTAGCACTTCCATTGGAACTATACTATCCTATACATAATTAACTTGAGAGTGGGGTTTTTTTTTTTTTTTGATTATAACTTGCTAACTACCATGTTATGCGCTGCACCGAAATCGTGAAGACTGAATTTTTCGACTGTCAGGCTCCTTTCTCTCCTTTATTGCATATCCAGTCACCAAAATTATCAAGCGGAATTTGTATACAGGCGAAGGTATCAGTCATATTGGAGTATATACAGCTGTTCTTTCACAGGTTCGTATCTGGAGACAGAGCATCACAATCTCTTGTCAACAACGTCGCATGGTATGCATAGGAGATGTCTTAGATTGATTTCAGGAGCATCCCTGTCCCTTTGGACACATTTTTTCTCTGCATAATAATGACTGTGGCTATAAAGGAGACTGTGAGAGATTGTGAGTCAACCTCGATTAAAAAGGCAACACTATAACTCGTAGTCATGTCTCTCCTTTACATTACATCTATGGTTCCTCTGTCAGGCTGGAAAGGATGTGATTAAGACATAATCATTGAGACACATCGTGTTTCGTTTTCTATAATACGCTTGAAAAACTTATTCTCCGAAACACCAAATTTATAGATATACCGCTTTTACTTTGACTCGCCTTTGCTTTGACATTATTGAAGTCATCCTCAATGTCATCCTGTATTCAGAAAATCGAGTATAGATCTAAGTATAGCTCTGATGAAGGTCTATGCGCGATATCCTGTTTTAGTTGCTCGATATAACATAAAAGTCCTAATACAATTTGGAGATATTCGAACAGATGGCTCTTGACAAACGGATCAAAATTCACCTGAATCCTACTTAACAAGTTAATCGAACCATTGCAGTATATGTCAAATGAAAATTTTGGCCATCCGAGAAGCAACAACATGACCTCTCCGAAACTAGGGCAATCTAGCACTTCTTATCAGCAAAATTGCAACTGGAGATAGAAAGAATATAAAAAAATAATATCTTTCGGCAGAAAGAATGTAAGCCACGTGACTGGAACACTAAATACACATTGTCTAGTAGAGAAACAGGCTAATAGTGTGGCTATTTACTTACTTTGGTGACGCTATAGTACTGGGTGAGTCTGTGTGAGTCTGGCGAAAAGTCTCTTCATCTGTTTTTGACAAGGTCCAAGCCTTTGCGCCAAAGAGCACAGTAAATTTGGTCTTATAGGAGATGGCTCTGTTACTCAATTGCCTCCCGCGCCCAAGAAACAGCGATTGTCAAGAGTAATTCTGCTCCTGATCTCTGCGCTGAAGTCGAAATATTTGACTTTTAATTAATCGATTCAGGACTTTTCTGATTTCAGATGCTCACATAATATGATGGAAAAGATTTTATAGGCGCAGTCAAGAGAGTCTCCTTTCTGTGGATCGAATTAAAAATGCTGAGATCCCATGCTTCGGGCAATGACCAATGACCAATCAGTCTTACAGGTGAGCTGGTGCATTTTTCCAACCACGTCATCTTCAGCTGCTTTAAATAGCTTAGCAGGCACTCCGTCCGCGTCAGCAGCCTTATTGGACTTGAGAATCGATATTGTTACTTTAATTCGTCTAGGTCGAGGGGACGGAATTCTCTGTCGTCTTCGCCCAGACAACTGACAGCGGTATTTCGACTATGATCGCTGTTATACAGTCTGCAGAAGTAATATTTCCATATTCTCAGTAACAACTGCGACTCTACTACTAGTTGTCCACGTTCATCATTGCAGGCTTCCATCCTTGCTTTGTAGCCCTGGTATGTTCGTTTAATTCTCTAATAAAACTTTCTATTTCATCGATCGCGCATTTCCAGTGATCTTTCTTCTTCTTTTTGGAGACCCTCTAGTCTTCTACCTTCAATACAGCGCAGCTTTATAAATATGCTTCTTGTTTGGCTACTTGTACCTGACTTTATTCATCCTCAAACCTCATACCAAGAGCAGCTTCTCCGATGGGTCGTTGACAACAACATGGTTTTACTTGACTCGGTTGCATATGTGATATCCACATTCCTACCTCGGCTTGAACAAGGGAATGATCCGAGTTGATGTTGGCTACTCGGAAAGTTCGGCCATCTGTTCGATGACCAGATAGAAATGATAGTTTTTCCAATTGTTATGTCTCAGCAGCTGTCAAAGTTAGCAATGAATGACATCCAGTTGTCAAAATATTCAGTATGCCGAATGTGCGGAAATTATTAAAAAATATTATCGAGACTCCGGCTCAGTTGTAAATACGCAACGTGAACACTCTTTTGGATCTTGCGCCAACAACCAGACAGAGATTGGTGTGAAATGAAGAAAATATAGCCGCCGTAGCGGCAAGTATTGAAAATTGGGTATCTCCAGAGAGACAACCCGGATTGTTTTGCAATTAGATTTGGGCCTACATTTATATAAGATTGTGCTAACGCAAGAATTAAAGCCGGACAACCATAGACAACGCCGTGAGTTCGCTAATTGGGCGCTGGAAATGTTGGCCGGGGATCCGGATTTTGGCCAAAAAAACATCTTCTCGGACGAGTCCCATTTTTGGCTCAGCGGCTATGTCAACAAGCAAAATGTCCATTATTGGGGTGAACACAATCCACAAGTGTTCGCCCTAGCATCAATGCATCCACAAAGATTGATTGTTTGGTGCGGTTTATGGCATGGCGGCATTATCGGACCTTATTTCTTTCGAAATGAGGAAGGAGATACCGTTACCGTCCATGGTCTCAGATATAGAGCGACGTTAACCGACTTTCTGTGTTCAGAGCTCTACAACATCGATATATTCGAACTGTGGTTCCAACAAGACGGCGCTCTGGGTCTGGGTCATCTCACGACGAGCGTTCATCATTGGCCTCCGCGATCATGCGATTTGATATCACCCGATTATTTTCTATGGGGTTTCGTCAAGTCCTTAGTGTACGCTAACAAGCCAACCACGTTCGACGAGCTCGAGGCCAACATTCGACCCGCTATTGCCGGAATAACTCCGCACATATTGGACCGACCGCTTGAAGTACTGCCAGCAAAGTCGAAGCGGCCATTTGAATTATGTGCTATCGCACAAATAATGGAATGAACCTAGCTTCAGAATAAAGCTGGCAGCAATTGTATATCTCACACCGTTGTTGTTTTGTTTAATTTTTTTTTTCCTATCGTTCTTATCTGGTCACCCGTTAGGACCGTTTCTCTTATGAATGTTGAGGTTTGTTAACCGCACGCTGGCTAAAAATTTTAAAAACCGAAATACATTGTCGGACACTGTACCATGGAGGCTATGTTCCCTGATGACCTGCTCAAAGACTGCGTCCTTATCGCATTAAGATCTCTTAGCACTATTTTTTTGTCATAGTTGGGAGTTGGGCACTGAGCATAGAATTCATCTTTGATGGTTTTATCGTTATCCTCTGCAGGGGCTTGAAAGCAAATCTTGATGATTTATGGCATCAATGTAACATATGCTGATCAACATCGCTTCTCACTCGGAGGGTCGAATCCTACATTGACAAGTTTTCAAGTTTATCATTTGTGTAATTGGAACTCAGACAGAAAAATTCTGTGTGTGAAGGCATAACATTGACACGTAGATTTGGCTGTTATAGAGTTTCAAGCACAAAAAAAATATTGTGAATTATAACCTTCGAATCACTCTGAGCGAAGAAAAAACTCTCCGTCCTATTCGGACTCCCACCCCCTGGAGAGCGAATATTGAAACCAAACACACCTGAGTTTCAAACCACTACGAAAAACCAATTTTCCTTTCTCCTCCTTCTTGAAAAATATCACTCCTAATAGAGTCTACGGAGCATTTTTGTTTTTGATCGAAGCCCTGTTAAAAATACCTTCTGGTCAAAGCAGAGATACTCAGGCGCTATTTTTGATGCTAGTTTTCTGTCGGAGAACTGCTAAAGCAGAGAGCAGCGAAGTATACGAATTTTTTGTTTTTTAAATGGAACGTCTCTTAAAAATGTTGGGAGTTAATTAAATACTTCGTATCTACGCACTTTCTAGCTGATTTTTTAATAGTTTTGAATGGGTTCTCATCCAAGGTGCTTAGCAAGGCATCATTATTCAGACTATCTAGCTTTCCAGTGCAGTCATATTCCTCCAGCTTAGACGATATACGATTCCATTGCTATTTTTTTTATCCACCTTTAGCCCTGGACGTTTGCTCGTTTTTTGTCTGGGATGAATGGGGTAGCTAGTCTTTAGTTTTAAAGCGTCTGATAACCTCTTCTAAATTTACGATTAAGCCTTCTATCTAGTGTAGCTTGATTTGACCTTAGAAGATGTTGATTTAGTTTTGTGAAATCATTTGAAAAATCTAAGGACATTCTTCATAAAAAGAAACACTTTTGGTAAGAGTGAACTCATAAATGGAATGGACAATGAATTTTTCATCCTTTCGAAACTAAATTTCGAAATGATTTCAAAGTTTCAAGTCACTCATAAGCATACAGAAGCTCCACAATGTCACTTTATAAATATTTCACTAACAACAACTAATAACAAAAAAAAGGGGGACACCCGAGGAAAATTCCAATCAGAATCAGAGATGAGACGAACGTTTTTATCGCTGCCACAATAGCAACCTGCGAATTGTCAAAGCTCATGCAACCGTAAGTCGCAATCTAATTTCCTCGTCGTCTTCCGCAACGGAGACAACATCTGAATGGCAAACCATTTCACTTGATTCTATGCAAACGTTGCCATGGATAGAAGAGTTATGAATTTTTAAAATTCACTAAGGGTGGATGCGACCAGGATCTTAAGGGTAATAAATTTTCTAAGAATTTATTGAATCTATGTAGATATATCCCCATAAAGATTTGTGCCGTAGTATGAAAAAGTCAGTGGGTGGATTGAGGTTATAGGTGGCTACCTGGGTGATAAATGTGTCATGTGATGCGGATTTGTGAAAGCAGTGGTTGTACAAATTGAAAATGTGGTGAGGTGCAAAGTATTTTCCAGATATATTTAGCTGTATGTGTAGGTGTATCTGCAAATATGTACGTATTTCAATTTTAGGGTCGAATATGAGCAGTTCAAGGGGCGGGAGTTAAGGCTACTGTGTTTGGGAAGTGGATTTTCAATAGAAATAGCAGTTGTCGACATTGTTGTGCACAATGCAGATTTGTTTTATTCATTTCGAGTTTTCTATGATATTTGGAAAAAGTAGATGGAAAGCACTTGTACACATTTTCATTTTTTAAAACAGTTACAAGAATAGATACAAGAATATGTCTCTACACTGGTGACAATATTTGCAAGTGTTTGAATATGAATATGTTAGCTACATTTTTTTTTTTATTATTTATTATTATTCTCGTAAAATTCATACATATTACCATTCATAAATAGCTTGTAACTACTTCAAAAATTAATTACTTGAAATAGATGAGAAAAATAGTGACATTCAATGTTGCATATTAAAAGAAAAACAGTGTTGAAGGCCACATCAGTAAAATTTACATGGTACATACAAATGCAAGTCATTACTCTATAATGCGGCGTAGATGCAACATCACATCTTGGATCGTTAATTAAAGTTTCTATTTGCCAAGTCCAAAGAAATAAATTCGCCGAATACGGAGAGACAAGATTTTTATAGCCTTATGCTCTGGTTTAATGGTACTTATGGTAATTATGGAATTAATATCCTAAAAGCACTCAATTTGTGCTTTGTACAGAATGTCTAACCCTAGACGTCCATCAATACGGCAGCGTAACTTCTATTTCTAAACAGGTCTATTTCGGAAGAACCCTTACAGAGCAAGGCAAAAAGAATATGGAAAACTGTTGCGAAAAGATCGAAGTATTCGGTGGAATCAACAGACTAGTCCATGTTTTCATAACGACTTTTTGCCAGGAATATCCAGAAAATCTGACAGCAGAGACTCTCAGTTCGCAGGTTACTAGATCAGAACAGGTTCACAACTGGGAAGCAAGCCAGGTAATTCAACCCGACGTTACTATTATTTGGCATTGCTTGTGGTCAAGAGCGAGACGACTAAATAAGAATTTGCGCCCATTGATGGTTGCAAATCGCTTGGCATATTTCCAGTTATGCTTGCAAAATGTATAAATCAGCTGTTATCAACTCTGAAGAGAAACGTCATTGCTAGACTAGCCTAGACCTGCAAGAGGTTCAGACACGTTTTTACAATAGGAAGGACAGAATGAGAAGAGAACCATTGTTGAATGTCTGCATATAGTTAATTCTTTGAAGAAGGAACGTGAAACGACAGATGCTTTACGGAGGGGCTCAAAATTAATAATACATATTCAACATTGTCTTGAAAGCAACTAGAAATTGGTTGAGCTTAATACATACCTATAAAACTTCTTTGCATATTCATCCTCTGTCTAAAGCAATGAAAAGGGATTAACCTTCTTTATCGATTATGTATAGCAAGATCCTAACTCAGCACAGTTCCATAAACAATGCGGTCAATGGTCTTTCCTTTTTTGCAGGGACGTGAAAATTTCGTGGGTTGGAAACACGTGAGAGCACCACTTAGAGTTGCCGATGAGAAAAGCAAGGTTTTTATAAATGCACACCGGGTATTTTGAGTGTCTGTCCTTGGGCTTTATTAATAGTCATTCCGAAAGCAATTTTGCCACTAATTATAATATTTTCTACATATTTAAAAATATTTCGGGGTATAAGTGTAACTTGCAAACGTGTGCCGTTACATAATCTGGGCGTATCAAGACTTCGCATACCACCTCGATCAAAAAGTTCCGGGAATTTATTCAAAAAATTAAAAATACAAGTTTATTCATCTAAATCTATATTGTTCCCTTCAAAGTAATCCCCATCGAATGCAACACACTTATGCCACTTTTTTGTATTCGGTTTTCAGTATGTCCATCAGTGGTTCCTGCGATTTTTCCATTACTTCCCCTCGGCTGCTGAAACGCGTTCTCCGTAGTAACTTTTTAACTCGATTGAACAGAAAGAAGTCACAGACAGCCAAATGAGGTGAATTCGGTGGCTGTTGGATGGTATTTCTTGCATTTTTCGTCAAAAAATTACGAATAATGACGGTACTGTGCGACGGTGCGTTATCATGGTGCAAAATCCACGAATTTTCTGGTCTCTTTCGGCGAATTGCTTCACGCAAACGTCTCATAACGCCCAAATAATACTCTTTGTTTACTGTCTGGCCTTCTGACAAAAATTCATGATTCACTACACCGTTGTAATCCATGAAAACCGTGAGCATTGCCTTCTTTCTTGACTGAAAACTTGTTTTTTTTTTGGTCTTGGCTCATTTGGTGAACGCCATTCACTTGCCTGATGTCTGGATTGCATGTCGTACTCATAAACCCACGTCTCCTCTCCAGTAATGATCCTTTTGATGAATGTGGGATCGGATTCAACCTTGCAAATCATCTCTTTTGCGCCGTCAACACGGTCTCTTTTTTGCATGAAGTTTAGGTCTTTTGGCACCAACTTTGCTGCTACACGACAGAAACGCAAATTATTAACCAAAATGTTTAGGACGGATCCATAGGCAATGTTCAAGTCCTCCGCTATCTCTCTGATGGTTAATTTGCGGTTATTGACCAACATTTCTTTTACGCCATCAATATTTTCGCCGGTTTTCGATGTTGATGGTCTGCCACTGCGTTCATCATCTTCGATTGACTCACGACCACTTTGAACCGCTCGTGCCACTGGTAAACGACCGTTTTTTTTTAGAGAATCGTTGCCGAAACACTTTTTCCAACATTTCCAACGTTCGCGCACCATTAAATCCGTTTTTTACGCAAAATTTAATACAAGTTCGTTGTTGCAAATTTAAATCCATTTCTATAATTGTAAAAAATCGCCAACACACACAAAGATAGATGTACGCTTGGCTACGTAACTTTTGCAAATATCAAGCTATGATGCTAAGATTGAGAGGGAATGTCAACAACAGATTTACCAACGTAACAAAAAAAAAAAACAGAACTCAAATCGGAACAATGCATGGGAGCGCCACACCGTGGTTTTTGATCAAGGTAGTATGTAAGTGTAATTTGCATAATGTGCAATTAAAATAATAATAATTATAACTCAATCATGTAGTTAGATCCACAAAAATTTAAAACAATAAAATAGCACATTTAAAACTAAAGGGTTTTCCAATAGGGACTTGACAACTTTGAATTTAATTTGTGAACGCACTCTTTCACTGATCATCAAACAGTCACTGTTTATTTATTCAGTAAACTCAACATTTTCATCATAGTAAAGTACACGAACGAGCAACGTCTGCAAATTATAAAAATTTTCTACCGAAATTCGGGGTCGGTGACTGCAACTTTAAGAGCATTAACTCAAATTTTTGGTCGTAATTCTCGCCCTAGTATACTAGACAGGCAATAACAAGTTTAGTGCAAAAATTTGAGTCTACATATTCGTTGTGTGATGTTGCCGTGTCAGTGGGACAACGGGTTTGTCGAAGTGTCGAAAATATCGCTACCGTTCAGGCTTCCGTAGTAAACGATCCAAATCAGTCAATTCCACGGCTTTCTCAAGAATTAGGCATCGTTCAGACCACATTATGGCGTATTTTGCGTAAGGATCTTGGTTTGCACACATACAAGATCAATCTGATTCAATAATTGAAGCCGATGGACCATTTGAAGCGACGTACGTTCTCCGATTGGGTTTTGGAGAAGATGCGCAAAGATGATGAATTTCATCGCAAAATCATCTTCAGTGACGGAGCTCATTTTTGGCTCAATGGGTTCGTCAATAAGCAAAATATGCGTTATTGGTCGGGTGAAAATCCACATGTGCTCCATGAATCACTACTTCATCCACAACAAAATAACTGTTTGGTGCGGTTTGCATGCCGTCGGCGTTATTGGGCCATATTTTTTCGTCGACGATAACGATCGTCACGTTACTGTGAATGGTCAGCGTTATCGCGCCATGATCACCGATTATTTTTGGCCCGAATTGGAAGATATGGACTTGGACTACATGTGGTTTCAACAGGATGGTGACACAAGTCACACAGCACACGCTACAATCCATTTAATGGAGAGTAAGTATGGTGAGCGTG
Source organism: Volucella bombylans (assembly GCA_949129095.1). Taxonomy (NCBI): domain Eukaryota; kingdom Metazoa; phylum Arthropoda; class Insecta; order Diptera; family Syrphidae; genus Volucella; species Volucella bombylans. The sequence continues at coordinate 84,090,276 of OX422143.1, read as the reverse complement.
GGCCAGTCGACATCGGCCGCCTCGTCCATGCGATTTAACGCCGCTTGACTATTTTCTGTGGGGCTACGTTAAGTCATTGGTTTATGCTAACACGCCGATGACGTTGGAAGAGCTCAGAGCCAACATTGAACGCGAAAAAGCGGCCGTTTCGGCCGAAATGTGTGGTCGAGTCGTTGAAAGTTGGGTCCAACGAATCGACCGCTGTAAACGTGCCCGCGATGGCCATATGAACGAAGTCGAGTTCTATTCATAAATGTTTTTATTGTACTTCAAGCTGATAATAAAGTTTTTGAAATATCTCAAATGGTTTGCGTTTTATTTAAAGCAAAGTTGTCAAGTCCTTATTGGAAAATCCTATAGAGAAAAAGAAATTCAACATAAAAGAAAATCAGATCTATGACTAAGATAGAACATTGAGTCTCGATTCAAATCTTTGGTAGTTAAAATCAAAGAGCCAAGACTTAAGATGTCTTAAAAATATAGCCAAATGTCTTAGGGATCTTAGCGACTGAGGAAGCCTATTTAAAAGACGACAATATGAAACAGTATAAAAATTACGGTAGGCAGTAGTTAGAAAAACAAGCACATTGACGATATGCATTTGATTACCGCGCAGATTAAAGTTGTCTAGAATTCTACAATTAAGATTTCGTGATCTAATAAAAAATATTTTCAAAACTGTAAAACAGCACAAGTGTCGTACTGGAAGAATTTTCAAAACACGAAATAATGGAAGGCTATTGTAAAAACTAGGTTTCCTGCATATGATTAATTTCTGTAAAATGAGAAGGGGTTAAATTTTATTAAAATAAACACCGCCCCAACAGGTGATGCCATATTGCAGTTTGGAATGGAAAATACGTTTCTGAGCGTTGATCGAAAATATTGTTTTAAGTTATCTGTGTGGCTAGCAAAGCATAACTTTCTCAATTTGGAAGCAGTTATCACTACATCTACTGCTGCTACAGAAAGAGTTTGCGGCACTTGGGCACATAGAACAGATAGAGAACTTAAACCTTTGGCATTCGGGTGTATGATAAAACACTTCGGTCACATTTTGTAATGAGCAATTCAAGAACATAACTTTTGTTTCGGAACTTATAATCAAATCATGTTCAGCAAGCCAGATTCTCAGTAAATTTAGATCCCAATTTATCTCAGATATCAGGTTTAAAGGCTTCCAGCGCCATAAGTAAAGCCTACATCATCAACATACGCAGTTAAAACACCTTTAAAATCTGAGAAAAAGAGGGAGTTAATATAAATAAGAAAGAGTATGGTACCCAGAACAGAGCCTTGAGGTACGCCCATGTCAATGTCTTGGATACCACTTCTAACGTCGTCAATTTTGACCTTTTGCGTTCACCGGAATTCAGCTACCTTCTTCAACAAAATTTTAAGGTTTACCATATCGAAAGCTTTCGTTATATCTATAAAGGGACTGGCTGAGAGCTTTTTACTATCTACGTTACTAAAGAGCCCAGTGCAAAATTCTAAAAGAGCATCTTCCGCGGATTTCTGAAAACCAAACTGAGCTGGGCTAAAAAAGTTATTTTTATTTAAAAAGCCAATAACGCGGTTCTTACCGCTTTTTCGAAGATTTTGCTGATTGATGGAAGAAGAGAAATTAGCCTATAGTTGCTTATGTTATCAGCAGCACCTCTTTTAAAAAGGGGGATAACATCCGCACATTTCAGAGCTTCAGGAAAAATTCGGGGAAATACTTTGATTGAACATGTGGGCAAGAGTATCGCATACGCAACGGTTTTTAGAAGCCGGAATTCAATTTTTAAGGGTACCACAGATTTTTAAGAGTTCAAGCCCAGTTATAAGCTCAAAGAAAAAAGTTCGTCTTTGACTTGATTCATTTATTTGAGAGCAAAAACAGTCACAACATGCACGCAAAGAAGAGAGTGGAAGTGGCTTTAAAGTTCTTGCTATAGTAGCAAAATACTGTTTGAAATTTTCAGCAATAGCAACTTTATCGGAAAATAAAAAAACCACCAACACGAATTGTAGTCGGCTCTTCGGAGCAAGAAGATTTATTAACAATGCTATTTACTATCCGCCATTCACCTCTTAGATTTCGTTGAACTTCGTACAATTTGTTTCTATAAAAACTGTCACAGCAACGCGGAATCTCCTTTTTAAGTTCAGAGCATATATTATTATATTTTATCTTCAGATCAAGATTTAGTGGGTTATTACCGACTTTAACTCGAAGCTTATTTTTGCCAGCCTTATATATTTGTAATCAGGAAGACGTGTACAATATTTTGTTGTGGCCAACAAACCTTTGAACATACAATGAATTAAAAAATGCAGGAATTTGTTCTAACACGATGAACCGGCATTTTGTTTATCCGGCTCAGCCGCGGTTCTTTTAGGATATTTCAAGGATGTCGGGCGGGGTGAAAACTGAAAGCAAAACATCTGGGACCTACATATTTGTAATCAGGGAATTTCTTCTGATTTTTTGGCGTATCACTCACGTGGTTAGACTTTAAAATTAAAAAGTTGATTTTTTGCATCCTTTTAGCGGCGTCTGGCGGGGTGAAAGCTGAAAGCAAAACTTCTGGGACCTACATATTCGTATTCAAAAGAATTTTTCTGATTTTTTGACGTAGCGCTTGTCTGGTTATACCTCTGACACCAAAAGTGATTTTTTGCCCACTTTGGGGGGTGTATTCTCTACTGTTTATATATTAATTCAAGTAGTTATACTTCCGACACAAACATCGAAACTATTCCAATTTTCAACCCCACACCCTCAGCCACGACTGAAAAAATAAACTGCTAGACGGTGGAATTCGATATTACTGCGCTAATGCCTACACATACATGTACGAGTACATATATTTTAGTTGTACCTCCACTGCCAAAATTTGCTGTCGGCTCTTGGTCTATCAAGACTATGTACTCTCGACTTAAGAAAATCATTCTCGTTTCTCGTATTCAGCAACGGATTGCATCAGTCTTCTTTGTTTAGCTCTTCCAAGTAAGAGAGCTTTTGGTAAATCATTTTTAGCGTCAATTCATCGTCACTCTCATCAGGGACTAAACTGGCTGACGGTGTAGATTTTGAGATTACACCGGCACGAACAACAAGTTCGTAGCAGCCAACCTTTTGTCTGCCTCTGTCCGCTTGCCTTTGCTTTGAACATCGCACTTGTTGCACCGAAAACTTCTTCCATTCACTTTCATGAATTCAACAACTTATTCCTGAATATCGACAAAAGAACCACGAAACAAACTCTTGCAGTCACCACACGAATTTTGTCGGCACATACTGAACAATTCATTTTGAGATTGTTTGACTTTGATAGTTATCACATGAGATGTGCACCCCACAACACTCAGAGGAAAACTGAGAGCAAAATTGGAAACAATTCAAAAATGTATATAGTATAAGCGGTTGCCAGGAAGTCTAATTTTGACAAAGTTATAGAGATGCAAAAGTGTTGGAATTCACTTACAGTGTGTCTGTGCGAAAGTTAAAGGTTTGCAAAAGTATTAGTAGAGTTTGATATCTAGGTATAGTTAGTCTATGGTGCCAGTGCTGCCAAGAAACCAGTAGTGATGCCGGCCACCACAATGAAGTGTGACACTGGACGCTTCTCTACGAAGAGAATAGACGGCTATTTGAGAGATGCTATTTCAAAAATGTCAAAGCTACAAAGCCGAACCGAAGATTGCAAAGACAAAAAGACAATTCTGGAATCAGAGTCGATGCCGAGTATACGGAAGTACCAAGTATAATGGCGACGGTGATCGATGATGATGAACTATTCATATCCTAGCTTGATTCCAAAAAAAGCTCGTAGAGATGACAGCCTTCTGGCCGAGCTGATTAAAGCAGCGAAGGTTAGTAGGTGGTATAAATTTACTTATCTCCAAAATAGTTGAAAGGATGCCGAAAGAAGCCTTACAATTACTTCCCTGATGCTCAAGTAGGGAGAATCCATAAGCTGCTTCTACTACAGGTGTATACGCCCACCAATAGCGCATACAGTATCCTGTTTTACCAACAATTGATTAGTCTACGAGTATGTTAGTGTGTTCAGGCCAGAAATGTGAACTACACATAAAATTTTAACTTCTCCGTAGGTCTTAGAGAAAATCCCTAAATTTTATTCAATTCATGGAAAGGCGACGCGGTGTCGTGAGATTTCTTTAACATAACATAAATTTGGCAGAATTCACAAGCCTAAACCAGTGATCCGTTCACTCGCATATGCCGATAATTTTGACATTATCGGAAGAACGCTGAAATCAGTAACGTTTTTGTGAGTATCGCTTCTGGAAGATAAATCCAGCGACCGACAAGGCGAAAACGAGGTATATACTCGTATATTTCAGAACAGAACAACATTCAACACAGTCGTCTCAGACAGAAATAACTTTGAGGTAGATTCGCACTTAGTCTATATTGGCTCAGGAATTTATTTCAACAAACGAGGTAACCGGAACTCGGGGTCTACAGCTTCATATGAGTTAGAAATTGAGTTCAGCAGGCGCTTGGTATGTATGTATGTCATTGACACTGCAGTAATGAATATCCTCACCAGAGATCAGCTGGTATACCGAGGCGGATTTTTGTAATGCCATCGATGCCAGATGGTTATCTCTTTGATGCTTCTGTGAGTTGGAGCTGTTGTTTTCTTTTTGTAAGAATATTGACTAAGAACCAATTAAAATTGTAGTGTAGGTTACATTTAGATGTTACCAGGTACTCGATACCCTCACGAAATGTAGTAATCGAATATCACAATGAATGGTTAAAGTAAGATTAAAATGTTTAATATCATTTACTTGAAACAATGATTTTGTACTGCCGGTTATTGAGAAGTTTGATTGTGTTTGCTGGGTGCAAAAATGGACATGTCACATAGAATGGTGAAGAGCATGACATAACCTCAGTTTTTGGACAAATTCGACTGTCGTTTGCCTAATAATGGTGTTGCAGACATTCATTTTCTGTATTTTCCTGTCGCGCTGGTCTCTTATTGGTCTCAGTTCTCTAACCCTGACACCTCGCGTACTTCACTCTTTCTTGCGGTTTGATAACCTTCAACCGATAAGGATCTCATTCCAAAGAGAATAGTGTTTATGATCACATCAGTATCCAAGTCGTTATCGAGGAAACATAACGACCAGTTAAGTCCGCTCCAATTATTGTAGATACCCTATTGCCTTAAGTTTATTTTAAGCATCTTTTCTTTAACAGTAAGCTGATGTGAGACAGTGTTACGTTGGGTCTAGAGACAAGAGCACATCAATGGTGTACTTATCAGGGTGAGAAGTAATAAATAGAAGGATGGGAGGTTGGCTTGTAAAAACAAACAACTAAGTTGTTTTCCACACACAGTCCTTTTCTGTCCACATGGTTGAAACAACGTTTGTTGATTGATGTATATACATACGTGGATACAATTCTTTACATGGAGTCAGATCAAAATCGTTAAAGGTCGAATTGTTGTCCAGCATGAGACTTCTGGTAAATATCCTGTAGTGGGCAATTTGCATTTAGAGTTCGAATTCTTACTACACAAAATTAAATTTTGGATTAGAGCAGAGGTCACACTATTGACTTCTGTTAGCTACATTTCTGCCCACATGGTGAGGGTGTTCTTTTAGAAGGTTTATTTTCCATATGGCAACACTCAGACAGCTGATGGTTTTATTGAGATTCTTTGGCAATTATCATGCAAAGACTTAGGCCTATGCTTACTCACTTACTTAATTAAGGTTGCGCTACAGTACGAAGTTGACCTGGGCTTCAACCAACAATCGTCTAAAGCCAGAACGTTCTTTAGGCAGCTGCCTCCAGTTTCACACGCTAAGTTGGCTGAGGTCCCCTAAAGATAAGTTGGTGTATACTCCTTACCAAGTCATCGCCTGCCGCTTTGTAAGATTCATTCTCACTGACTGCGGGCTTTTTGTACGTCATCCCAGGCGGCGTCTCTGATGGCTTTCTGGCAATGTTGCCACTGGTCTTTGATACTTTGATCTCTTATGAGCTTAAGAGAGACTCGATCGGAAAAGCATTTGGCGATTGTAGCTGTCTGACGTCGAACTTCCTTAGGTTATTAGCATGTCTTTGTGATGTTCGGGATATCTGCAATAGTACCTTAACAACAACAAGGTAATGATCCGAGTCGATGTTGGTCCCTCGGAACGTTCGGACATCCACAATACTGGAGGAGTACTTTTCGTCGATCGCAATGTGGTCAATCTGATTGATGGTTGATTGATCAGGAGCTCTTCAAGTTCCTTTATGAATATCGAGATGCGGGAGCCGTGTGCTAACTACGACAATGTTTCACCGCACCGTAAAGTCGCTTAGCCTGAATATATTATTGTAGAAGGTGCCATGCAAGGTATGGTTTAAAAAAATGTGGGATTTTTCCATAAAATTCATCAGTCTTCTCCGAAAGTAACTTTGCTCCTTCATTGACCACAAATATTCACCAAACTGAGGGATTAGCGCTAACTACAGCCACTGGGGCAGCAAAGACCACAATACAATCTTGACACTAAACCAAGCTGAGCTCAACAAATGGACTCATTGCGGCTGTCCCGGTCTAGAGGATGAAGATGTTGAGTCCACATTTTGGTGTCATCCTATTTCTACTCTGTGGAGGTCTGCGCACTTATAAGACTAATGTTGGTAAATACGGATTGTTATGAGGGAGCATTCCGCAAACTCAAGACTTCTTTCCTAAGTCTCCCTCTAACAACGAATCCGTATCCAAAATGTTGCAGTTTTTCATACTCTTTTTGCCCGGTCCTCTTGGATTGAGGTAACATCTCCTTTGCAACAGTCCATTACATCCGCTGATTATTCGGCTGCACCTAACATTCCTCGTGTAAATCCAAACTTCGTGGTTCTTGTTGCGTTTGCAGGGGTTATAAACAGTAGATCCGTCCGTATCTGCGGCTTGTTGTTGCTTCGTAACTGGATTTGTTTTCCTGCGTAGCCGGTCAGTTACCAATGCGGTACAACCCTGGGCCAGTTCCATTATAGACACCCTTAGAATTCGGTTAGACCAAGTAAGACCAAGTAACCTGTTTGGGGATGTGAGCATTGCAGTTGGTCCATTAAGTGCTCATCTACCACAATCTCTTTTCCAATACGCTGATTTAGTCTCGGAGGCAAAATAAGTACAATTGATGTGTACAAACAGTTACAACACTGGCTATCATCAGGTTGACACCTCGCAGTACCTACCCTATTTCTACAACACTTAGCTAGGATCAAGCATCTTTTACAAATTGTTTACATTTATTTCCAAAATCAGTGTTAAATAAAAAAATGTTTATAAAGCGCTACGCCAATATTGCGGTCAACAACGCAATTGAGAAATTTCGCACAACATTTACGCCTTTGGAATCCAAGCCACTGATAAGAATGTGCAGAGTGCAGTTGAAAATATCGGTGCCGTTGAGGCGAATATTGAAGAAGATCCGAATTCATCAATTGGTCCCAGTGCGCAAGGATCTTGGCTCACACACTTACAAAATTCAACTGCTGTAAAAGTTGAAGTCAGGCGATAATTTGCGTCGTGGCTTCCCAGATTAGGCGCTTGAACAATTGGCAGTCAATCAACTTTGTTACCGTTAAATTTTGTTCAGTGATGATGCTCACTTATGTACATATGCCTCGGTGGCTTTGTTAATATGTAAAATTGTATCAGTTGGAGCAGGGAAAGTCTAAAGGTTATCCATCAGCTACCGATATGTATACAAACATGAATGAAATCGATGTCACCGTCAATGGCGCCCGGTCAGAGTCATGATCAAGGATTATCTAAAATTGCATGTACATTGTCTGCAGGTCAGTTGGTTTCAACAGGATGTTGCCACATACCATACTGCCAGCGAAACCATCGAACTATTGAAGGAAGTATACGAGGAGAACATTATCTCCAGAAATGGACCTATACCCTGGCCTCCAGGTGTCGTGTCTACGCGGACAAGCCAACAACGATTCTGGCCTCAGAAGCCAACATCGAGCCAACGTCTCTATCTATAGAGAGTAAAACAAGCAAATCATTCGACTTTTGAAACACTTAAAATCAATTTCTCAGTGCAGTGCAAATCGACGTTTACAAGGATATATGGTATGTACCTACATAAATTTCACATTTTGCTTTATTCCTGTGATTTTGGTTGTGAGAAAGCGGTTTGAATGGATAGACTCTGTCAGGGATACAGATTTTTGGAAATATTTGGAAGTCATGTATGCAGTTGCTAGGTGTTACCCTGTACGGCCCCTCTGTCCAGCGGTGTCCAATCGCCAGTTGATCACTCATTTGCACTTTTGTCAATCTCCTAATTGCTTTGAAAGAATTCCTTTGAAAAGTCGTCGAAGGCTCTATAGATTGATATAGAATGGATTCTTTGAAAATAAAGTAAAGCAGAACTATAATACTTCGCTCGACTTATTTTTTAAATTATATCTTTTGTTTCATTAAAAGTAAGTTCTTTGCTTTCTTCTTCATCCCCTTTTCGGGGAGAGAGAAAAACGCTACGTCTCTCATAGCGACGAAGGTATTCTTAATTGCTGCAGAATTCTAATAAGAATCCCATTAAGCAACGCAATTTTGCTATCCCCATCTCCATGAATATTCTGACGGTAGCAACAATTTACTCCTTGTTCGGTGTAGACAGCACGAAACCAACACCGCTGCCATCCCACTGATACGCACCACATTGACATCATTGGGTGCTAAGGCGACAACAAAAACAATTATCTCCCCCCTTTTAAATTTTACACCATCATCCGTCGGATTCAAGCTGAGTTAAGGGTAGCCCAAAAACGCTAGCAATTTAATTCGCATTGTTTCGATTTTATGACTATGGTTCCAGGGGTAGGTATTCGTGTTGTGTGTCTTGCACTAGAATCAGAATCAACCCCCAAATGCATAGGGTGCCAATGCCAAAGCCAAAGTCGAAGCCAAAGCAATAGATATAGCCAGCCTACGGATATCTCACGGAGTCTGTAGCTACATGTTGTATGACTAATGTGCAGTTGATGCTGCTGTTAATGCATACCACGGGGGGGACTGGAGTTGGTGGAGGAATCAACCGACCAACCAGTTAGCCAAACCATAGGACGACGATCAGGACACACTGCCCCAACTCACTTACGCACAGTCCGCCTTGTTGCAGAAACAACAACCTAGCTTCAAATCGACTCCGATTATTCATATACGCACTACGTGTACTTGTAGTCGTACCTTCTGTCGGTCGGTCGGTGTGTGGAGTATGTGTGGAGCGTATAAGAAATTCATGGGGTGCCATTGTAGTTGACAGTTCTGACAAATGCTTAAATGACTTCTCCGGGCGGTTCATATCATCGTCATTTTTCGCCAAGCTGTCGAGCGGGGGCAGGCGCCATGACAAGAATCTGAGGTAAGTGTCAACGCTGCTTCTCTGGTCTCGTCGTCTATGGTTTGCCTTGGCTTCGGTTCTCGGTCGGTAGTTTGAGTGCGGATGGTATACATCCCATCCGTTTAAAGCCCATGTGCATGCAACAGTCTGTCATAATTCTCATTTTACCCCTTCAAAACATAAAATTTTTGATATCGTGGTAGCTGATTGGGGATGGTAGCGGTAGGTTTGTGCCTTTATTTTTGATTCATGACTTTCGATGTGATTGTACTTTGTTGCTCGAGGGATGTTGGCTCTCAACCTTTGGGGTTGACGTTGATGTTGGCGTTGGCATTGACTTTTTTTTTTTGTCTTGAGCCCTCCCGCTTATTGTTATCCTTAATGTCAACACATTCGAAATAAAACGCCAAGGCCTCACAGATATGAGGGAGCGCCAGGGTATGGATGTGAGGTTGAAAAGGTTAAATGGATGCAGAGACAGCAAAAGGGTTGAATTTATGATGAATGTCACGGAACAGTATGAATGGGGGCGCGCTCATAAAAGAATGAAATTCCCAAAACAGTAAGCACGATATTTATGAGTGTGTAGTCGGGGTTTTTTTTTTTAATTTTTTTTTTTGTGAATTGTTGCCTCCAAAGAGCCTTTGTTAAAGGTGAAAGTGCTTTAAGAGAGTTTTTCATCTTTTGTTACGAACAGTGAATCCATTCGGGTTGGTATGTGTTTTAATGGATTTCTTTTCCAATCACAGAATTGGGTCGGAAACCAAAGCGTAGTGGCCACATTGATACCACACAACGCGTGTGATTCCTGGCTGATTCACTCGGTGTCACACGAAGGATGTAACATGTTGTAATTGATTTTAATCTGACGAAGTTTTTGACATAAATATCTCGAAATGGTTGTGCGTCAGAGAATCGTTACAAGATTTGTGTGCAGCCCACGTATTGGGTCACTTAACTTTGGGAACAAATTGTAGTCTGGTGGGCTTATATCTGGGCTGTATGATGGTTGATATAATACAATGCTTCCGATAGGTATGAGAACGTGCATTGTCATGCAAATTCAGGGCCATACTAATAATCAGGTCGTTTTTGTACAGTCCAGTTCAATTCCTTCAAAAGGATGAGGTAATGCGCTGCTATCATGTTTGTTCCACATGCTGTTTAACGATCTTCACTAAGAAAATCCGACACAAGTTTCAGACTTCGGATCTAAGACCTTCAATTTCAATTTTAACTACAGATTTTTGAGCTGCAACTGCCATAGTACCTGAAACACCTGCAGGATACCATTTGTATATGTCACCCAACAAAAACTGCGCTTGGACTATGTAGGTACAATCCCGCAAATACATGCTCACTCTTCAAGTGTGAAACTACAATGTTGCCAATGTGTGCATTACTTTTGAAATGACCGTGGGATTTTAGGTCTAGTCCCCGACGTTATACAACATTCAATTAGCAGTTTTTTCTCAAGATTTTTCTGGAAACTTCTTAAGGATATAAGTATTCCCAAGAAGAATCACTAAAACTTACAAAATCTTTGTTCATAGAGCATTACAATGCTCCTTTACTCGACTAGGTATGTTCCATGTATCGCATTTTGCGTCTTGTAAGGTATGGTGCTGATCGCTGAAGCCGCTAAAACCGAACGCAATGCTTGAATAACAGTCTAAATGTACCTATACTTCGAGATGTAGAATTAGCTCCTTGCTAATGCTGCGTTGAAAGCGAATGTTTCACGAGCTCATGGATTTGACTTTCTCGACTGTATGTATCATAAACCCTAATTTGCATGGTATTCTATGTGAGGGTAGCTATGTATTTACCTACCTATGCAATATATATGTAAAAGTTGAGTTGACGTAGACTCGTACTTAGAAGAATGGTAGTAAGAATCTTCTGGACGTAGTCAACTAACTACCATTAAGTTAAGTATCATCTGATCTGATGAAATATAGGCATACAAAGCGATCTTAAGTAGTCAATTGCCAACGGTCTTATAATCTGCTAAATTGATGGTTTTCGTTCAATTCGTCTGTTTGGTGAGCATTTGTGCCCATATAGCGCCGAGTTAAGAGCATTTGTGAGGCACTATATCAAAAGCAGCCCATATAGTGTAGTCAGACACGGACAGCCAGTACAAGAATGAAAACTGTAGTCAAAGCTAGAAAGTTATACTCTCTCTAAGGTATTTTTCACCACATACATTAGTTTACCATTCAACAGATGATGAAGAATTCGGTTTGGTGTGCTAATTTGGTTCAAACAGTGACAAGGTGTTGACAAGTTAGAGTGAAACACATATACACTGGAACAAATGGCCTCCGCCACGCCGGGTCAAGTTCCAAAGGGTGGAGTATTTGGATTGGCCTTCAGAATACTCCATCCCATCGCCACATCTGATTTCGCACGATCGTAAGAACTTTCCCATCTCTTCCAGGGAACAACTTTTCGATTACGACGAACTTCCAGTGAACACTAGGTTTCGCGTTATCAAACAGAATAACAACATCTCCTTCCTTCAAGTTAGTTGATGATTTTGTAGTATTTGTCTGAAACAGTCGCAGCGTCTGCAAATACTCAACTCGCCAAACATCCTTCAGTTAACAAATTGGATACCAATTCCAAATGGACTGCTCGAACTGGTGCGCATGTGAAAATCATCAAATAAGACTTGTGCATAGTTTTATAGGATTCCATAGTGTAGAAAAAGGGACTGCCGAAATCAAGGCCTACATTGTCAAACGGTTTGGTCAATGTGATTCTCTCTTACGATAGCGGAGTAAAGGGTTGACAGCTGATGCACCACATAACCGTTTGCAAATAAAGCATCCTTTAATTGCCTTTTTGAGCAGTTGTCGACCTTTGAGTAACCAAAATTTCTCCCTCAGCTTTGCCAAAGCCATGTTAACACCCCCATGTAACGTTCTCAAGTAGTACTCGTCAATAAGAAGAATCGTAATTCGTCAGTCAGACGGAAGATTCTTAAGATGCTTTACATCGTATGCATCATCCAAAAGTTGCTGACGATCTCCTAACCTCAAGAATCCATCGGCGTCCAAAAAGAGGCAAAGCTGAGCAATTCGTGATTTACAATGTATAGGCCTAACTTTCTGTAAAAAATTAATTTCGTTAGACAAAGCATTATTTTGAACCTATCTGACTCTCTGCGAAATCAAGCTCCTCTGTTGTTAAATGCATGCATCTTGCTCTTCTCTTCTCATGACAAATCCTACAAAAGCGTTGTATCCACCCAGTCACTCTAAGTAATTTCCTCCAAGTACTAAAGTCGTCAAACGGTATCACGGGGTCGTTGGGTTTATTAACATCTTGGTTTACCTCCAGCAGCAATAGAAGGAGTCCACCAGTCAGGTCCTCGAAGCCACATAGTAGATTATCGTACCTTAGCACCCGATATATCTCGTGTAATTAGATCCACCGGGTTTTCTTTACCGCTGCAGTGGGCCCAGTCGACCAATATGGTTATGCGCCTGATCTCCATCACACGACTTTGCACATACGGTTTTCAGCGTTATGAATCCCCATAAATCCAATTGAGCGCAATCCTTGAGTCTGACCACAAATAAAATCTTTGTATCGTCACTTTATGAGTTTGCTTTACATAATTTCAGAGCCTTACTGCTATTAAATTAAAGGGAAACTCAAGTTTTGGTAGACTCAGTTGACTCTCGTTGTTTTCTTTCAATGGCGCGACCCTACTTTTAGCACAAAGAAATTAAACGTTAGACTTGCCGTGTTTGTTGACACATCTGACATAGGCCACAGCACCATGCTTTCATCTGCGAAGAAGTGTATCAAGATGGTGTTTGTTCCTATCATCGGTAATGCTGACCTCGGAATGACCATATCTGATAGCTGAAGAACTCTGATTGTTGCCTCGTTCCACTCTGATAGAAGATCGGTAGGAATAGTCTCATCCCAGCCCAGAATTGAAACAAGATTTTTAACCTGATGGTTGTAGGTGAAATGGGTCGTAAATTCTTCACACACAAGCCGAGTATGCATCTTTGCACAGCTAGACTGTCGTTTTCGCAGTGGCATGGATGCTTCCTTCATTATTTGCATCGATCGTTGTCGAAGCTAAGGATCTTAGCATATCATGCATATAAAAAACCTTCGTTAAAGCCTTATAGGTAACTGGATACTTCTCCTTGTAGACTCGTAAGTGATACTGAATTGTGGCTGAGAGCAAGAAGGGGCTGCAATTTACTCCGAATGTGACACGTGTCATTCTAAAATCCTGATAATTACGATCTTTGATGGAAGATAACTGCACGAAACTATGAGAGTTTCGGTCCTTTTTAGCAAGCAAAATTTGCAAGAACGCCTTTTCCATATCAGCCATAAGTGCAAATGCTTCCATTCAGAAATTTAGTAAAATCTCATGCACATCAGCAAGCAAATGGCTCCCAGTTACCAGAAAACTCTTTAGAGATGATTGATCTTCTGTATGAAACGATGCGTCAAACACATTCCGTAACTGAGTAGTCGCACTTGCTTCTTTGTAAATGGAACTTGAAAAAGTTCTTTGTAATGGCGGATCGTTAATAGGTTCTGCTATTCCCTCTTGAAGTAGCTTTTGAACAGTCGCATCGTACTCCGCCAATTTCGTTGGATCTCTTGAAAGTCGTGTCACTAAAGAATCAACACGTGCAACGGCTTGATTTCTATCACAACCGAAGCTTAAACGATGCTTGATAACGATTTCCCAATTTTTGGATGCACTGTTGAGTTAATATTTCCGTCAATGAAATCTTTTCTCTCTCCTCGTCTTGTGTTCCTATTGCTTCCAGAGCCTAAATCATCGGCAAGTTGTATGCACCTTGTTCCTCTATCGACAAACCGTTTGAAATAAAAAATGTTGTTCCAGTTCTAGATCTCCCTGAATTGTCCATCCAAATAGTGTCTTCACAGCTCTTAAACGCTTAGTAACTTGCCTTTGTTTCCCAGTTTATCTTTTTCTAAAGAAGCCTTTTTTCGGGTATATTTCTGGCCACCCCAGTGGTTAGTTACACCTTGATCTGCTCTGAGTCTTACAAAATTCCTTGAGCAAACCAACAACTAGCGATCTATGGTCAACAAAAATCCAACCTACCAGCTTTCTGAGAAAAAGTCAAACGCCAAAAGCGCATCCGATAAATCGTTCTAAACTAGAATCGCAGTTTTAAACCAGCAAATTAATATCCTTTTAACTTAGGATATTTGTTTTAAAAACAAACAAACAGGCGAAATATCTTTTAAGCAAATATCGATGTACTTTTTCTACGCATCCGTCTTTTCAGTGATACTGTTGATCAGTTCCTGTAAAGACCGATACACAAAACAATATAATAGGGTCCTCAAGTAACCAAAAATCATTTGCATTCCAAAAAGGATTAAGTCTGCTCCGTCCTGTCAGATAATCGCTACAATAGCCAACCATCAAAACTCCAAATCATGCCCTGCGAATGAGGCAATTATCACTCGACTCATCCTTTGCAATCCCTCAAATACTGCTGCAGAGACCAAAGGCAGAGGTCGATTAAGGTGATGCATGTTAGTTTAACGACGATGACGACAATTGTCATCACTTAAAGCGCATTTGACACCAATAAATGTCCACAGAGAAACGTACTTCTTCCACAAACTACACAAAGTAAGAAGGATACTCGTTGCTACGAGCATTACTCCATTCCTTCCAATGAACGATTACTGTTTCTGAGTGTTTCTGTTTCACTTGCTGGTTTTGCTATTGTTGTTTGCCTAAAGTTAGTCACAAAATTATCAACACAACACACACGAACCGATGACAATGTACGACAAAATACGAGTACATCTCCCTGAAATTCTGGCACTGACTAGGATCATGATGACAATGACGATGATGACTACATGAGCCTACACCAGCAAACATGCAAAAGGACATGGTGGAGGAAATGTCTTATTATCAGGAGTAGGATGCCCTACATGTATACAGATTTACTCCTGCTGCTGCCAAGGGATACACTACATACTACACATACCGACTTCCGAGTAATAATGAGTTTAATGAATGAGCTTCCAGAGTTTGGGGAAAGGTGGTATCTACTCGTACTATCCTGGTATTCTAAACCCAGCCGGTTGACAGGGATGTGACATCTTTGCATAGATAGGATAGGAGTCGTATCCAGATCTGAATATAGCTAGGTGGGGATTTTGCAATCTATTTGCCATTGTCCACCTTCAAATTAAACCACTTTGCTGACTGTGTCCGTGAGTGTGTATATCTACTTAGGTATCTCACAATTTCGATCCCCAAAACACACATCTGGTGGTGCATGCGGCTGGTTTTCTAGTCGTTAGATATGTTTGGCAAGGTGCCTTGACAAGTAATTAATAAGGGAATCGAAATTTGTTTACACATCTGCCCGATTATTTTGCATTAATAATACCCTCATGATGATAATGCTTTTGCAGCATGATGATAATGATACGGGGATATACAATACAAATGTAGATGTAGATACGAGGCGGATTTATGTGGGCAAGGATTACATACCGTGCCACCACCGTGACCTCACTATGTATTGTAAGATTTAAGGCTTCATCCATTCTTGCAATTGCGAAATGGCCCCTAATATTTGCACTAGCGTGATGCAAATAATGCAAACAGTTGCAGTCACATCTGAGACGCTTTATTTAGCCCCAAAAGTGATGGCCATAAATTATCGATTTATAACTAGGACTTTCTTGAATTTAATTTAACACCATTGCGTTTCAGTTATTAATCTGGTTTATCGGTAGATTCCACTCAATGAATTAGGGGAGACAGCTATCAAATAATTTTAAGAAATGGGCAAGGCAGACATGAAAATCTTTCTTCCAATTTGAACTTCAACTGTGTGACTAACCTACAGATCCACAATATGCCCAAGTTCACGGTCAATCTGGACCGTATATCTACTTTATCCCTTCCCACGTAGTATCACCAGGAGAAACCATCGAATGGAAGGGTTTGACTTGCATTAAATAGCGAAAAGGTTGATTGATTTTTGGCCAAGTAAACTACAACCGTAAAACAACTTATCCTAACTTTTTGTTCGAACGGATAGTTTGTTTGAAGACTAAAACGACCAAATTCTACGTCCAGACCTACAAGTACGGCTTTTGATTTTTGTCTTTTGGTCAAGTGCAAGAAGAGAAAAGTACGATCGCTGATTACTAGCCGCAATTAAAGCCTGCATTTCAGCAGGTCCAGTCCAGACTATATGACTATAGTCCTGTGAACTTTTCCTTTCATTTCTTGAGGAGGTCTTGTTGAAAGTACGCCTAATAATCTGTAATAATAAAAATAATCTAATAATTCTTCTGTTTCAGTACTTCAATTACGGTCCTCAAGTTAATAGAGAGGAGATGATGAGGTCGATCTGGAATTCTTGGGTTTTCTCTGAGAACTACAGACAAGATTTTGCTCGCGATGGTAGGAAGACTTTTTGTGGATCGGGCAAACGAAGCTGAATTAAATTCATCCGGCAATCTTTCCTCTGACAAAATCTTGGAGTAGGTGTAGGTCCCCTTCTAAGTCGTCTCCTACTGCCTTAAGTAGCCCATTCGCTCTGTTATTTCATTTAGGTCAAACGGACAGAAATTTCGGCTGCCATCGACCAAGTTAAAGGTTTGTTCAGCTTTGCACAGTATTTTTGGTTGGCCCGACTATGTGGAAGTTGTTTTAATATATCCTCGGTACCGACTGTGACTCTACTACTTACTTTCCTTGATCATCTCAACAAGTTTCTGAAACGGGTCCTGAAACGTTCTTTTTATTTTTTTAGAGTAGAGCTTCCCAACGCTGTTCCTGAAGTGACACCTTCTATCGCTTGCTTACTCTTTTCTAATTCTTGCGTAGAGCACACGAGCTCCGATCACACAGCTGTTTTGCATGTTTACGAATAGAAAGAGGTATCTTTCGGTATGGCAGTTGGAAAAGGTATATAGAGAATAGAAACGGATTTTTTTTTTAAAGTCTGGTTTGCCTTCTGAATTACCAACAGAAAGGCCTGAGACAAATCACAATAATTTTGAGAAGTCCGTGATAACACTGATCACAATATAGAGTTTGCTGTCAAAGTGACTTCTTTCACACGGAACAAATTCAAGCTGACTAGCTTTTTCGCAGACTAGCAATAGAGGGATTTTCATTACCACCGTATTCTGATTGGTAATATAATCGCAGTTACAAAGGGTATCCCAAAATTCACATAAGATTTGAATTTTACTCCATTTGTGAGGCAAAGTATTGCCAACAACAACAAAAGAAAGACAGCATTACAGCTGACAGTTCTAGATTATTAAAAATGAAGCGCTACACGAAAGAACAACGCGTTTTCATTGTTGAATAATATTTTAAAAATAATGAAGGTTTGGCAGCTACAGCTCGCAATTTTCGAGAAAATTTGATTTAACTTTACCAACTGTAAAGGAATTAATTTAAAAACTCAGAGAGACGGGATCAATTAGAGATTTTAGATGGTTTGGCAGCAGTTCGAAGCAGTTCGTGAGAGTGTTGCTGAGAGTCCAGGAACAACAATTTGGTACCGTGGTCAAGAATTGGATATTTCGAAAAGCTCCCTACAGCCTATTCCCATGAAAGATTTGCATCTTCATGCATTCAAAGTGCAATCGACTCAAAAACTGAAGCCTACAGACCGTGCATAGCGCAGAGAGTTAGTTGAATGGATTATGGAAGAACAACAAAACAAAATCTTCCTAAGCGATGAAGCACATTTTCATCTTAATGGCTTTGGTAGTCGTCAAAATTGTCGAATTTTGGATGATGCTGGAGGCATCATCGGAGCATTCTTCTTTGAATATGTAGCTGGTCGGACAATAATAATTAATGGTTCTCGCTATCGCGACATGATAATCCAGTTTTTTTGTGCCTAAATAGCAAGCTTTGGATGTGGACGACATGTGGCTTCAGCAAAACCACTTGACCACTAAGAAACAACTCAATTATTGCATTAGTGATTTCTTGGCCGCGTAGTTTTTCGTTTCGATCAGAATTGGCCGCCCAGATAGTGCGATTTAACGCCGTTGAACTTTTTTTTTTTTTGGTTTCTTGAAGACTAAGGTTTATGCCACAAGTACTCGACCCCCCCACGCCTTGAAGGAGCGACCTGAGCGCTGCAACAACGAAATTCGACCAAAAGAGTGTTTATATCCCAGCAAAGCCATGGAGGCTATTTACCCGATATACTATTCCATACATAACCCCATATATACTTCAACCATATGAATCAATAAAAAGTTTACAATATTTCCTGAAGGACAGCACGAAAATCGCTGACCTCTTAGAGACGTCGGAAAGCATTCGTTTGGTTCATCAGCAGCCTGGAGAGTCATGCCATCTGGAGTTATACTCATATGAAAGCCAAATGTCAATGGAAGCCCTAACCGAGGACACAGGCAGTCCGAATGCGGGTTCGGGTCCTGAAAAAGTTTCTTTCGTAAATCTCGCCTAGCAAGTTCAACGACGATTTAATTTTTCGTGATTCCATTGTGACTGCGTTCAGTGGAGTCTAGCATTCTACAACTAACTTGGAACCTGCACCTACAGATGTAGGTGTTTCGTCTCCTTTCCTGACAATATAGTCCATTGCCATCAGGATCGCGTGTATCTGCGCTTTGAAGACAGACGCAAGTTTTCCTAGTATGGAGTAAAATTGAACGCTGTTAAATTTAAACCGCATTCTTAATTAGTTTTGAAGCCATCCATGAAGATCCGACTATATTCCTTTCCTGGCTCAGATTCTGGCCTAAGGTATTCCGGGGCATAGAGAAAATGAACTTCGTACTTTTTCAGACTATCTAACAGCAGGGTCAAAAGATATTCGTCGCGCTAGGTCATCAAAACACCAGTGCGTCTTGTACGAAACACCATTTATCTTTAAACGGAAGATGGCTTGGAAATGGAAATGCAAGATGGCCTCAATGGAAGGGAGATTCATCAGTGCGTCTAGTGCAAAGCCATTCGTGCTATGGTAAACGACAGGAGTGTCGTTTGTGAAAACTGGCCCGCCAGACAATCGACCTATAGAATATGTACTCGTATAAATGACATTATAGGCGTGTAGAACTAGAGGACCCTTCTCGATACCGTAAGCTTCATCGCACGACAACGCTTTGGACGTTACATCTTTAGTCGGAAGTAGTTTATTATCTAGTATGACACCTTAATACTCGTACTTAATTTATAAAGACAGTGGCGCCTTTAAGCAAGAGATGAGTTCGATCAGTCTCAACTTCTAGTAACGAAAATAGACTTAGTTTTGAGAGGATTGACTGCAAGTTCTGGTGCACCCGAGTCTAGAGCAGGTAGTTGCTAAGAAGAATTCAACATACACTACAGCTATGTACATTATTTCCATAGGCTTGAGCATAGACGTTAGAACTATTGACAGTTTTAAGCAGTAAGTTGACCAACATAATACATAACACCTCTGTTTAACCCTGCTTTCACATATTGGGCGGAGTCAGTGGTCCTTTTCACCACTACAAGATGTGCCTACGGCATGTTGTATGCCGCCTTTTTTACGTTTTGTCAATGAAAATGCCGAATGCATACTTCTTCTTGTTGAGTGCTCCTTCAATTCTTCCTACCAAATTTTGAAATGCCATCTCGCAAGACCTTCCTCATTGGTTAGCATGTTGCATCTCAGACAGGGGATGCATTCGCAAACTAGTTTTCCGCACATGAAGCATGACTACACACTCTATGAACTTCAACAAGAATGAGGTCAGACTGATGACTCTGAAACTCTTGGCGAGCTTGTAGTCATCTTTTCCAATTTTCTGGTTTTCGAAAATAGGATTGAAATATATTGAGCCTCAATCATAAGATTCCATTGACTTTATAGGCTTTCATTACCCGTAGACAACTACTTAAAATATTCATTAGTTCTTAATGTTATTAAAATTTTTTATTTTCTTCAACATACTACTGGGTCTTCCAATAGGGACTTCTGAACGTTGACAGTTGATAGCGGCTATATTGTTGAAGCTACATCTGTCAAATTGGCTGTCATTTATTTAGTTTGTTTTGCCAAAACACCACGGATGGACGGACACGTGCAAATGATAAAATTGTTTCATCACAATGGGTGTTCTGTTCGGGCAACGTTCCGCGCGCTTCGCCCATCTTACGGTCGCCATAATCGTCCTACCGAGAGGACTATTCGCAGTGTGGTGGATAAATTTCAGTCAACTGGTTCAGTAAACGATGAACCAAAACCGGTAAGTTAACGAAACGCAAGGTCTGCGGAAAACATCGCTGCTGTCCGTGAGGATGTGCTGGAGAATCCGAGGCAGTCGATTTCGCGTCGCTCACAAGAACTCGGCCTTCCGCGGACCACAGCTTGGCGAATTTCGCGTCGTAACTTGGACCTGCATCCATTCAAAATTCAACTGACCCAGGAGTTGAAGGTAAACGACCATAAACAACGACGTGTGTTCTGCTGAATGGGCTCGGGAGCAGTTGGAAACTGACCCTAATTTTCATAGAAAAACCATCTTCAGCGATGAGACATATTTCTGGATGAATGGGTACATCAACAAACAAAATTGTTAAATTTGGGAAAATCCCGAAAAAGTCACTATTTGGCGTGGATTTTGGGCTGGGGGCGTCATCGGTCCATATTTCTTTGAGAACAACGTTGGCCAGGTCGTCACCATCAACGGCGAATGCTATAGGTCGATGATTACCAACTTCTTTTGGCCTGAATTGGATGGTATGAACACCAACGGCATGTGGTTTCAACAGAACAGCGCTACGTGTCACATTGGAAATTCTGCACGAACGATTCGAGGGCCTGGTCATCTCACGAACGGGCCACCGAGATCGTGCCATTTGGCCCATTTAGACTTTTTCTTGTGGGGCTTTCTGAAGTCGCAGGTCTATGCGAATCGGCCACAAACTACAGCGGCCCTCAAAGCCAACATAACCCATGCCATCGGTCAAATTCAGCCTGATTTATGCGCCAGAGTTATGGAAAATTTGACATTTCGGATGCGCGCCACCCAGAGATGTTATATTCTATACACAACGGCATCGATAGGTCTTTGAAACGAATAAACAATTTCGGTAATATCTAACACACACCTTGTTTTATCTAAATTTAAAGATAGGAAACGCTTAATGAAAGACCCCTTACAACTTAGTCTTCACTTGTGGAGCATACTGTTAATTAAATGCCGTTTAGGTTTCCACATTTCTAACTAGGGTTCGCTTCAGTGCACTCATCTCTGAGGGTTGATTTGCATCTTAATTTCGATGCAACTACAGAAATTATTCAAATGCCTTTCACTACTCAACGACTTCATTAAAATTTAATTATACGAGTACAGATACGAGTATCCGTATTTTCACCATTACCTGGACAATGAACCGTTAATTAAAACACTCTCTTATTTTTTTTTTTTTTTTATAGGGAAAAGTTTCAGCCTAACCATCGTGATATCATCATCCCCCGTCCAAGTGGCCACCTATAATAAAGCCATCAAAGTAACTGTCGATGGTCCCCGAGAGCCAAGGTCAAAAATTCGACATCAAGGATTTCATCCCTTCGCATTTGGCCCACAGCGATTTGGTCCGGATCCACTTATGGGAGGCTTACCGTTTAAATTGCCAGGTAATTTCAAAATTGATCTGCTTACTTTGTTTTGTTGTTTCAAAAATCTGCTCACATGGGGTTTGGTAAGATGCCTCCATAGTAAAAAGGGGGACTTATCATGGAATATTACCTGAAGGGTGTTTTTTTTTTTTTTCAGAATTAAGCTTAAGGCAGGTGCCGGCATTATAGACGTACATATGTGTTTTGGCGGATGTTTTTTTGTATGCTTGGAAAGGATTGAAGGGAGAGGATTTGGAGGCATTGAATCATTATGGAGTTTAAATTACCGCGTAATTGTATTGGTTTCAATTGCGTATTGTGTCCGATTGTTTGTGTTTCGAAGCAAGGGGTGGTTTCTGATATACCTCAGAAAGTGATATCATTTCGTAGGGTGTACGTAGGAATAGGTATGCGTTTTTGTGTGTGTGAGGACTACGAGTAACATAAAAATTAGTTATTCAGGACGACACCTCGCGGTTTAAAATTTTCAGCGTGCAAACAGCCCCTGGGGGATGGCTGAAGTGAAAGTTTATCTTTCTTAGCGCACCCCTTTTCGTAAGTTGTTTTGCTACTGAGCTTGTTATCTGAGCTCCAACCCTATCTGGATGTTGGGTGGAATTTATTCAGCTCTCGTTAGAAGATTAAGTGTTTAATGGATTTTAATCTTCTGTCAGTAGATACTAGCGAGTGCGAAGGTGGTGCACGTCTATTATTCTATATAATTGGGTGACAACAGGAATGGTGACAGTCAGTTCGAAAAACGGAGTTGGAGTGGATTAATTTTGTTTGTTATTGATGTGTTTATGGAAATGTTGTTGAAAATGATGACAGTGAGGGTTCTAGTAGCAGAATTCAAGGGGGCCAACCCGTTTTATTTGTATAGACCTTTAGTTACGTGGTGAATATGTTTTAGAATATTCTAACGTGAGAGTTTTATGAGACTGCATATCATGTGAAGCGAGAGTGTTAGGTATAAAAGACGTGGCTTGAACTACAATCAGTAATCAATCATAGGCGTCTCAAAAATTTAACGTTCTTCTGTTCTAAGCGCTGGTGTCAATTTGAAATGCAAGCGATTCGTTATACAGTATCAAGTGTCTGCATATGTAGCCACAACAAAGTTACGCTTAAAGCCCTTGTGAACTCTGTTGAACCCACTAGACACTTTCAAGATATCATTGTTCGAGGAGCTACGAATTGATAAACTTGCTCAGAGGAGAGTTTCTTGGAATTCCAATCCTCGTTAAGGAACTTAACTGAAAATTAGGGTCCGTGTGAGTTTAACTGCGAATGACAGCGCATGTTTCATGATGTCTTTGAGAGCACAGCGACTGTCTTTCTGCTTACTGATGCCGTAACGGCCCACTACGTATTTGTTAACCACCTACAGGCTAGGTTAAGTTTAAACAGGGGTATGATGGATATGCCATCACACAGACACCAGGCACGGGCCCATCGCGATCCCTGTGGAACCAGTTGAATTTATTTTCAAATGGCAAAAACCTAAACAAGCTCCCTAGTCAAACATCCAATTTCTTTGCAAAAGCCAAAAAGGACTCTGAAGTTCGTGCTGTCTATTTCCCTAAAATTCATTCACACAGTATATGTGTTATGTCCTCAACAGCTTGCAGATCACCGCAGAATCTGCAGATATCGGTATTTGACAATTTGAGTCTCTTTAGAGTATCCTGTCAGGATTCCTATCACTGTCCTAAGCTGTTAAGCCTGTTTAATTTTAATTTTATAAATTTCCTAGATCCTTTGCCATCAAAAAGCGGCTGATACCCTGTGTCCTTCAAGACTTGATCACCTTAGGTTGGCAGTCTTTGTGATTTTTTCCTCGATAGTGCCTACTATGCAAAGGGGCAGTTTGATGTTAGCAACCCCACTATTGTCGAGTAGCCCTCCTTTTCTTGCAAGCTCATCCGCTTGTTCTTTTCCTTTAATACCGCAGTGTCCCCACCCCTGACTATATCAGACTTGATGTTGGTCGATTCCATTGCCATGAGTGCGGTCTGGCTATCGATGCAGATAGCGATATCTCTTTCGGATACCGATCTCATCTGCATTAGCTCAGCTGCCCTGAGGACAGCCAGAGCCTCTGATTGGAAAACACTGCTTGCGTCCGATAGTCTTATAGGCACTCTTAGTTCTGGGTCTTCTGAGAAGATACCAGAACCCGTTCCTTCCTCTGTTTTTGAGCCATCTGTGAAAATTGCATTTTTTCCCAGTCCTCCTTCTCCAGATAAATTATATCGTACGGGATGTCGAAGTCGACCATGAAAGGAATTTCATCCGTTAGAATAGGATTGCCTGGCAGTAGTTCCGTTAGTACGGTTCCATGACTGAAACTACTGCTCTTGAAGTAACCCAGATTAGTGAGTCATATCGCAGTGTTGGCGGCGAATTTTTTGATCTGGAAATGAAGTGGTGTTAGGTGCAAAAAGGTGTCTAATTCTGCCGTAGGGGTGGTACGGGGTGCACCTGTAATGGCTATGGAAGCCGTTCTTTAAACCGCCGCTAATTCTCCGTAAATCGTTTTCTTGTTTGTTGCTTTCCATACTAGTGTGCCGTATGTAAGTATGGGTCTTACCACCACCGTATATAGGCGGTACACCATAGCTGGTTTTAATGTCCCAAATTTTTCCTACTGTTCTTTTACAGATAAAAACAGCATTATATGCCTTTTTGATTCTTTCTGCTATGTTAATATTTCAATTCAGTTTGTCCAGAATCACACGCAGATACTTCGCTCTGTCCGAAAGGGACAGTTCCACCCTTTTGAGTTTTAGGAGTTTGAATTGCGGTATCTTGTATTTTCTGGTGAAAAGAACTGGTTCCGTTTTGGAGGGGTTGACATTGAGACTACAGCTTTTTGCCCAAGTGTTGATCGTCTGCAGTGCCACCTCCATAATTTCGCATAAAATATTTAAGTATTTTCCCTGCACTGTTATGACGACGTCATAATACAATACCCATTGTAATAAGCTTTTTGAGGATCTCATTGATAACCAGCACCCACAGGAGTGGAGATATGACTCTACTCAGAGATTTTCCCCTGATTACGGACATTCCGATCGAGCTTTGCCCAATAGAACAGTTTATTTTCCTGCTTATAAGCATGTTGCAAACCCAGTTCGTATTGCCATGTACAATGTTAGCGCCTACTAGAGCATTTTTAATGGCGGTGCACAACACATTATTGAAGGCTCCTTCAATATCGAGGAAGGCCGCCTTCGCAAACTCTCCGAATTGTAGACTCTTCTCTATTCTCCCCACCGCCTCGTGCAGGGCGATTTCTACAGATTTTCCTTTCATGTATGCATGCTGTGACTCAGTCAAGAAGCCATTGCAGCATTTATTCCTAATGTGAATCTCCAATAATCGCTCTAGGGTTTTAAGCATAAATGATGACAGACTTATTGATCTATAATCTTTTGCTGTTATATGCCCCTGTTTGCCAGCTTTAGGTATAAAAACCACCTTAGCTTCCCTCCAAGCTATAGGGATGTACCCTATTTTTAGACTGTGTCTAAGAATTTCCATAATTTTTTGGGTTGCTACCTCCGGTGCTTTCTGTAGCATAATCAGTAGAATACCATCCGGACCGGGATATTGGTACCGCTCAAAGGACTGAATTGCCCACCGTAATCTTTTCCTACCAAAAATAACACCTATTTCCTCTTCAGAGAGAGAGAGAGAGAGAGAGAGAGAGAGAGAGAGAGAGAGAGAGAGAGAGAGAGAGAGAGATAGAGAGAGAGATAGAGAGAGAGAGTGAGAGAGAGATTAATGTTCTCAGTGTGCCGTAGTACGCCAGAGTCATCTGATAATGTGGATCCAGGAAAGTGAGGTTCCACCAGCGTTGCCAGAATCTCTTGGCTACTTTCAGCCCAGGTTCCGTCATTTTTCCTGAGGTAGCTAGTAAGGCTCACTTCCTTTGAAAGCATTTTGCGTAACCTCGAAGCCTAGCTTTTTACCTTAATTTAAAATCGTTTAATTCAGACTATTTTTCGACTGTTCGAAGCTACACAAGAGCTTTGCTGAATACGGCAGTTAATGTGCTGGTAATGATTATGGACTGTAACCTGTTCATGGTTCATGGATCTGTAAGAGGACCGTAAGATTAATAAGTAAATGTATGGCTCAACAGTCCGGCGTGTTGTTCATCTTGTCATTTTGTCGCTGCTATTTCTAATTCGTAAATTATTATTTTCTTTTTAAGAAAAGCTAAACATTTGTGTATCATTCTGGGATAGGACCAGGATATGTATGTACATCAAAATTTAAAAGCTAACCTCTGGATCGTTACACAAGCCTTTCTTGCTGACAGTGGAGTCATAAAGTCTATATACCGCTCATAAGAAACGGGATGATTGGAGCAATACCTTTCAGATTGAGACTTCTGTATTGCTTATGTTGCGTACGTCTCTCTAAAAAGAAGAATGAAACCAGAAATCTTATACTGTTATTCGTTATCGACTCTCACTGACATTCAGACATTCGGAAAGAAAAATAAACGACCTGCTTTGATTGAACAAGTTGAATAGAATGATTTAAAAACTGTAGTGCACCTCCTCACTAAACGCAGACCCAATATCAATTATCCTAATATCATCGACAGAAGATAGAAAACAAATTTGATTCTATGAGCTGTCCTGTTCTGTTCGTAGTCTTAAACCGAAGAAAACAATTCAATCGGCAAGATGGGTTAAAATCTACACCAATACTCAGAAGGAATTCCACTGAAGGATTCATGAAAACCCAACTTTAATAAATCCGAGGCAAAACCGTTTCAGGTGGTGTACATCTTTTCATCCGTTTGAGGAAACTCTTTTCAGAAAGCCACAAAACACCTTCGATTTAAATCATGTGTATTCGAAATTAGCTCATTAGTCCCGTGCCGAATGTGTTAGTGTCTTAAATAATCTTTCGCTTGGGTTGCCACATCCAACATATTCTATAATCTATTGAAACCATCTTTAGTTTGCTTATTTGAAGTCAAGATACCACATCTCGACTCCCATGTGCTGCAAGGTCTTCCCAACCCACTCAATTTCCCATTCAATCTCATTAGGAAACATTCTTTGATACTTAAAAGCCGTCACACCCCCCAAACTTGGCTCTGCTGTCAAGTAATTTACCTCCATTCATCCTATGTTTGAGAGGAATCTCTTCTCGCGCAGCAACTTTCATTATCATCACCAACGACAGCGACGACGACGACGACGACGCCATCATCATCATCATCATCATAGTCGACGTAATTACTCCTCAAGCAAAAGTCCTTCCGACTTAAAAACCCAAATCAATTTCACAGGCTCCACTTCAAGTCATTCCACTTCCTCTTGTTACCTTTCACCGCTGCGCTACCGGCCGTTTCATCCATTTCATCCGTCGCATCCTTTTCATCCTGCCTCATACCGCCTCATCATGTTCCATCTCCTTTTCATCGTGTGATGATATTTTAATGAAATTTTTCTACCTCGTCACACACACGTCTTACTGCTTATGTGAACACCATGGGAGAGCATAAGGATGTAACACCACACGATGACAGGTGCCATAGAAGGAGGCATATGTGAGTACGAGTACGAGTATGTCTACTATTTAGTTCCTTATTGCTTTGGGAACTTTCCAATCCCAGTAAATTTACTACGGGAAGCGAAAAAGGAAACCTCGTTTCGTTGGGTGTCTTTCACTTAGAAAACATCAATCAGGGCTCTTTCATGAGTATATCCTTTTTCCGTTTTACCATCCTTTCTACACACACTGTATTCGTAGTAAGAGTTACGAGTAGTGGGAAGGCTCTTATGCTGATTAAACTCATATCCTTGGTGTATCCCTGTTAACCCTTTTAACCCGTACGGTACCTGTTTATGATTTTTAATTCATTTTATAAATTTTAAATTATTACACTAGGAGCTGAAGGATATCCTAATTACACAGGATGTAAATGATTTCCATCTAACGAGGTCACACGCACGAACTTACGTGTTACGCGTTCCTCTCCACATATGAGTCCTTCACCCATACTCACGTAGTCATGTACTCCTGTCATCCTGTTATACCGAGGTTGCTTCACAACTTTCCTGGAGAGTTGAGCCCTTTTTCTGACTTTTAAAACATTCAGGACCTTTTTGGCCGTGTGCGGAACTTTTGTAAAATTAATTTCAACTTGTGAAAATTCATTTAGTTTTACTTTTCTCATGTTTGTCAGTGGCTGTATGTGTGTCCTCGTTATCGTCAAGTGGGAACAAATTTCCTAATGTAATTTGCATGAGAGACGCAAAGTTTAAGGTTAAGCATGTATACGTTAGGTACGAGTATCCATATGCGGAAAAGTGTTGGAGTCTGTCCAACCCTCGTTTGGGAAAATGGTAAAAGTTTTCTTGTCAGTAGTCTCCGTTTTCCAAAGAAAACAAAAAAAAAAACAACAAAAATAGAGTTTTGTCCTTTTTTTTGTGTCTATGGTTCGAGTTGAAGGACAAATACAAATGGGATTTGAGTGTTGGAGAGACTTACATGCCATATGTCCTCTTGGGGGAGAGATCGGAATCTACATGGGCGGAAGTCCTTTCTCAAAAGACGGGTGTTTCAATTCTCTGTACAAAAAAAAAGCTTGACGCAAATAGATTTTTCCTGTTTCCGTTGGAGGAATCAATTTTGAATACGAACATTGAAAAGACATTCGAGTGAACAACTTTGAAGGAAATTCTCAATTTGCGGTCACTAAACGGATGAATAGTTATCATCAAGGCTATAGTGCGTACTTACAGATTGGAAAGTTGAATGTTTATTTGCTTAACAACTTTGCTTACACTCGTATGCTGGTGTGTTAGACGACGTATCTTCACAGATACCATAGATCGATATTTGGGAATTTGAATTTTGTTGTGAACCGGTTAAAGTGATATTTTCAGTTTCATTTCAAGATTCTCATTAATTAATCTATGGGTCACTCCTAGCCTTAGAATCTCGAGTTAACGCCGAATTTTTTTAAAAAATTTGTCAGATCTCTGGACTTCTTCTGCATGAGCATGAGAACTTTAAAACTCCAATAAAATGGAAGTGATGTCTTTTCGAAAAGATTTTCGAAATTTAATGTTTCAATTAAGTTTTAGGCATATAATCAGCTCGATCACGTTCTAGAAAGGTCATTCAGTCAGTTCAATTTTGTACCACTTTTCGGGTATATCGCTCATCATACAGATGGGTAAATATGCACCAACAAAGGGACGAAGCGCTCTATAAGTTTACTGAGCACATGGCGAATTTTGAAGGTAAATTCACACGACACGCAAGTCTTGTACCGACATGAATCTTTCCATGATATTTTGGCAACATAAACTTAACAAAACTGTAGCACACATCTCTCACTCAAAAATAACAACCTTTGTATATTTGTTTCTTATCCAAATGGGTCTTCAAGAAGACAGTGCTTAGTGTTATGCTTCACATTCAACGGGTTTTTGCAATAACCTTATTGAAATACGGATCAATACGGTGTCACTTGAAAAGATCTCCTATCTACTGCAATGAACTGTATTCCTATCCCAGACCATCATCATCTTATTGTACGTTGAGTGTCGTTGTGATTTTCACCAGGGTGGCTGTGTCATACAACTAGAGAAGCCTTTGAGCGTCAACATGTTGGTCTCGTAATCAGGCCTGACTAAATTAACAAGCGGGAGTATTGAGCAGGGGAAAATATTCCCAGAAAAGAGATGGCCCTTAGTATTGGTGGTTATGTGTGAGGTGTACCCGGCTATGTGAAAACTCTCTTTTGTCGAATAAAAATGGATTTTCTGACTACTGCAGAAAACAAAATACCATTTTACTAGGCGCAGATTCGTTGAAAGAGGCAGATTAAGGCAATAAGTCTTAGCTTTCGGCGCGTGAGGAGCGATTTATAAAAATAAAAGCTAAATTCCTCGCTGTACGGAATATTACTGCAGCTAACACATTTCAAAATTCATAAAGGAACATCCTGTTCACTAGACCATAAAACAACCATGAAAAATGCAGTCCTCTGAAGTTATAGATCTTCGAACTACTATACGTGCGAACTATGTATAGTTGCAGTCAAGGTACGTCTACAGATACCTGAGGAAGACATTTGGCATTGTATGGCTGTGGTCGCAATAAGCCTTTGTTAGATGCTAGGAAGCCGTCAGAAATGTCCAACCACCCTCATGAAACTTCTTGTTTGATGAAGAGTGCAGGCAAACATACGAGTATATTCTCAAACAACTCACTAATGAAGCCATCCTGTATATAATAACGAGGGTGGTTCGTGAGTTCTTCAGTTTCTTCGAAGCAATAAGAATTCGAATTGAGCGATGGAGGAAATGGAGAAGTGCTACTTCGAAAACAATGTTAGGAAGTTTCTCAAAAGGTAAAAAGATTTCGTCAAATCAACAAGGCCCACTACAGAAATCCATTACAATACTCGTAAAATGGACAGGGAAAGTTAGTAGTGGTATAACAATCGGTGCTGATGATATAGACAAACCACTTCTCCAGACTCTTAAGTGGCGGGGACGAAACAAACTCCATTGTCATGCAGAAGTATTCAACTTGGGTGATGCCAATATCTACACATAGGTCTAAAAGGCATTCAGGGCCGAACATCATACCTGCCAAAGTATTTAACACAATAAGAGACGACTTGTTAGAAGCTAAATACTTATTCATTTTCGAGGTTTCAACGGAGGAAGGTATTCCTGATGAATCAAACTTCACTCTCGCTTTTTGAAAGGAGAGCTTCTAAACTAGGCCAACTTTAGACATGTGTGCTTCTTAAGTATCGCGTACGAGTTGAAACTATTTATCAACAGTGTTAATATCCCCTATCACTGCAGTTTAGGCCGACTAGAGAAAACCCAAGGCCGTATATTAAAGTATTGGAACAGAAGCGGCACCAATGGGTTCTTGCTGTGTATGAGACCAAGACCAAGTATATGTTGCCAATAAGAAGGAGGGCATAATATTGATGAATCGAATGCACGCCTTGACAGACAGCAGTTATTTGTTGCGAATGCCTTTCCTGCAAAAAGGTGCCTATATGATCCCAAAAGTCTTGTCGAAATTGATAACAAGTAGAATCGAAACCAAAGTATTTTCGACGAATTGCTCTATAATAATTCGTAAGGTATTTAATTATAATTGGGCATTCTCCTAGGATATGTAAAACGTTCTCTCTCGCTCTCTGATTACAGAGACTGCACAAAATTGGAAGTTCGGGTTGGCGTGGGATGAAATTTAAATTCAAAAGCTTCCCTCTCAATTTAAATATATAGTTTATTTTGTCAATTGAATTTTGGTTCAAGAAATAAGACTTATTCTGAAGATTGTAGCTCAATTGACTATAGTACAACCGATATTGAGAAACTCGAGCCTCAGCACCATATTTTTCGTAAGTGACTACACTAATTTTCTCCAATAAAGTGTCAAACTGTCTTCTTAATGAGATGGGCTCCTTTGTCGGTGTTAATGAAAGTTCATGTCTGCAGTTAGACGCTAGGTGCCTCCATTCTTGGTTGAGGTTTCCGCCTGTTGTAAAAATATATGTGAGTACTATCCTGGGCAACCTTTCTTCGTCCATCGCCATCACTTTAACGACACAGTCGAAATGCATCTTCAAAGTTTCTAAAACCAGTGGTGCCGTTCCGATTTCGAGGTGCAGCATGTAATTGGGTGTACTTATGGGCAACCTAAAAGTGCGCTTAAAATAGTAATGAAGAAACTTCTCCACTTCATCGAACGAGCGGTATCCCCACACTTGAGCACCATACAAAAGAATTGAGGTTGGGCGAAATAATTTTTGCTTTGCGCTATGAGCTATGCATTTATTGTTGAAACAGCGGCCCTACACACATGAAATTGCTCGCTTAGCTTCAGCTAATTAACCTTCAAGATTCACTCTCATGTTTAGGTTGGCCGTTATCACGAACTTTATATTCACGAACTATTTCGACAATTTTTCGTTGATACGTCCACTCTTCATTTCGAGAATATCTGCATCCACCTCCTCTAAACACCATAGTTTTTGACTTCTCCAAGTTAACATTTAAGTTCCAACGTTTGCAATATAAGTCTAGTCTGTTCATCATAAGCTGCATGCCATTTATCGACTTTAAGAAGAAAACAATCTCGTCTGCATACAGCAGAGCGGGTATTCTAGTGCTTCCGATATCGATGCCACCTCCTATGAACTCAGTTATATCATCGATGAACAGAATAAACAGCAAAGTACGTAAGATACAACCTTGTTTCACCCATTGTTATCAGAAATTCTTCGGATACTTCCCATACGCATGCAACATTATTATCATACAATGCTCGCAATATGTTAATGATTTTACTTGAGATTCCCGTCTAATATAATTTATAGAAGAGTGAGTCACGATCAATTGAATCGAAAGCCGGACGAAAATCCACAAAGAAGGCATACAACTTTTTTTTCTTCTTTTTTTAAATTTCAGTGATATTAATCAAAGAAAAAATTTGGTCAATAGTAGAGTAGTTTTCCCTAAATCCTGCTTGAAACTCAGATAATATTTTCTGATTTCTGACCCACTTTGCACGTTTCCTGAAGATCAAAGAGGCGAACAGTTTGGCCGAGGTGTTTAGGAAGGATATTCTTCTGTAATTGGTTGGGTCTCTACAGTCACCCTTTTTGTGAAGCGGAAAAATTACTGCCTTTTTGAAGCCATCAGGAACTGCTGCGCCTTCAAAAATGCGGTTGAACGCCATGGTTAGTGCGTATAAAAACTCCGTTGTGCAATTTTTATAAAACTCCACAGGAATTCGGTCGATCCCGCGAACTTTATGTGCCTTAACACTCTCAATGACTTTTTGTATTTCTAGAGCTATAAAAGGTGCATCCAAAGAGTCGTCGTAGAAAAATGGGGCGGTGTATCGAACCGGTGCTACGTTACATATATTATTGAGTAGGTGGCTAAAATGATCCTTGAGCAATGGTGCTTTCAACAATGAGGCGATTACATTTTTATTTCCGTTTATATATTTCGCCGCTTTACAGAATTCTGCCGAGGAGTTTGAACTGCTTACTATGTCAATAATTTGGAGTTCGAATGCCATCTTTTTTACATAGTAAATATGCTTAAAGTGCTTGTTGGCTGCTCCGTACAGTGATTTAAAGATGTTAGTGTTGTGTATCCGCAATAGCCTAAGAAACAAAAACGATTGTTCTCTTGCTTTGGAATATTCACGGTCAAACCACTTTTATTTGCAAATATTTTTATTTGATGGGCTTCTTAGTGGTGTTGCTTTTATAATTAGATCAGTGAGCTCTTCCATAGCTGGTGAACCGGTCGAACTGTAAAGTGTACTTAATTCGATATTCGAGAAGAAGAAGAAGGCGTTAAAACGGTATGTTTAATTAGAATTTAACTGTAGAAGATGTTCCTCGTATAAAAGTGAACTCACCGCTAAAATCTACTTCACAACTTCCATTAAAAACTCGACCGTCATAGGCATCTGCAAACTCCAATATTTTGCTATACCAGACTTCATCCTTCGATCTGCGAATCATGTGCATAAATTGTGATTTGGGACCACTATTAAAGTTGTTTTGCGAAAGACCCAACCGACCATTAAAATGCCCCACAAGCATTAGATTCGATGCTTTTAAGATTTGAAGCTCGTCATTTAGCTTATCATAGTCACGTTGCCAGTGGCTGCAGTTCATCCTGTAAATGGTCTTCTTTCGTGTATTTACTTCCAGGACCCATGCTACATCTAAATCTTTAAACTTAAATTCTACCCCAGTTAGGTCTCTACGATATCCAAATAATTGTTCGCCACTACCTCGTCCAAAGATCGATGATTTAATTGCCGGCTTTCATTTAAGTTCCTAATCCAAAAATATATGCTTAAATCTAACCTCCTCCTTTTCTAACACATGGGTTTCATGTAATAGAAAAATATCGAAATCCTTCAAATATTTAAAAAAAAACTCTGTATATATTAACTTATTTTTTAAGCCAGCTACATTATAACTAATAATTTTTAAGAACAAAAGAGTTTCATTCTGGTGGACGAGCGTATCTCATTCGCTAAGTGAGATTCGGCTTGTGTTAGCACCCAAAACCGTTTTATCAACTTTGTTGTATAACTCCCTTGTGTTTCCTGCCAAATGATTTTCGTTGATAACTCCACTGACAGCTCCATTGACGTTTGATATGTTTGACATTTGCCACACATTGTTTTGTTTTTCGACTTCATTCATAAATGGTCTATGTCTCCAAAAATGCCTTTAAGGACTTGCTCTGCATTTTCCTCGCCACATTTCAGACCTTTGAAAGTGTCCCAGGTAAATATCTTGTCTGCTGCAAGCAACTTGTCATCTCTCAGGGTGATTTTCATGCTGGAATTCTTGTCCCGGAGGACCTTCATTATTGGCACTAGCTTCCTCCTTCTTTGGCGAACCTTGAAGGGCAAGTCCTTCTGGATGCTGATTTTGGACCCTTTCAGTCTTTTGGCATTACGCAGTACATTTCTAGCTGCATCTCGAGTCTTCATCCTGACAATAATTGTTGCGGTGTGCACATCGCGACTCGGGACAATGAACACCGAGTCGACATGCGTGCCTGGAGCATTTGCGTCCAACAAACCATCACACAAGGACTTTGCTCTTTTGCGTGAGTTTATCCAATTGTTCTTCAAGCAGTTTGTTTTGCTTTTCTAATTGGTTGACTCTTTCAGAGATATTCTCGTGACGAACTTTTAGCCCAGCTACCTTAGTACAAAGCACTTGGAGGTCCTCTTTAGACGCTAACTGCATTGCAAGCTCTCTGTTCTTCTCGTCCAAAATCTGCTTTAATTGCTCGATGGTAATTCCAGGTATTTTTTAATTTGTGGCATCGGAAGAATTCACACAGCGTTATACGTTGTTGGCGGGATCCGGTGAATTTTGTGATAGAACTCTTTTGCTCATTTAGTGAGGTTAAATCTATGTAGACACTTGATATTGTCGTGGAAGTGTTTTACAGGCTAAGACTACTCAGATCATGTTTGCTTTTATGCAGTGTGTTCTTAATTATACATTTTGCAAGACTATTAGATATTAGCTCTTCTTTTTATATGTTTTGTTTTTTTTTTACTTTTATGGGGAGATCTTTACTTTCACCTCCAAGTTGGTCGAACTGTCAGCTGAAAATCAGCAAGCTTCTTCGGGGTTTACTCTTGCCAACTTAAATAGTATTCTTTTCTATGAAAAACATAGTTTCCATAGCTTGATTTCAGTAGCTCCGCCGTTGATTATTGGGAATATTTCACAGGAGTGCCATCAATTCATACACATTGTGTGTGTGCCGTATTCAGAATAGCAATCACCGTAGTCGTATGGAGCCGAAGATTATTTGAGGAACTTATGATATATCTTTGAAGTGCTCAATCTAATTCGAGCACATGCACAGTTTTCACAGAATTTCACAATCTTGGTTTTAAAATTCTTTTTTCTAAGTGCTTAGCCTCTAGTTCCAATGCTAGTTCTTTGATAAAAACTTTTCTTACTATTGTAGTATACCATGTTGGTTTGCTGATATCATACGGTCTGTAGGCATCAATGGAAGCAGTATCTAAGATGTTATGTTTAAAATAATGGGACTCATCTACGGTTGGTCTTTCGTTTGCAGCGGTAGAGTGAAACCATTTGGTACAAAAGAATCTGCGCCTAACTTAGTTCTATTAAAGCCCATTACAACTACAAGGAGGCGCAAAATGAATCATCCAATTTTGCTTTTGAATTACTTTTGAGTGATGGAAATCTTTATTTGGACCTTTACAATTGTTTCTGTTAAGTGGAAAAGATGATACCCGCTAAATGGCTGCCTGTTGATACACGATACAAATTTGTGAACGTTTTATTATATTTTCCATGACTTTTCGCAAGATTTCGCATTCAGGCTTCGTATAAGGGCTGCGATTGTCTGAGGTTTTTGGCATAAACCCGCGACTTCAAGTAGCCGCAAAGAAAGAAGTCTGGGATGGTTAAATCGGGGATTTTGCTGGCCATGCCAAACCACACACACGCGCACCACACAGTGGATTTGAGTAGATGCAATGGCTCTTCGTGAATCACACGCGTATTTTCAGTACCCCAGAAACAGGGATTTTGCTTATTGAAGTAACCGCTTAAGTGGAAATGCTCATGATGATTTTTGACACAAAATCGTCCTCTGCGTTCTTAAGATTGAGAATGTTTTTACACTAATTGACACGCGACTGACGGTCAGGAGGCATTAACTGATGCACTTTGTACGGGAACATGTATAAGTCTTTCACTAAAATTCGGTGTAGGGTCCATCTGGTGATGCTCAATTTCGTGGCCCGTCGTCTGGTTGATGTTTATTCGTTCTCAGCGACATCGGCAGCCACAGCCGCGATATTCTCCCCCGAACGACCAGTCCGGTGGTGGCCACGCCCTGCATAGTCTACTGTGGTTCCACTCTGTTCGAGTCGAGTGGCTAAGCGCCGGAATGTTTGCCCAGTTGGCGCGACATGATTAGGATATCGACGTCGAAATTCATGCTGCGCCGATTATTGGTTAAAAACATCGACACAATTATTCTACTCTTTTGCGGAGTATAGCGCTCCATTCCTTGTCTATTTGTATACTGCAGTTGTCTAGTTCACAAATGTCAAATATGATTCTGAGTTTATTCTTCAATGTCCTCGACGTGATGTGAAGTTGACAACAAACGAACGTTCTTTTTTGTATTACTCGCATAGTTGACCAAGTAAAGGTACCGTGAGAATCAAAAAATTTAACAAAATTTTCCCCGAGTCCTTTTGAATTCTTTGTCATTTATATTATCGAGAAAATTTTGTAAATGATACATTAGAAGGGCATGTGCTATGCCCTCGGAATGATTGTCACCAGGTTGCTGACCTAAATAAATTTTTCCACACAGAGGATAATTGGTTATGGCGTCTACAACCCAAAATATTGTCAAACCGTATCTGGCAGGTTTATTAGGCATACGAGTATATTGCCGAAATGAACATCTGCCCCTGGTTGTATTACTTCTGTTCGTCTATGGTGAGCTCTTTTGGCGGGTGATAAGTGCAGTAAGATTAGGTTGAATTACGTCCTAAGTATATCTAAAAGCTGCCAGATTGTCACTTTCCATGCGGACTGCTCTAGTTCTCCAATCGTCGAACAAAGTGAAATAAGGTATTTGTTCAAATCGCTCTAAAGACATGTTGGTCAAACAGTCCCTTAGCTTCTTCTCTTGACGCTTTTTCGGCACGTGCATATAACAATGTTTGCAACATATAGCATCAATAATGTCTGGGCTAATCAAACTTCTAAAAGCATCAAATTTTTTGATAACTTTTTTTTAGATCGTTTAGGTCATTGTAGAAGAAAGCTACATGGCCTATGACTGCTTTATAATCTTCAGAATCTTCCGTCACTTTACTGAGCTCATGTAAACGGTTATCTAAAAACTGCTGTTAGGCATCACTCAGTGAAGTACGAGAAGATCTGCTCAATTGGTATGCGACACGTTCTAATACATCACTTCGATCCATTTTTTCTAGAGCAAAACCCAGCACACGGGTTCAGGGTTAAGGCTATGTCTTGAACCCACATCGTCTGCAATGACCCTCATCCCATGAATGTATCCACGGGATTTTGTTAACCGCTGTGTTCCCGGTAAAACTGTTTCGTATCTTAGTAGGTTAAGTTTACTGATTCCTCGATCTACGCAGCTGATTTCGGTCTTGGTGGGTGATTGTTGCCATTTCATTTGGTTCGAGATCTTTCCTACTTACATTCTCGAATTTACTCATCAAGATCCCGCCATTTTGTATCGACGATATGAGAATCTTTCGTGCTGCTAATACTAACATAAGACACCCGTCAGCTGGCTTATCAAAGTGAAATAAGAAAGCTATCCCAGTTTGCAAAAAGCGCTTCCTAGAATCCAATTTTACTTAGACCGCTTTTACACGGCGCATGTTTTGAGAGATTCAAATGAGTGCAAAAGAGAAGGATAATGAAACAAAAAATACTCAATTAACCAAATTTCCACTGCATGCAGGCAAGACTTCCTTTGCATGTTTTTGACATTTCTTTTTCTAATTCTTATTTCTTTCTCGCATTTGCTTCATTACTTCTTTGGCTGTTGTTACGAGCACAACCTTTCAGTATGGCAGATGAATTTAAATGGACCAAATAATTAACAAGCGGGCTCATTTTCAATTATGAAACACTGAGCACCAAAGATGAAATGAAAGAGAGCTCTCAAATAACATGAAAAACCAAAGAATAGGAAAAAGGCTTCGTATAAAAATGCGCGCATCACAGAAGGACAGTTCAAAAGAAAGTACCCAAAACTGCGTAAAAGCCGTCTTGGCTCCAAAAAACTGACTTTGGACTACGTGAACTTTCGTTTCATTAAAAAAAAGTCTTGAGGAGAGGATTTTCTTTCAGTGAATCTTCCCTACGGAAGACAAGTATGAAGCACGCCATCAAAGTGGACAAAGGGGACATCTTTCGTGGGACAGATGGTAAGGTGCCGTGTAGGCTAGGCACCACATCTGGCAACGGATTTAAGCGTATTAACTTTGCGGCTTGACGAAATATCACTATAGCAAGCAAATGGTTTCCTAATATCAATATACACCAGGGGCCTTGCCGGTCTTCGGATGACGAAACGCTAAATGAAATTGATCACATTGTGATCGACGTAAGGCATGTCTCCAGCATTCTTGACATTCGAACGTTCCGGGCAGCCTAATTGCGAATGCGTATTTCCCAACCGCCACACCAAAGAAGACTACTGTGAGAAGATATAACGTTGAAAAGCTGCAATCGCAAGAGACCGCCAGAAGGTCAAGAGCTGCTCAAGAAGATCGCGGTTGTACTAATTTTCTAATTGGTTGACTCTTTCAGAGATATTCTCGTGACGAACTTTTAGCCCAGCTAACTTAGTACAAAGCACTTGGAGGTCCTCTTTAGACGCTAACTGCATGGCAAGCTCTCTGTTCTTCTCGTCCAAAATCTGCTTTAATTGCTCGATGGTAATTCCAGGTATTTTTTAATTTGTGGGATCGGAAGAATTCACACAGCGTTTTACGTTGTTGGCGGGATCCGGTGAATTTTGTGATGGAACTCTTTTGCTCATTTAGTGAGGTTAAATCTATGTAGACACTTGATATTGTCGTGGAAGTGTTTTACAGGCTAAGACTTACTCTGAGCATGTTTGCTTTTGTGCAGTGTGTTCTTAATTATACATTTTGCAAGACTATTAGATATTAGCTCTTCTTTTTATATGTTTTGTTTTTTTTTTACTTTTATGGGGAGATCTTTACTTTCACCTCCAAGTTGGTCGAACTGTCAGCTGAAAATCAGCAAGCTTCTTCGGGGTTTACTCTTGCCAACTTAAATAGTATTCTTTTCTATGAAAAACATAGTTTCCATAGCTTGATTTCAGTAGCTCCGCCGTTGATTATTGGGAATATTTCACAGGAGTGCCATCAATTCATACGACATTGTGTGTGTGCCTTATTCAGAATAGCAATCACCGTAGTCGTATGGAGCCGAAGATTATTTGAGGAACTTATGATATATCTTTGAAGTGCTCAATCTAATTCGAGCACATGCACAGTTTTCACTGAATTTTGAAATTCTTTTTTCTAAGTGCTTAGCCTCTAGTTCCAATGCTAGTTCTTTGATAAAAACTTTTCTTACTATTGTAGTATACCATGTTGGTTTGCTGATATCATACGGTCTGTAGGCATCAATGGAAGCAGTATCTAAGATGTTATATTTAAAATAATGGGACTCATGAACTCACGTTCACATTTGTGAACGTTTTATTACATTTTCCATGACTTTTCGCAAGATTTCGCATTCAGGCTTCGTATATGTCGTAAATTCGCCTAGTCGCTCATGATGATTTTTGACACAAAATCGTCCTTTTCGTTGTTGAGATTGAGAAAGCTTTTACACTAATTGACACGCGACTGACGGTCAGGAGGCATTAACTGATGCACTTTGTACGGGAACATGTATAAGTCTTTCACTAAAATTCGGTGTAGGGTCCATCTGGTGATGCTCAATTTCGTGGCCCGTCGTCTGGTTGATGTTTATTCGTTCTCAGCGACATCGGCAGC
The DNA here is from genome assembly GCA_949129095.1 of Volucella bombylans. Lineage (NCBI taxonomy): Eukaryota > Metazoa > Arthropoda > Insecta > Diptera > Syrphidae > Volucella > Volucella bombylans. Next base: position 84,050,080 of record OX422143.1, on the reverse strand, counting down.
CACAGCCGCGATATTCTCGCATAGTTGACCAAGTAAAGGCACAGTGAGAATCAAAAAATTTAACAAAATTTTCCCCGAGTCCTTTTGAATTCTTTGTCATTTATATTATCGAGAAAATTTTGTAAATGATACAACAGAAGGCCATGTGCTATGCCCTCGGAATGATTGTCACCAGGTTGCTGACCTAAATAAATTTTTCCACACAGAGGATAATTGGTTATGGCGTCTACAACCCAAAATATTGTCAAACCGTATCTGGCAGGTTTATTAGGCATACGAGTATTTGCCGAAATGAACATCTGCCCCTGGTTGTATTAGTTCTGTTCGTCTATGGTGAGCTCTTTTGGCGGGTGATAAGTGCAGTAAGATTAGGTTGAATTACGTCCTAAGTATATCTAAAAGCTGCCAGATTGTCAATTTCCAGTTCTCCTGCTCTAGTTCTCCAATCGTCGAACAAAGTGAAATGAGGTATTTGTTTAAATCGCTCTAAAGACATGTTGGTCAAACAGTCACTTAGCTTCTCCTCTTGACGCTTTTTCGGCACGTGCATATAACAATGTTTGCAACATATGCAAACACCTCATTTGCATCCATACCATCCACGAAGTGTTGCTGACAAACGATGTTCTTCACAGACTCTCTTCGCTTTCCTCTTTGTGCCAAGAACGATAGCATCAATAATGTCTGGTCTAATCAAACTTCTAAAAGCATCAAATTTTTTTGATAACTTTTCTTTTTACATCGTTTAGGGCATTGTAGAAGTAAGCTCAATGGCCTATGACTGCTTTATAATCTTCAGAATCTTCCGTCACTTTACTGAGCTCATGTAAACGGTTATCTAAAAACTGCTGTTAGGCATCACTCAGTGAAGTACGAGAAGATCTGCTCAATTGGTATGCGACACGTTCTAATACATCACTTCGATCCATTTTTTCTAGAGCAAAGCCCAGCACATGGGTTCAGGGTTAAGGCTATGTCTTGAACCCACATCGTCTGCAATGACCCTCATCCCATGAATGTATCCACGGGATATTGTTAACCGCTGTGTTCCCGGTAAAACTGATTCGTATCTTAGTAGGTTAAGTTTACTGATTCCTCGATCTACGCAGCTGATTTCGGTCTTGGTGGGTGATTGTTGCCATTTCATTTGGTTCGAGATCTTTCCTACTTACATTCTCGAATTTACTCATCAAGATCCCGCCATTTTGTATCGACGATATGAGAATCTTTCGTGCTGCTAATACTAACATAAGACACCCGTCAGCTGGCTTATCAAAGTAAAATAAGAAAGCTATCCCAGTTTGCAAAGAGCGCTTCCTAGAATCCAATTATCCAATTTTATGCTTTTACACGGCGCATGTTTTGAGAGATTCAAATGAGTGCAAAAGAGAAGGATAATGAAACAAAAAATACTCAATTAACCAAATTCCCACTGCATGCAGGCAAGACTTCCTTTGCATGTTTTTGACATTTCTTTTTCTAATTCTTATTTCTTTCTCGCATTTGCTTCATTACTTCTTTGGCTGTTGTTACGAGCACAACATTTCAGTATGGCAGATGAATTTAAATGGACCAAAGAATTAACAAGCGGGCTCATTTTCAATTATGAAACACTGAACACCAAAGATGAAATGAAAGAGAGCTCTCAAATAACATGAAAAACCACAGAATGGGAAAAAGGCTTCGTATAAAAATGCGCTCATCACAGAAGGACAGTTCAAAAGAAAATACCCAAAACATGCGCATCAAACTCATGCGCTGCGTAAAAGCCATCTTAACTCCAAAAAACTGACTTTGGACTACGTGAACTTTCGTTTCATTAAAAAAAAGTCTTGAGGAGAGGATTTTCTTTCAGTGAATCTTCCCTACGGAAGACAAGTACGAAGCACGCCATCAAAGTGGACAAAGGGGACATCTTTCGTGGGATAGATGGTAAGGTGCCGTGTAGGCTAGGCACCACATCTGGCAACGGATTTAAGCGTATTAACTTTGCAGCTTGACGAAATATCACTATAGCAAGCAAATGGTTTCCTAATATCAATATACACCAGGGGCCTTGTCGGTCTTCGGATGACGACACGCTAAATGAAATTGATCACTTTGTGATCGACGTAAGGCATGTCTCCAGCATTCTTGACATTCGAACGTTCCCAACCGCCACACCAAAGAAGACTACTGTGAGAAGATATAACGTTGAAAAGCTGCAATCACAAGAGACCGCCAGAAGGTCAAGAGCTGCTCAAGAAGATCGCGGTTGTACTTCAGGAATGATGTACGGAAGTTTTACCAACAGGTAAAAAGAACTTGTCAAGGCAAGAAGACCCGTAGAGAAGCCTATAAAGATAAATAAGGAAACCTTGTAGTGGAGTCACAGTCCGTGTTGAGAATATGGAAAACTTGTTCTGCATTACGGCAGAATTTAGACTAAGATAGCCAGAACTACCGTCCACCTGACCAGACTGAAGTATAGATAGCAATATCTAAGTTAAAATCTAACAAATCAGCTGGACCTGACGATCAAGGTATTCATAGCTACTGGAAATGACTTTGTTGAGAGCATACATCAACTCATTCCTCAGATCTGGTCAGAAGAGTGTATGTCTGATGAATGGAATTCCCGATCCACAGAAAAGGAGAACCCTCAGCAGCTCCAATTATATTGTGTGAGTGTCTGAAATAATTCGCAAACAACCTGATTGATTGTCCACAACCGACCAAATTTTCACACTTCGGCAGCCCCTGGAAAAAACTCAAGAACTCTGTTAGATATCGAGCTATATAGAGCTATGTCCAGTTTTGACATCCCAACCAAACTCGTCCATCCGTGCAGAATGACGATTGAGAACGTTTGTATCACTGTTAAGGTCGGTAACGACTGAACCGACACTTTTGATGTCAAAAAAGGTTTTAGAAAATGTGACGCTCTGTTATGTGACTTCTTTAACATCATACTTCAAAGAAATGTACGGAACTCACAAGAAAACACTGTAGGCACAATCTTTCAAAAGTCTGTGCAACTACTAGCGTAAGCGGAGTACCACCTAAGTAAGTAAGTAATAGTCGAGCAAAGTATTCATAAATTCGACAACCAAAGGTTTCCAACAAAGTATCACCCCGTACATTTGGAAAAAAAGTGGCTTTCAGGTGAAGATTGCTGAGCCATATCTTCGGCTTTTTCGACGTGTAGGGCGTCATTTGTCTTCTCCATTTCATGGTATCGGAATATATTTTTAGATAATCATTTAGGAAGGTATGAAGTAGGGCCTCATCTGCTCTTTCCCTTCATGGGCGAAGCAATATCGTCGGATGCTCTACCTACAAGGTCTAATATGAACCCATCTGAAAATTGTAGAATTGCATGAGTTTGATTCGAAATCCTAGTCTTCTCCAGCGCTGGGATTTTGAATTCAAAGGTAACATTGCCCCTTTGGTCTGAGGATAATACGAGCCTATTCAATGTATGAAAATGCTGTCATATCTATCTCGTCAGAATCATACTACTAGGAACCCTGTAATTTTAGACCCAAATGCAACTCGATTGTGTGTGCATATACGTACGAGCATGACAAGATGAGAGTAAGGACGTATCATCACTCTTATAGATTTAAGAATGTTTTCATAAGAGAATTTCTCAGCAATCTATAGGACAAAATACTAAGAGAAATATGGCAACCTACAGCAAGACCCAGAACAAATACACTGGAATCATAGTCGGACGACGTCCTCTTGGAACGCTTGAACAAAATCTCATGCACCTAAAACATGACGTTGCTGATTGATTACCATTTTCTTATGATATTAAATCCTCAAGTCCTAAATTGAGCCATTACATCTTCATCATTATAGCTTGATTTTTTGGGGATGAAACTGCAAGATGAATTCAAAATCGATTCAAATCTAGGTCACCTTAAATAGTAAACTTTTTTATAACTGGCTCCGTTTCAAAGTAACAACAAACACCTGTTACCTCTGCCACCCTCTGTTGCCACACAACAAAGTGCAATTTATTTCCAACCCTGAATGTAACTAAAAAAGATATAAACTCAAAATCAAAGGTACTTCCTTTAAAATATGAACACTGTACGGCTGGGTGTTTGAGAAATTGTTAACAGACGGAGGACTGATAGAAAAAAAAAAAAAAAAAACACCAACCCCCAACTGGTACAACCTTAACAACATCATCCCATACATCGACTCAATTTAAAATTGTGTTACTTTAAGTCAGATCTTTGGCCTGGTCTCATGGGGCATATTACACTGATTCAATTTTATGTCAATTTTCTTGTCAATACGAGAAATCGCAATCCGCATCCCCGACCATACCGATGAATACTTCCATCCATCCATCCCCATCCACCATTGGTATGTTGTAAACCGAGTAGCTTTCCGTTAGCATAACAACACACACGCAATATATTTTCAGCAGTGTTTTCCAGGGGTCTGGAGTGTGAGGTGAAATTCGTGCAAATTTTTTCTCAAGGGTGGAACAAATTTTGCACTTGGCATTTGGCCCTTGACATCGTTTACTGTTGTCGTTGTCACCCTCGCAGAAAGTGCGAACGTGTCAATATTACAATGCTTACCAACCAACCTCCCGGATACTACCCTTCAAGTGAAACGACACCTTATGTCTTATTTATTAGTTATTGATATAAGCAAGTGTTTTGGAGAGGAAAAAAAGAGAAATATACTTTGCCAGGGATGAAGAGGGATTGGAATGGGCAATTTTGCACGGCGGAAACGTATGTTTACCGCTTTTGGTTTGAATAGCAATTTTTCGATGTTTTTTTGTTTCACATTTCTTGGTTCCGGCTGTTGGGAATTGCAAATTAAATGCTTAATCAATTGAAGATGGAAATATTTTTGGAAGGAAAACATAGAAAGAGAGATATGTCAGGGATGCTGAATGGTTTTGACAAAGCTATTGCACACCAGACCTGCAAATCATCACTATCGATCTAAACTTTCAGACAGAATTAAGAATGATTTTTAAGAGTGACGAAGAGATCTGAAAAATAGCCAGATAATTGTCAAAGAGCTACAGGACATGATTTATGCCGTCAAAATAAAGTTCACGGAAAGAATACTACAAGGTCTTCCAATAGGGACTTCCGAATTTTGACAGTTGATAGCGCCCATATTGTTGAAGCTACATCTATCAAATTGGCTGTCGTTTATTCAGTCTGTTTTTCCAAATCACCATGGATGAACGGACACGTGCAAATGATAAAATCGTTTTATCACAATGGGTGTTCTGTTCGGGCAACGTTCCGCGCGCTTCACCCATTTTATGGTCGCCATAACCGTCCTACCGAGAGGACTATTCGCAGTGTGGTGGATAAATTTCAGTCCACTGGTTAAGTAAACGATAAACTAAGACCGGTACGTCGACGAAACGCAAGATCTAACGAAAACATCCCTGCTGTCCCTGAGAGTGTGCAGGAGAAGGCGAGGCAGACAATTTCTCGTCGCGCACAAGGACTCGGCCTTTCGCAGACCACAACTTGGCGAATTTTGCATCGTGACTTGGGCTTGCACCCGTACAAAATTCAACTGAACCATCAGCTGATGGTAAACGACCATAGACAACGACGTGTGTTCGGCTGAATGGGCTCGGAACAGTTGGAAACTGACCCTTATTTTCATCGAAAAATCATCTTCAGCGATGAGGCCCATTTCTGGATGAATGATTACGTCAACAAACAAAATTGTCAAATTTGGGACGATACCAACCCACATGAGATCTAAGAGCGTCCAATGCATCTCGAAAAAGTCACTCTTTGGTGTGGATTTTGTGAACTGACCACCGAGATCGTGAGATTTGATCCCTTAGACTTTCTCTTGTGGGGTTTTCTGAACTCGCAGGTCTATGCGAATTAGCCACAAATCTCAGCGGTCCTCAAAGCCAAAATAACCCATGCCATTGGTCAAATTCAGCCTGTTTTATGCGGCAGAGTCATGGAAAATTGGTCATTTTGGATGCGCGGCACCTAGAGAAGCCGCTGCAGAGATTTGAACGATGCTATATTCCATTCATAATGACTTTGATAGGCCTTTCAAACGAATAACAGTTTCTATGATAGAGAACCTCTATTAAAGAGGGTCGTATTAAAGGTCTAAGACCTCCAGTCAACAAATGAATTAGGTCGCTAAAGAACAACTCATATGTATGACAAGAACACTGACGAGCATCTTTTTTAAATTGATGACAAGCCCGATGTATCTGCATTATGTTTAACGGCAGTACTAATGTGCGACAATGGATAAGACTATCGAAGGGAAGCTCGAAAATTTGAAACCCGATTCCCAGTCAGAAGGCCGTAAATTTATCTAACAACATTATTGTATGCAATACTGAGCTTGCTCCTGCTAGAATAGTTATGATTTCCAACCTCTTCAGGGGCATAAATTAATATGGGGATAGAACAGTAAGATAGAATCTTGACGAACATAAGTGGTCATTCTAGGGCAGTGTTATGTAGCCTGACATACAATGTACTAACTTCACCATACGCCTTGCCGACATTAGAGTTAATACGAGTACATATACCTATCCCATGTTAGAGTTCTATCGCATATCATGCTATTGCTAAATTTTTCGCGCGCTCAACATATTCAACTATGGAATCCTGAAGATACATTTGTTGAAAGTGTGAAGATTTTAAGGCGTTCTGTGATATCACTATACATTTTGGCTTAAGACATTTCTGGCCGACTTTCTGCTGATCACAGTAATATTTTTAGCACACTCTTGGATGAGACCGGGAGGATATCTCCTATAAATACAATTAGTGATCGTTTGGAAAAATGATTCAGTTACTAACGAAGGTGCCGCATTCCAACTTGTCGCAAAAGGTAACTGAAAGGGCAAAATCACATGCAGATACGTCAACACCTAAGATAAACCTTAGCCGCATTTACAACTATTGAGACTACCCAAAGTCTGTAGACCTACAATAATAGCGATCTTACAGACTACGGCGCTACACGGATGAAAGGAGAATAGAACGAAAGTAAGGCTTCAAGAAAGTACTCGTATACGTGTGAGGAGTGATCCCTGGGCGAATATAAATGTTCGTGTCTGAGTTCGACGACGAAATAAATTACGTATCGCAAACTGGAACGTCCGTACAGTGACGGCTAAACATTTTGAATTAGAAACCATATTACGGCAATGCGGAATATGTTAGATAAGTTAGGCCGATTGGCCCATTGGGATGACACGTGGATCTGTGATCCTCCTACTTTTCGAACCAATTTGAACTTCGAACGAAGCGTAGGAGATTGTTGACGTCTATATTGTTTAGATCGCTCTACTTCGGGAGAGGGCTATACATGTACAGAGTAGGTGGAGGATTGTCTTCTCCACCTCCCCGTCCATACAGCGTCTGCAGAAAAAGCTTCTGTAAAAATGTCAAGCCTTTTTGAATGCTTTCCTATAAGACAGTGTCCAGTGGTGGCACCTAGGATAGCGCTGAAATGTTTCCTATTTTGGAAGCACATACTTTTAGAGTGACCCATATCTAGTTTATGGCAGATTTGTTTGGTCGCTAGACAAGTTGATCCACGTGCACGTGGCGATTAATATACCGATGATACCTTTTTCAGGCAGGATAGGTAGATTAGTTCTAATTTTGGTGAATTTGTCGGCCCTGGGATATCTTCGTGTCCCGGCACTCAGCAAATGTGGATGTTGAACTGCTCCGCCATCTCCCTGAAGTCACGGGCAATTTTAGAATTTTGTGAGACTGAATCCAGGCCGCTATTGCCTGAGTTTTTTGATGTTTTCCTTCAGTCAGGACAAGATTTCTTTAATCGGAAGACGAAAGGAGAGGCCTAGGTTAAGCTTATTTTGAGAAAACACCGCCACCAACCTAACTATCAGTCTTGAAGTATCTTGAAAGCATCTTCCTCCCAGGAATACCTAGAGGGGATGTTTACATGAAAGTCTTTGTCAAAAAAATGTTGGAGCATAAGGTAATCGATGTTCTCTGGAAGTATTCCTAGTATACGGCAATGTAAAATGAATGCAATATGTGTTCGAAAAAGCAACCGGCGGAATGTGGGAAACAGAACCTGATACTTGAACTTGCAAACGAAAACGTACAAAATGCGGTGTTGCGGATTGAAACAAAATAACAACCGTCTGCTAGAAATAGTCAAGATCACAATGGTTTCAAAAATGGGCGACCGACTAATGACAATAAGACGAAACTGCAACATATAGGCAGAGAGCAAGGGCAAAAATAATTGTAATGTTTTGGCGCGACTCTGATGAGCTTTCAAACTGAGTATCCAGTGAGAGATATACACGTCACGAAACTGGTCTGCAAATACGAAAACTATCATGGAAGAAAACATTTCAGAATGAGATACTCAGATATACCCGTAATAGACAAATGTAAATTATTAAAGAGCGGTTCTGCAATGATGGACACCAAACCGAAATGAACGGGCAAACGATACTAGGGTGATCTTCGGAGAAGCACTGGCACTGACTCTTGTTGACAGAATTTTTCGTAAGGAAACCAGAGGCCAACTCTGGCCGGTAAATTTCTGAAAATGCCTCCAAAATTTAATAAGCCAAGGGGAAGAATAAAGCGTCCAAATATGCATCACAATATTTAGGAAACCTACAAGAGTAGCGCAAGAGTTCTTCTCGATGTTTAATATGGTCGGAGACCTCAATCAATCAGGATTTACCAAATATAGCATCACAACCGATGCAGAAAAGAAATGCAACGACGAACAACAGGCAAACTGGCCGAATTAAATTATTTATGAACAGGAGACCCTGATAAGGGTGAAGAATGGAATTTGCAATGGATAGAAACTGTTAGCGCGAAGCAACATTCCCTCAGTGGATGTCACCCAAAAAATAGTACGACAATCGGATAGACAGAGCTTGTTTCACAGCGTAATGGCCAAGGCGACACGAGAAATTGCAACAACTTCGTTCGGTGAAACTAATGTTACTAATGTTACTTTGAAAATATACGAATGAGTTGTAGACAGTAGACAGAGCAAATTATAAAACTCCATGAACTCGTGGAAGTTGACGTACTCTGTTTTCGATCCACAGTTTACGGATAACGATGGACATCTCAGCCGATTTGGAAAAGCGTTCAATTGAATTCTCAGAGATCTTTAATGGACCACACTAATATCTAAAAATGAACACGAGACAAAAGGTTAAGCAGAGAATTTGAAGATAAGTTTGGAGTACACATTCTGTTGTTTTCTATTGGCAAGATTTTATATTGAAGCAGCTGAGGTTTCTTCTACTTGCATGAGTTATGTCACGGAGCGAAAATGAAAGAACCTTGACCAATTTTTAATAAAATTTAAAATCCGTTTAAAATTGATGTTGATGACGAGTTCGGCGGAAAACCAACGAAAGGAAAAGGTAATGCAAAAAAGACGCGTAGCGACGGATAAACAAATATGTGTAGACAAAATTGGGAAAAGGCACTTTACGCATAAACAAACGAGAGGACAGACAAATAGGAAAAACATAGAAAAAGGTGGACGATGACAAGTGTGTTGGGTCAGCAATATATAACATATGCACCACTTAAGCTGAGCTCGTCCTTTACTGAGTTGTCTTTTTGGGTTGAAGCCACAAAGTTTCCGGGCCGTTCACTGGTGTCCCAGTGTTTAAAGTGACTTAGCCACATAAACCGGGCTATTCGAGTTTCTCAGAGAGGTCGGTATCTCTATACAGCCCATACAGTTCACTATTGAAATGTTTTCTCCATTTTCCATTTATTCAAACAGAACCGAAATTTACCCAAAGAACTTTTCACTCGAAGCACCCGAGAGCATTTTCATACGACTTCGACAGAGTCCGAGCTTCTGAGCCGTAAAGCTAAGAACCTCTGCACAATCAACGCGTGACGGATGGGGCTGGAATTCGTTTGGAAAAAACCATTGCACCTTTCTTCTTCGAAGACGATGTTTTAGTAGCTGTAACCATCAATGGAGAGCATTATCGGGATCTGATAACGGATTTTTTAAGAAAATTCTGACGGATAAAGCCATGGATAGTTTTTGGTTCTAACACAACGCCACCACAGCCCTAGTGACGATCGATTTGTTGAGTCCTTTGTTCTTCGGACGCCTAATTTCGAAAAATTGTGATTTTGACTGGACTCCGCGGTCACCCGACTTAACGCCCTCAGACTTCTTCCTTTGGATATATTTGAAGTCCAAATTGTATGTCAACTATCCAAGGACCCTAGAAGTCTTGACAGACAATATACGATGGCAAATGGTTACTATTCAGCCCAAAACACTTCGAAGTTTATTGGGAAATGCTGAAAAACGAGCACATTGCGCCATTCGCTCTGGCGGCGACAATTTACGCGATGTCATACTAAAAAAGTTATCAGAACAAATTTGCAAGGTTTAAAATAAAGGAAAAATAACTTCATAACCCATTCTTGCTTCTTCTGGTTCAATAGTCACAAAAGCTCCATTGGCAGGTAGCTATTTTCTTCCCATTAAGCACCCTGTAGACGCTAAAACATGGTACTAGTAAACATGGTACCACCATGTTGATCGTCTGCGGTCTGGTACGCGTACCAATTTTTTGGTCTCACCAACATCAGAATTTGGTCTCACTAAAATCAAAACTGGTTTGATTTTTGTCGATGTTTGTGGGCGGAGTTTTGTGTTGCTCATACTATTTTTCAGTGTCTGCGCTTACATCTCTCAACATTTACTCGAGCAAGCTATTTTATCAGTGAATTTCGTCGTGCGAACACACAAAATAATCGAGAAAATATGGCGAATATTCCAAATTCTGATGCTTGGAAAGAATTTTTCGAGTGTTTTCACAGCCTACCATCTTTGTGGAGAGATGTGTTCTATTATGTTGGAGTGAAATGGTCTCAGCGCCTGCGGGTTTTAGTGGTATCATGTTTACTAGTACCAGGTTTTAGAATAAACTTTTGAAACATGGCTTGCGAGTTTCGCCCAATTCTGTCGAGAACGATGTTGAAGAAATCACATGACAACGCATTGTCTCTTTGAAGTACAGGGTCTTCCAATAATGGCTTGACAACTTTGAATTTAATTTGTGAACGCACTCTTTTACTAATCATCAAACTGTCACCGTCAATTTATTCAGTAAACTCAACTCATGGTGAAGTACACGAACGAGCAACGTCTGCAAATTATAAAAATTTTCTACCGAAATTCGGAGTCGGTGACTGCAACTTTAAGAGCGTTAACTCCAATTTTCGGTCGTAATTCTCGCCCTAGTAGACAACTTTTAGTCTACATATTCGTTGTGTGATGTTGCCGTGTCAGTGAGACAACGGGTTGGTCAAAGTGTTGAAAATATCGCTGCCGTTCAGGCGTCCGTAGCAAACGATCCAAATCAGTCAATTCCACGGCGTTCTCAAGAATTGGGCATCGCTTAGACCAGATTATGGCGTATTTTGCGTAAGGATCTTGGCTTACACCCATACAAGATCAAGCTGACTCAAGAATTGAAGGCAATGTACCATCTGAAGCGACGAATGTATGTTCTCCGATTGGGTTCTGGAGAAGATGCACCAAGATGCTGAATTTCATCGCAAAATCATCTTCAGTGACGAAGCTCATTTTTGTCTCAAAATATGCGTTATTGGTCGGGTAAAAATCCACATGTGCTTCATGAATCACCACTTCATCCACAAAAAATAACTGTTTGGTTCGATTAGCATGCCGGCAGCGTTATTGGGTCATATTTTTTCGTCGATGATAACGATCGTCACGTTACTGTGAATGGTCAGCGTTATCGCGCCATGATCAGCGATTATTTTTGGCCCGAATTGGAAGATATTGACTTGGACGACATGTATTTTTAACAGGATGATGCCACAAGCCATACTGCACACGCTACAATCGATTTATTGAAGAGTAAGTATGGTGAGCGCGTTATCTTAAGAAATGGGCCAGTCGATTGGCTGCCTCGTTCATGAGATTTAACGCCGCTTGACTACTAATTTTCTGCGGGGTTACGTTAAGTCACTGGTTTATGCCAACACGCCGACCACGTTGGAAGAGCTCAGAGCCAACATTAAACGCGAAATAGCTGCCGTTTTGGCCGAAATATATGGCCGAGTCGTTGAAAATTGGGTCCAACGAATCGACCGCTGCAAACGTGCCCGCGATGGCCATATGAACGAAGTCGATTTCCATTCATAAATGTTTTGATTGTACTTCAAGCCGATAATAAAGTTTTTGAAATATGTTATCTCAAATGGTTTGCGTTTTATTTAAAAAAAAACAGTTATCAAGTCCTTATTGGAAAACCCTATATTTTTCTGATATCGTAGGTCGCGGTTGAATTACCGAACTTGTCCGAACCCCATGGATTCCACATCGTCATCCGATATAGTGGAATGAGCTTGCCAGGGATGCCAAAACTAGACATGGCTCTGTGTAGTTCGTATCTATAGACGCGGCGTGTATCGATTTCGAGATCTGTCTATGGTCGATTAATTTGTCCAAACTATCAGCACCGAAATTGGTAAACATTTAAATTCAGATCACTGCGCAGTTGTAGTTAAGATGCTTCTATTGATATCGCAGACGCCACGATAAAACACTGTGAGGAGACGAAGTAGTGAACGGTTACAATCACAACAAATAGCCAGAGATTAGTCGTTTTGATGAAAAGTTGAACTTTCTGCTAGAACTTCCGAACATTATTTCTGCAGTAGTACATCTCCATGAATTCTATTGTTCTTACTTCCGAGAAGCCGATGATCCTTCCATCTCCATTGTGAGCAGCTCTTGTATTAATTTGCAGCGCCTTCGTGTACCCTTCTTGCCCATTGTTCGTGAACCCAGGGTTTCGTTGTAAAACGTAAAACCTATTAACCCACAACTGATCCTCTGAGCTTGATGCTGCATAAGGCTATTCGAAAGGTTTTGGAAGACTGGATAAAGTAAGGTAGCGGTTCGAGTTGATCTTGGCTTGGCGGAACGTTCAGATATCCACGAAGCTATCCTTTACATCGATTGCCACATGATTAATGAGATTGATGGCCCTTATATCAATGGACTGTTGGGTAACTTGAATACGTTGAACCGTCACCACCTGCTGCAATGTCGACTAGTCTGTGTCCATTTTCAGGGCTAGCACCAAGTCGACTATGTTTTTTAAATCTGCCATCAGAGATGCTTTCAAAGTTAGGAACTTTGTGTTAACATTATCAAGTGCGATCTGAAAGTTGTGCTTAGGATATTGCTAATATATTTGGATGAAGGGTCATGGAAATGATCTTTGTAAAAGCCATCTGACAAATCTATTTTCAAATATGCATCGTTTCTGGTCTCTATAAGAATTCTGATAAGATACTGAAAAAACCTCGCATGACCTGATCCACGCGTATGTCGAACTAGCTCAGAAAAGGTCATCGCTGGATCTGCCTCTGACGACGCCGTGAATTTTGTCTTCAGAGTTCCTCTACTATACGTCGATATAGTGTTTTGTCTGTATGGAAATGAACACGGCCGGACTCAGCATACTACAGATTGGTGGTGTTTATATTCAGCGATCCGCTTCTTCGTTCTCAATCTGGACTTGGACTAGCTATATCGTAGTTTTCATTTCATGGCAAATACTGAAGCATATTTTTCACAGAGATTTACCCCCCTCATCGATCTGTCAAATTCAATGCTTAAATTAACTGCTGCAAGGATAATGTTATAACTGCAAGTGTTACGAGTACATTCCTATTCCATAACTTTCAAGCTCTAAACAAAATAAGGGACTTAATCAGTCTCAACAAAATCAGGAGTACCTACATTCTGCAGCGGAATATGAACGCATGGCAGCCAAATGCCAAAGTTGTTCTTTCTAAAACCAGACTGCATAATCAGTAACCATGTGATCTGAGTAAACCTAAAAAAGAAGGATGAAATCAAAACTGCTTACAGAAAACCAGAAACTCGGGAACACTTATTAGCAGAATGCGGTAGGTACTTAGACCAATATCATACATACAAGAGTGATTTCTTCACTTGAAAATATTCAACTCAACCCCAATATCTTCAAACCTAAGGTGTTTACCAAATTATCAACCACCCGACTCCTAAAATGTAAGTCCTTTTTGCCAAAACAAGACCCAAAATCAACATTTGTAGCATTAAAAAGAGAAAAAGAAGAAAAAAATAAATAAATATGGCGGCTTCCGCAAGTGTCATAACCCACCCACAAATGTCCCGACAAGCCCGACCAACACCTTAATTTCCAAAGTACAAAATGAAAGGACGCAAAGAAGCATAGAAAAACTCCCAATGCAAACAAGAGCGGGTCCAGTAAGAAAGTGAAAAGAAAAAATTAAAAAAACATAAAAGACAGAAGAACCACCACCAAAACAGATTTCAATTAATTCCGACAAGTAAATAAAATAGAGACGGTCGGGTCTTGTCCTGTGTAACCGTTCGCATATGGCACCTAAAAAAAGAGCAAAAAAAAAAAGGAGGGCACCATATGTACTCGTACTCGTACATACATAAATGAAATGGAATCCTTTTTCTCTTACATTTTCGTTGTCCTTTTTTTCATCTTTGCTCTTCTTTTACTCGTACTTTGGGGGATTCATCAAGGACGTCCTTTTTTTGGCCCACACCATCTCAGACTGTAGTGGGTGGCCAGAACCATTTACCACACAACCCCTTGGTAGGTGTGCAGTTTTATATACTACTTGTCGGTTCTTTTTATTTTCTTTTTCGCAGTAAATACCAAACCAAGAATGATGGTGGCTGAAAAAATACAAAAACAAAAATACAAAATAAAAAGTTTCACATAGATGAGAAAAAAGGAGACATCTCAAAGCAGACGACCGAGCACGACGACGGTAGATGGCAGTTCTCTTTGCGCATCTCGCCTTTAGAGAGTATCTCGAAATGTCTACCGGTTAAATGGAGAAAGCTTCTTAAGCTTGCACAAACACATTTCCATCCGAATAGATGTACGAGTAAGACGATAAAGGAAGGAGTTGTTTGGCTTCTTGAAAGACGTTACGCAGCAGTAGGTCGGGTCGAAGTAGGAGAGCGTCAACGAAAGAGGGCAGTGAAAGAAAATGTTATATATCCTTTCTGCGAGTGCTCCACATTTCTGGAGAAGTGTTTCTCGCAAAAGTCCTAAAGGTACGAATGTGTGTGCATTAGATTCCTTAGAATGTTGAATAGCACTATGGTTGTATGTGTGTGTGAGAGGAAATCTCAAATTTTATTTATTTCTTTTTTATTCCTAATGTACTCGTACTCGTACAGGACATGGAAATACTGAGCAAAAAGGATAACGAATTTTTTGTTATTTTTATTCTTAGTGTAGGTGTGCCCCAAAATTCCAACCAAGAAAATATGCATGTGCACCATGCTTTATGAACCGAAAGGGGTTGCGGGGGCGGTTTTCGGTTTGGTTTATTTTTTCACATTTTACGTTAGACGAGGGGGATAGAGAGCACTTTTAGTGGGTAGGTCTACGAGTATGCCGTAGCAGTGGAGTAGATGTAAAATAAGAAGAAGAAGAAGAAGACGAAAAGCTTTTTGCGGCGCACCAATGGCACCACGTTATGCCCCACTCCTGGCAACGTAACAGCGATTTCACCGTACCCAGAGTGGCTAACCCTTTATCGCACATAGGGTTTCCTTACAGGACCGCATATTTAGGTTTTAGTGGGAGTGAAGCAAGCCACTGAACTACGACGGCTACGATGACTACGACGACGACCACGACGCCAACGACTACGGCGACGACAAAGACGAGGACGACGACGACGACGATGACGACGGCAGCGACAGGGATGATACCTACTTCCATCTGCAGTCTTAATTGTAGTCCTTTTTGGTATCTTCGCATACCCTTAAGTTGTACCTACATTTGTGTGTATGTATCTGCAGAAGTGTTCTAGTAGGATCTCCTTCCTTTCTACAATATATCTCCTGCTTTTTCCTATGTACAAACTTGTATTGTACATATCTCACTTCGACATCTGGTACTAGCTCAAGCCCCCGCCGCCGCCGCCGGTCGACTGTTATGCAGTATGTTGATGAGGTTTTTGGCTTTGTCTTGCCATTTTCGTTAAGTTCCAGAGTATCTAGGTCCTACCAATGGATAAACAACAATCCACCGACGGTAATACTAGTACCACCGCTGCCGCAATCGATGAAAATGACGATGATAACGATGATAGTAGGTACCTACGTACAATAGGTAAGAGTAGTATCCAAATACGGATACATCTGTCGTTGATGATTATTATAAAGATACCGCTGCTGCTGCGCGGTATTTGTACGAGTAGGTGGCAGCAGTCATACCGTATCGGTCGGTCGGTCGGTAGGTGTACGAATAGATGGTAATGTTGACCAAGAAATGGTTGCTCGGGATCAAAACTCCCAGTCAGATGTGTCCCATTCGTTCATTTACGGATACGTTGGAGAAGAGAGGACTTTCTAAGTACAAGTATATATGCCATTTGGTAGGTGGTGGTTAGCTCTTGTGGGTGACTGAAGAAAGGGTATCCTTAATTCGAAGGGAAATTCTCGTTAGATAGGTACACTCACACAACTGCTGTGCTTGGCTGCACACATAAACAACCACATGCAAGAAGGAGGTTGTGCTTGTGCCTTATGGGTGAAGAATGTTGTTGGTGGTTTAATTATAATGAATATTTAGGTGGGTTTTGCGTGTGTATTTTTGGGTTTCATTGGTACACTGCCAATGGACTCGAGAACGAGTTAGACTGAGAGCGATAGTTTGAGGTTACCACCAAAGATGGTTACTTTTGGTTATGTACACTTGTGTATGTGAGGTTTCCTTTTATTATATTTATTTTTCCCTTTTTTTTTAATTTTTATTTATTTGCTGCTTCATCTTGAGTCTGGTCTTGGAACTTGAGAGTATCAAATGAAGTGGCCTCCTTTAGGTATCAGTAGGTTTACTTGTTTTTCTCCTTTTGCTGCTTGCCTCCAGCACTTACCTACCTACTGCCGGCTGTAGGTAATGCGTTTTAAATTTCTTCTGATAGCTTCAGGCCTTTGGAGGATTTGGAAGAGACATTCATCTTAAATTTAGGAATACCTCCGTGGTATTAACTGCTGAAAATATTGAATATTACATCGACCATTATTCCATTGAAACATTGTTGCAGCAATCATTTACCTATTCCAATTCCCTACTCCAAGGTATCAGACGAAATGTCTTCCAACAAGAGGTGTCATTTTAAATCAATAGCAAAACGCAACATTTTTGTGGAAAGTGGTGATGTTTTTATTTTAGTCTTAAGTACAAACTCTGTGGTTAGTAATGGAATACAACATATGCCAAATGTCCTCCCCGGCTTTGCCTACAAATATTCATTCTTTTGATGAGATTTTTCATCACGTTCTCTCCTAATTACGGCCGTATTTCGCGAATAATAGTTCCGATAGTGCATGAGTCTAATCTAATGGCGTTAAATCGCATGATCTCGGTGGATAATTGAAGTCTACATTTCGAGAGATCGCACTTTCAGGAAATTTGTCACGCCATAGAGCCATTGTTTCACCAGCTGTGCGTCATCTGGCGTAGTCCTGCTGAAAATGAATGTCGCCCACGTCCATAGCATCAATTTCAGCCAAAAAGAGTCAATTGTCAACATATCAGTACCACCAGGATCATTTTCGAATGTGGTCCAATGACACCGCCAGTACAAAATTCGCACCAAACTCTCACTCGTTGTGAATGGAGAGGTTGTTCTACTATTTTTCTTCGGTTTCTGCAGCCCCAGATGCGACAGTTTTGTTTGTTTATGTAGCCAGACAAATGGAAATGAGTTCACTCTGAATAATTTTGTGAAAAAAAACCACTAATTTCTAGCACCCGATCAGGTGCTTACCGTTTCCTGCTGGCTTCAATACCTTTGTCAACTGGAACGAATAAGCATGTAGGCTAAAATCTTTTTGCAAAATGAGTTACAAAGTGGATGCGGTTAGGTCCAATTCCTGTGATCGTCTCAAAATAGACACACCTGGGTGTTAAGTCATACTCGCAGTGACGGGCGAACACGAGGTCGAGTGTTCACATCAAAGATGTCAAAGGCGCTTGATGATGACCAAAAACAGTAGCATTGTATTGAATTTTCATTAGTTCAACTATATTTAATAATCTCCTAGCTTTTACTTATCAAAGGTCATAGCAATGATAGTTGAATGTTGATAGTTCAACAATGGTACGAAATTTTAGACGACACCTCTTGTTCGATGACCCACTATTTACTCGAAATGGTGATTAAATTCGCTGCGATCTTGAGGCTCACCATTAAAGAGTGTCCACTTGAGGTAATTCCATTCAACATCGAATTTCGACAAATTGTCCTGCGATCATATAATGCTATAATTCCTTGTAAGATCTTTCTGATAACTACTCAGAAAGAGAATCTATTGCAGTAGTCCAGGATGCCTTTTTATTCCAATTTCTATCGAAACTTACTCCTTAAGTACAACTCACGGGTTGAAAAGGCTTTTTTTACTGATCGATCTAGGGAAACCGTAGTAGGGTAATCCGTAGAAATTTCACTTATTGGGGTTAACGGTGGCGTCAGGCCGATTCCACATGATTGGAACTCAATTCAGAATTCTTTGAAATTTAGTCAAGATACCAAAATAGTAACGCCAAGGGAGATACCATATCTAATCCCCGCACTGACATACTGGCACTAGTCTTTAAAGGACTGGTTCTCTATTTTGGAGTATATACTTATCGATACGAAAGTCTCGGCATATGGAATGCTCTGATCTTAAAAAAGACGCTTGCAACCGAATTTCTACTCAAGAGGTGTGATGGTATGGATCGGGCAAAAGAAAAGGAAACTTAATATACATACGGTGGGGTGAAAAGTAACCTCCTTGGGAATGAAAAAACATTTTTTTAAATGTTTTTTTATTTTATTCAATATAGTCCCCTTTTAGCTTGATACACTTATTCCAGCGATTTTCCAACTTCTTGATCCCGTCCGAAAAGTAGTTTTCCGGAAGGTCTGCAAAATACTCCTTCGTGGCGTCGATGATTTCCTCGCGTGAGCTGAATGTTTTATTGATGTTTTGAGGTTTTGGAAGAGATAATAGTCCGAGGGAGCCAAATCGGGTGAATACGGTGGATTCGACAGCAATTGGAGCCGTAAGTCATTGATTTTAGCCGTGATTGAGATGCTCTTGTGCGCCGGCGCAATGTCTTGCAAAAACAAAATTTTTTTCGCTTCATGTGAGGCCGTTTTGCAGCGATTTCGGCCTTCAATCGCTCCAATAATGCACAGTAATGCTCGCTGTTGATGGTTTTTCCTTTTTCGAGGTATTCCACGAACCGACGCCATAACCTTTCCGACCCATCGAGCGTCCCTCGGCCGCTTCGGAGCACTCGTGCCGGCTTCAGTCCACTGCCGGGCACTCATTATGTTCTCTGGTGTATAATAGTGGATCCAAGTTTCATCAACAGTTACCAATCGACGCCAAAAGTCCGCCCGATCTCGCATCAGCAAGTCCAAACACTCTTTCGAAGTGCTCTCGCGTTCGTGTTTTTGGGGAGGAGTGAGCATGCGGCAGAATAACTTTTTCATATGCAGAATATTGCCCAAAATATGGCGTGTGCGCTCAGTACTAATATTTGTGGTATCTGCTAGTTCGCGCACCTTCACTTTCCGGTCAGCCAACACCATTTCATGTATTTTTTTGACATTGTCCTCTGTAACCGCATCGGAGGACCTGCTGCTGCGGACTTGATCGGTAGTGGAGTTGCGGCCACCACGAAACTCTCGAAACTAATATTTGACGGTGTAATCTGACGGAGCATTAGCCCCACAATATTTATCCAACTTTTCTTTTGTTTCATTCGCTGTTTTGCCTCTCAAAAAATAATGTTTTATGAGAGAACGAAAATCGTTTTTGTCCATACTCAACATGATGCCGAACAGGTCAACAACAATCAGCTTTGGCATGTCTGCCTAAATATGAACGGACTTCAAGGCACCTTAAGCTTTTTTGCAGTAGCAGCGCATTCCGGCGGTCAAGGAGGTTACTTTTCACCCCACCAGTATGTATCTGTATAAAGTTCAGTGGTGATTGCTAAAAATAGAAAAATCAGCGCCTTTTCAGAACCAGTCTTCTTAAGAAACAGGACTTCTAACTTATATAGCTTAACTGGCTTGATATACCCTCATGCCCGCAGAGATGAGAAACGTGACTATTCCAAAGTGAAATACGTCCGAAGCATAAGCTAAAAAGGGGACAATTTGTTCTATATTTTCCAATAAGGACTCGACAATTTTTTTTTTAAATAAAACGCAAACCACTTGAGATATTTCAAAAACTTTATTATCGGCTTGAAGTACAATAAAAACATTTATGAATGGAACTCGACTTCGTTCATATGGCCACCGCGGGCACGTTTGCAGCGGTCGATTCGCTGGACCCAATTTTCAATGACTCGACCACACATTTCGGCCGAAACGGCAGCTATTTCGCGTTCAATATTAGCTGTGAGCTCTTCCAACGTGGTCGGCGTTTTAGCATAAACTAATGACTTAACGTAGCATCACAGAAAATAGTCAAGCGGCGTTAAATCACACGAACGAGGCGGCCAATCGACTGGCCCATTTCTTGAGGTAAAACGCTCACCATACTTACTCTTCAATAAATCGATTGTAGCGTGTGCTGTGTAGATTGTGGCATCATACTGTTGAAACCACATGTCGTCCAAGTCCATATCTTCTAATTTGGGCCAAAAATAATCGGTGATCATGGCGCAATAACGCTGACCATTCACAGTAACGTGACGATCGTTATCGTCGACGAAAAAATATGGCCCAATAACGCCGCCGGCATGCAAACCGCTCCAAACAGTTATTTTTTGTGGATGAAGTGGGGTGGATGAAGCACATGTGGATTTTTACCCGACCAATAACTCATATTTTGCTTATTGACGAACCCATTGAGCCAAAAATGATCTTCACCACTGAAGATGATTTTGCGATGAAATTCTTCATCTTGGCGCATCTTCTCCAGAACCCAATCGGAGAACGTACGTCGCTTCAAATGGTCCATCGGCTTCAATTCTTGAGTCAGCTTGATCTAGTACTTGTATGGGTGTAAACCAAGATCCTTACGCATAATGTTGTCTGAGCGATACCCAATTCTTGAGAACGCCGTGGAATTGACTGATTTGGATCGTTTGCTACGGACGCTTGAACGGCAGCGATATTTTCGACACTTCGACCAACCCGTTGTCTCACTGACACGGTGTTTTCTCAGATAAGCACTGCAACGAATATGTAGACTTAAAGTGTTGCACTAAACTTGTTATTGCCTGTCTACTAGGGCGAGAATTGCGACCGAAAATTGGAGTTAAAGCTCTTAAAGTTGCAGTCACCGACTCCGAATTTCGGTAGAAAATTTTTATAATTTGCAGACGTTGCATCGGGTACTTTACCATAATGAAAATGTTGAGTTCACTGAATAAATTGACAGTGATAGTTTGACGATTAGTGAAAGAGTGCGTTCATAAATTAAATTCAAAGTTGTCAAGTCACTATTGGAAAACCCTTTACATGAAACCGTTTTCGAAAGGAAGACCTAAACCACTCGATTTTGTGACTCCGGGGCATGACTTCGTTTAAGTTAGTTTAGGATACGTCAACACTCACAAAAGGAACTAGTATTTAGTTGATCAAGAAATCGTTAACTAGGTCCAACTACTTGGTTGTCAGTCAAATTATAACTATGTGCTATGAGAAAACGTTACGTTAACCGTATAATATAATTGAGACTGCTGCGGGCATTTCTGGTCGAGTTTCCCAAAACTTCTAGAGAAGTCCTATGCCACCGATATCTGATTTTCTGGCTTCCATTCACTCATGAGATAGAGAGTAACAACATGAATGAAACGCGATCACAACGAGTGAAGAATGTGAGATGCAAATATTCAGACTAGAATTTCATCACAGCGGAGCTTTGTGTTCTTTGAAGAGTTCCTTAAGTAGATATTAAAAATCTTCGATTCAGACCTTTGAATATAACTTTAAAGTCACAGCGCTAACTGGGAATAGTTGTGAAAATCAAAGTCGACAGAATTCGACTGACAGTGTAAAGCTAGATAGGTTGTCTGAAGAGGATTTTGCTCCGATATTGGAGTGGTAACTGTGAATTGTGTTCTTTTCGCTGCTAAACCTTAAATTCGAAGCAAAAATTACAGAAACTCGAATGCCATTGCCCCAACTGGTAGGTTTTTATAATACGGTTTGAAGTGCAGGAGTAAGGAAACCGCAATCGTCCGCAGCAATCGAAACCACTCACTGCAACGTTTGAGATGTCTTGTACAACGGCTGTTACGAGACCCGACTAAGCTGTTGGAGTACGACCAGGCAATGCTCAAATTTATTTGTTAGGGAATCGCAGAGCCAATTGTGAACCATTGGATCCATCAATATTCAAGTCCCTTTTATCTACCTCATCGGCCTGTCTTTAAAGACGCAAGTAGTACAATGAGTGTTCGTGTGGTATTCGACGCTTCCGTACGATCCGAAGAATCACGCTCTCTAAATGATATGCTTTGAACTAGTGCTAATCTTTTGCCTGATGTGATGCAAATTTTACTCAACTTTCGACTTGGGCTTTACGGAATAGTAGCAGATATCGAGAAAGCCTTTCTGCAAATAATTTTGAATGAGGAAGATCGTAATAGCCGTAGGTTTCTCTGGTTTGAGTCGGAGCTGCGCTCACCACACAATTTGCTAACAATAAAGGAGTACCGTATGACACGCATCACATTTCGTGTCAGTTGTAACCCGTTTTTGTTGTGTGCTACGCTTCAATTTCATATTTCTAAGGAAAAAAAGAATTTTGCTTTGACTTGTGGCAAAATAAAAAAAACAGTATTTACATGGACGATTTAGTCATCAGCACGGACAGTGAAGATAAGACCGTTGAAATCTGCGAAGGAGCATCTATTATCCTCAAGAAAGCATCGATGAACTTGCATAAATGGAATTCAAACAGTAGCCGTATCCGAAACTTGATGAATGCGGGTAATGCCCCATACATGCAGAAGGTGCTAGGCCTTTTATGGTATGTCTACAGAGCTATCTGTGCCGTTGGAATCTGTTGGGTGTTTACTTGGTGAACAATCTACCAAACGCTATGTACTGCAAGAGGTCGCAAGGATCTTCGATCCATTAGGAATACTTTGTCCGTTTGTTGTTAAGTTAAAGATTCTTTTCCAGACGATGTGGAAGAAAAAGAAGTCTTGGGATGAGGTTCTCACAGTAGATTTGCTTAAACAGTGGAAGGAGTGCATAAAAGGTATTGCCGATTTAAAGGGGATGACGTTTCCTCGAAAAGCGCTGGGTTTTCCTGCACATTCCAGTCTCATTCAGGTGCATATTTTTTCGGACGCTAGTACTCGTGCTTTTGGCTTTTGAGAAGAGCATTTCTACGTGCGGCGATATTGAGGTTTCGGTTTTGTGTGCCAAAAACCGAGTTGCACTACTTAAGGATGACAACAGCAGTGATCTAACGCTTCCTAAACTCGAACTCACTGGGGCGTTGATAGCGTCTCGTCTCCATTCTTATCTGGTAAAATCTCTTAAGTTGAATGGAGTGGATTACTTTTTGTGGACGGACTCTCGTATCGTGCTTAGTTGGATTCAGAGAGATGTGCAACAATGGAAGCCATTGGTACAGAGCCGAGTTGAAGAGATAAGGCGGCATACAAAAATTTCTCAATGACGTCATTGTCAGGGCAAAGACAATCCAGCTGATCTTCTTACGCGTGGAATTACTGGAGAAGCTCTTCGTAATTCGTTGTTATGGGTTGCAGTTCGAAAATGTTTATGAAGCCAATAGTGTTGAGAGATCAGTAAACTATTCAAATGTTACGGCCCTCTTAGTAGAAGTTCATATTTTAGAGGACGCCCGTGAAATCCCTTCGATGAAATTCAGTGATTATAGCTCTTGGAGTCGCCTTCTGCGAATAACTGGTTACGTGCTATTTTTCATACAAAAGGCCAAGAAGAAAGGGATAATGCAAGCAAGCCATTCTACGGACATTAACATATTTGTCGGCAGATTATGTTAACTTGGCGGAAACATACTGGATTAAGTATACCCAAAAATTACATTTTGCTAACGAAATTCATCTCTTGCAGAACGGAACATTCTTAACAAAATCTTCGAAGCTATTTTAAATTTCTCCGTTTCTCGATGATAATGGTATTCTTAGACTGGGAGGTCGACTCCAAGGGTTAACTGAGTCAAGCGATGTCAAGCATGCAATTATTATGCATTCAAAATCCAATATTATCAAGCTGATTGTAGAAGATTGTCACAGAAGTAAGAGTAAGATAAACCGTTAAGAATTGTATCAAAGGGTGTCTAATTTGTCGCAAGATAAGAGGAACATCAGCATCACAACCCTTCGCACCACTTCCTATTCAAAGAATGATGTTGAACAGGCCCTTTGATAACGTTGGGGTTCGGCTACGATGATGATGGCAAATCATATAAGGTTTACGTTGTCATCTTTACATGCTCAGCGGTACGTGCTGTCCATCTAGAGCTAACCAAAAGTATGTGCACTAACAGTTTTTTAATGGCGTTAAGGCGTTTTATTGCGCAGCGAGGAGTGCCTACTTCAATTTTATCGGATAACGCACGAACTTTTCGAAGAGCTGCACTAAAGCTGAAGGCTACTGATTGTGCTTGGAATGAAGAAGAAGTTCAAGGTTTTTTATCAGCAAGGCGCATAAAATGACGGTTTATTGTGGAACGTGCACCATGGTGGGGCGATTTTTCGGAGCGCCTCATAAGAACTATGAAAAACGTATTGAAGGTAACTATTGGAAAGGGCAAACTGAATTTTGAACAATTAAGAACGATTCTGGTGGAAACTGGAAACATTGTCAATAGTCGTCCACTCACATATGTTTGTGCCGATCCTCTGGATTTGACTCCATTAACACCATCGGACTTTCTCCTTGGACCTCGAGCGAATGTGACAAAAGTGGTGCCAGAGGAATCAAACGATAAGATTTTACAAGATACTTGAAAATTTTGATTGGCTTATACGAACAAACTTCTCAAACGATGGACACAAGAATATTTACAACTTCTTCGTAATTATCATCATACACCTGCAAGACCTTCTGTTGACTTAAAGGTTGGAGACGTAGTCTTGGTCGCTGACCCGTCGACATCTCGCATCAATTGGAAGATGGCCCTCGTTGAAGAAGCTTTTCCAGGATGAGACCAGAAGGTTAGATCTTGTCAAGTGAAGCTTGCAGACGGTAGAATTTTGCAGAGACCTGTGCAGCTGCTGTACCCGCTTGAGCTTCACTCTACGCCGGCGGAGGATTTAAAAAATTAAACAGTCCTTCCGTCTCTCTCTTTCTCTTTATCTCTTTTTTCTGAATATATCATGTTGTTCTATTTACATAACAATCAGTCGCAATTTGAACTCCGATCTGTGAAACAATAAAGACTAAAACTAACGAAAGACTTTTATTTGAATTTTCCCTCATTTTCTACAACAACTCTTTATGTATTCCACTATGCAGAGATATAACTTAGCAGTCTTTTCTATAAAAATAAAACCAATATCATTAGGCTTATTTCAATCACCTTTTACTAAGTTAATGATGTTATTATGCATATTCTCTGGAAGCTCTGCTTCGTGATGTTTTTAATGTTCAATGCTCATTGAATAGCTGCGAGGCTATGGCGTTCTCCGGTACCAAGACTCTTTTCACTATGCCCT
Source organism: Volucella bombylans (assembly GCA_949129095.1). NCBI lineage: Eukaryota > Metazoa > Arthropoda > Insecta > Diptera > Syrphidae > Volucella > Volucella bombylans. The sequence continues at coordinate 84,024,294 of OX422143.1, read as the reverse complement.
TGCCATGAAAATATCTGATAGGTGCTTAGCTTCCTTGTAGTGCCATTACCTATGTGACATGACTTTGATTCGTCCTTGGGCTTATAATAATTTCATTTTAAATATATATTTTAAATTTGCTTTAATTTTTAGTTTCAAAAATTAAATATTCCTCTCTTTGTTTTTTTTTTTGTCTAGGATTCGCTCATCACTTAGCTGGAATGCATGGACATCTACATGCGCCGGATTGGCGAACATTAGGAGTGAATCCAGCCCTAGGTCGTCCCGGATTTCCACATAGTGCGGCATTTTTTCATCATCAGCATTCGGCATTTCCTCCACATGCATTGGCCAACACACTAGAACGACTAGACCGACCTGGACTACGTTCAATTAGTGGTAAAAATAAATTGAATTGATTTTAACAAAGAAAGTCACTTACAATATTCTCTTCCTTTTAGATAACCACCACTTAGCGCAACTTAGTCAATTATCAGGGTCATGTAATCCGCACAGTACAACTAGTCCCGAAGGATCACCATCAACATGCCCTGGCACAACGAATTCCGCACTGCATAACACAAATTCCGCCTCCTCACCATTGACAAGTGAAAATGACAACAACAACAATATCGATACCGGCTTCGAAAGTGATAGCATATCTGTGACTGGATCTCCAAGAAAATCCAACTCGCTACATGAGGACGATGATCGACGAACTCCATCGCCACAAACGGGTGCATTTACCGCCCTAATCCAGCGCAATCCATCGTTGAGGAAAAATGAAATCTTCTCCGGATTCGCATCACATTTTCAACAGCCACATGGATTTAATCCAGCTCTAGCGGCTCAGTTATTTCTGCAGAATCCACTGATCCCACAACCCAGCCAGTGGTTATACACTCAATTGTATGGCAACTATCATGATCTGCCATGGTTTCGAAATGGCACCTCAAGCAACAGCACAAATAGTAGTGCCACATCAAATGGAAGCCTTCAAGATGCTACAGCTGGAGTGAATCTCGTCAAAAGATGTGTTACCTTGATCTCTCATTCAAATGATGACAAGGATAGTGAGAATGCGAATCCGAATGCTTCGCCACCAGTTTCATCGACCAGAAGATCTCCATCACCCGATGACATAGTGGATGACCGAAGTAATCGCAGTAACAGTAGCATAGGCCCTATTCGTTGTCGAACTCCAAAACATACTGACGTCTGGAGACCGTACTAGTATTCGTTTTTGTCGGATGCTAGTATATGTTTTGACAGACACAGAAAATTGTTGTGAACTCTTCATATCGATGCACAGAATCAGAGTGTTTCTTGTGGCACACATATCGAATTTAAAAAGAAAAATAAAAATAAAAAAGATTGCGGGAGGCGTTAACCCAGAAGAGACGACGATCTTTTAGTTCATAAGTCTTAGATGAATAAATTAAAAAATAAAAAATAATAATAATAATAATATTATTAATAAAATTGCGAATGTGAGGAAAAAAGTTAGGATAATGAGCGATGACTTAATTTAATTAAGGCTAACTATGATAAAATAAATGACAGATGGTTAAATTGGCGATCATTGCATTTTCTGGCAAATTTTTTTTTAATTGAAGTCATTCCTCAACACAACCCTGTTTTTGTTCTAAAAATTTTCAAACGAAATTCAATCTAGATACTCGTATACCTAAAACTGATTCGCTTAAGTTTACCCTCGTAGTCCTTCGAAATGAAAAGAACTGCGCCACGTAAATGGCTCAGGATAAATTCTATTCGTTTCAGTTGTTAAAGAGGGATGACATATTTTCTAAATTTGTTCTGTCGTGTATCTTCAAAATTGTCGTCTAATTGACACTTATTAAGATTTATTGTTTTTTTCCCTCGGATTTAGCAGAGTTTGGGCTTATTCGATTGATGTTCTTGACCATTGTCTACTGTGAATTCCTTTCTTGAGAATCAGGCGTCTTATGTATTGTTATATCCTTTCGACAATAAACGAAGTAGTAGTACATTATTAGGTGCATCAGTTCTTAGTTATGAATACTGTTGTCTGTTAATTCATTATAGTTTACGACCTGCTAGTTACACTGTTGAATTTTTTGAATTTGTTTGATACTGCAGGTAGAGGAAGGGTTTTCTATGCACAATACCACGTGTCTTCCCTGGCATCTGTTTTCTGATCAAGTGAACTTTAATGATCTCTTAAGCTCTCGCAATATCCTTTGAATTCTGCTGTGAAGTTTTACTTGCACGATATACTCGTATAGTCTTGTTTGGAGCTTCCTATATGTTGGAGGTAATTTCTTATAAATGAGTTATTTCTAGACAGAATTTGACCCATTTTCACCCTGTGGTAGTGAACATTTCTTCTTAAAAGATGTTAAAATCTCAAAAATTAAGAACTTTAGGTTTACAAGAGTGAGACTATTTTACCTCTGCCCTCACCAACATGTCTGTAAAAGGGAATATCCAAACTCAGCTATGATGTTATTTTGTAGTATCTGAGACCAACATATTTGAACTCCATCTAAGCAAGGTCATATTTCGAAGAATCGATCTCAAACACCCAAAATCCAAGCATACCCTTTCTTGTCTACCATTATGAGTGACATCGGACCCACCTTTGCCGAGCTTTAGAAAACAACAGAGGCGAGTTTAAGCCTCTTCCACTTGTTTCCTTTTTAAAATGGTTCAAATCATAATTTCCTATGTCAGTTTTCTGTTCTAGAACTTTTATTCTCTACTCGCTGACCTATTATTGGGAATGAGTATCTATTTTTCTGAAAACTAACCTCACTAGTTAAGAAACCTGTCCAACTTCGTGGCCCGCTGCGTTATGATAACACTTGTGCTTCTGAAGAGCATTTTTAAATGCCACCTTGATCAAAAAGTGAATTTGTTCAGAAAATTAAAAATACAAGTTTATTCATCTAAATCTATATTTTACTCTTCAAAGTAAACTCCATCGACTGTAACACACTTATGCCAGCGCTTGATCCAATCCTCGAAGCATTTTTTATATTCGGTTTTCGGTATGTCCATCAGTGCTTAATGCGATTTTTCCATTATTTCCTCTCGGCTGCTGAAACGCGTTCCCCGTAGTGGTTTTTTAACTCGATTGAACAGAAAGAAGTCACAGAGAGCCAAATCAAGTGAATTCGGTGGCTCTAGGATGGTATTTGTTGCATTTTTCGTCAAAAATTACGGATAATTATGGTACTGTGCGACGGTGCGTTATCATTGTGCAAAATCCACGTGTTTTCTGCCCACAATTCTGGCCTCCTTCGGCGAATTGCATCACGCAAACGTCTCATAAGGCCCAAATAATACTCTTTGTTTACTGTCTGGCCTTCTGGCAAAAATTCATGATGCACTACACCGTTGAAATCCATGAAAACCGTGAGCATTGCCTTTTTTTTTGACTGAAAACGACGATATTTTTTTGGTCTCGGCTCATTTGGTGAACGCCATTGCCTGATGTCTGGATTGCGTATCGTACTCATAAACCGATGTCTCATCTCCAGTAATGATCCTTTTGATGAGTGTGGGATCGGATTCAGCTTCGCAAATCATCTCTTTTGCGACGTCAACACGGTCTCTTTTTTGCATGAAATTGAGGTCTTTTGGCACTAACTTTGCTGCTACACGACGGTAACCCAATTCACTAACCAAAATGTCTGGACGGAATCATAGGCAATGTTCAAGTCCTCCACTATCTCTCTGATGATTAATTTGCGGTTATTGACCAACATTTCTTTTACTCCATCAATGTGCAAATTCCACAAGAAAAAAATGCCGGGTAGCTACGTCTTGTCAGAAACAAACATCACCCAAGTCTATGCCTTCTAATTCCGGCCATAAAAATCCATTAGTCATGGTTCGATTATGCAATTCATTCACGTTAACAGCTACATCTGTTTCATTTTCGATCAAATAAGGTCCAATGATGGGTGCCGTGAAGTAACGCCGAGCGCAATAACGCCGAATTCCAAATTCTTGGATCAATTTCCTGCATTTCGAACACAAAATTGGCAAAGTTTGTGATATGACCAATTTATAAAATCGACGTGGAATCGAAGAATCTGGGTTTCCGACCACACTACGAGCTGCAGTTGCAATATTCAGAGTTTTTTCTAGCGCAACGGGCACAATTTCGGTTCTTTCCATCTTTACATTCACCATTTTCTCGCCGAAAAGATGTTTCTCGTCAATCCAAAAAATTTTCAAGTTTTTTAATATTTACAGCGAATGCGATTTTTTTACAGATCGCAAGAAAGCGGACTATTTAAGTTGAAACCTTTTATTGAAAACCTTGTACTTCTTCTTACATCCCCAATTAAAATATTTTACGCGATTAACTACGTATTTTGCCCACATATCTTCTTTGCTACTAGGCTGCTGTTGGAGTTAGCTAAATTTGAAGACCTTAGTATCATTCCACGGACTCTTCGTTTCTGAATAATCCTGCTGGTGAGGGTAAGAGTTTGCACTTTGCAGACTCTTCAGCACTGGAGTAGATCACGAACCTCGTCTGGAACTTAAGGTCTATCGCTTCTGACCCTGGATTTTTCGACGACCTCATTCAGATGCAGGGGGTGTTTAACTGAGTCGAAAAACATAGAAAGATGATTCATGTAGTAAAAGTTTGTCTACCTAAAAGCTACTTGATTTCTGTCAAGGGACAGTCGTGTTCCATTTTTTATTCGTACGTGCAAATCTCCTTTGCAGCTAATCTTGTTCTCAGACATTTTCGCTTAGAATGGAAGAATTAAACTGAATGGGATCAAGTATTTGATTGTGTTACAAAGCGGAGGAATCTGTATTGAGATTTTAGTATACGCAGTGCCACTTCTTCAATCGTCAACAATATCTTGCTGATTTCCAAGACATTTTGCATATGTATCACAAGCTCTATCAGAGGTAATTGTTTCCCTGGTCTAAATGTTGTACGTCAAACAGTAACGCAATAAAGATGCAAAGGTCCAAATGACATGCGAAATGAGCCTCATAAGGTCAATAGCTGCTGGTGCGCTAGATCCTTCCAAATAAATAACAACCGACTGCTAATCACAACTGCTGAATGGGAAGCCACAAATGTTAGGCAAATTAAAATGGCGGCAAATAGCTTTGGCTGGGAGCCTGGAACCTGGAATAACTAATGACATATTTATCTCCTATGCTAGAATAGCATTTAGCTAAGCTAACCACTAGAAGTGTCTAGAAGAATTGTTCTTCCTTGTTAAAAAAAAAAAAACTCTTGTAAAAGAGTAGTGTTTTCTTTCTATATACATCTCCACCTATATTTGAAACTGAAAATTATAATCTCCAAATAAAATACTTAAGCCCAACACTTTCCAAAAAAATTAATAAAAAACGTACTCACTCGTTGCAGACTTGGAATTCTTGAAATTAAATTGTAAAATTTGGAAAGGAAAACAATTTTCGAAGCACCCTACCAAATTATATATTTTATTTTGCATTTAAAAATATTTGTTATTATTTCCTTTCTATTATTATTTAGAGGAAAAATAGTATTATTATTTTTTGCGAAATACTTTTGACAGAAAATGCATCAGACAACGTCGCTTGACCGTTAAAAAGTTAAAAACAATTTAAATTAAAAACAAATTTCTGAAATAAACTCGAATATTGTAAAATAAAATTTGTAAATAAAATTCTTCTTTAATTATAAGTAAATTAAAAAAAAATTATTGTAAAATTAAACACAGGAATTTTTAATTCAAATGAAGTTCTTAAATATTCCAAAGTATTTATTAGTGAACAATTTGATAAATGCTTGTACTCTTTAGGTGGGCAAAAGTACATTGGATCCTGTTTTGGTGTACGATGGGAAGTTCCATTCATTAAGTTGGTTCCATCGAGCTTAAATTTTTTAGCGCATCCGTTTGGATGAGGTACTTGCTAAAGGACATTGACTTTTCCATTGTGGCATCAGAGATATTAGAATGACCTACGATTATTATAGCATCATGTTGATGCTGATAGGTAGATGATGCTAAACTCTCGTGTTATCATAATAAAAAAAACGTGCGGCAGTCTTTTTTCTTTTGGGTCCCACTGTGACGCATGTAAGAGACTTAATAGTTACCTAACTGCCGATATGTATAGTGATATTATTTAACGGTGCAGTATTAATTGTCAATCAGCCAGCTATTTGCTGAAAGCAGTAACTTCAGCCGCTGGAACAAATTAGGAGGCTAAACCAAGGTCCGGTATTAAGTTTTTAAATGTGATGCTGTAACCAATTTATATATGAAGACAGTCTTAACTTGGAACGGGCTGTACAAACCTAGACAGATACCTCTTAGCCGGGTGTCAGTTTGTTCCTTGAAGAGCTGTGTACCTTGAGACTTTCTAGCGCGTTCAAGGTTTGAAATTTTATCAGAATATTGTAAAAAAGATGGATCAATAACTGGCAGTTTGAGCAGATGTTTCTAAAGTTTCCTGAAGAGGGCAAAGAGACGAAAGAAATCGTTTACTCGGCAGGAAATTATTTGCCTTCCTGACTATGTCGTGTGGGGTAAGAGTTAAAATGATTTTTAGATACAGAAATAGAGAAAATTTGGGTTTCAGAAGACTGACAGCTCTCTACACTGCACTTCAGCTTGGCACATATTATCAATATTATTTCTTCTTCCATTTTGAAAGTAGTCCACACAAGAGCAGACAAAGGTGACTTGCATTGGTATTATAACCTCTCAAGCCTTCTTCTTAATCTTCTTAATCACTGCGAAACTTACGCAAGACTTGAACTCCGTGGAATGCTAAAGCTTGCTGTCCTTTGTCCGTTTTAGTGGACATAATTCGAACTAATTTTGAATAATTCCGGGTTTCTAACTTAAGGTTATGCAGATGATATAGCCATGCGAACTACGGGCAAAGAAGGATCCGGCATTACTAGAAAATGCAAAATTTTCTAAACAAAATAAGTAACTGGTGCTAAAATAAAGATTTAAATCTTAGCTGCGCTAAAAACGGGCTTTGTTTTCTTCTTCTGGGCTTCTGGACCAGTTCAAGACTCTTCTGTAACAAATGTGCATTCACTTCAAAAATAATCTATTTGACTTACCTCACCATCGTCACCAAAATAATAATCTGTGCATCGTTCGTGTGGTGAGAAAAGGCTTATCAAGATTTTGCCCGCCCGGCCATCAAAATTGCAAGGGCTGCCCCGGGTATGTATTACGAGGGCAATGCACACTTCTACTATAGCTGCACTGGTTTCCACTGGTATTCATTCACTCAAAATGTTATAGGAATCCAAGGCGTTGAATTCTTGCCCTTTTGGCAAAGTCAGTTTGTAAGTATACGAGTATCTTCCTCTTTAAATTCCGTTTATGTAAAGGAGAACGAAAATCACTCCTATTTTTTCTAACAGTAACCAAGGATATTATTTTCATCTATTTTAGAGAAAGCCCATGCCCATGAAATAGCGATTAGCAAGAGTGGTACTTTGCTTCATCTCTATAGCGAAACCCAGATAAACAAAGTCAACGCCATTGGGTGTCCCTTATCATTGGCATCATACACCTTGTTTTACCCTCATTTACCACTAAATTCATCTTCGCCGCCGGTTCGAAACGCATACGAATATTGTGCCTCTGGGTACCTGTGAGTTTTGCACGATTCTTTCAAGTGTGATGTTGAAAAAAATTATATGACAATGTGTCAGTGTACCACCTCAGTGGAATCTAGCATTCTGACATCAAATGTCTCGGTGGTGTCTATACGACTTTTATGGAGCTTTCTGTTTGGCAAGGTTTTAAGAACTCGTAACAGGTGGTGGGCTTACTAGGCCTAAAGTGGTTGCATAGGGTTTCGTCGATCGATGCAATGAAAAATTGTAGGCCATCTTTAGAAGATTGTAAGCGCAGTCTATCTTCTTGAGCGGTTGGCAATTGTTGATGGTCAAATTCCATTTAACCCAGCATATTTTTATCCGACATTTGTACACCCTTACAGCCTTATGTGTCCATTGCATCTGTTATTTACTTGTGTCCTCGCACAGTTTTTCACTTTTTGGTATGATTTTAGAACATTATTTTTGCAAAAGCATCTCTCAATGATTTCGATTGAGAAGTCGAAGTTCCTCCTGTTTGGTTTACTTATAGAGCACACGAGCAGATCCCGCACTTATTTCTAAAGCCCCCGGTGTATCTCTAATGCCTGCTGAAAATGTCGGGACTGGTCTTCTTCAGTTGATGGTGGCAACATAGGACTTCTTTGACAATTTTGGGAGAACAAATCAGAAAAGTCTCTAGCAGCGATTGTAACAGTTCAACGTCGTCTACAATTATGAAAGGTGGTTTTAAATTCTTACTTAAGACATTGTTAATACTTCTGGTCAAGGATTGCTTAGAAGCAATCTTTCGCAATGCGTTGTTTTCATTGTGAGCGCATATTATGGTGATATTGGTGAATTTAACGCGTAGTGATATCAGGCGTTCGCTCAGATGCCTGAAGCTCAAGACTTCTTCCCTAAGACTTGCTTTGATGACTAATCCACGTCCAAATAGGCGCTGTTTCTGCCCTGTATTGCAACCACTAAAGTATTTGTAAGAGTTGTTCGTTCTTGTTTTGCTCGTTCTATCCCAAGGCACTTCTTAGCCTCCGCTAATGGCTCGGCTGCATGTGGATTGTTAATGGTCCGAACATTCCATGTGCAAAACAGAAAATCGTCACCTATTTTTGTTTACTGGGATTATCAACACTAAGTTAATCTACATTTCAGGCTATTTGTTACTTCACGATATTTGGTGATTTACAGCAGGCAGCCCGAAGGCAGGATCCTTCAGAAGGTAGTGCCATCGGTCGACATCTCTATTTGGACAACGTTGCATGGCCTGGTCCTCGACTATTTCGAAAAGCCGTCGAAGGCTTTATTTAATGAGATCCCTAGCCAAATTCTCTTTATTGTCCACTGCCTGGATCATTCGTATGTACTGTATTTTACCCAGCAGTACCTGTGTAGGTCCGTCTGTTGATTTACACTTGTGCGGCTAGACGCAGCATACTGCATACTACCTTCTTCAATATGAGCTTGCAACCAGCAGTAATGGATTTCGGCTTATAACCTAATCGTATACTAGATATGACGAGTTGTATTAACAGTTATAATGGATCATTTCAACTTCATTTAATCCCTGTAACTTATGAGCTGCGCACACAGGAGATGACACTTCAGCTGGGTACTATTCATTTTTGTTTCACGATGCCCTATGGGATAAGTTAGGTTTTTAGAGGACCAAGCAGGAGGGGAGAAAACAGGCTGTACATGTAATTTTAAACTTGCCTTATCAGCAACATTATATAGCTAGTAACTTTTGGACGATGTTACTAGTAAGCTCACTATCAGCCTTTGTAATTCCTCCTTCGCCATGTCTGCATGATGCAGTAGGTTACTCCCAAACCCTGTTAAGACTTTTCGTTGTCAACCCAATAATTTAGGATAGCAGGACCAATTTATCATTCCACATGTACATTTGAGTAATTTGGATATACCAGTATGTATGTTTCGAAGTTGATATCTTCCGTGACCATTTGCCAATTGGCTATGTTTCAGGCTTGTAGTCAGGTTTGTGTCTATCAAATTTTCTTTTTTAACTAGTGATCGAAGCCAAACTTCTGCTGGGTTCAGCTGAGGAAGCTAGACAGATAGACTTTTTTTTTTAAAAAACACATCTCAAAGGCGCTTTATTTTATCTTAGAAATCCATTTGTTGCAAAACATTTCTAAAACTGATTCAAAATGTGTTGGAAAAATAATGTACGAGTATATGGTAGTAAACAATACTTTTAAGCGGTCATTCATCCGAGTATCTGTATCCAATCCCGGTCACCTGAAAGTCTTTTGTCATCATGGGTACTTTTTCTAATTTGACAGACGGGTGAAGCACTCTCATTGTCGTTCTGGTCGTCATCGTCGTTGTCCTTGTCGTTGTTGAGATGTCGTTATTCTGACAATAACAAAAGATCCAATTTCACCTTTGACACCGACGTCTAATTGCAAAGATGTCCAACCATCCTTGTGGCGTTTCTAAGGGTAACCGAGATTCTTCTCAACCGTATAATAAGAATTTACTATTTACGTTGTGAACTAAATTGTTGTTGATGGTGTTGGTGACGGCGATGGTGATGGTGATGGTTTTGTTGGTGAGGGGGTAACGGCAGTGGGAAATGACTCAAGACAACATAGCAGTCGGTAATATATGATATAGAATATGGCAGGATACTGCCTGTCCAGAGAGAGGTGGTGTTTGTACATGAGAGAAGATTTTGGTTGTTGTCGTTGGCAGCCATGGTCGTTGGGTTCATAAGTCGACCGTATACAAAATGTGTCTGTAGATACTTTCGAAACGAAATATTGTACATTAACAAGTGCCGAAACTGCAGAGTGTAAACTTGAAGAGAAATCGATTGTCCTTTGTTACCCTGGTGACACATTATGGAGAGTCATCATTAGGCGAATATACTAAACGTAACTTCATCTCCGGACATTATGATAGCATTTCTGTCTGGTCTTGCTCTTTATTCTACAATATACAGCCCCACCGCCCGTGCAAGAATTACAAATCTAAGCACTACGTACCACTTTAATGGTAGTCTTATGGTGTTTCACAACAAATTTACATTTCATCTTTGCTCATATTCGTCGTATCTTACCCCCTGTTCTACGGGGTAGTGTTCTGGAAAAACTGAAAATGATTCCTTGCCTTGAGACCGCATTGATCGAAGAAGACGGAGTATTGATTTTCGAGTGTGGAACTTATGATATTTTGATTCCACTTAACATGAGTAATTGAAAAAGAGTTTATGGTTCGTGAAAGCGATAGTGACGCACCATTTGGGGTGGGCTGATGCGGGTGATTTTACATCTTTAAACTTGTAGATACTAGTATATCATTGTTTTGTGGAATTTACGGACAATTCAATCACGCTTCGAATGTGCTTTAAACACTGTCACTTGCTATTTGAAAAAGAAATGATTTTATAAGAATTCTACTAAATAGAGTCTCTTCAAGATCAACCAAGTGGAAGAGTTGTTAAAGAAAATGAGTTCCCTTAACGACTTTATCGTCGATGAGTAATGAAACTTGGTAAAGACTGACTGGGAATGTAATTAATTTGAACATGAATAACGTTGATTTTTTGTTGAGGCTGCTGTGAGCCCAACAAGTAAAATGGATAATTGCACTTGGTCCGTCGTGTTAAGAACAAAACAATGGGAAGAAAAATTTTTTCTCCTTCTTACGTGAAACCTGTAAGGGAATCGAAATTTCTTTTTTGCTTTGCCTTAGATATAGCCGTTTATTTTCAATGATCCTGTCCATATATAACTGGGCTTGAAACATCAAACCGTAGACCTAATGGAAAAAGTTACTAAAAAACACAGACGCCCTGGTACCGAGACTTTTGCCATTACTTCAATGAAGGGTCCTTCATTCGGCATCTCTATATAAGCAGTTTGCTTGTGCGCATTTATGTATGCGATGAAGGTATCTACGGAAGTAGCCATGTCATGAGAGCAGTTGCGTCAAATAATAGGTGGCTTCGCATGCCCGCTGATTTAGCAAAGGTTCTAATACCGGTATCATTCGGGCTGTCCATCTGCCACGTTCATCATTTGTCTCGATGTATCTTGCTATGTAGATGCTTGCGCCGCCGTGTATCCGCCGTTTATCTTCATTTGCCATATTCTTTGCCGTTCTGTAGCAAGAAGATCAATTGGTATCACAACCGCTATTAGCCGTATTGTAGCATCAGATACTGTGCGATATGCCGAAGTTATTCGCAAAAGTGCTGTTCGCTGTACTGCTAGCAGCTGCTTTCTTAGTTTTTCGACGTTTAAAGTTTCTGCCCACACTTCGCTTCCGTAAATGAGGACACCGTTGTTTGTTGCCATTAATAATTTTCTTTTGCTGGCCATCGGACCGCCGACATTTGCCATTAATCTGCTTAGGTAGATTGTGGCTTTTCCCGCGTTCGTTGCTGCGTATTGCAGTTGCGCCCAGAATGTAATTTTGCTGTCTAGCCTGATACCTAAATATTTTACGGATTTTTGCGTACGGATTATTGCTTCTTCATTTATTGGCATCTCCAGTTCTGTGGGCGTCTGTCTTCGCATAGAAAGTAACAACTCGGTTTTGGGTGTTGTAAGATGTAGTCCATGTGAGTTCAGCCATGCTTGAGTTCTTAGAATTACTTGGGTGAGTTTGCGTTGCACTGCTTTCGTGGTTTGTAGTGATGACTGCGGATATATCGTCTGCGTATCTGACTAGGAAGGACTCGTCTGGTATCTCCATGTGTAATATAGATTCCTGCGCTGTTCCTGCCGTGATTTTCATTGTTTTTGTCAACGATTTTGTCTTATATTCCAGTACCCGTTTGCTCAGGTAGCTATTTATTATTTTCTTCAGGTACGTAGGCATTTGGGGCCTGCGTCCCAGAGCTTCAACTATGTCCTTCCATCTGATGTTATTAACGACATTTTTGACGTCTAGGGTCGCAAGAAGAACAAAAGTTCTAGAGTGGTGGCTACCTCGTTGTGTTGGTTGCGCTGCTTTGATTACTTTTCTATCAGCCGTAGATTTACCTGGTCTAAATCCATGCTGCTTTGAGCTTAGTCCACTGGATGCCTCTATTGCGGAATTAAGACGAGTTTTAATCAATGCAGATTGGTCGGTATGCTGACGGGCTTTTCGGGTTTTCTTTTCTTTTATTTATAAGAACCAGGCGCTGCCTCTTCCATATTTATGGGAAGACTCCTCCACTGAGACATGATCTGTACATCCTGAGTAAAAAATGTGGGCGTTTTTCAGCGATCCCCTTTAGAACCTCCGCTGGAATGCCATCTAGACCGCAAGCTTTCTATATCTTCTTCTTCTCGGCAGTCACCGCTTCGTGAGTTGGGAAAAGCGTCGTGACGATATTTTCCATTGTTTCAACGTCTAATTCTTATTTTCGAGTTTTCTCATAGCCACTTTCTATCCCAGGCCATGGGTTGCGGTTAATGTCCTAGCAGAGCTCTTCCCATTTCTTCTTCTTGCTTTCGCAGATGGCAGTTTGTAACTCCTTTTTTGCTCGTTTATACTCTTGATTTTCATTGGATGCCTCGCTCCTCTGCAGCGCAAGCAGTTCCGTTCGAGATGCGCGAATTCTTCGTTCCACCACGGTTCGTCTTTTTCGGCTGCTTTGGTAAACCTTGATCATGGCTGCGTTGTAGACTTCCATGACTTATACTGTCCTGGCATCATTTGGCCTACTGTCGACTGAGGTTATCAACGCTTCCTTTGATATATAAATTTGTCCCTAATCAAAACTTACTTACTCACTTAGATATCGTTAAAGTCCGGGCTTGCCCTGAACCTCAGCAAGTAAATCTATCCAGTTGGTGCGGCACTCCGCCAACTGCCACAAGTTGTGCACTGCTAGACGGTTTAGGTCTCTTTACACATATGTATGTATGTATTTTGGCGCGCCGGTTACGATGAAGTATTCTTCTGTCGCACTTCTGTAGGTAAAAATCAAAGAATCTCTATATATCCTAGTCATTTGGCGGCTGATGCTCGCTTTTCTGGCTAGGTCGATATCACCTTACTACTTGTGGAATACGCAACTAAAAACCTACACAACAATCAAGGGTTACGCCTTCGGTAATATAGATGCTCTATGAAACAGAACTAGAATGATACGGCTTTTACACACAGCCTCTTTGGTCTTTCGCGACCAGGACTAACTACTTGGTTGCCCTCATATCGTTGCACTGGATGGTCGCCACGTTGAACATTCGGAACGAATTCAGATGCATATCTTGATGACAGAGCATACACTCTATCATTCTGTTTGTTCAACGATTGTTCGGTGGTGAAAATTTTCTCATTCGTTTTGGGACCGTTCTGATATCCATTTCCCGAGACATGATTTTCTGCCTGCGCACCGGATTTCAATGAATTCGATTCTCCACGGCTTTGGTGACTTGTGGCGTTCACACAATGCTCGAACGTCCGGATTTTGAGCAGATATTACACCAGTATCTTTAAATAACTTTACAGTACAACACACAAAGTTTCGTGTCACTTTCAGTGGCCGCAACATTCGAAAGGTTTCGTCCTTTTCGTAGCCACATTTTTGCTGGCCAATTGCGACTTTCGTGCGAGCCCCATTCCATGATTGTAAACAACTCACATCAAAAATTGTATACGCGGGAACGTTGCATAAATATTATTTGTCAAACAGCGGTCAAGCTGGATTAAATGCGTCCATTGGTTCTTGAGAATGAATGAATGACTGCGAAAACCGGACATTACTCTGTGTAACTAATGCATCCACCATAGATGATACGAGTAACATATGCGGCTCTAGAATCGGCCTGGACTTCTTGGCTCTTCTCCAGAATCTACAGTAGTGTTAATATTTGGTAAATTTTGGACTTACTGGTCCATAAACGGCGTTCACTTCATACAGCAGAAAGGTCCTGTGACGCGATTTTGAGAACACTGATGACTACCTGTGTTTTACATCGATCACAACTTGAGCGATTGATCAGATTTTCTTATTTTTACTTAATCAGGCTCATCAGGATGATGTTGGTGGACTCAGCCTTGATGAAATTCCTCTCTGTCCAAGGCTATTCATTGTTCAGCAGTAGGAGGATTTTATACCTGGTCCCTTGGCTCTCAGCAAAACTTAAGATAAGCGCAATTGATGTGAAGACATAGTCACAGCACTGACCATCGCCATCTAACAATACAGTCGATAGTAGAATAATTCTCAATGTGAATCAATAGTTCAAGTTGGAGCAACGTTCTTGGTCGATGTCGTGTATGGGGTTCTTGGTGTTATTCGATATTCGGCGGGAGGTAACATGTAACATGGCGAACCCGCCACAACCAGTACCCAAAACAAAACACTTAGGTCCGAGGGCTTCAGCGTTTAATACATGTTCAACACATCCAAAGGGCTTGAGCCAATGATTAATAAGAAAAAAGGGAGTAAGTATAGACATACATATTATATGAAGTGAAAAAATGCCGCTAAAATCGACAACTGGGCTTCCCAGAACGTGCAGAACGGCTGATTATTAACGCTTCAGCACGAGTAATTTTTGATTATAATCTAGAGGGTCAAATTAGTAGTGGAAGACTTCGCGCAAAGTATCTTACGCAACTAGAAAGAAGTGTAAACTTGAAGCAGTATATTGGCTGAGACTCCGGTACACCATGCACGATGGTGCTGCGGGACTCAATCATTCAGTTCGGACGACGATTTCTAGAATTTCCATTCACCATCACTTAGTAAAACGAGGACGGAAGAGTCCTAACTCAGAGCCCAGTCGATTGGAGCACGAAAGTTAAGTTGAGCGTCGCAGATAATGCACAGGCCACGAATTAAAGAGACAGTGAAGACGTCTCGTTGTTAATGTAATAAGATTTTTGGGGCAGGGATGACGTTTCCGAGGGCAAGTCATAGCTTGACATTTTTTCACGTTAAGCTCTAAGAGATTATGTTGACACCAAGTGTAAAAGTGGTTTAGATGAGCTTGTAGTGAGAGGGAATCAGCAGTGCAATCTCATGTTGTCTGCATAAATATCTAGGTCAGAGTATAAAATGATGAGCACAACATCGTTTATAGTCAGATTGAATATCAAAGGTCCTAAGTGACTTCCCTGTGGTACAGCAGAGGACGCTGTGACTGGGTCGGAAACGAAAAGTCTAAAAAGGACACTATACTTCCGCTCTTCTAAATAAGACAAACAACCTTCAATACAATTCATACAAAATTATCCGAAAACATCGTCGAATGTTCTTTTTAAATGCCATAGACAGGAAGCGAAATGTTGGTTGATCCTAAATGCACAGCTTAATGATAATCCACAGTTGTCGAAAAGCATATGGAAAGCATAGTAATGAAACGGATGCAGAATTTTATAGACAAATACTCTCTTATTCATACGAGCCAATACGAGCTTCAGAAAAATAATAATACCGGCAAACTACTCGTATTAGCTGAATTTATAAGTTGTCTCAACGAGGACTTAAACAGAAGCCATTATGTTTAAGTTCTGTTCACGGATTTTAGTAGAGCTTTTGACACACTAATCCACTCAAACTGGTTGGAAGCCGTACGAGGTGTTGGCATACAGGGAGTTATGGCAGGTTGTTCGGCGTTGAAATTAAACATGTCTACATTGAGAAGAAACAAATCGGTATGCGGTACTCCAGGGATTAAAGTTGGGTCTTGGGTGACCAGATAGCAATAATAGTTTTGCCAATTGTTATGTTTCAGCAGCTGTCAAAGTTACCAATGGCATCCAGCTGTCAATATATTCAGTAAGGTTTGCCATTTCATCATGCGTCTTACGCTTGCCGAATGTGAGGAAATTATTAAAAAAATATTATCAAAACTTGAATTAGGTCGGTCGTCATCATGGCTTCGGTGTGCAGGCACCGTGGAAAAGTGAGTACACTATTTTGGATCTTAAGCTACCATCCAGACAAAGATTGGTGCGAAATGAAGAAAACATAGCTGCCATAGCCAGAATTAGGTTTTTTTTTTTTTATAATTTACGCGCGCCTAAGGGGTTAGATACCCTTTTACTGTTGCCATGGAGCGAGCGGAAAGGTAGAAGGAAGAGAAATGAAAATTGTTTTGTAGTGGTTTGAAACTCAGGTGTGTTTGGTTTCGATATTCGCTCTCCAGGGGGTGGCAGTCCGAATAGCACGGAGAAGTTTTTCTTCACTCAGATTGATTCGAGGTATAATTCACAGTATTTTTTTCTGTGCTTGAAGCTCTACAACAGCCAAATCTACGTGTCAGTGTTATGCCTTCACACGCAGAATTTTTCTGTCTGAGTTCCAATTACACAAATGAAAAACTGACTTGCCATGGGCAGTATTCGAACCTGGACCCTCCGAGTGAGAAGCTATTGCTAGTACCACTACACCACGGCCACCCCTAATCGTCAGAGAGTCAACCCGACATATTTTGCTATTGGATTTGGGCTTACATCCGCATTAGATTGTACTGATGCAAGAATTGAAGCCAAACGACCATAGACAACGCCGTCAGTTCGCTAATTGTTGTCCGGAGATTCGGATTTTATCCAAAAAAATCATCTTCTCGGACGAGTCCAATTTTTGGCTCAGCGGCTATGTCAACAAGCAAAGTTGCCGTTACTGGAGCGACCACAATCCACAAGTATTCGAGCCATAGACTAGCTATACCTAGATATCAACTTCCAGATATTGGAAAATAAAAACCGGTTTTCTACTAATCGTCCGTCACTATCCGTGAGACTCTGTCTGTGAATACGTGTGAATTGTGATCAATGGCAATTTATCTCCTTTTTTGAACCATTTGAACCAAAAACGTCATCCACATTACACACACTCGTGCAAATCAAAAATTTTGACAGAGTTATAGAGATGCAAAAGTGTTGGAATTCACTTACAGTGTGTATGTGCGAAAGTTAAGGGTTTGCAAAAGTATTAGTAGAGTTTGACATCTAGTTTAGTTTATCTATGATTCGACCAAGCATCCACAAAGATTGACTGTTTGGTGAGGTTTACGGCATGGTGGCATCATCGGACCTAATTTCATTCGAAATGAGGAAGGAGACACCATTACCGTCAATGGTCTCAGGCACAGGGCGATGTCATCAATTTCTATCACCACCGCGACAAAAATATCAACATTAGCCGTATCCAAACCATTTGTGAAAAGACTCAGATGCAGACTCAAGGTGCGATCAGACGGTCATCCAAACTTGTCATCCTGACGTCACTATGACGTAGAATTTGTTCCAAAGTGGTTATCCCGTGTAATCATTGAACATGTCAACCGGATGACATACCACGATTTCTATGTCATCCAGATGACTGATTTGAATGACTGTGTGATCGCTTGTCATCGTTATTGGGACTGGATGACCAAATTTTTTTGACAGTCAAAAATAAAACACCCACGGTTTCAGGAAAAAAAGGAGCAGAAAAATATTATTTTCCTGGGACCGTCAAACAGAGTCTGCTTTAATTGCAGCTGTTCGAGTAAATCCTGTCCTTTGGGATAGAGGGCGGAAAAATTGCAAAACTCCGAACTCCAAAATTGATTCCTTGAAACAGGTGACAGTCAATTTAAATATTGAGGTTGTTAACAATGTCGAGGGGCGTCTTAAATAGCAATCACTTTGTAGCCATTTTAAAGCCCATTTGGGCAAATTTCGAGCTAGAAAATCCGGTCAAGGGACAGACGAAATTGCGAACGCATAATGGCCTCATCTAAGTGAAATAACGTTTTTGGAGGCCTCCGCAGTGACACAATCGTGTCCATCGACGTCCACATTAGAATTGGTAGGTACTCGTACTTCAATTGATCTGCTCTCGTGTACCATATGCATACATTCACACATTACTACATTCGTTTGTTGTTTTTCAGGGGGATGCGTACGAAGATTACTCAATTTTAAATGAGTTGACGCGGTTGTCAAACGCTGAACCGTCCCTTTAAGCTGCTCAAATAACACCAGTGCCGAAAAAAGGCAAAAAAAAAGAAACAGCGAAAACGCTGTCGTCAGCAGCAACGCACTCACCCTCGTTGTCCTCGAATTCCTATTCCGGTAGCTTTCGGAATTTGGCGGCTGAAGTGTTCGGAAATATAGCACGTAGGCAAGACGATCGGCATTGTGTTTTCGATTAACTGGTCGCTTCACATCTGCGAAGACTTCCAGAAGACGTCGCCTTCAATTTGGAGGGTCGAATCATGTAATTGATTTACTCTCAGTCGGCGCCTTCACACACAAATGTCACCGAGCCGAACACCATGCCGACTACTTCTATTTCGCCACCGCAGATTGACTCCACACCGAATCAGTAGCGTTTTTCTTGGGCACTTTTTCTATTGTTTTATTTTTATTTTACTGACAAATTTTCATCAGTGTCATTAGTGTCATCCGTGCCATTAGTGTCATCTCGTGTGATCGCCTGTCATCCGGCTATGTCATCCAGGCATGTCAACCGGATGACAAAGCAAGCGTGTCATCCATTTTGAGACAAAATGAGACTCGGATGACCGAACGGATGACACTGTGTGATCGGATGTCATCTAGCGAAATTACAAAAGTTCTCTGACGTCAGCATGTCATCCGGATGACAAGTTTGGATGACGGTCTGATCGTACCTTTAGTCTCAGCATTCCCTCAGAAAACAATCATCCATCTGTGGTTGGCTATGTCGACGTCGCGCTACGAACATTTGAGTACAAATCACAAAGGCGAACATGATTCTATTGTACCTATCTCTATCCTTATGTTTGAATTTCTACCAAGGTTGGCTGAGAAAGTATCTAAAGTTTCCTCTGACGATAGTCTCATACCACTTGGTGGTAAAGTATATTTTGTCTGCCTGCGTGCGAAATATTTTACGGTTAGTGAATGGCAAGACAAGAGTCTTGCAAATTACTGTTGGTGCTGTCCTAGCATTCTTCATGGATATCAGCGAGTTTTAGGTTGCGGCAACGCTCGAAGTTATGAAGGAAAAACTAAGCGACTGGGTCATTTTAAGGCGAGCATTTATCAATGGTCCGCCGCGATCATGCGATTTTACACCAAGGCCAACATTCGGCTTTGAAGTACTGCCACTAAAGCCAAAGCGGCCATTCAAAATAAAGCCCGAATCAATTTCATACCTCATACCGTAGTTGTTTTATTTAAATTTTTTCTTATCGTTCTTATCTAGTCATCCGTTATATACTAATGAGCTGAACTTAGAGTCCTATTCACAGGTCCATTATTTGAGTAAATTGATTGTGGTTGTGCTCACGTTGCGCTGTCTTATTGAAACCACATTAATGCCATTCAATTGGCGAACAAAAAAAAGTCTGTAATCGTGGGTATATAGCGCTATTCATTGTTTGTGGACTTCTGGTTGGCATCCTTTTGGGAAGTCATAGACTAATGATTCCACCAGCTCATACAACTACGGGGATAACTATTTATATTGAGTTACAAAGAGTATGAGTAGCACCTCTAAAGGAGGTATTCTCATACACATAAAACAGACCTTATCCCGATAAATCTGAGGATGATACCTTGCCCTTTTCTTCGCAACATTGACAAATTCAGTAATTGACAGGTTTCGGACATATTGTTCAAGAACCCTACGTGTCGAGTGAAAAAAACGCCCCAAGTTCAAATTTCCTTAAAGAAGTTGAATTCTGCTGAAATCGTTTCACTTTACTCTTAAATTCGGTTCGTCGTTATGAACAAAATTGGGTCAAAGCACACATGGAACTTGGCAATCTCTGGTAAAATCTGTAAGTGCAAACAGACATTCGTAAACTTCTTTAGTTACAACTCATCGGACTCATTCAGGTGGTAGCTCTATCCCGAACTCTAATTAATGACAACTGTCCTTCTAACCCGTCTTGAAGAGGTTTTATATAACTTTTATTTACTATTTCATTTTTTTTTGTTCCATCTTTAATATATTGATTAGGTAACCCCCCTACGTAAGTTAACATTTCCTCCATCTAACTATCAATCACACTGGTCAACACCTTAATCTGACACCTTGGCATTTTATCTTGACAAGGAGTCCAGTTATTACATCTAAACTTTCTTCTGACCTACTATCAAAGTCTAAGAATCTCATTTTACCACTTCCCTGGTTCAGTTCGAAAATCTTTTCGACAACCTAACTGACATATCAAATTCCCAATGAAAACACGAAGGGCAACCTCTCGGCGAGCCAACGGATATTAGTTCTGGCCGTCATGTGGCCAACACTTGGACCAAACCCAAACCGAAATCCAACCCGAAACTGAAGTCGAACTAATATATATTGTACCAAGGGCTGGCCCGGTCTTACGAACTGCTGGCTTCACAAAATTAATGATGTCTTTTACTGAGACGTGCCGGAGTAACTTGATTAAATTTTGCCTCCTCCAAGACGCAGACAGGCTTGGCTAAGGATTTTCAAAAAAAAAAAAAATACTCAGTACGAGATGAAGGAAATGAACCGAAATACTGAAGACAAATGAATAATTTGTTCATTCCTAACGTGATGTATGTGTGAGTGTGTGTCGAAATGTACCACTCTGCCCATCTAACTAAATCATAGGGGGTGTGTTCCTTCCAAGAGATATCCTAGAACTATCACAACCCTCAAGTCCTGGCCCTATAATCGTAAATAAATGATTGATTTGACTTTTGTCTTCAGTCAGAGAGCAACGACTGACGAGAACGACTACAACTACGATTACAACGACAACGGCCGATGAGGAGAAGATATTGTAGATTACTGTACACTCGTTGGGCATATGATGTGGTGTCGTGGTTCGATGAGAGAAGTGCGCCTGACCTCACCATCAGCACTATGTATCCGTAGAGGCCGATGAAGGGATGTGTGAGCTGAAACGGAAAACCAAGCACCCGACCGACCGTGGTATGTTTCGGATTGCCATCGGTGTTAAATCAATTACTTTTCATTTAAAGGGACTGATTTGATTAATGGTCCAGTGAATTGTATTCTCCGTTCATTATTTAACGCCGCTGCTGTATGGTCCTCGGATTATTCTTCCAACGACTATACATGGTGCACATGTTGGCCAATTTTATAAAAAGCAAAGACGAGTAGTCGGAGCAGCCAGTTGTGGGGAACTTTCACAGAATGAATGGGGAAATTGTTGGACGAATTTAGTTAAAGGCAGTTCAATTGATTGTTTGCTTTAAAATACAGGAGGTGATGAGTCTAAATCAACGGTCTTCTTCCTTTTATTCCACCTTAATTGAGCATTTGTACTTATAAAGTATAATACGTTATGAGATTTGCGAATTAGTTCTTCGTCTTACAGTAAATTTGTACTCTACGCAACCAACCAAAGTGGTATGAAAGATATTAAACGGATTAAATGGATTCTTCATTTGAAAAATTAAGGTCCTCCTGGTGAGTGGAGGGGGGTTTACAATCGGGGAAACTTCTTTTACAAGTATTGTAAAAGATTACAGCGATCCTGGTGATACGATACGAAAGATAGGATCAGATATGTACATAGTCTCTGGTTTGCAACGTAAACACCTGTCGGGTAGACTTGAGTTTACGAGATGCCCATACATACATGGGAGCAAGGATACGCCTTGCCATCGTTCTCGGTCAATCCATTGATATAAATTCGGATTTGTATTGGAAGCAAAAGTTCCACCCTTGGTATGAGTTGAGGCAGGTCAAAGGTCAAAGACCCTTCCCACAATTTTGGGTTTAAATAACAGCCACCATGACGCTCCCACAAGGGGGCCTAACTCTAACAAGTCTGTTAGAGGTACAGTGGTACAGTGATTTAAGTCCTGGTAGGGACTACCGCTGGTCCTGCCATAAACAGGACCTATGACCGGCAACTTGTAACTGGTCAAAACGTAGCAACCTTCGGTGGCATCATCTGAAGATGTTTACAATAAGACCAGTACTTTGCCCTGACTTTGGGCGGGCGCCCTCAGACATGTACAAATGAAAAGTGTAATTTATTATCATTGGCACGCTCAATGTAAGAATCAAAGCTGATGGGCCATCGCCAGCCTGTAATTCGCATTAAGGCAACATTCCAAAACATCATACATACAATGCCCATATGCCTCTAACGACGAAGCGGAAGACATTATCAAAGAGGAGCTTTATAACCTCCGGAACGGAGTCTAAGGAGCCTGACCAGTGTATGATATCAAAATCGTACCTGGAAATTCAATGCCAAAATTGGTAAAGAAAACATGGGCGGATTAGTTGAAAAGCGCGGCCTCCACCATAAGTGTACAAGATTTTGATTTAGATTGTAGTGGGAGGTGGTATAAGGAATCTCAGATCACTGCGGACACAAATGGGATTATTCTGTTATCCTGCATTTAGAGTTCATCCATGATGCCGCAATTTGTCAGGAAGGCAGTTACCTCTTTAGGTGAGCTGGCAGCTACGAGTATATCCGCCGCTTCGTGGTAGAATTTACCTAGGTAACGTTGACGTGGTTTGATTAGACCTTTGCAGTTCAATGGCATGAGTTCTGCTGTTTCCACGTCCTCGTTGCACAGTCTGTATGTACTATCTTGAGCTATGCCCGTGGTCAACAGGAGTTTTTTCACACGGCAGTGTCCTGTGAGAAAACCTGTGGTTACTCTAATTTGACTTTTAATTATTTGTAGTAGTTATTTGGTTTTCTTATGGCAACCTCTAGACTGGTTTTAATACTTCCTTTTACTGTTATTGACAGCACTTACAGCCAGTTGTCAATAAGACAACCAAACGAAATGTCAAGCCCTCTCCTGTCAAAGAAAGCCGCAAATTGAACTAAACTAAACAGAACGTTAGAAAGCGCCTGAAGAACTGAATTAAACTGAACGTTAAAAACAAAACTAAAACGCACGTCCGAACTTTGCGCGTTTTCCCATGAAGGAAACATGATTCGTCTTCAAAGAGCCCTTAAAGGGCAAACATTGACAGCCGTAAGAAGTATGCTCATTCAGCCAAATGTTTGCCGCGTGTTATTTCTACACTTTTTTTTTTTTTTTTTTAGTAAATATATACAAAAATACATACAAAACATTTTATAATTCCTGCGAAGCCTTGGCTTTTCTGCAGAAGATTGGGTTTCTATAACAAGCAAAAAACTATGAGCACAGATAATAAATCTATAGATTTATTATTTGTGCTATGAGTGAGTTTAAAGTTTTAAATTAAGACTTAACACATCAAAAAGCGTAGATATTCATTTCAAATTTTAAAGTTCTAAGACAGTTTTTCATTTGTCTATTTAAGTATTCAAGAGGAAAGTTTTTAATTGTTTTTTTCTTGTTTTATAATTTGTTATATGTTTAACCTCATGAGGTAAGGAGTTTATTATTTTTGGAACAATGTATTGAAGTTGTCTTCTGTGTTGTTGTAGCCCGGGATTTGAAATAAACCTTGTGCGCGTTGTCTGGTATTGATTTCATGTTCTAACGGTCGAATGAAACGATTGTCGGCTTGGTATTCCAAAACCACCGTCATCTTGAAGATTTGTTCGACTTTGAGGATCTCAAAGCTGCTTTTTTAGAGCTGAATTTTAAAGTCTCTGGAGCGTTTTGATGTCAGTTGTGGCTGCGTTTCCCCATGCAAGAATTGATTCCATTAATGCATAATAGACCTGTCGTAACACCTGCTCAGAAGCATGATACTTCAAGTGAGAGAGGGCATAAAGACCCTTCTTTAGGTCACTGCGTAGCTTGCTTATGTGCTTGTCCCAGAGGAAGAGTGAGTCAATAACTACACCAAGGTACTTGTAACTTTCAACTATTTCGATGCGTTCTTTAGACATGTTAATACAAGATTTATTCCTGAAGTATATTTGCTTATCTGTCTGTTTGAAATGTGGACTCCGAATATGCATTAGCTTTGTTTTCGAAGCGTTAATCACTAATCCGTTGTCGTGGCACCATCGCACAACTGCATCGAATTCCTCTTGCATCACCATTGTTGTCGTATCTAGTGGCCTATGGCGAACAACAATTGCCGTGTCATCAGCAAAAGCGAATGGAGTACTAGCCTTAAAAATCCGCAATAGTTCGTTTGTGTAGAGAATGAACAACAGTGGACCTAGATTAGATCCCTGGGGAACGCCATATTCAATTTTCTTGGCCTCACTGTACGCATCACTTATCTTGACGGAGAACGTTCTGTTGTGAAGATAGTCTGCCATCCAATCAGCCATCACACCTCGAATTCCGATTCTTCGTAACGCTTCTAATAAATTTGAATGGTTGAGAGTGTCAAAAGCCTTACTAAAATCCATATGTTGTTTATGGATACATGGTAACTTTTATTTAAGCCCTCGTTCACGTAGTTAGAAAATTCGCCCAGTAGTTGTCCTGAGTTTTCTTTCTTCTGAAACCCGTACTGGCTTTTGTGTATAAGAGAGTGTTTTTCAATAAAATGTTGAAACCTTCTTACGACGATTCCTTCTAAGCACTTTTCAAAAACGGGAAGTATTGATTTTGCTCTGTAGTTAGTTAATTGATTTTTAGCTCCACCTTTATAAATCGGTCTTACCACAGCAATTTTAAGTGTTTTAGGTATTTTTGCTTGTGTGATACTGTGATTTATTATACTGCATAAAACCGGAGCAAATACAACAGAATGCTTTTTATGTCCATCGCTCTGATTCCATCGATTCCAAGTGATTTGTTTTCTCCAAGTGACTTAATAATCATATTAACCTCATTGTTATTTGTCGGATTAGAGAAGATTGAGTTTCCTATGAACCTATTTATGTTGTCCGATGTCTTCACATTACAATGATGTATTAAATTTGCCGATTGTGAAGAAAAGAACCCGGCAAAGTCGTTAGGAAGAGAGCCGGTTCCTGTTTCGAAATTATTCGTTATTGTTTCGTCGATACTGGATTTTTTCCTTCCTAGGATTTCATTTATTAAGCCCCAGGTTTTCCGTGGATCTGATTTAAACTGAGTGAATTGATTTTTATAATAGTTCGATTTCTGTAGCGCTATATTTTTGTTGATTTCGTATCGTAGGGTTTTGTATTCTAATTCATAGCTTTTGTTTCTTATATTATTTTTCCATTTTCTGTATAATTTGTCTCTTTGTTTACATTCTGCAATGAGTGCCGGCGTTATCCAAGGGTTGCTTTTTCGTTTTTTTACATTTTTTTTGACAGTTGTTGCGTTTTTTTAGATGCCTTTCAGTTTAGAAGCCAGTTTTTCATACATCTTTTCACCGTCATCTTCATCTAAAATCGAACTCCAGTTCTCTTTTTGAATGAGTTCATCAATTTTCGAATTGATGTACGAGTATGTAGTACTTACAACTGAATTAATTGAGAGTTCTTGCTCTTTTGTATAAAACAATATTGGATAATGATCGGTGATCTCGCTTTCAATCACCATTGAGTAGATTGGGTTATCGACCTTGCTTACTAAGATGTGATCGATCAACGACTTGGTTCCATTATGTAAAACCACTCTTGTGCACTTTGTTATGACGTTGAATAATCTTGATGAAGCTACCATCTCCAAGTATTTTTTATATTTTGGTGGGGGCTAACGCCCCCATTTATTATGCTTAATACAAGCTTAAAAACTAAGACTTAAACAATACTAGGGCTTAAAGCTAAGGATGGTGAAGGAGATCGAATTTGAGGGAAAGTGTGCTGCGATTAAAATCGAAAACGGAAAGGTTGGAGTTTACCTTACGCAGCATACGGGAGATTGGTTCGTTAGAGCCATATGTGGTGCGGTGGATAGGTAGATAAAAGAGACGGGTGGAACGTAGATTACGAGGGTTAGTGTTAAAGAAAATGGAGTTGCAAAGAGGCATGCAATCGATGGAGCCTGAGAGGAGTCGGTGAATGAACAAAATGTCTGCTGCGTCCCTTCGTTCCTCAAGGGTATTCAGGTTAATGAGGTTGAGACGGTCTCGATAGGGAGGTAAGATTAGAGGATCGTTCCAAGGTAGACCTCGAAGAGCAAATCGAAGAAAACGACGTTGGATCCCCTCAATACGAGATACATGAACTCGTTGAAAGGGACACCACGCTTGGCTAGCGTACTCGAGAAGGGGGCGAACGTAAGTAATGTATAGTGATCTAGTCACGTATGGGTTGCAGAATTCTTTGGACCATCTTTTAACGAAGCTTTTAACGATGAGTTTGCTTTAGAAATTATCTTATCAATATGCGAGCGGAAATTAAGCTGCCTGTCGCATAATATACCAAGGTCGCGGATAGATTCAACAAGGGGTATAGGTTGGCCGTCGAGATGGTAAATTCGTTGAGGAGACTTCTTGCACTTACGTGAGAAAGTAATCGATTGACATTTGGAGACATTGAGTTCTAAGCAGTTCTTGATGCACCAGGTGGAAAAACTATTTAGATCTATTTGAAGGAGGGTGGAGTCTTGTTGTAAGGAAATGGGTTTACAAAATTTGGTATCGTCAGCATAGAGAGAAAGTGTTGAGTGTTGAATGAGCCTTTGAAGGTCGTTAATAGTTAGGATGAAGAGGAGTGGACCTAGGTGACTACCTTGAGGAACACCTGAAGTGGCCAAGAAAGGGGCCGATAGGACAGATCTGAAACGAACATTATAAAAACGATTATCCAGGTAAGAAGATATCCATTTAAGCAAAATGGGTTCAAAGCCCCCATTAGCAAGGGGGCGTGAAAGAGTTGAGGAACACTTTTTAAGAAATATGGATGGAAGGCCATCTGGGCCGGGTAAGTATTCATCATTAAGTTGTTGTAATTTGTTTGGAAAGGAGAGTGGTGGAAAAGAGAAAGAAGAAGTGGTGGGTGAAAGTTATCAATGGTCGATAGTGAAAGGGGACAGAGCGAGACAGTGGTAAAAATGAGGTCTAATTGCCTTCCCATATACTCGTAGTTGGAGACTCCACTAACTTGGCATAAGCTAGAGTCTGTGAACTCATCCCAGAAGAGACATTCTTTTCTCGAGATAGGGTAAGCGATAAAAAAAGATTTATCATCTGATTGAGTCCAGTGCAGCTGAGGTAGATTGAAATCGCCAAACACGATGATATCATCGAGAGGATCAGATAAGTTAATTATTTGATCAATTGCATCGATAGCGAGTTGGTAGCATTCGATTGGTTGGGCCGGTAGGATGTAAAAACACCTAATGTACAGGGACCTGCAGGGGAGTGTTATCTTTATTGAAACGTAATCAAGTTTAGAGGAAGTAGAAACAGCGATTGGTGAAGAGTTTAGGTCATTACGGACGGCCAATAGGACACCTCGACACGGAGCATCATCATTTGGACGGGTAAGATCGTCGTCTCGGAAAACATTGAAACTAGGGGGGAATAATTCCTGATTCTTTATATCGGGAATTAGATTAGTTTCGGTCAGAGCGTAGACCTCAAATGGGAGAGCGTGAGATTGGCGCAAGACGGCACGGGTCTTAGATCGCAGTCCTCTTACGTTTTGATAGTAAAAGGTAAGAGGAAGGTTATTACGAGAGGGCGTAGGAGTGGATGGTCGAAACACTGGCAATGGTAGCACGTTAGGGACGAAAAAATTTGTCGTTGTCAGCTCTGCTTCGTTGGAGGTGTGAGATCCTTTTTGAGTGCACATAGTTACCGAAAGCAGCAAGGTAGTCTGAAACTTTTTGCGGAGACATATTAAAAATCTCGTGGAACTTGATGTATAAGTTCATCAGACTTGTAAGGTCAGTAGGGAGACCTTCCTGCTGTATTGAGACCATGACGCTTGTTTTAGTTTTCCCCTC
This sequence comes from Volucella bombylans, assembly GCA_949129095.1. Lineage (NCBI taxonomy): Eukaryota > Metazoa > Arthropoda > Insecta > Diptera > Syrphidae > Volucella > Volucella bombylans. The sequence goes on along the minus strand of OX422143.1, from coordinate 83,996,027 downwards.
ATAACAAACTGAGTCTGATTTGTCATGCAGATATGCTAGAAGGAGACGTATATTCTCGTACGTCTTTCTTTCTCTAAGCCTAGAAAGTGCATAACGACATTCTGTTGAGCCAAAAGTTTGTTGGGTTATTTTAACTGTGGGTGGCAGAAGGGGGTCAAAAATGGGGCAGGTGGACGAAGATTTTGAAGGCGATGCAGGGGTGATTGAAGGGGCATTAGACACATGTTCAGGTGAGGGATTTATAATATGGGACCTAACGAAATTGGGATATTTAGCTCCGGTTGTAAGGTCAAAATTAGGGAAAGAAGTGCTAGTGGGGGCACGTGCAGAGGGGTTAGGTATTTCAGAGGGGTTATTGTGAGCGGTTGGTGTTAATTTGAAAGAGACGCGTTGACGCGGTGGCTTGGGTGGAACAGAGGCTGCAGGTGCAATATAATTAGAGGACCGATGAAGTCGGTTCGGGATGTGAGTGGGAGGGGCGAAGTTGGGTAATATATTAGTTTTAAATCTCCAATTAGAGTCAGAATTGGAACGGGAGTTGGAAACGGTTTTCGGTACAGAGTCAGGTTTGCTACGGTTTGGGACGGATTTCGGTATTTTATTAGAGTCCGGTTTGGGATGGGAGTTGGAATCGGAATTAGGTAACTTGGATTTAAGCTTCTTTTTATCCTGTTTCTTGGTAGGTGTTTCGATCCATTTACAGATGCGCATCTTTCACATTTGCTGATGATGATGCCGTATTTGTCTGCGAAGAATTTCGTGATCCAAGAAATATCAGCGTTTACGGGGGTGCCTTTGATGAAGAATGTACTCGTATCGGTTTCAATTTTTTCCAGTCTACGCCTCCATTCGGAAGGCGTCCATGTAGTACCAAAATGTTTGATTAGCTTGCGTCGGGCGGCGACGGGAGGAGTTGACAGTGAAACAGTTTCGGTCTCCTGGATTAAAGTGGCAGCGGGAGAATTTGTAGATCTAATTAACCGTGGTGGACGAGGAGGTGGTGGTAAAACTGGGTCGACTTCGGTTTCCAGTAATTCAGCAAAATTGATGTATTGTAGTGGATATTCTGATTGTGTTGTGTGTGGAATGGTAAATCGTCAATTTTGCTGCTTACCGTTTCGATATGATTCTCAATATCGAAAATGGTTGATTGTGCGGCAGCTAGATCGTCACCAACACCGTTGATTCTGTCAAAGATTACTTGGAGCATTGGATCAGACTGCATTAGAGATGGATGGTTCTTTGAGGTAGATTGAAATTGAGTCTCAAGATCTTCACGCAGGTTATTTATTGATTCGCCGAATTTAAGGTTAGAGATGTTTTGGGCGGAACAAACTGCTTTGAGATCATTGATCGCAGTTTTCATCTCGACCAGACTTGCAGATTGTTTGTCGATGTTGGTGAGCTTGGACTTAATTATATCGGTTGAGGACAGAATCGAGTTGCCTAATTCATCAACATAACTGACACTACTTTCTAAGTTGGACTGATTCGTCGTTATCATTTTTGTGAGATTTTTTTGGAATGAGTCATTAGAATCACTGAGGCACTTTATAGCAAGCAACACGTGCGAAAGCGAGATTATCTTGCACTCATCACAAAAGAATAGGAGGTTGTCAGAGAAGTCTTTGATGTATACACTATTCCTTTTATTTAATCCGACACAAATTGCATGGAATGATTTTCCACAGATGCCCTTACAAGTGACAAAGTCAGCATTGACATCAAAGATTGGACAGTTAGTGATTCCGCAAGACATGGCAAATTTATCAAATGTAAACAAAAAGGTAAACAAAGAACTTTACGCACTGTTATGCACTGCAAGTGAAATTCAGCAAAATCGGAAAATTGGTCAACACTTGGGGGGTAATGCACTAAATATACGCGGAACCGATATCAGAAGCGGCAGTTATTGAGCGCGAAAGATTGAGGTCAGCCAAAAAAACAAAACAAACCAAAAAGACAGTCAGCACTTGGGGTAATGTAATAATGTCGCGGAACTGATATCAGAAGTAGAGATATGGAAGGGGAAGAAATAAATAATATTTAAAAGTTTAATGTGGAGCAAAACCAAAACACGTCCGAACACGACGAGAATAGACGATATATATGAGTAATCTTTAACATAGCTTGAATTTAAATGTGAGTTTTGTACATCAATATTTATATCACCCATAACAATGTATTCCTCGTTTTTCTTCATATTTTTCAAATCATTACCAAGTTCTTCAATAAAAGCAACTTTACTGAAACCTGGTGGTCTATATATTCCAACCACATTGGTTTTTTTGTTTCCTTCTGTAAAACAAATTTTGATGTTTTCATATGATTTCGTTGGCGTGAATATTCGGTTGTGATCTAATTTTTTTCGAACGAACATCATTATCCCGCCACCTCTTTGTGTATTTCGATTTAACGGTTCCTGTTCGAATCCATCTAACTGATAAAAATCATTTTCATTATCGTTTATATTCGTTTCTACTAGAATAATGATTTTTAATTCATTTATTATATGACAAATATTCAGACAAAAATTATTCCAGTGTAAACGTAATGATCGAATGTTAAAACATAAGCAGCAATTATTATTTTTCAATTCATTTACATCAATGCTGCTAAAACCGTGCAATACCCTGCAATCTAAGTTGACTATTATATCGTTGTTTCCATTTGAGCTATTCATTTTTTATAATCGGTTTTGAGTCTCTGTTTGTTCTGTTTCATACAACAACAATTATTTTGTACGCGTTATATTGTTCACATCAGAAGCGGTGTTGATAATTATTGAATGTGTGGTCTCGTTTCTACGTGCTAATATTCTACCCATGATCTGCCACACAAACTTATAGCCTTCTTGCTTTGCCTTCTCTTTTGTCACCCACAACATATGCTTACTCTGCCTGGAAAGATGATTATTCCCAAAACTGTAAGATCTAACTCAGTTGGCGTTGCGTTTGTCTTGCAGTTTTCGGTGTTTTTCCTTACTGCAGACAATTTAATAGCCCGAGTAGCCCGCGGTGTTTGAAAAAAATGAGACAATTATGCTGGACTTTTCGGGGTTTCTGGTATTTGTTCTGAATATGTCTGTGATATCTGAGTCGTTTATCTCATTGTTTATTGTTTTCCCAATACCTTTGACGATTTCAATTAAGTTTTCGTGTGGTGTAGGTGGAATGTTTTTGATGTCCACATTATTTTTCAGCACTTAGAATGCTGTTTGGAAGACTCAAATTAATAATTCATACCTTGCTACGCAAAATCAACGACACGCCACCACCAAGAGCAGACAAATTGGAAACAATTGTCAACTTCGCAATAGCTGTTTAGAATTTATGTGCGACAATGGAAACATCTGACCTCGTTTCACATTTGAGCAACCCAACTCTACTTCAGGAGCTAATGGAAAAACTGCCACCAGCTATTCGTCTCACTTGGGCTATGTACAAGCAAACCCTTGACGCAGGCGTGTTAACACTATCTCATTTTAGCTCGTGGTTGTACCAAGTAGCTGCAAATTGTGTTGCAGATAATGTAGAGAAAGCGGTTTTGTGAATTCCCATTCTGAAGAGATACATAATACTGAAAGCGAAGCAACAGAACCACGAGAACACATGTGCTGCATATGTAACGGCGACTGTAAGTCAGTTTCGAAGTGTAAAAAGTTTGTGCAGATGAGTCAATTTGTGGCATAAACAGTTGCCAGTCTAAGCATCACCGCCTGCTGCATAACAGCCATAAAAATGATCAAGCCAGTGGCACACAAGTTTTCCCGACCCACCCAAATGTCAACTTTCATCAATAGATTTCCGATTCAACTTTGTTCCGTGTACTGCCAGTAATATTATATGGTAACAACTTGCCTTCTTCGACGAAGTGTCTTCCTTGACGCTGATAGACGAGGAAGTAGCAAGGCAATTGAATGTCAGGGTACAGCATCTCTCTTACATTTGAAGTGGACAGCCGATACACATCGATTCGAGCAAGAATCCAAAGTCATGAATTTAAAGGTCTCTGGCATAGTATTTAGCGACGAGAAATTTCCTCTCAAAGCAGTGCGCACCGTTAAGAGTTTATAGTTTACAGCTACCACAACAGAACATAGATTACGAAGAGCTGAAAAAAGGAAATAGGCACCTACGAGGCTTACCGATAAAATCGTTTGCCAAACAGAGTCCTCGGTTACTTATCGGAATTAATAATTGGAAGCCTAGACTACCCAGTACAAAGAGGAAAAATTTAAAGATCTTGTTGCTACAAAAACTAGACTTGGTTGGACTATTCACGGAAAGTGGGACAACGAAAACAAGTCCGAATCCACAAGCCAGGGCTACAGTTTGTACGCTTGCGAATGCATACCCTGCGGTGATGTAAACCTAGAAGGACTAGTTAAACAATTTCTGTACAACGACAACTTAGGTGTATCGTCACCTGGACAGCTTCTACTATCGGCCGACGATGAGCGCGCTCTTAAATTATTGCAGGATCTCACCGTAAGGATGGACGTTTTGAAACTGGGCTTCTTTAGAAATATGAGTACGAAGCGCATCGGTTTTGACAATATCTGGATAGCATGAACGCCCTGCCGTAAGTTAAGTAAAGCCCACTAGTTCCAGTGGTTTTACGGGGGGGATTATTGGCAGCACTTACAGCTAGTTGTCAAGAAGACAACCAAACGAAATATCACGCCCTCTTCTGTCAAAGAAAGCCGCAAATTGAACTAAACTAAACAGAACGTTAGAAAAAGCCGCAAGAACGTTAAAACAAAAAAGTATTAAACTGAAATTTGAAAATAACTAAAAGTAACTATACTCGGACATTTAATATTGTTTGTCCTTAATTAATAATTGTGAATTGTTACAGGAAATTTGTAACTAAAACTGGCGAGAAGTAAAAATAAATAAATTGAATTTAAAAAGGCCTTTTCTGTTTCTTTGCCGTTCGTTTCGAATTCTGAAGCCGTTGCCCCTGAGAGCAACAACTGTATTAACTGATAGCCCACAGAATGGTCTTGGCATCATGAATTGAGATGCGACTCCTTTTCTGGCTAATTCGGCTGCTTTCTCGTTGCCTTCATGTCCGCTGTGTCCTGGCACCCAAATCAGATGAACTTTATTTGTGATGGCCAGTAGTTGTAGGAGTTGAAAGCACTCCCAGACCAGTTTTGATTTTATTTTAAAGGCGTTAATTGCAAGTAGGGCTGCTCTGCCGTCAAAGAGAATATAAATGCATTCTCTTGAATGCAAAACTCTATTGCATGGATTTCAGCCTGAAATACGGAGCTGCTTGTATCCATACATTTGCTGAGTTTGGCCTGTGTTGAGTTCTGCGTTGCTTTATGCCACCAAACGGCGGCTGAATACGTGATGATAGGTCTTGATATTGCGGTGTACATCCATAGTATCATTTTGGGATTAAGTCCCCAATTTTTTCCAGCTAGACTTTTGCTGGTCCATAGTTAGGTCCTGGCCTTGTCAATAGTGTTCGAAAGATGAGTGTTCCATGTAGATTTTCAACTTCCAGTCATCGCAAAATCGTCTTATCTTATCGAAGTCACGCTGCAAGAGAGTATTAATGACCTCGATATGTTGACCTGTTCTGTACGCTATCAAATCGTTTGCGTACGCAATAGTATGGGGAAGTGAACCTATCAAGTCGCTTGTAAAAATGTTGAAAAGGATCGGCGAATTGACCGCGCCTTGCTGAAGACCATTTTCAATTTGAAATATTCCAACAGAGGTCACATCACCATTTTTCACGATGAACTGTCTGTTGGTTAGCATATTATAAAGAATGTACAAGAGTGGTTTACTGATCCCCAGCCTAGTCAGCTTATAGAAAAGACCCTCTAACCACACGCTGTCGAAGGGCTTCTCCAAGTCAACAATGCAGGCACCAGTACATTGTTTTTTGCCTTTATTCCATTGGATATCGGACACCAGTTCAGACGCGGCATGTGAGACATCATGTCCCGCCTTAAAACCGAATTGATTATCCGGAACTATATGTTTGTCCTCAACCCACCTAGACAGAGCTCTATTGATTACCTTTTCAAAAACCTTACTGATATTCGGAAGGAGACTTATCGACCGGATATTCGCCGGATTGGATATATCCTTTCCCTTTTTGGGGATAGGTTGAACCACCGCCGTTTTCCAATGCGCTGGATAATGTGCATTATTCATTGCATTATTAAACAGGGTGGTATAAATGTCCACCGCTTCTAGTGGGAGATGTCGAAGCACGATGTTCGGAATACCATCGGTCCCCACTGATTTCTTAACTCTGATTGTGTCGAAGATCTCATGGAGTCCTTCCTTCGAAATGAACCGGGGTAGGTCACCGTCTCTGGCAATGACATTATTTGCCATATTTTCGTCGCTAAACCGGGTGAAACTAGAGCAGTTGGATCGCCAATTCTCTATTTAATTTCGAATGTAGCAGTTGTCCACCAAGACGCGATTGTCCAGGTCATAATTAGGGCCAATGATATCAATGGCCTTGTATACTTCCTGGAAAGTCGCCCCTATGGTCTGAACTTTCTCCTGCGGATCCTCGATCACAAAGAAGTTGTCATCGTCAGCGGCTTCATTTGGATCAATACCTGCTATTGTCAGTAACCGTTCGTTGTCTGTTGTCCGGGCTATTTTAAGACACTGAAGGTCGTTTTGATTTTTTCTCCGAAATAGTTTATTTATTTGCGGAAACATATTCGGGTTGCTGGTGTTTACAGCCCGAACCTTGTTGTTCCAATACAAACTTACAGAAATTCTGTAATTCTCTTTTATTAGCGTTTGAATATTTTTAATCTACGACTTCAGTGTCCTAATCTCCGGGTCTTGTCTGTCAGTTAACTGTCTATAAAAGTTTTTGAGTCTTGACAGAAGTCTACTTTTCTGTCGGTCAATAGATTGCGCAACAGGTCTTCGTTAGTCGTACGTCGATACCGCGGTATTGTAGTGTCCATAGTTTGTTTAATTGTCTCGTCCATTTGTTTTAGGTAATTGTCGATCTCCTCGTTTGACAAATTCCTATTGGACGGTGGGTGGAGCGTGTTCGAGGAGAGCGCTCTTTTCAAGGTTACGGAGAAGCGTGTCTATCGAGTTTTACTGTAGTTGTAAGAATATCATTGGACAAACTCCTCCAATTCCGCAATTTCGTTGGGAACTGTAATTTCGGTGCTAAAACCGCAATGGTCACTGTCATACACGAACGTGTGCAGACAGTTAAGCGTTTGTAAATTCGTCCCTGTCAGTCGTATGCGTTCGTCGTACAGCAGCAGGTCTAAAGGATTATCCGTCGCTTTAAGACCGAGCGGCTGTACTTGGCCTCTGTTTATGCACCTGAGGCTTCACAATCCACCCTATTTATTACAGAGCTCGACACGCTTTTTCGACTTCTGAGGCTGGAATCGGGGGAGAATTATGTTATAATTGGCGGGGATTTCAACGCTAGACACAGAGATTGGCGAAATAATTTACCAAATACTAGAGATGCTCCGTCCCTACCCAGAGCATACTCCTCGGAACTGTGGTTCTTTCCGCACTTGGCATTTGGCATTTGGCAGTTCGACGCGGCATGCCCGAACCTCTGGCAGCGAACGCATTGTATAACGCTTTCGCTCCTTTTTAATTTTTCCCACTGAATCACCTGGTAGTCTAGGACATTGATTCTCGACAGACTCCGTTTCTCCCGCCTGGCTCTAGCTGTGGTAAATGGCTTTACCCCTACAAACTTGAGTCCTTCGCACTCCTTCTCTTTGAGCAGTGCCAGGATCTCCTCAGGATCAGAAGACGGTTTCAACCCCTTCAGCAGCATAGATTGCCGCTTTTCACACTTCGGTGTGAATGAGAAGTGCTCCGTCGTCGTTACCTTTAGGAGCTCTTTCACTTTCGCGTAGCCCTCCACTGTATTATAGTGGATAGCATGGCAATCGTTCCCCAATCTCATAATTTTAAAATTATTACCAATGGCCAACTTACAAAGGTCCTTGGTTTCATTTACCTCTAATTTATAGGTGTTGATAGGAGGCACCTTCTCCTTCTTCTTCTGTTGCTGCTGCTGCGGTTGCTGCTGCTGCTGCTTCTGTTGTTGTTGTTGTTGCTTTTGCAGCTGTTGATGTTTCTGCTGCTGCTGTATTGTCTGCTGCAGTGGTTGTTTCTGCTGCTGCTGGTTTTGTTGTTGCTGCAGTTGTTGATTCTGCTCGTGTTGCTTTTTTGTTGGGCGCTTTCTGTCTCTAATTTCTCCATCTGCCTGCGTGCAGTTTGTTTTAGCTTAACAGAATGCATTTTTTCTTGCAGCTTTTCTATGCTGCTGCTAATGTCTTTTAACATTTCATCCTCATCTTCCGATTCGGATGCCGCTAGAGATGCAAAGTTGTTATTGGGGCAATAATGTTGGGGGGCCCTCATAATGTTCATCATCCTCTGTTAGCACGGCATTTATTCTCTTTTTTGTTACATTAGGAGGGGATTTCAAACTCCTCCTCTTTTTAATGGCTTTCGCCACGGCACCGGCAACGCTATTGTTGCCTTTTGCATCTCCCGTTATGGTAAGAGCGGAACGCTCTCCGCCATCCATCACGTGATTTCCTTATTTCTTGTTGGTTTTGTTTGGATGATATGTATGTATATTTACACAATTTGAAAAAGGTGAAAAAAAACAAAAAAGTTCTAAAAGTCCGACTGGAGATCGAACTCGCGTTCCACGATTTGACGACCGAGGCCACTAACCACTTAGCTACCGAGCTACTCGTAATTAACAATGCGCAACTAATTACGTTTACGAGCTAAACTGAATCAGTTATATGCGAACGAGATTCGAACTATATATGTACGTAAAAATGCATTTAAACTGAAACTGAACTGAAAGTGAACACATCTGTCCTCTATCGAGGTCTATGAACGACTCCAGAATTTTCACTAAACATGATCGCGGAGTGGTTTCACACTTTTTGTAGTTACTCGTATTTAAAAGAAATTAGTATGGACAGTTTAATTTGTTCAATTATAAGAAGGAAACCTTTATGGGATCAAAAATATCCTGAGCATCATAACACAGGGATGTACCTAAGCACCGACTTACAATGTTTTATTAAAATTTAAGCACTATATTTACAAGCAATTAAATATGAACAATTAACTGCTGTATTCAACTTGTTTGTAACAGTTTTGAGCAGGGACTAATTATATATTAGGTTCGATTGCCTCACACAAATATTTTGAAAATATCACGGAGAAATAGGTTGTATGAGTAGGTCTATTGTCGCTCCCCCCACTTGTACTTGGTAATGTGGTGATCACATTGTCCATTGCACTGCTGTTGATTCCTTCCATATCGCACACATTTAATGATTTTATCTGTCAAGACCGGTAAGGTTTCGATTGGCTTCGATAGGATACGAAATTTTGCAGGCAGTTGTCCAAAAGCACATTCAATAACACGCCTTGTACGTGAAAAGTGAATGATGAAATATTCCTGTTCAGCAGTCAAACCTCAGCGTTGGTAAGGCTTCAACAATTGTTGAAGCAGTGGATAGGTGGCATCGGCTATGAAAACTTGGAGCTCTACAATACCTGTTCCAGGAAATATGTCATCAGGGGAAATATTCCAACGTCCAAATACCATTAAGTGGAAGAGCGAAGAATTGCGAAACGTGCCTCAATCTCTCTGTTTTCCATATCCACTAACTTCAACAGCGACAAACTTACAATTTGCATCAGCCACGCTTTGCAAAACGATGGAAAAATAATATTTGTAATTATAAAATATACTCGTAGTCCCGGAATGTGGTGGGCGTTTTACACGGCAATGTTTGCCTTCGATGGCTCCAAGGCAAAGAGGAAAATTCCATTTCTCAAAAAAATCCATTGCTTCTGTATGTACTGGCATGTAAATAGGTTGGAGTGTTTCCAATATTGCGTCTATGGTTTCATATACAATTCAACTAACTGTACTTGCTGCCAATCGAAAGGTGAAACCAAGAGTTTTGAAAGATGCCCCAGTTTTGCTTTCAAGATCAATTTTTCCCCCGATGTTCTGCCCGAGGTGACTACCAATTCAGTGGACAGTGAGGTGGCCATTAATGTTACTTCCGTTCCCAAAGACTTAATAGAGGATTCTGTTACATTTGTCCTCCTATACAAACAAGAGGCAAGAAAAAGCCACATTGGGCGACATCAGCACTACATCAATGTAGCAAATGGCATAAGAAAGTGACTGACTGGGACTCATACAAAGAATCCCTCAAATTACACAAAAATGAACTGAGGAAGGCAAAGCGACTATCCTGGAGATCATTCTGTGGCAAAACACCTGAGTTATCGTGGCTAAGAAAAATCCTCTCTACAAAAAAAAACCGATGGCTCCTGGACAACCTCAAGTGATGAATCACTCAACCTGCTACTGGACACCCACTTTCCAGGCAGCTCCCAATTTGCAACCAGTAGCAACCCAAACAGCCCTACTGCAACCGGGACCAAAATTCATGGTCTGATCACAAGAGACAAACTGATCCGGATGCTGCATAGCTTCGAACCATACAAGTCTGCTGGTCCGAACGGTATAATACCTGCCGAGCTACAGAGGTCCTCAGATATTATTCTACCAGCGCTAGAAAATATTATGAGGAGCTGAGGAGAACTTATCCACATACCACTGTCATGGAGAGAAGTTAATGTAATTTTCATTCCCAAAACCGGGAAAAGGTTCTTATGTTGTCCCAAAGAACCTCAGACCTATGAGTCTATTATCTTTCCTTTTGGAAACTCCAGAATGACTGATTGATATCCATATACGAGCTAAAATTAGTCAATGGCTCAACATGCCTACTGTACAGGAAAGTCGGTGAAAACGGCTCATCACTGACTGACTAGCCACATCGAACCTACAATATAAACAGTACAGTACAGAGTACCTGCTGGACATAGAGGGCGTCTTTAACTTTATAATCAACTCAAAAATGGGTGAGACTTCTGCTAAAAGATGTGTCAGCAGAGGTACGCCGCAATTCGGTACTTAGTAGTTAATGAACTACTGATATACCTGGAAGCGGGTGGTAGCGGGGCCTATGCGTATGACGTTGCTATAGCCGTCTCAGGTAAGCATTTCAATACCTACCATTAAAGAACTTCTTCAAGTAAATCTCAATAGATTAACCCGGTGGGCAGATCGCTGTGGATTAGGAATAAATCCCCATTAAACTGATCTTGTCCTCTTTTCCAGGAAATGCAGACTTCCAATTATAGACCCTCCTTCAATAAACGGAACCAGTTTAGTATTTTCCGATACAGCAAAATATCTGGGTCTCATTTTTGAAAGGAAACTTTTGAAAGCTGCGATCGCTTAAAGCGACTCAACAGGAGACAAATAATTCATTTGGCCACGCCAACATTCTTAATACATTAGGAATCCTCACAGAGAACATCGATTACACCATAACTGAATTTTGGTTTGACAAAGACTTCCATGTAAGCTTCCCCTCTAAATCATTCTGGGAGGAAGATGCTTTCATGGAGGACAAGTCAATCCATCTCTACACAGATGGATCTAAAACCGATAGCGGAGTTGGTGGCGGTGTTTTCTCAGATAAGCTAAGTCTAAGCCTCTCTTTCTGTCTTCCTAATCACTGTAGCGTGTTCCAGGGGGAAATTTTGGCGATTAAAGAAGCTCTCACTTGGCTGAAGAAGAACGTGATATCTGCAAAGGATATCCACATCTTTTCGGATAGTCAGGCCGCCATCAAGTCCCTGGACTTACTCTCCTTATATTTTAAAATTGCCCTTTAATGCCGATCATCTCTCGTGGAGATGGAAGAGCAGTTTAACATTCACCTTTGTTGGGTACCGGGCCACAGAGACAATCCATGAACTCGCCAAATTTGGAACCACTCTACCTATTCTACCGGAAAAGTGTTGTACATATAGATATACCAATCGCTACGTGCAAACTAGCATTAAAGCTGGATACCAATAAAAGAACAGACCTTAGGTGGACTTTCGGACAAACATCCTTTTAAATATGAAACATCTCAGCGCCATCATAGGTGTCATCACTGGACACTGCCTCATAGCAAGCACGCAAGAAGGCTTGTCGATTTGACATACAATTTCTATATGAACTGCTTGGACGAGGAAGAGGAGGAGACAATGCTCCATCTCACATGTCCAGCTCTCTCCCAGAGAAGAAAACTTCACTTAGGAGCTTTCTTCTACAACGACCTAAACGGTCTAGAAAATATAGGTGTAAACAGTCTCCTACGCTTCACCATAAGCACAAGCTGGGTCCATTAGTAAGAGGATCATAGATCCACGTTTGATCACAATGCAATGGGCCAATAGGCCTAAGTGGTTTGGTATTTTCAACAGCCACTCTTACCTCCCTACCCTTGATTCGACCTTAGGAGCGTAAATTAGAGATGTTGAGGCTCTTGGAATATATGATGAAATTCGCCATGGACACCTCGCGATTGGTTAATTACGTGAATTCCTGAACTTTTGTTTCCGCCTTGCAGGACACAAATTTAAGGATGAGTTTTCAGTAAAGTACGCATTCAATAGAATCCATTCTTATTCACAAAACAAAAATATTCAAATGGAAAAGAATGAATTCTTGCTTGTTCGCTTCTACCTTGCTCCTCCTCACTCTGGCTAACCATCATCTCTGCTCTCCTCTCGTGCTCTTTGCTCTTTTACCTGAGGAATTTCGTAGCATTGCCCTTCACTCCACTCTGATTGTATACTTGGACAACATATAACGTATTTACCTCGAATTACGGTGACATATAGCACAGGGTTTCCAAGTCTACGAATCTACAACCAGATCGACCACGTGATAATAGACGTCATGCAACGATGGGCTCTGACCGCAAATCGCCCAGAAGAAGAAATTTATCGTTGAACTACTGGACTGGAGTAGTTAGAGCCTACAAAGAGCAGCTGAGCGACAGGTTGGCCGCTGTGCATTTATCATCAACGAACGCCAACAACCTTTGGAATCAATATCGCGATATCATCAAATAAAAGTAAAATGAAAAGGATCTACGTAACCTACTAGCTCAAGGACGCGTATATTTCTCAGGATAGTTAAACTACTGGCAACAGGCTTCAAGCCTAACAAACAGGCTCTTTGAAAAAGTGAATTAAATAGTAAATATATTGAAGCAGAACTTCCAGCAGCTACTAAATGACCATCAGGCAGGGAGAATCACCGCTTGAATTTCCCATTATAGAAGATGTTGGGTTAGCTATCAAAAAGCTGAAGAGCAACGAAGACGCCGCCTCCGATGGTCTTGAGCTCAACAAAGCAACGTACGTCCAAATTCGTAAACCCAGAATACTAGAGCTTACTGTGCCGCGTGATGCTAAAAAACGCAATTCAGTACGCAATTTGGAAACAGTTCTCCCAAATTATTCCAAAGGTGTATCGGATTTCCGTAAGGAAATGCACTGTCATGTGATTTATTTAATAGAGTGCTGCGTAGGTCATGTGTCAACATGAAAGCTCTATTTTCAACTTATCCATCTAGCTACATAGATGACACCACCTTAGACAAAACGTCATTGTTGGCGATAGTTACTTCGATGTTGTTAAGGAGATAGGGCGATGACACACATTAGGAAAGCGCTTCTTCTTCGGTTTGGCAAAAAAAAAATAGACTCAAAACTCTATAAAACACTGATCCTGCCAGTTTTGCTATAGGGGGCTGAATTGTTTACGATAAGCAAAAAAGCAGATATTGTACGCCTTCATCATTGTATGGATGCAAGAACACTTGGCCTGGAAACCCGGAATCAAAGAGAATGGAAGGCTGCCATTTCTAAGGTACAAACTCCACACGGGTAAAGAGTAAAGTAAAGTAAATAACCATCCATATGACTTGCTTTCGGAAAAAAACTGAAATGGAGGACTACAAACAATTATTTCTAAAGCAGACTTAGTGCAGTCTATGAGTTAATTAGTTTGGGTAAGTTTACGACTCACTTGACCCTCAGGAATTTATGCAAATTATCCAGAAGCAATCAACATGCGTTGGCTTACTTGGTAGTTAATCAAACCGAGTGCTAGTCCTACTTTGTGCGCTGTTATCATACTTAGATTGCGTTTAGAGCAAGCTCCTGGTCACCTTATTGCAAATGCTTAAACACGACAACAGAGAATCTTAATCTAAAAGATGTGTCACTAATTGCCGTTCAAATTAATACTCCAGTTCTACTCCATGAAGCCGGTGAACATGGTTTAGCTATGACATAGTTTATTCTGAAGAATGTATTGCATATACCTTATCGAGTCATCTCTTATTCCTTCGAGTGGTATAGCTGTCAGGTGCCAAGTTACGACAACTTTAGTTTGAATATTATTCTTAACATAGTTAAAGTTCACTGAATAGCTCATTCTTCCTGACAAAGATAAAAGTTGGTAATTCTCACCCATCAACGGAAATGATTCTTCCCTACCCCTCTATGATGTGGAACCATCAGATGAGTATGAGCTAAGGTTTCTTGTTAACGAAAGTGATATATCCTTGATGTATACGATGACAAGTTGTCAGCAAATATTTCGACACTCTTCCCTAAACCATCGATTCCTAACGACAAAACATTTCAATCTCTGCTCTGAAATCGTCTCAAACCCATAAATAGCAAGGCGTCATTCAATCTGCGACAATTGATTACATCTCCCCAATTGAGGATCAAACACGTATCACTTAATCAAATAGGCACCAGCCCACCCAAAGAATACGGATGAACTACAGAGGAACGGAAGTGGGTGAGCTATTAATTATTTTCCATGTTCATCCCTTCATCATTCTGTCTCACAGATTGCACCTGTCCTCGTATCTAGGAGTTGCACCCCAACCGCCATTCAAATGGGGGGCACATTTCTAAACATGTCAACAAGAAGCTCCTCGACAAGGGACACACACATATGAGTGTTGTTATCATTCTGAGCCTCATCCGAGGGTGGATGCCGGCCTAGGGGTTGGAGTCGTCGCAATTAGTCACAAATTTGACAAGATCAAAGCATTCTCGGAAGCGTTCAATTAACATAAATTTCCACAGCTGTAGTAATAATATCATGAGCCAGAGTATATGTAGCAGCAAGAGCAGCAGTGATTTAACATGCAACACTTCAAGTACGGATGGTAATACTCGTAATTATTCGTCCTTGAATGGGTGGGGTGCAAATAAGGGCGTCGTAATTACATCATTTATTGCTTGATTGCCTTCCTGGTGCTTCTGCTATTTATCAAGTTTGAAGTTCCATACACATTACTCGAGTCTTCCCTCCCACTGAGCAATTAGTGCATCAACGAAACTTAAGATGTCATTAGAATGTTAAATGCTTCAGTTATGTGTAACTCAGAGGACACTTATTTCACCAACATATCGTCTTTCGAAAGGACTTCTTTTTGCCACAAAAAAAAAAATTCTCTCAAACATAAGATCTGAAAAAGACAAAGAAAAAACAAAAAAAACAACGGACCTGGGTTCATGTGCGGGTACTGAATAAATACCAAAATTCATCCTCAATCTGCGTAAAGTGTACGATGTATATATGTATGTATGTCCTTAAGTTCAACATACCGTTATGGTCGTTGTTGTCCTTTCCTGCCATTGATTATCATGGACCCACGATAAACATGACCATTACATCGATGACTCTGTTCAGTTTCATTTTTATGGGCCAATTGGCTTTTGCCTTCTCATGTGAAGGCTGTGGATTGTGCGATGCTGATATCTCAACTCGATTTCGTATCCTTAAGTACGGTCCAGATCGGTCGGGTAAAATGGAATCTGAATTGATTGGTGCTTCAACGATTCAAGGAGTTGGAAAAAGGACACAATGCAATAAAATCTTAAGGGCGGCCGATAAAATATATTCATGCGTGCACATTTGATGTGGAACTGTCCCCCGGGGAGATGGGGACAGCTACAGTGACAGTGACGGTATGAATATGGATTGAAATCGAGTCAAGAAGCCAATTGAATTCTGACGTTTCGATGTCTTGAGCTTGTTTTCCATCGAAGTGCAGACGATTATCACGTTAAACAATACGTTGATGATAAAGAAGTGATATTTTCTAGGATATAGATGTGCGAAATGAAGAAGGACAGAAGGTCCACACTACTCATTTCACAATATTCAACCGGAATGGTTTAAGTCTTATCACAGTAAGCTTGATGGTTTAAATTATATGTTCTTTCGGCACTGACAGTATCGTATTTCTGCGGTAGAAAATCAATCAAACTACCCTTCAATATCATTGGAAACAATTTTAACTTATGCCCGAAGTGAGCTTCGTGTTGCTGATACAATGAACACTAGACGCGAATCCCGTAAGTGAAGAAAGTTTCTAAGTCTCTGTTGAGAATATTGATTCGAATAAGCCGCTCAGACGCCAGGAGAATTCGGTAAAAGAGTCTCGGATCATTCACGTATAAGATTTAGGTTACTCAAGGCTACAGACTGATTTCAGTAGATTGGCGCTACTTTCAATAGAAGCCACACAATAATCAATCTTTTGCGCAACCAGCTTAATGTTGGTGTAGTTAGTATGTAAAATGGCCTCCGTGGAATTGCAATTTGATTTAGAACATTTTTTTTGTAAGGTACCCTCAAAGACCCATCTTTTTGCACACAACAGAAACGACACAGGCACTTACGCACAATATTGATAGAAATATTCGTAAAATACAGCCTCAGCGAAAATATACTGAAAAACTACAATAGAAAGACAGGATAGGCCGAGGGAGGCGTTTTGATGAAAATATATTTTAACTAAACGGCAAGTGTTCCTGGATGAATAACATATGAAAGGTATTAAAATTGAAGGCGTACCTTGTGGAATTAAATGAGTAAATATATGTTGTGTATGATTTAGTCATCCATAAATTAATAGAAGGTCAATGTCGCCATAAAGCTCATATCTTGCTCACGTCCGACGGTCCGCTTCTGATAAAGTCTGTTTCCGCGCCATACAGTGGTACTAGGACCACAGAGGTCCTATTCAGTACCTTCTTCGTTTACGTCTTAGTACATAGAAATAGTATTTGACCAAATTGATTCATCGCTTGATCTCTATTAAATTTATTACGGAGGCCTGGTAAACAAAGCCAGCAAACAATTCAGTTGATTTTGACCAAGCCGAAAAACATTTTCGACAGACATTCTCTCGGTCTCCTGACAGGAAGTATGTTGTTCATCCTTTGAAACTCCAAATGCATCTTTCGAAAATACTCTTTCTCTCGCTGTTGCTCGTTTATTCGCAATGGAACGTCGGTTTTCTCAAAATTCGAAACTTCGAGACTCATATTGTGATTTCATGCGAGAATATATCGATTTAGGCCATATGACTCGTATTCCCCGCGAAGTAATTAAGAGTCCCAAAGGCAGGTGTTTTTACCTTCCCCATCACGCAGTGCTAAAACCGGACAGTTCATCTACAAAACTACGTGTCGTGTTTGATGGTTCTGCTAAAGACTCAACTGGAAAGTCGTTAAACAATACGTTATTAATAGGCCCTCCTATTCAACGCCACTTAGTAGGTGTTTGCTTACGGTTTAGACAACATCCTTTCGCGTTTACTGCTGACGTTGTAAAAATGTTCCGTCAAATGTGGGTAGAAGATTCCGACTGTGATTACCAACGTATCGTTTGGCGCGACTCTCGACTTCGAAAGAACGCGAACCTTTTCGTTTACGGACTGTGACGTACGGTACAGCTTCCGCTACTTTCTTGTCGGTTCGCGTTTTAAAACAACTTGCAGATGACTACAAATCGCAATACCCAAATGCAGCTCGTGTTTTATCGGAAGACGTGAATGACGTGACTGGAGCAAAATGAACCAAAGAACTCATCGAATTGCAATCGGAATTGGTATTCTTTCTGTGGCCAAACTTGAGCTGCGAAAATGGAGCTCTAATTGTTGACCCTTCCTCGCTTTGCTTCCAAAGGAAGAATGTGAATACTCCTTGTACTACAAAGAACGCACGGATTCGTATGTAAAAGTGCTTGGTATGCACTGGAATCCTTCAAAGGACGAATATTCGTTTCGCATGTCGAATTCTCTTCCAGCCATTTCATTGACTAGGCGCTCGTTGTTGTCGGAAGTATCACGCATATTTGATCCGTTAGGACTGCTAGCACCATCGGTTGTACTGTTCAAAATGCTCTTTCAGGAACTCTGGTCATCGAATTTAAACTTAGGATGGGACGACCCACTACCATCAGAGTTAACTGATCGATGGAAAAGGTATAGAGGGGAGATCTCGTTTTTTAAGGAGATTCGAATACCAAGAAACTTATTTGTATCTTCGTTCGACGACGTTGAACTTCATGGGTTCTGCGATGCATCCACTCTCGATTATGGTGCTGTCCTATACACTCGCTGTTAAATCGCTGAAGGAAGGTAAAACGCAGCCAAGACTAAGGTTGCTCCGTTAAAACGCATTTCGATTCCACGTCTAGAGCTGTGTGGAGCCTTGTTGTTGACTCGGTTGTTCAGTCTTGTTCAATCATTGTTTTCGCATCAATTCACAAGGACGGTAGCTTGGTGCGATTCTGAGATTGTTTTACACTGGCTCTCATCACTTTCACGTCGCTGGACAACCTTTGTCGCCAATAGAACTGCAGCTATACTCTAAACTACTCTAAGAAATTGCTGGCTATCGCTGGAAGAACGCTAATGACCAAAATCTAAATTCACGACTCTTAAATCGGAAGACAACGAACTTCTACTTGAAACAAAACAAGGTCCTCGTCAAGTACTTCTTACCGCACCCAACAATTTTGATGTTAACGATCACATAATCAGCAAAACCTCGTCGTGGTCTCGCATGCAAAAAATACTCGCTTACGTTATTCGGTTTATATTAAACTATCTGAGTGAAAGATCTAATCGTCGTACCTCATACCTATCAACAAAACATCGCCAAAACAGCTCTGATCAAATCCGTCCAACTAAAATCATTCAGTGACGATATTCGCGCCCTTAAAACCAAAAAACAACTGCCCCTGAAATCCAAACTGCTCTAGAGTAGGAGGAAGAATTAAAAATGCTAATATATCTTTTAATATAAAAGGGGTGGCCGTGGTGTAGTGGTACTAGCAATCGCTTCTCACTCGGAGGGACCAACTTCGAATCCTGCCCATGGCAAGTCAGTTTTTATTTGTGTAATTGGAACTCAGACAGAAAAATTCTGCGTGTGAAGGCATAACACTGACACGTAGATTTGGCTGTTGTAGAGTTTCAAGCACAGAAGAAAAAATACTGTGAATTATACCTCGAATCACTCTGAGTGAAGAAAAAACTCTCCGTTCTATTCGGACTCCCACCCCCTGGAGAGCGAATATCGAAACCAAACACACCTGAGTTTCAAACCACTACAAAACAATTTTCATTTCTCTTCCTTCTACCTTTCCGCCCGCGCCCTGGCAACAGTAAAAGGGTATCTAACCCCTTAGACGTGCGTAAATTATAAACAAAAAAAACATCCTTGTATTCTTCCAAGTAATAATTTTTCTTATTTTACAACAGAAGATATTCACAATGGTAACCTATATCCTGGAGTCTCTACAACGTTCTCCATCGTAAGACAGCAGTATTGGATCCTGGGATCTCGAAACCTCATCCGAAAGGTTGTTTTCAATTGTACGACATGCTTTAAGTTGCGAAAAGCCACTACGTCGCAACTAATGGGTGACTTACCATCGCAACGAATATCACAGAGCCGTCCATTTTCGCATACTGGTTGTGACTATGCTGGGCCGTTTTGTATTAACTTCTCTAGAGGTCGCAACCCAAAAACTTCAAAAGCCTACATATTATTGTTTGTGTGTATGGTTACAAAGGCTATACATCTCGAGCTAGTGAGTGACCTTACCTCCGACGCATTCCTCGACGCTTTCCGTCGATTTGTTTCTCGACGTGGACTTTGCTCGAACAATGGCTCCAACAGTCAAGGTGCACGTCGATGCCTGAACGAGATGCACAAGTTAGTGACCTCAGAAGCGTACAACGAGGCTGTCGCTACGTCACTTGCGAAGCACAATGTTAAATAAACCTGGCGCTTTATCCCTCCATCGTCCCCACACTTTGGCGGGTTGTGGGAAGCTGGTGTCAATTCCGTAAAGTTTCACTTGCCACGAGTAACTGGAGCATCAATTCTGACCTTCAAAGAAATGTATGCAGTGTTAACTCAAATAGAAGCTGTCTTGAATTCTCGTCCACTTTGAGTTATCTCAGATCATGACTTCAGTCCATTAACACCCGCACATTTCCTTATAGGTGAACCACTAACTGCTGTCCCAAAACCAACAATACTGTCTACGCCTTTGAATCGCTTGACGCACTGGAGCCACCTACAAAATATGGTACAAGTATTATGGACGCGGTGGCATGTGGAATACATCACCACACTCCAAGAGCATCCGAAGTGGAAAACAGCAACTCCAAATCTGCAACCAGGGAACCTTGTTATCCTAAAGGAGCCAAATCTTCCGCCAACAAAGTGGCTTTTTGGAATGATCGAAGCAACAACCCAAGGAATTGATGGTCGAGTACGAGTTGCAACTGTAAGGACGACCAATGGAATCTTCGTTCGTCCAATCACCAAGCTGGCACTATTACCCATGTCCTGAAACTCGTTCCAGGGGGGCCGGTATGTTCAATACTAAATGCACTAACTGGCAAATAACACAACCTTACCATATGGGTTATGTAATGCTTTAAAATATTCATTCCGCACTGTATAACATTTTTTGCTACCTAATGTTTCTGTTCTATAGTTTTATCTGTTTTGCTTTGTGCTCATATTCACCTTCGCTCACTTAGCTTACACGAAGTGAGAATAGCCTAATACATACTTGTAATGAATTTTTGTAAGAGCGCAGTTCACCCAGCAATATTCAACAACGAAACCGAAACAGTGTATTTACGCACAACCATACATAGATAGATGTGTCCATTCGCGCACTCTGCATTTGCATTGCAGCCAATTCTATTCGTGCACTCTCCTTGTAGAAATCCCTCTTTTGTTTGCTAGTTTCGGTTTCGCTGGTGGCTGTTGCTGCGTGAACTTCTCGTTCACTTTAATTTGGACCATCAGGAGAAGCACGCTTGTAACACGTAACACATTACATTTAAACACAACATATATTTTATATTATATATATATATTTATTTTTTTACTGAATTTATTAAACTAAAGTCCCAAACAGTATGTATTATGTCGGAAGCGGCATTGATGGGTTTAGCAGTCAATGAGGGCAAGACCAAGCATTGTATATGCTGTTAATAAGAAATTTCAACCAATACAGACGTCTCGGACAGAACGTCGACATATATAACTCTGGTGGTTAAGGACTTTGCCTTTGGGCTAAGAAGGCAATTGACTAACAAAGCCCTCTCCCGAATAACAAAAGTGACCCTATATAGGATCATGCTGAGGCTTATGTGCAATGGTGACAGTTTCGAAGATATCCACGATGCCAAACATCAGTTATGCAGTGCCAGTTAGTTATTGAGCGCAGTCCAAGGAGCACTGCGGGTAGCGCTGTTTTAGTGAGCGCTGCCATCGCTCTACTACCTCGTTAGACTGCAGATGTTAACCCGTGTAGTGGATCCGTTCTCAGCCTAGAATTTAGGCGAAGTCTTGCAAGAAGGTGGACTCGAATCGCCGGCCCTGGTCTTTTATTAGGCGTTGAAGACAACCGAATCGTGATATCCAGTTGAAATGCGTCGGTGACGGTCGTGGCGATGATGTCAGCGAGTAGCTCAATCAATACATGTGACCAGGTAGTTGAACCGTTTGCAGGACGGCAACGTACCGACGATATCCAGATGAAATATCGAAATCTGTCAGTCGTTGCGAATGTGCCCAATGATGGGTTGGTGTGTCTGATCACTTTGGTCTTCTGACAGTCGTGACAGGTACGAGTTCACTTACCAGTGTCCACAATCATCGATGCCCAAAAGAAGCGAAATGCGATGGGTTTGCGTGAGACTCTTAACTCTGGGTGGCTAAGGTTGTGTACGGTTTCGAATGCGCATCAGCTGCTTTATTTTCAGGTCCGCAGATATAGCGAATATCTGTGGAGAATTGGGCAATGAACTCCGTGGTGTTTCCGATGTTGAGGGTAGATTGCGAGAGACGGACGTCAACGGCTTGTGGTCCCTTCGACGAAATGGCGAAAATGCTCAATTGCCTTCTTGATCGCTAACAACTCATGATCAAAGGTGCCGTCGTTTTGCTCCTCGGTGCCTGTTCCGGTACCCAGGGGTTCCTTTATGGTAGCTATTCACTATCATCAGAGGAGCTAAGCCTGCTAAGTCGTCGGCATGCATGAAGATAGGCATATGGGTGTCTGTTATCAAAAAACATAAAGCTAGGAAGAGTAAAAAGAATGCAAACTAGGTTTTGTATTTCCTACATTTGTAGCTTCATATTCCTGCTGCCTTGCATTCATTTAGAAATTCCTTCAAGTATTCGCTATCCACCGGAACGCTGTCAGTCTAAATCTTCACCACTTAGGCTTAGAACATCTATAACAGCCCAACTAAAGTAGTTATATGTTATGAACGAGTGTGTAAAAAGATTACAAAATATGTTCGAAACCTCACCGCTCGTATGTTACTCCTCATCCAATTGTAGAGTTCACAATACCTCAATAATGTCAGGATATCTTCAATTTCTCGGTTCACATGCGTCTCACAAAACTCCCCACCATTTCACCCTACCCCATTCGATTAAGATGATACTGTAACAACCAACAACCCTCCAATCAATGATCCATTGATCCAACGTAGAGCTCTCCTTAATCAGAGAATATAAAAAAAGGGCAACAAATTAGGTGGAACAACTCCCGTAGGCTTTAATAAACTTCCGACCAATTGACCGAGAGTCAACGGTTCAAATCAGGTTAGCCATTCCCCAGCTGCTAATCAACCTCCACCAGGTTGTAAATAATCCGGAACTCAATTCTTTCCTTTCTTATCCCAGTCGTAACCTTACCAACCCTCGCTATTTGCCATGAATCAATAATTCACTTCGATAAGGGAGCAAATACTCGTAAGTCTCCTCACTCTCAACAAGTTTCCTTCGCAGCATAATCGCTTATTAAGGAACTGAAGATTGGATACCTTCTGGCCTATGTCCACCTTTAGGGGATACCATGGCTCGGGTGGAGTAAAATTCCTATTTGTTAAGATCGTATAAGATTACTGCGGCAGTTTGTTACCAATATTGAGTCATGTTTCGAGCAACTTAACCACCTGATGTTTCGATTGATTCATATCCAATGGGAAAAGGATACATCATGTATTGCCTGACGCACTAAGTTATGCAGCCCTTTTTTTTCGTCTCTGGAAAATCTTGTTTTTTTTCCAGTGTGCTTCCTCAGACAACCATTAATCTTCGCGTAGCTGCTTGTAAGTTCGGTTTGAACAAAACACAACAAGTGCAAATGATGGGCTTATGAAGTTTTCGCCAGCCGGGGCAGTGGGACAGCAAAACAACCCCAACGGAATTCTGTCAAAAAAAAACTAGAAAGGGGTTGTAGGAAATTTCTGACAGGCGAACCGATATGTAAGACACGTTCTAGATTTATGCGAGTTCATTTGTTTTGCCAGAAAGCTAGGAAGGTAGCGGTGGCGTCGTCCGGAGGCGGCAATAGTGGGCGAATTGTTGTGGAAGAATATTTTGCGGAGGTTAGTTTTCGGTTCTTTTGAGACAGAAGCTCAGTTCTTCTCCGGCTGGCATTGGTATGGATGATTTATAGCTTGTTGGGTGTCCTAGAAATGCCATATCCCACACCCTTTCTGGTGTGGAAGGGGTTTGATTGTGGATTAACACTTCATATATCAAAATGCTGTGGCCAGCAATGGGGCTTTGGTATCCCGACGATGAGAGGGAAAATTCAATTTTGTAACCGATTTGCTGTGTTGGTGGGTCGAAAAGTCCATCAGGGATGAGATGAGATAGGTTGAAGGGATGGTGCAAGGTGCCTGAGAATTGGTTGATTTATTGTGGACAGATATACTTGGGGTTGGTGTTGTTTTCTTCGCAAATTTCCATTTTGGCTGATTGGAAATTAGTTTTCACTATTCGTATATGTACTTGATGTGGTGGCGTCTGGCGTCGTGTTGAAACAGGCAAATCTTTCTAATTAATCACTTGAGGGTGAGAATTGAGACATTCCTATGTAGAGCAGAGAGTATAGTGAATAATGGGTTATACCTGACAAGTTGTGCGCGAATTTATGTTTTTTATCAGAGTTTTTCACGACTAACAAACTTGCTTGTCTTGCTTTTAAGAAGGCTGATTTCAAACTGTCCGCCATGAGCTATTCTTAGGAGCACAATCCAATGATTTTTAATAAAAACTGAAACTTTCAAATAAATCTGACTACGCCACGAGCTTACGTTTTTTTTTTTTAACATCGAAATATAGTCGCGAATCGTGCTCAGATAAAGCGTTTTGAAAGTCAAAATGTGCCGAAAAACTAGTCAAATTAAAATCAGAAATTAAGAAGACTCAAGCTTGCCGAATTCTAAATAAACTATTGCCTTCCTTTCCTTGGCTGCCTTGTAGTGGCAAGAAGGCTTACGTGCAAAGGTCCTAGGGTTCTGAGAAGAACTCAGGTGAGATATTGAACTAAACGCCAAAGACGTCCAAGCCAGAAGTAAAACGGTTAAATGTATGGAGGTGACCCCAAAGGATTATACTTCAGGTGGTATTCGCAACAGCGACAATCCACGACCACAGATTCTGGAAGCCCTAACCAACATACTTCCAAAACTTCCCCTCCGATCTGGGAGCTAACCCAGGAGCTGATTCCGATGACTCCTGCTGTGGCTCCTTCTACAATGTGATGTTTGATGGGAGACTGTTCCAGTGGCGCACAGCATGAACGAAAAATTGACGACTGCTATTTATAAATTTATACCTAGGAGGTATTAAATTAAGGGTTCTCTGAGAGTGCACAAACTTGGTTTTTGTGAACAAGTAATTCGGTGTACCAGAGTAAATAATTCTATGCAGTGCAAGGACAGTTCGATATTTTAGAATTGTATTCAGTGAACACCCAGCTATTTGTTTAGTAAAGGTGGATATGTGATCATACCTTCTCAAATTAAATATATATCTAGCACAGCTGTTAAATGCGACATTTAGCTTTCTCAAGGACGAAGAATCTAAGCATGCGAAGATTTCGCATCCGTACAGTATAATGGGCAGGACGAACGGCTTAATAAGTTTCATTTTAACTTTAACAGGCAGGTACCGGTTTGTAGGGCTCAATCCCCTTAGAACGCTATATATTTTTGAGACAACGGAATTTATGTGATCGGTCCAGTTAAGTTGATTGTTAAAATAAATTCCCAAATTTTTAATTTTAGTAACAGACTCAATGACATTATTATTAATAACAAGAGGCAAAATCACAGTCTCCTGATTGTTACTACCAATCAGCAGTGACTTAGTCTTTGAAGGATTAAGGCTAAGGCAGTTTTTTTGTGACCAAACAAATATGGAGTCGAGGTCTGCGTTAAGGTTTTCGACACTAGAAGACACTGCAGATGTGGGTATTTTTTTGTATAACTGCACATCATCCGCATAGATATGATAATCGCAGTAGAGTATCCTTTTATATAAATCATTTATGAACATCGTGAACAAAAGAGGGCCAAGGACAGATCCTTGAGGCACCCCAGATGATACCGGCAAGCTCGATGATATTCGATCACAATGAAATACAGCTTGGTTGCGATTACTGAGGTATGATGCTACAAGTTGACACGCTTTATCCTCAAAAGCAAATTGATTCTTTAATTTGTATAAAAGAATGTCATGGTTTACGGAATCAAATGCTTTTGAGAAGTCAAGTAAAACTAGAAGTGACATCATGTCTCTGTCAATGGCAGAACGGATGTCGTCGGTTACTTTTAATAACGCAGTTGTGCAGTTATGCTTTGCTCTAAAACCAGATTGATGTTGGGTTAGTAGGTTATTTAGTTCAAGGAAAATTTTCATTTGATTGCTTACAATTTTCTCAAACACCTTACAAAGGAAAGGTAATATAGCTATTGGCCTATACTCTGAATTATTTTGCGATCGTGATTTTGGAACAGGTATGATTTTTGCTTGCTTCCACTCATCAGGAATAATTCCTGTCATTATGATTGTATTAAACAAGTTTTTAATGTGTTTGGAGAGAACTGGCAACAAGATTTTAATAAATTTCGGGTGAATATCATCCAAGCCTACGGCATTCGATTTGACAGAGAGAATAGCATTACCTACGGTCGTCTCATCAACACATTGAAAGGAAAAAGGTTGCAGTGCTTCCAGCTCTGGTTGGAGCCCATCAAAAAAGGAAAAGTCAATCTGCGTATTAGTTGAGGGTGCACTGTTGGTAAATTTTCTATTAAGTTCATTTAGGTCAATATTGCTACACCCAGATTCACTTTTCTTAATGCCAAGCTGTCGAATGGATTTCCAAAACCCTGAACTTGACTTATTGGAGTTAAACTTAGCTTGGTAGTACTTACTTTTATTTTTACGAATTAGGCAGGTAACAGCGTTTCGCACTTGTCGGAATTCATTAAATATATATGGACATTGGTATCTGCGCCATCTAAAGTATAACAAATTTCTTTTATTAATAAGGTATACAACCTGTTGAGTGAACCAAGGAATGCTAGGTTTCTGTATTCTCCTTTTTACAAGGGGTACATGTTTGTCAAAAAGATAGTCAAGGTTGTTTTTGAGTCCAGAAAATTGCATATTTACGTCAGATGTGCAGTAAATAGGCGACCAATTCAGGTTGTCACAATCATTGAACAATGTACGAACATCAATGGACGAATACTGACGAAATTGTACAAGGACATCATTTGAACTAGGAGGAACAATATTTAAGAAAAGAATAATCATGTCATGGTATGAGAATCCTGGTGAAGAAATTTGATCATAATGTAATACCAAGTCAGTTTCGGAAACAAGAAAGACATCTATCAGCGACGGCACTTTGTCAGGTTGAAAATGAGTGGGGTGGGCATCATTAGCAAAATGAAATCCCAGTGAATTGACTGTGTCTACAAATTGTTTATTTTTGTCTCTTAGAATATCGAGATTAAAGTCTCCACATACTACAACTTTAGTATACAGGGGTCCTAAGTCTTCAAGATGATTCCTTACTTTTTTATAACATGATACCTTAGGTGCCAAATATAGGCCACCAATAAGGCATTTTGTATTTTCAACTACTATTTCAATGAAAATGTATTCTGTATCGTCCAAAATTGTGGATTGCCTCACTACTTTGTGCTGCAAATTATTCTTCACATACACTGCGACACCCCCACAAGGCCCATTCAGTCGATCAGCGCGGTACATTTTATATCCGTATACTTTAAAAAGGTGTGTCTCCATATCCGGATTTAACCAAGTTTCTGTAATACAAATAATGTCCATAGAACCACTCTCAAACAAAGAGCGCACTTCGTCTATTTTGTTGACAATGCTTTGCACATTGAAATGGCAAACACTGATCCCCAAGTTACTTGCTCTCAAAATGTTTAGCAACATCTTCGACTTTTCAAAGTGTCGCACCAGTGGACATTCGCAGCTCCCACCCGTGTCACTTAGGCTGTGCATTGTCTGCGAGGCAGAAGAGTGAAACGAAGAGAACACAGAAAAACATAGTAATGCACTAAAATTGAGATCACTAAAGAAACAATTAACGATGACATGCCTTTACAAATTATTAAAGAAAATGAACATTTAGATATAGGAAGATAAAATAGTAATAAAGAAAGAGTATATGAAAGAAAGTAATAAAAGAAAAAAGAGAAGTGAAGGAAAGATAGAAGAGAAAAATAGAAGAAAGAGTAATAAATTTTGAAAACACTTAATTGTTGTTGTTGTCTTCCAGTATGCATGGCTGATTGCACAGCTTCTCCAGGTCTTCTCTTCTTGTTATGGCTAACTGCTCTCCGTTTAATGTGCGCACATATACAAGCCCATTTTTCGTATTGACAGAAGAGATTTTCTTTAGCAGTTTGAGTTTGAGTGCACTTCGTTGCAGAAGATAGTTCGCCTTTGTTAGACTCTCATTTAAGTAGATTTTCTTGTCAGAGTTCATGCCAATATCGCGAAGAGTCAAGCCGATATTTGTTTGCTTGTAGTGGGCTAAGCAGCTTTTTAGTAGCTTACTTTTTTCATAGGCATCAGCAAATTTTATAATAATGGTGCCGTCATACGAAGATGATTTTCCTTTGGGAACTGCGGGTTTAACTCTAAATACCTTTTTTATGGCCGGAGTAGTAACATTTAGAGCTGAACAAATGTTGGCTAGCAAGTCCTCAAGCTTTTCACCCTCTACGGCTGGAACACCTACCAACACAGCATCCGCATTGTTTTCTCTCCTCTCTAGAGTGTCAATTCTAGTTTCCAGTTCCTTACAGCGATCTTGTAGGCGATTTAATTCACCCCTCATGCTACACTCGATTGTGTTGACTTTCGTGAGGATGCGCTCTTCTACAGTTGTCAATTTCTCGAATTTTGCATTGATCTCTTTAGAGAATTCAGCAAATCTTCTCTCAAAACGGATCCACAGTTCGTCCACGGTATTTGTTTTGAGTGGAGTATTATGTTGCTGAGGGTTTTGCGCGATTTGCTTTCTGGTACCGGATGACATTATGTATTCACACAACTTTTAAATTCAAAATTCAAAATTAAAATTTTCACTTGATGCGTATATTTTACGCGAAATTGGTAGACAATGACCTTACTAGTTATTAAAACAAGGTTGCAATAAAGTGCAAGGTTTACTTTAACAGAAAATTGAAAAGAACAGGGAGAAAGAAATAAAACACAACTATTCACTATGACTCATATTTGATAATGATGTTAAACTCCATCAGAATAGAGCAGTGGTTGGTCAGAGTGCTGGTTTTGACGGCTTGTCTCGGAAAACCGAAAAGGCGGAACGGTCTCTAGAAATTAAACATTCTGAAGTATCGATGGCTAAAAGCGTGCTAAAAGTTTAACTCAACCAGCTGCGACGGACAAGAGAAACAAGTAGGTGGAAGTGACACCCATTGACACCGACCAACCTCTCGGATCTGTAACTGAGCCTTTTTCTTCTGTCCCGAGCATTAATAAAAAGCGGGGGCAGAACAAATACTGGTCTTATCGTAACAGTTTTCGGAACTTCATGCCTCTGAATGTTGCTACAATTTGACCAGTTACAAGCTGCCGTTCATAGGTCATGTTGGTTGTCCGTATCAAGACTTAAATTACGGTACCATGGGAGTCAGGAATCTCCGAACTTCGATCAAAGCCTGACTTCGGTCCGCGGCTGACTTGAAGAGGTATTCTCCCTACTGGGAGAGTCAACGTGGTTTAAATCTACAATCGTAGGAAGGGTTTGGATCCGATGTAGAATTGAAATAATTACAGGGTGCTGTGATCCTAGAGGTTTTTTTATCGGCCTCGAATCATGTCAACTGTTAAACTTGTACCCTCAACACTCGTTCTGTTTTGGTATCAATGAATTGCCCGAGAGCAATGGCAAGGCATATCCTCGCTCCCATGAATGTTTGGGCATTCACTGGAATTAAGGCTTATACTCGAATATGTCAGAAATTTACTTAAAACACAAGAGACCTTCTGTCCCGAGCAGGGCTAAGAGGAAAAAAGTTAACAGCACTCCCTTTGTCGGTGAATCTCCCACCGCTCGATGCTCAAGTGAAACTGGAGCTGCAATCAACAAAGGCTGCAGTTCAAGTGAATGGAAATTGCATGAAATGGTCAAACCCATTGACGAAAAAAAAAACCAGCAGTGGTTTCACACACACACGATTTCCGGATAAGGTCAATGCTACAACCAATGCCATGAGATCTCCACTGAGAAACAACTCTGGTGGTGGCTTTCCGAGCGCACAAGATCCGGCTGAAATTGGTGCTGCAACTATCACAACTGCAGATCTGGTCAACGGAGCTAGGACGTCGCAACCTCCAAGAAAACCTCGAAACGTCAAAGGGGACGAGACCGGCGCACCTACGAGGGTGCTGCTATCTCGTCTCTGGCACTTTGAATTGAGAAGGCTGCCAACACCAACGATCTGAACGACGCTGAGTGCAAACACTGTCTCGCTCAACTGTGCGAGCTAACCAAAGCAGATAATGTTTTCATTCAAGCAGAGGACTTCAAAGTTTTCAGACAACCAAAAGTAAAACACGCCGTTGCCTCTTTTGATGTCTTCAATTCGCCTGGCACCGATGGCTTATAACCAGTTATGAACAAAAAGATATTGATCAACTGCTGGTAATTCTGAAGAGAATCTTCACTGCTAGCCTGGCATGTGAACAATGACAGTAGCCTTTACACCGAAAATCGGAAAATATTACTACTACACACTCGCCAAGACTTCCTTCATGTTGAAGAGCATGAAGAGAATGGTCGAGATCTATGTGCGCAAAACTGCTTTGCGAATGGACCCTCTGTTTGCGTAGCAACACGCCTACCGTCAAAATCTGGTACGCAGAATTGAGGCGCAGTCGACAAGAAGGAGTACGCCCTTGGCATTTTTATCGACATTGAGGGTGCTTTCGACAACACAACTTTTGACTTCATTTGTAACTCGGCCAGACAATACGGCGTAGACTAGATCACTAGTTTCGTTGTTAAAAGCAATGCTGGTAACGGTTTGCATCGGCAATCTATACGCTAAATGCGTTGGCAGGGGTAAAAAGGGGTTTCCCACAAAGCGGCATTCTATCTCCACTGCTGGTCTACAGTACAAGCAGAAATGGGCTTTCAATCAATCCTCTCAAAACTGAGATTGTTCTTTTACGAGAAGGAGAAAGCTGTCTGATCTGGCTCATCTATAGTAGTGCTTAAAGGCACACCATTCAATTCTCAAAAAAGGGAAAAATTTGGATGCCATCGTGTATAACAAACTTCTATGGACTAAACATGTTACTTCGAAAGCCTCTAAGGCTCTGTCGCCCTTCTGGCAGTGCAAATGAGCTATTGGCAAGACACAAAGCCTGTCCTCTGGATCTACATGGCTATGATAAGGCCAATTATATCCTGTGATTCGGTTGTCTGGTTGAACAAGCTCTCACAAAAATACGTTATTGCTGCTCTTACCAGACTCCAGAGAGTCTGGGGACTTTCCCTAGCATGCCTGACACCGCTCTAGACGCATTGATTAATCTTTATATTAATGGCTGCCCTCATAAATCCATTTTCCATTTAAGAAGAAGTGGTCTTGGTACAACACGTACATTGGAGCTTTGTTAACATTAGCAACCGGCTGCCTGTCTTTTGACTCTGGCCTTATGAACATGCCATCTACCTGACACCAGAATTTCTGCAGCAGAAAAAATATGAAATCGACTTTCCCTGTACCCAAGGCTGGTTTCGGCCAGAATCTGCGCCAGGAAAGGAATGCAGTCGGAATGGAGGGCGACAAAGTTAGATTTTAATTCTCGTTAGAAAAACTTGAAAGCAACGAGCTATAATTTCGGGGAAGGAAATATAACATCTCAAGAATGCAAGACATCACTGAACGCAGTCGGAAGGCTGAATTCACTGAGTCTTCTCTGGGTTCAGATCATAATGGTATTACGGGAAATGAAATCCTCTATGAACTTTCCACGCAAGGCTCACAGGAGAGTTTTTCAAGACCTGAACCTGCGTTGGATCTGCCTGCGTCCTTGGTGAAGGCTTCCATTGACAATTGGGTTACATATGAACAAAACTGCAGATAGCATGACCTCCCCAGGCTGCAGGCAGACCAAAAGAATGCTTTCCGACGTCATTAAAAAGTCAGCAGCCTTTCTCCTGTCCCTCAGTAAGGCAGACTGATACAACATCCCGTTCTTTTAATATAAAAGAAATTATATAAATTATGGCGCAGGTGTAAAACGCTCTCTATTTCTTAACATATTTGTAAGTTAAATATTTTTTTCGCGTTATCTTGTTTATAATTACGGGATGGGATTTTAACTGTAGTTGCTGCCTGGTATGGATCAAAGCATTAAGTCCATCAATCTATTCGTTTCTCAGTACATGACTGCGTCAGGGAATCTGTTGTATCATACCTGGAAAGAGTATGAGACTAATTGTCATTTCTTTGGGCTTTTGGCTTTTCTTTTTTCTATCTTTCTTTCTCTTTCGCCGGATGGAAACAGATTAAATTTGTTTAAGCACGCGTCTCTTTCGACATAATGTCTGCCGCACAAGAACCTCCATACTTTAGTGGTAAAATGTACTCCAAATGTGAAGAGGTGTATGCAGACTCCCGGGGAGCCATGATGGACATGATGGAAAAATTAGTTCCTTCTCAACCAATTGTAGATGTGAAAAGTCGATCTCATCAGGTACGTTCT
This sequence comes from Volucella bombylans, assembly GCA_949129095.1. NCBI lineage: Eukaryota > Metazoa > Arthropoda > Insecta > Diptera > Syrphidae > Volucella > Volucella bombylans. The sequence goes on along the minus strand of OX422143.1, from coordinate 83,963,628 downwards.
CTTCCTAACATTATGTTACCCACCTTTAGAGGAGAATACCATCACCAGCTGCGGATCGATATCGTACAATCCGTACAGTACAGTTTTAAACGATTTGTTCTTGGACGTATCGTGCGTGAAAAACTGACAATTATTATCTTTTAGTTTAGCAAGTACTCTTTCGTATGAGACAATAGAGTCACATCGAATTTTTATACCGATTGATAAATTTTTGATTGCATAATCTGATATGTTTTATGATTTCATCACATTGTGGATGTAGTCACACGATTTTTGCAACACTTTGATAGGAGGCACAAACACTCTTTTAACTTTTTCGGTAGTCATAATTTCATCGTCACTATCGCTGTCTGGTAAACACTGTAATGGACTCCAGTAATTTGTTCTGGAGTCCTTTTTTTTGAAGTACTAGACATATTAACTCGCGGTTTTTTATCTAGAGATATTAGTGAGCCCTTAGGCTCCGGGGATCTGTTGCGCTTTAATATAATGCCGATCGAAATACACAATGAGGAAATACGTCAAACGTTGGCGAAAGCTCCGGAGAGACTGAGAAAGCTTATTTCTCATCAGAGATATCCACCTTAATTCGGGGTCATGAAATAGCCAATAAGAATCCATTAATTAAATTAATACCTTTTCTAGATTCACTGAGCTTACTTCGTGTTGGTGGACGCTTGCGCAATTCTCTTTGGATCGAGATACCAAACATCCTCTTATATTGCCTACGAACTCTGTACTAACGAAGCTCATCATATACCACGCTCATGAAAAGACTCTTCATGGTGGGACGCATGTTACTTTGGCATTTCTGCGTATAACTTATTGGATTGTTGGCGGCAGAACGTGTGCTCGGCATCGTGGTATCACCCCAAAACAACTAATGGGACAGCTACCCTCCACGAGGATTAATCCTGCAAGACCATTTCTCACTTCAGGCGTCGATTACGCTGGATTATTCACACTAAGAACTTGGATTTTTTTTAAATAAAACAAAAACCATTTGAGATATTTCAAAAACTTTATTATCGGCTTGAAGTGCAATCAAAACATTTATGAATGGAACTCGACTTCATATGGCCACCGCGGGCACGTTTGCAGCGGTCGATTCGTTGGACCCAATTTTCAACGACTCGGCCACACATTTAGGCCGAAACGGCCGCTATTTCGCGTTCAATGTTGGCTTTGAGCTCTTCCAACGTCGTCGGTGTGTTGGCATAAATCAATAACTTAACGTAGCCCCACAAAAAATAATCAAGCGGTGTTAAATCGTACGAACGAGGGGGCCAATTTCTTGATATAACACGCTCAACATACTTACTCTTCAATAAATCAATTGTGTGGCATCATCCTGTTGAAAATATGAAAGTCCATATCTTCCAATTCGGGCCAAAAATAATCGGTGATCATGGCGCGATAACGCTGACCATTCACAGTAAAGTGACGATCGTTATCATCGACGAAAAAATATGGCCCAATAACGCCGCTGGCATGCAAACCGAACCAAACAGTTATTTTTTGTGGATGAAGTGGTAATTCATGAAGCACATGTGGATTTTCACCCGACTAATAACGCATATTTTGCTTATTGACGAACCCATTGAGCTTCGTCACTGAAGATGGTTTTGCGATGAAATTCATCATCTTGGCGCATCTTCTCCAGAACCCAATCGGAGAACGTAAGTCGCTTCAAATGGTCCATCGGCTTCAATTCTTGAGTCAGCTTGATCTTGTATGGATGTAAACCAAGATCCTTAAGCAAAATACGCCATAATATGGTCTGAGCGATTCTTGAGAACACCGTGGAAATGACTGATTTGGATCGTTTGCTACGGACGCCTGAACGGCAGCGATATTTTCGACACTTCGACCAACCCGTTGTCTCATTGACACGGTAACATTACACAACGAATATGTAGACTCAAATTTTTGCATTTTAACTTGTTATTGCCTGTCTACTAGAGCGAGAATTACGACCGAAAATCGGAGTTAACGCTCTTAAAGATGCAGTCACCAACTCCGAATTTCGGTAGAAAATTTTTCTAATTTGCAGACGTTGCTCGTTCGTATGCTTTACCATGATGAAAATGTTGAGTTTACTGAATAAATTGACAGTGACAGTTTCATAATTAGTTAAAGAGTGCGTTCACAAATTAAATTCAAAGTTGTCAAGTCCCTATTGGAAAACCCTTTACTTTGGTTTGTTTAAATTCATAATTAAGTTTTCTAGAAACCTTTTACCAATGAAATATTGTTCCTAATAATTGTCATTTAAAATTGATAATTTCGTTACCTCTTCAAGGCAACAAGACGGGCGGAATGTTGTAACATATCTGGAAAGAGTTGAGTTTTTTTAACATATCTGAGACTAATTGTCATTTCTTTGGGCCTTTGGCATTTCTTTTTTCTATCTTTCTTCTTCTTTTTTTGTTCTCTCTCGGATTGCCTCGCTATCAAGTGGTACTATTTGTTTGTTCAATTATTATTGTAATAAACTTAAGTTGAATATAAATAAAAGTGAATTTGATAATTGTATCCATTTCGGACTTCATTTTTTAAAAATCTCCCAACAGAGTCCAACCGTGTTTTACGCTGTGTTGGCAGCCATTGTTACCTTATGTCAGCATCGGTTTTATTATCGCCGAACAAAGGCACTCAAGGGTGTTATCCATATAGTGCTGAAGGTTAAAGAACTGGATTAAGCCAATCAGATTCTTAAGAGCATCGGATATAAATGAACAAGTAAGGTAAGGTGCTTCACAACGTCATGGCCACTAAGTAGTTAAAACTTGCAGGATCTTATTGATCTGTGCTGCATAAAGATCTCTGAGGTTAACACATTCATTTGAATATCATAATGATTCGAGGAGACGACAAAACATTGCGTTCCCACACATCCCTGTTGTAATACAATCGGTCCAAGTGCTCCTCACTACCTTATCGTGCTGACCTTACCCACTAACCGGTTGGCAAATTTATTTTGATGTTACGTACACATATGGTCGAATACGAGCTCACCAATACATTAACACATACTTATACGAGTAAGTTAAGCAAACACCATGAATAGGCAGATGCAAATGAAAAGTCAAATTGAATTTTGATTACCCAACTAGGAGAAGTTTCTTCAATGCTTGTCCGTATTTGAGTTAGAAAACGCACGGAATATTGAGCCTTCCCCGATGCGGTAAAAATTTTAAATTTTTAACGTGGCGTCCAAAAAGTTTCCGCGCAATCAACTCTACATAACTTCCACTCTCCAAAGCCCGAAGAAAATTGAAAAACAAAGACTTAAACGTACCATTTAAAGTGCTCCTTGATTAACATAAGATTTCGCAAAGAAAGAAAATTTTTCTCGGAATGAAAATGAGAATTATGTGCGCCCATTCAAATGGCATCTTTGCAACCTCACCCCTTTACTATTTAGAGCATCCGCAATGCATTCGAAAATTGATTTCCCTTTTAACCATTTCGTTCGTTCGCCCTTCATTTTCCATTTTATCCATTATTCGCTTTCCACTTTATTTTGCAGAAATACTCATTCATTACGCTTAAGCTGGAGTGGCAATCGCATCCCTCTCTGACCAAAGATACTTTTTCAAGGCACAAAGACATAAAAATCAACTCATCCTCGTACGAGAGGGGGATTAGGGGGGGGAAACAAAAAAAACTTAGATGCACGTTAACCCCATATCCCGTTTGAAAGTGCCACTACCACTGCCACCCACTAGCATCTACGGAAAGTAAAGTAATTTCACTGAAAGCATCTGATTATCATGGAATAAATCTAAATGGTTAAAACAAAAGGCGACTGGAGAACTAAAGGGGTGAGATATGGTTGGGTAATACCGAAGCTAAGATACTTCTCCGTGAGATGTGCGGCCCACTGAAGGTGGTTATCTATATGGAGAAGTAAATGGCCAGCGCCTGAGACCTTTCGCAGGACTAAATCCCTTTTGTCCATTTTTCTTAAGCAAATCACGAAAATCCTAAGCCCAAAGTGGAATGAATCTTTTTTTCGTCATGGCTTTGGTGGCAACCAAGCCTCGACCCATCCACTCAGGGAGGGTAGATTTAAAGTTGTTTTGTCTGTGTTAGCCGCTGCTTAATGGCATTGCCTCGATAAGTTTTATGGTACTTAGCCACATTGTTCCTTTTTTGGATGAATTAATTTTAATTAAAAGGACGCCGCGGATTTCTATTCCCTGGGGATGGGATGTCTACTATTTTGTTTTGGATGTACGAATAAGTTTTCTGTATTTTTTTCTTTAGATGGCGACAATCTGATTGATGTATCCTTCAATCATTATGGGACTGTAGTGGATTTACAAAAAAAAGTCGTTGGGGTGCGTCTTCCCAAGTTTTTGCAAATGATTGCAGGCTTGACCAAATCAGATAGTCCATCTGAAAATTAATTTTAAATAATTTGGATGAACATATTGGTCAACGTTAGCGTTCAGGATTCCCTACATATTTAGGTTTCCAAAAGAACTTATACTTTTTAGGAAATTTGTACTCTTTTGAGTCCTAAGTTATTTTTTTTTTAAACAAAACATACAAAGTTCCCTTCCGGCGTACAATTTTATTTTCAAATTCTACTTGGCTTTTCTACATATCGTCCAAAAGTCGGGGATTTGTAGGGGAACTAGCACACGCATTATGAATGAGCAGATCTCCATCTAGTCACATGACCCACGAAGCCCTCAGGATTTGGCAGGAGGGTTCTGTCTTCTACGAAGCATCTGCAGTAAAATACCACATGTCACGCACATTCCTCCTCGTTTGAACATTCCAGATTCAGAGGCGAACTATCGTGTCGAAATGTATGGAGATATTTCCGATATCCTCCGTAACTGAACAGGAACTTTGTAAGCTGCTAGCCACAGTACCACGTCCCACGTCCCACAATTCGATGATGAGAATAAAGTTTGTGAATCTACTTGCCTTGAAGCTATTCTTTGATTTTTTTTTTAACTTTTTGGCCTCTTGTCAGTTAGAAGTTCGTCTGGGGTTCAGGCTCTGCATCTTTTCTTTTTTTTTAATGGGCGCACGCTTAAGGGGTTTGTGTACCCTTAAGGTGATTGTTCACAGTGCGGGCAAAGCAAATTTAGAGAGGAAGAAAAGAGAGGTACCGATGTACATTGTTTTTAAATGTTTGCAAGTTATAACGACCAGAAAATACAGAGATCGGCAGGGCATTCCATAAGCGAGTTGTACGGCTTAGGAACGAATCAAGTTTGAATGGGCGGAATGCTACTGGCGATTTCAGTGGAGCACTGGTGGTGGAAATAGCGATAAAACAAAGTGAGACTAGAGACATTTCGTCGGTGTTCAAGCGTGTCAATTGATTGACTGATATTAGTATGGTCAATAAGTTTTATCGCACGGTTTTGAATCCTATCTAGCAGGTGTAGAGATGTTTTAGGAGCACCTGACCAGATGTGGGAGTTGTACTCCAATTTTGGGCGGATGAATGCCTTATATATTGAGGCCAGATCAGAGGGGGTAAAATATTTCTTACATCGCTTGAGGAAACCTAGACATTTCGCAGCATTTTTGGCGACATCAAATACGTGGTCATTCCAACGTAAGTTGTCATTGACACACATACCGAGAATGGAAAGTTTTTCGGTTTCGATGATGCAAGTGCCATTCATGGATAATGGCTGGGTATTTAAATTTCGCTTTAACGACAACAGACAGCATTGTGTTTTGGAAGCATTAAATTCCACTCTGTTGATAGTTTCCCAATTGGTTATGCTGTTGATATCGGAATTTAATGAGCTTAGCATACGCTGCCGTTCTCGTTCTACAGCCGAAGAGCAGGGCCGTGAGTCCGGAAACGAATATGAAAGGCAGAGAGTACTGTCATCAGCAAAGGAATATATTGGATTAGAAGTAGCAGAAAAGGGATCATTAATGAAAATTAAAAAGAGTCTTGGAGACAGAACAGAGCCACCAGCATTTATTTTGTGAATATCAGACTTGAAACCGTCCAAGACAACTTGAATTGAACGTTCCGAAAGGTAATTTCTAATCCATTGAAGAGAGTCGTCGATCCCAAATGCACGCATTTTCGACAAAAGAGCCTGATGCCAAACTCTGTCAAATGCCTTAGAAATATCAAGTGCAACTATCTTGCTTTCGCCAGATTGATGTACGCTTTGGTTCCACTTTTCGGTAAGACATGCCATCAAATCACCAGTGGACCTGTTGCTACGAAAACCATATTGCCGGTCATTGAAAAGTTTTCGTGTTTCGAGATATTTCATGAGCTGACGATTTATCAGCGTTTCCATGACTTTGGAAAGAAGGGACGTAAGTGCAATGGGTCTGTAGGAAGAGAGAGAAGATGATTCGCCTTTTTTTGGGACGGGCTGGACAAATGCTGTTTTCCATCTGCTCAGGAAGAGTCCTAAAGAGTAGGATTGGTGAAAAAGCTTACGCAGTGGTTTTGCCAGCGTGGAAGAACACCTCTTCAGAAGAAGGGGAGATATACCATCTGGGCCAGCGGATTTATGTATGTTGAGATCTTTAAGTACTCTTGCTACTACACGAGTGCGAAAGTAGATTCGTCCCATTGAAGATTCGACGCACTCAAGTGTAGGCGGAGACAAAGCACAATCTGGGTGGGTTGAGCTTGGCGCAAAGTGTGCAGCAAGCAGATTGGCCTTATCCAAAGAGCTGACAGCTGGAATGTCATTGTAAATGAGCGTTGGGATGGAGGATGAGGCGGAATTTCTAATGTTTTTGACGAACGACCATACATTTTTACTGCCTTTGGGACATTGCAGTGTTTTTTGACTCAAATTTTGGTCGTACTGAAATTTCACACGCTTAAGAAAGACGTTGCAGTCATTTCTGTCTCGTTTAAACTTTTTTCGGTTTTCCTCTATCGGGTTGGTCTTGCAGGACCGAAAAAACATTTCTCTAACCCTGATAGCATCTTTACAGATCGAGTCGTACCATGCCTTTTCTTTTGGTTTGATACTCTTCATCTGATGAGGAATAAAGGATCTCATTCCAAAGAGAATGGTGTCTGTAATCATATCAGCAGCGGCATCTACGTCGTTATCGAGGAAGCATAACGACCAGTTAGTATTCCTAAAGAAGCTGTTAAGACCGCTCCAGTTGGCTTTCTCGTATTGCCATACGGTTGTTTTAGGAATTTTTTCTCTAACTGTGTGGTCAGTGTACGAGAAATTAGCTGATATGACGCAATGGTCCAACGAGCCTAGAGGGGAGAGCACATCAATGGTGTCTTTATCAGGGTGAAAACAAGTCCAGGGTGTTGGCGGTATGACTATCAACGTCTGGTATTCGCGTGGGCTTGTGCGCGCTGTCTGGTATTGATTTCATGTTCTAACGGTCGAATGAAACGATTGTCGGCTTGGTATTCCAAAACCACCGTAATCTTGAAGATTAGTTCGACTTTGAGGACCTCAAAGCTGCATTTTTAGTGCTGAATTTTGAAGTCTCTGGAGCTTTTTGATGTGAGTTGTGGCTGCGTTTCCAAATGCAAGAATACCGTATTTAAGCTTTGATTCTATTAATGCATAATAGACCTGTCGTAACACCTGCTCAGAAGGATAATACTTCAAGTGAGAGAGGGCATAAAGACCCTTCTTTAGGTCACTGCGTAGCTTGCTTATGTGCTTGTCCCAGAGGAAGAGTGAGTCAATAACTACACCAAGGTACTTGTAACTTTCAACTATTTCGATGCGTTCTTTAGACATGTTAATACAAGATTTATTCCTGAAGTATATTTGCTTATCTGTCTGTTTGAAATGTGGACTCCGAATATGCATTAGCTTTGTTTTCGAAGCCTTAATCACTAATCCGTTGTCGTGGCACCATCGCACAGCTGCATCGAATTCCTCTTGCATCATCATTGTTGCGGTATCTAGTGTCCTATGGCGAACAACAATTGCCGTGCCATCAGCAAAAGCGAATGGAGTACTAGCCTTAAAAATCCGCAGTAGTTCGTTTGTATAGAGAATGAACAACAGTGGACCTAGATTAGATCCCTGGGTAACGCCATATTCAATTTTCTTGGCCTCACTGTACGCATCACTTATCTTGACGGAGAACGTTCTGTTGTGAAGATAGTCTGCCATCCAATCAGCCATCGCACCTCGAATTCCGATTCTTCGTAACGCTTCTAATAAATTTGAATGGTTGAGAGTGTCAAAAGCTTTACTAAAATCCATAAACAACACCAGTACATGGTAACCTTTATTTAAGCCCCCGTTCACGTAGTGAGAAAATTCACCCAGTAGTTGTCCTGAGTTTTTTTTCTTCTGAAACCCGTACTGGCTTTTGTGTATAAGAGAGTATTTTTCAATAAAATGTTGAAACCTACTTACGACGATTCCTTCTAAGCACTTTTCAAAAACGGGAAGTATTGAAATTGCTCTGTAGTTAGTTAATTGATTTTTAGCGCCACCTTTATAAATCGGTCTTACCACAGCAATTTTAAGTGTTTTAGGTATTTTTGCTTGTGTGATACTGTGATTTATTATACTGCATAAAACCGGAGCAAATACAACAGAATGCTTTTTTATGTCCATCGCTCTGATCCCATCGATTACAGGTGATTTGTTTTCTCCAAGTGACTTAATAATCATATTAACCTCATTGTTATTTGTCGAATATGAGAAGATTGAGTTTCCTATGAGCCCATTTATGTTGTCCGATGTCTTCACATTACAATGATGTATTAAATTTGCCGATTGTGAAGAGAAGAACTCGGCAAAGTCGTTAGGAAGAGAGCCGGTTCCTGTTTCGAAATTATTCGTTATTATTTCGTCGATACTGGATTTTTTCCTTCCTAGGATTTCATTTATTAAGCCCCAGGTTTTCCGTGAAAATTCTGACATTGATTTGCCGGATCAAATTGTTGTAGGTGTTAAGCCCTTACAACAATATGAAACAGTGCACCAACAAAATTTTCACTCACAACCCGCTATCCATCAGTTGTTACATACACTCAGCCACTGCCCGTACCGTATGGTAAGTACAGTAATGGCAGTGATTGAGTGCAAGCAACAGGACTTCGACTTGGAGCGTGAGAGGTGGGATACCCGCACTGTGTGATATTATTCTTTTTTTGTCACTGCACTGCACTTTTTTTTTTTTTTTTTGCACAGCACACAATAATTTGCGAGTGCACTGGTTGAGTTGTGTACTCGACGGTGGTCGACTCGGTACCTTATTCGCGGAGATACCATCTAAACAAATAGGATGCTTCGTCAGAGGTTGTTCGAAAGCCACTGATAGTGCCGCACGCTGGCGACAGTTTTTCTTTTTTTTTTTAATCTTTAAACGCTAGTGCACCCGCCCATGTCCTAGCCTATAGGAGCATCACTCATGTTCAAGCAGTCGAGGGAGTGTTGTTTGCGTCCTGAAGTGCAGCCCGTTGGTAAGGATCATTCCGAGGATTTTTAGGGGCTTCTTTGTAATTGATTGCTCTTAACTTGTAAGTTTGCATACACCACAATCTTACAGCTAGTTATTAAGATAGCCTAAGACTAGCAGACTCCAAAAATTCCTTAAACCTCGCAACAGCTTCATCCGTGGCAAACTTCATCTAGTGAATATGCGTGGTTGCGGTGATTATACGGCGATGTCGTTAGAGAATCTGATCACTGGCGGAATGTGTTAGTCGCATTATGTTCCAAAGAAAAGGTCTCAGAACCGACCCTTGTGGACTCCCCGGAAACGCTGCATTATATAGTGCCGCTGTCAGAATGATACTTCAGCCATCTGTTGCTGAAAAAGTATTTTAATATCTTCAGCAGGTAGTATGGTGTATTCGTTGTGGACAAAGATTCCCTAATGTTCGTGCAATACCGATTTTATAGCATCTACAGACGAACGTAATTTCCATATACATATGCTCTGACAGAGGTCCATCATAAAAGTTACCACCAGCAAAGTTACTTGAGCTGACGTCGAAACATTTGAATCAGGACAACCGAAGGCATGCCCTATGCATAGAACCTCAGTATTGGTTTTGCGATCCTTAAGAATGGAAAAAGCGCATGATTAAGAGCTTGTCGTTCATCACTTCGAGGAGGATAACCCTCGCTAACGTCTATGCTTCTACACCATACAGCAGGACTGGGTTGATGAGGGTCCTAGGTGGAGTTTTTTTGGTGTTTCCTGACAAGGCGGTTTTATTGTTGCTCATTTGCCTTCTTAGGTCGAATAAAAATCGATTAAAAAACAGATGTTTCCATTGTCTCGAGCAACCTGTCTTCCCTTGCAATCAAATGCTAAGACGATCTTAACATCATTCTTCGGAAATTGCTTGTAAATTCTGTCGAGGAGGTCGTAGAAATCTTCTTTGGTAACGTCGTCTTTTTCCTCCTTAGGGACGATAAAGCATATCGGACTGATGTTAGCGAAAAGAGCCCTAATGGCAATTGTTATAAAGCGTTCGCATGCATGTCGAAAGCTCTTGTCTAAGTCTGCATATATGACACAGTTTTTCACAATCATTCCACTGCTCCCTGAATAGAAGTTAAAAACCTCCGCTGGTAAATAGGCTGCATGCAGTACCCATTGTTAACTGCTTTGTTAACCCCTCGCGCGACATGGAGACCTAAGTTTTTATGAATCTTTGAGTGAAAAAGAATGGATATTCCGGTCGGAAGTATGAGAGCTACTTTTGGTCTATTTAGGATTCATCCACTACCATCTCCATTTCAGCACTCTAACTACTCCTGAAAGTCCTTACTGATCCCAGCTCCAAATATGTTAAAGCAGCACATGTGAGTCATCCAACGTTTTTATTTTCTCTTTCACAATACTCGCACTTATAAGTTTGGCAAGTCATGTCCTTTTTGGGTATATTTTTATGGAATGCAGTGCTGACGAAAGAAAATCCTCTGCGAGGTGATCTTTTATCTAACGTCTCCCTAGATTATTGTGGAATCTGTTGCTATTGAACCTTATTATTCACTTCAAGATTCGACATCGTCATGGGTTTAGGCTGGCTCACATCACTCTGAAATAATGGCAATCTAGACAAAGGTCATTTGTAAAACCTACAAAATGTCAGTCGATATCCAAAGCGTCATACTTACAAACTGAACTGTAAAATTTGCAAAGGCTTCTCTTTTATTCAACCTGGCTAACTCTTAAAATCAAAATTGATCCAACATTCAAAAACTTGAAATAGTTATTTTGAACGACGAAGTCACCGAATTCCAGTATCTACTACAAAAGATAAAATACGACTCTGCCATTGCCCATCAGAATTTATTACATTTATCGATTGTCTGGCAATCAACCATGTCCTTAAACATCACACCTTTACTCGTACAAACAGATTCTACCAGCCATTAATCACAGCCCATATCTAGGTGAAGCTCATCCCGTATTCCCACTCATATCTACCCACGAGCTGAAAATCCTGCTAAACAATCACCTAACTAGGAGCTGGGAGTTTTTATTGAATCTAAAATGCCATGTTAACACACTCACCCGGTGTTCGGGTCAACGATAAATAATTCTCACAACACGACCCTTAGCCATGGCACAAAGAATACATTTTCCAAAATCAAAAAAATAAAAAATAAAATAAAAAACTCCTGAACCAGCAAAATGTAACGCGTCTACTACGAGTATAATAGAAATCCGACAACATACCAACCTGCTCTTTATCCAAAAACATCACATTCCTCGGGTTTTTGTCCCTTGAACCCGATTGGTGGTTGGGGCACACTTCAATTAAATTCCCGAACATAAAACCGTCTCCATTGAGCACGACATAGACCAGACCAGAGTCAGGAAAAAAAAAAATTCCAAGGACTGCCGCAAAGGCATCAAACCTAAACTGCGGGACCATTATATCCCCAGTGACCGTCACCGTCACCATCACCATGGCCATCATATCCTTACGTGTTCCAAAATACGCTCAGTGAGTATCCAATTTTCGGTTACAAAATTGCGTCCTACGTTCGTCCGGATGGACACTGGTGTTTGTAGCGATTTTTTTTTTTCGATCCGCTTCACTCTTCCGCGGTTATATTCGCATAAAGCTACGAATACAGGTCATGTGAAAGAATGTATGTATGTACATCCTCTATGCTCAGTTTCAAAGTCAAACCGGAGCTGTACTACATGGAATCGTTGTCCTTTTGTTGTCCTGCTAGCGCAGCTACATGGCACCTTTCGTTCTTCGGCGCGGTCTCACGCACCCTCGGATGACTGAGAATGAAGTTAGTGCGGTGAAAAATCTCAACGCAAACACAAACCGCGGCTGCAAAACCATCGTCATCGTTGCCACCAATGAGGCCATCGTAGTCGTCGTCGTCATCGTCATCGTCATCGTCATCGTTGTCTGCTGAGCTGACTTTTTCGACCTGCGATAGATGTCCCGGACATGGACTATCAAAATTGGTTCAAGTCAAACACAGTGTTGGGTATCGTACTCTCTAACATCGCGTACACTACTCGTACTACCTATACAGATACATACATACATATGTATGTAAGCGACGAGACGTTCAAATATTCGTCAGAAAATTCCCAATTTATGTCACTTTGTATCGGAACGGACTTTTGGGTGGTGGTTGGCTGCTATGCCACTTGTACATTCACCATGGGATCGTTGAAGGTAACCATTCCGGTTACGCGCTGCCGAACATAACAAGCATCCACCAGTTAATTACATCTCGCGTTCTGAGCATTATCACCACCGCCGCCATCTGGCAGAGCAGCGCTGGCTACTACAGTCAAATCAACCAGCAGCCATCTAAGTATTCCGATACCCATTTCATTGGCGGAACCTTCTTCAGTCCGAATGTGTCCACCAATTGACATCATGACGTAAAGTTGAGAGGCTCAAAAAAAAACATTAATTTATCGTTACACTAGCCGCACAAATATCACACGACCGGACGCGGACGGGAAAATAATGCGTTCGCGAAATTTCAACGTTTTCTGAACTCGCCGTTTCGCTATTTAATGAGGAAAATAGAAACATACTGACAATGCGAGATTTAGCAACGCCTGACATTCCTGCCACACGCCAGCCGGCGACGACGTACATATATTCTGATTGCTCAGCGAAAATGTGCTTCAATGGAAAATCGAGAAAATTCAATTCATCAATGTCAGTAGGCAGAATGCTGGCGCGAAAAATACCCGAAAGGCCAGGATGAGTTCCTGAAATTCTTCCATCTAGTTTTAGGATGATTAAACTAAATCGCCGTTGTCACCTTGCACGGATTATGGTGAGAGTTAATTGAAAAAAGGAAGAAGAAGAAAAACAGTGAAAATGAACGAGAAACACGCTTGTCATTGTGACATTTGCTGTTTTTTCTTTTTTCTTTTTAACTTGCACTTTGACAATTCCATTTGGCAGTGACGAAGGCGATGTTGAAGGTGAAGGCTGAATTGAGATGTCAATCGATGAAGCGGCGATAGTCATCATCATCGAGTTGAGATTTCAATTAAATCGAAGAAAAGATTGAAACGCTGAAAGGACTTACAGTGAAAGTTGCAACGTCATTAGGAAAAGGGTATACAGGAGAGCATTCAGGCAGGGCCTCAATGGTGCGAGTGTGATGTAAGCTACATATTATAGAAGAAGATGAGGCAATTGGAAGCAGCCAGGTCCATTTAAAATGTGATATAAAAGGTAATTCACGTCGTTTGTGACTTTCGAAAAATTAAGGGTCAGTTTGCATGTAACTTGGTCCTTTTGATAACAACTGAAGCGCTGTACAAAAGTAGGCCCAACGATGTCATTTTAAGATTTAAGAAGGTTGTGGAGAATAGAAAATTTAACTGTATAATAGAACTGTGACTTTCGTAACTTTCGAAGATAATGTAGTACATTGCCGATCTCAAGGCCGATACTGCTTTGGACTAGCTTTAGACATGAGCTTAAAAAATCAAAACGGTGTAGCTATATCTGTAAGAACTAAGTTTTCTATCACAACAGAGCGTCCAGTAAAAAGCTCCTTTTGTGTTCCTTATAATAGACTTGTTCAGTCTTTCAGCGATGAGGCGCCTACAGTACTAATATCTTTCACATCGATGTCTAATACCAGCAATCTAATGCCATCATAAGCCGGACATTCGCAGTGCATATTTACCACTTTGTTGTCATCAGTCACACATCAAGCGTCGTGTGCTCGTAAAAGGCCCAATTGTCAATGTCAGTCCCGATGCGAGTTCAGGTCCTGAGAAGTTCATATCTTAACGTTTCCTAACAAGTTAATCGGCGATGCTGCTGTAACTTGGGACCCAAACAAGAGTCAGTGAATTCAGCATTCTAACTGCATTCAATGAGACCTTGAATTCTCTTAGAGATATTAAAGGGTGACAGTAAGGCTTAAAGCGCAGCTGAGCTGTCACTACAGTTGAAGATAATTCACCTCCCTCATCTGTCTATTCTCCATAGTACTAGGTGTGCAACTAAGTTATTGCTGATTTTTTTTTTATGAAAATGCAACTTTATTGTGAAAAATTGTTACAAATGAATCATACAAAGTATTTCCCATCGCTAGCTGCAACTTTTTTCCATCTTGTCTGACAGAGCTCGAATACCGTTTGAGGCTATCCACGAATCAAGCCATTTTTTGATGTCTTCATATCAGCGGAACTGCAAGTAATGATCGGGCGGCGCAATATCTGGGGAATATGGCGTTTCCAGGTAGGTTTGAACAGGTTTGGCAACGTTAAGCCAAGCGTTGTCTTGCTGTAGAATCACTTCTTTGTACCTCTGCTCGTATTGTGGACGGTTTTCGCTCAGTGATCACCTCAATTGCATCAATTAAAGTCGATATCGTTCCCCAGTGATGGTTTCGTTAAGTTTCAAGAGTTCAGACCGACCTGGTCCCACCAAATATACAGCATGACATAGAAGCATAACCGGGCAGTCTCCATGACTTTCTTCTCTTTGAACTGCTATAATGAATCCATTTGTCATCACCCGCCACGATGCTATGAAGAAAACCCTTCATTTGTTGCCGCTGGAGCAGTTGTTCACAGGCGAAAAAACGACGCTCAACGTCCCTTGGCTTAAAATCATAAGGAACGTTCCTTGTTTTTGAATCATTCTCAATGCATGCAATCGCTTGGAAATGGCTTGGCGGGTAACTCCTAATGCTGAAGCAAGCTCTTCTTGCGTTTGGTACGGATCCTCATCGAGCAATGCCTCTACTTCAGCGTCTTCGAAGGATTTCGGCCTTCCTTCATGCGGACGGTCGTCAACATCGAAATGACCGTCTTTGAAGTGACGAAACCAATCACGGCACATTGTTTTACTTAAAGCGGAATCTCCGTAAACTTTTTTGAGCTCGCAATGCGCCGCCGTTTTCTTCGAATGCAAGAAGAAAATCAACACTTCCTGCAAATGACGATTATTTGACGATTATCAGACATTTTCACACGTACGCCAAAACAAAATCACTAATGCGTCAAAACGGTTTGTCTACCATATGTCTAAGCTTGAATCATGACGTTTTGGATATGTCAAAATCGACCAGCAGTTACTGCTGGAGCCGTCTATTGAGAACGTTTCGGCATGTTCTCCTAAAGTTCCTATTAGGATTTCTGAATAATTTTCCGGTCAGTTCTTGGTGTTGTTTTTCTTTTGCCGCCGTCTATTACTTGGAGAAGCTAATATTGAGCCTGTACAAAAAGTTTAAACGAATTCCCACAATTCCCCGAGGTCGTTCTTAGGCCCCATATGTCTGCAAGAAGGTTTACGGGCCCCCTATTGTACCCTTAGTAAAATAGTTTTCCTGCCTAGTCGGTGGTCTCAATTGAAACTCTCAACCTTAGCTTTGATTTCGCGTCAGAGGTCTGCCTTCGAACCAAAACAATCACTTGGCCGGCAAGACAAATAGAACGAACAAACATGACCCACAAATATATAACATCGACCTGAGTTATTCGCTGGGGATTCGGTGAGAGGCTGTTGAAGTTCTGGATCTGATTCTCTTTGCTCTAACAGCTAAATTGACGGAACCTGTCACGGTGTGTGTGAATGGCGGCGATGGCCAATAAGCTCGGTAGGCTCATTCGATAGTGGCAATATTGGTTCAAAACAAAAAGAGGACAAAGAAAACAAACCCAGTCACGAATAAAGTTAACGAGGACGAGAACGAGAACCAAAACAACAAAACTAAACAAGTTAACCAAAGAGCGAGAAACACTCCAATATAGAAACTACTCGTAGACAGAAAACTATTAAATTAAACGGATTCGACAGGACCCAAGCCCAATGATTGTAGAGGAGATGGCTTATGCGACCCCGCATAGGCAGGAAAACCCGAAACAAGGTAAGTACCCATGCTGAGTAGCCGGCGTGTGCAGCTAGTCCGCAGCTGCTTGTTGCAATTCCCTCTTCGACTCCCACTCGCTTTTGTGCAATCGTCTTCATTTGCTCATCAACTAGCAACTGTGTGGTTGCGGTCCGTTTTAGTTTTCTGGAAAGTTTGTTGTTTTGCCGACAGTTCGGCATTCTCTGAATTTAACTTTTTCAATTTTTTTCTCCCCCGGATTAAATGTTTCTCCCCTTGGTTTTAAATGTTTGAAGGTTATAATGACTAGGAAATAAAGAGCTAGGCAGCGGTGTACGGCTTAGGAACGAATCATGATATTTTAGAGTCCGTCCGAAAGTGGACTTGAAGGTATACTGAGGAGCATAAGAAGCTTGAAGAGGCAGAATGCTACTGGCGATTTCAATGGAGCACTGTTGCTGGAAATAGCGATAAAACAGAGTGAGACATGAGACATCATGTCGGTGTTCGCGGGTGTCCATTGTCTGAGTTTAATATCACGTATGAGTTTTATCGGAGCTATCTATCAGGTACAGAGATGTTTTAGGCGCACCTGGCCAGACCTGGCATACATATATATTGAAGACCGTTCAGAAGGGGTGAGGTATTGCTTACAGATTTTCGAAGGCTCATTGTAGAGTTGGCGGTTGTAGAGCTAAGTATATGTGATAATTATGGCAAATACTGTAGACTTTCCATGCAAAAAACCACAAAAGATAGACATGAAATGGTGTACACAAGGTTACACAAGGATAGAAAATATTAACTAGAATAAATTAGACCAATACAAGGGTACAAGTGAATATTGTGAGCAATTCGCAAAAGTCTACAAAAATATTATATCAACTGCAACAACAACAAGGCAAGCTAAAAATGGTGCCTTAAGCATGCATGCAAAGAATGAGACCGACTATATAGAAGATACAAAAACAACAAACGAAACCAAGAATATAAAAAAGGGAACACAAACTAGCTAGAGAATCAGTTCTACAATATCGGGATATTTTAGAGAACAATTTCGAGAACTAAAGGGAAACCCAAGAGAAATATGGAAACTTATCAACACTATATTAGGAAAAAGTACACCTAATCCTGATGATATTCTATCGAAAAACTTTCCAATTACAAATAAAAGAAAATTTGCAGACAAATTCGCAAATCAGCTATCGCTTCAGATAAATACCACAGCTACTCGTATAAGGTTAACCAACAAACCTTCGATACTTCAACAACAAGCGCAGAAAACTCGATGCATATGGAAGAAATTACTGCTAAAGAAATAGACAATATTTTGTACAGACTTAGCAATATTAAATCCGCAGGACTACGACATAAGACAAAAAAACTTTAAGAAAAGTGCTGTGTTATTATCGCCAATATTGTGCAAACTCATAAGTAAAAGCTTATCACAATCCATAGTTCCTGATATGATCCATATCTCTGTCAGTCGTTTACTGATTTGCATCGCGACAAGAAGTGCTTCAGCTTGCAAGCAAAAGTAAACTACCTAGACATAGCATTTGTTAGGCCCTAAGTTCCCTTTAATTTACAATATATTAAAACACGGTAAAAGCGACCCGACAAGAAACGGGCAAAATGGATGACACGATGTCATCGTCTGACTACGCAGCACAGACTACTAACCCAACAAAGGGATCAGTAAAGACGACAGCAAAGAGGAGGAGGAAGCTAAAACGCACTCCTAACTCTGAAAAGCGCCCTGTCCTATCTACCTCAACGGAAAAGATGCCGGTATATGTAAATAAAGGGACTACAATATCAACATCAGTGTCCGTTGTGAGGGAAGACGGCTACATGGAAGGAAGCAAAAGTTTCGTATATATCATCAAAATGATACAACAGCAAATATTTTATATAAAAGCCAAACAAATAGCAATGAGAAAAAGGGAGCAGCAAATTCCCTACCAACAACAACAATCCAAAAGCAACCGGAACATCAACACACACAGCTGATTAAACCGCAAAGATCGCCGTAACGAAAACAGCAACCTAAACCTCAGCTTCAACAACAACAACAGCAGAAACAGCCACAACAAAAGCAGCAATAACCGCAGAAACAGCAGCAAAAACAACACCTAGAACAGCAACAACAACAGAAAAAAAACAAAGGGTGCCACCAATCAACACCTTCAAGATGGAATTGCAAGACACAATCCAGTTGTGTAAGTCGGCCATAGGCAATAATTTTTTTATTAAGAGATTAAGTATGGATGGGCATGCGATTCATTGCAACTCAGTGGAGCGCTATAATAAGATAATTAAAGGAGACGACGTTGGAGTTCTTCTCCTTCACACCGAAGGGTGCTGAGGGGGTTAGAGCCGTCTACTGATCAGGAGGAACTCCTCGCACTACTCAAAGAGAAGGAGTGCGCCGAGCTCAAATTCGTGGGCATTACGCCATTCGTCACAGCTGGAGCCAAAAGGGAGAAGCGGAAGCAACCATTCTTACTGGTTCTGCTGACTCCCAATAGCAAACTGGATGGTCTAAGGAGCATCAAAGTCCTGACCTACCCGATTGTGTCATGGCAAAGAGTAGAGCGGAGCTACAACATTTTACAATGTGTTCGCTGACAAAAGTTCCTGAAGGTCCTTGCAGTTAATGCGAATTCGTTGATTAGGTTCGAACGACGAGCCGCAATACGAGTATTTAAGTTGCTTAAAGACCAAGCCCTGGATATGCTTTTGGTTAGCGAAACTAAGCTTACCAAAAGACACAATATGAGGCACAGAAAATTCAAAACAGTACGGAGAAACCAACCCAACTCCATTCAGGGAGGAGCGTTGCGATTTTCGTACGAAAAGGTCATGTAATACGTAGGTTCCAGGTGCTGGAAGTATGCATGGAAGCATGCATGTATATCCCACTTCGTAGTGGAAAGCGGTTGTACATGGTGTCTGTCTATGCACCTAAGGCTGCTCAATCTACTTTATTCATCTCAGAGCTCGAGAAACTCAACTATTGACGCACTGCACCGACATAAAAGTAGGCTGCTGTCAAGACTAAAAACCTTGTACGGACAGTTTACTGACAGACATAACCTGAAGATTATGACGCTGAAGTTGTCGATCAAAAACCTCTAGTGTATAAATAAAAGAAAATTACACAGCATCTATAAGTTTATATTGGAACAGTAAAATTCGGGCTGTAAACACCAGCAACCCGAATATGTTGCAACAAATAAATAAAATATTTCGGAGAAATAATCAGCACGACCTTCCATGCCTTAAAATCGCCCGAACGACGAACAACGAACAGATACTGGTAGCAGCGGGTATAGATCCAAATGAGGCTGTTGATGATGACAACTTCTTTGTGATCGAGGATCCGCAGGAGCAGGTAGAGGCTATAGGAGCGACTTTCCAGGAAGTGTACAAGGCACATGTTATTATTGGCCCGAATCACGATCTGGAGAATCGAGTCCTTGTGCACAATTTCTACCTTCGAAATGAAATTGTGAATTGGCGATTCGAGAGCTTCGGTTTCACCTAGTTCAGTGACGAGAATATGGCAAATAATGTCATCACCAATGAAATGGTACTACCACCATTCATTTCGAAGGCAGAGCTCCAAACAATCTTCGAATCACTTAGAAGTAAGAAATCAGTGGGAACCGATGAAATACCGAACATTGTGCTACGACATCTCCCTCTAGATAATGCACATTATCCAGCGCATTGGAAAACAGCGGTGGTACACCCCATCACCAAAAGGGATAAAGACACTTCCAGTCCGGCGAATCTCCGGTCGATCAGTCTCCTTCCAAACATCAGTAAGATTTTCGAGAAGGTGATCAATACAGTCCTGACCAAGTGGGTTGAGGACAAACATATAGTTCCGGATAATCAATTCTGTTTCAAGGCGGGGCATGATGTTATTCATGCTGCGTCTAAACTGGTTTCTGATATCCAATAGAACAAAGGCAAGAATCAGTGCACTGGTGCCTGCCTGATTGACTTGGAAAAAGCCTTCGATACCGTATGGTTAGAGGGACTCTTTTTCAAGCAGGACAGGTTGGGCATTAGTAAACCACTGCTGTATATTCTTTTTGATATGCTCTCCAGTAGACAGTTCATCGTGAAGAATGACGATGTGACTTCTGCTGGAACATTTAACATTACAAACGGTCTGCAACAAGGTGCGGTAAATTCGTCGATCCTATTCGACATTTACACGAGTGATCTGATAGGTTCACTTCACCATGCCATAGCGTACGCAGACGACATAATCGCGTTCAGATCAGGTCCAAAGATTGAGGTAATTAATATACTTTTGCAGCGTGACTTCGACAAAATTAGCGATATTGCCATGACTGGAAGTTGAAAATCAACTTTCAGAAATCGGAAACCATTCTGTTTAGGACGCCTTTGTCTGGGGCCTCTAGGGATACCAGAAAAAATTGGCGAAAGTTCTCGATCGTGGGGCAGCACGGGCAGCCACTTGCTTGTCGAAATGTAGTCAGACACCTTGGGATCTGGCTAGATCAATTTCTGTATTTTAACAAACATATAGATGTTGCTCTGGCCAGAGCCAAAGGTGCTTTTGCCCTTACAAAGAGACTGTTTTATAACAGCCAACTCGATGCGAGGGTGAAGGTAATCTGCTACATGGCCCTTATCAGGCCCATGCTTGTATTTGGATGTCCCGTGTGGTTCAACGTGAGAGCAAGTTTATTGGAAAAGATTCGGGTGTTTGAAGGGGCTTGCCTAACGACTTGTCTTCGCTTATACAGAACACCAGAGTCTGAGTACATAAAATTCTATCCTAATGAGGTCTTGCACAATAGGGCGAACCTAATAAGAGTGGACAATTTCGTCATTAAGTTAACTCGAAGGCACGTTGCAAGAGGAATGACCTCATCGAACAACCTGATCTCCGGGGCTTACTACCCAATTATATGTATCACGAGAGAGTTCGCTTTGACGGCTTTATTCCTCCAGAAGCGTTCCTCTATCTAGATAGTAAAAGTCTGATCCAGAACAGATTGGCGGTGCCGCTAATCTTCCACGTCGCTCGAACAGCTGCGGACAGGCGACTCAACTACGACAGAGACGTCGCACATGGCAGTGCGGAGCGTCTCCGGTTCAGTATGTCGGTAGGGAGTCGCGACATGAGGGATGTTGCTCAGCAGCACCAGCAATTTTGGTGGCTAGTTGAAGGGGAGGATGCTTCGTCGTCCAATGCCTCCAGTAATATATAGCTTCATCTGAAGCAAAGTGGGTCAGCCTAATTTTTGTTTTTCCTAGCCATGGCCGGCTTACATAGTTTTAGTTAGGATTAAGTTTGTTTTAAGAAAAAAAAAATATAAAACCAAAAAAAAATTAAATACTCGTATATATAAAGGGTTTTTCAACAGGGACGCTACAAAAGTAGAGCGACAGGGACAGCAAACGACGCCATATTTCTTGCCGCTCTTTTGACATTTCTCTTCAGTAAGGTTTGCCATTTCATGATGGAAAGATATACGAGCCAACAACGAGTCGAAATTATTAAAATTTACTACCGAAATTCGGAGTCAGTGGCCTCAACGTTAAGAGCGCTACGTCCAATTTATGATCGTCATAATTGTCCTAGCAGATCAACAATTGAGCGTCTAGTGGAAAAATTTACATAGTACAAAATGTTCCCGTGCCAGTGAGACAAAGAAGTGCCCGTAGTGTCGAGAATATTGCTGCCGCTGAGGCTTCAGTTGCAGAAAGCCCAAATGTGTCTCTCACACGTCGTTCTCAAGCGTTGGGCATCTCTGTGACGTCGTTGTGGCGAATTTTGCGAAAAGATCTTAGTCTACATTCTTACAAGATTAAATTGACGCAAGAACTGAAGCCGCTTGACCACCAGAAGCGTCGTATGTTCGTGATTTGGGCTGAGCAACAACTTGAAAATGATTCGGATTTTCATCGAAAAATCATCTTCAGCGATGAGGCTCATTTCTGGCTGGATGGCTTCGTCAATAAATAAAATATGCGGTATTGGTCAGGCAGTAATCCACACATACTCCATGAGTCATCATTGCATCCCGAGAAAAGTACGGCTTGGTGTGGTTTATGGGCCGGCGGTGTCATTGGGCCGTACTTCTTCCGTGATGATCAAGACCGGCACATTACTGTGAATGGGGATCGCTACCGTTCAATGATAACCGAATATTTTTGGCCCCAATTGGATGATATGGACTTGGAGGACATGTAGTTCCAACAGGACGGCGAATGTCACAATCAATTTATTGGAAACCAAGTTTGGAGAACATGTTATCTCACGAAATGGTTCAGTCGCTTGGCCGCCTCGGTGGTGCGATTTGACGCCGTTAGACTATTTCCTGTGGGGCTACGTCAAGTCTATGGTCTATGCCAACAAGCCAGCGACGATTGATGAACTTCGTACGAATATCGAACGTGAAATTGCAGCAGTATCGGCCGATTTATGCTTGAAAACCGTCGAAAATTGGGTTCAGCGTCTGGACTTCTGCAAGTGTGCCCGTGGTGGCCATGCAAAAGAAATCGAGTTCCATACATAATGGCATCGAACATACTTTCACAGGAATAAAGAATTTCATTGATATCTAAAACCGTTTTTGTTTTATTTAAAAAAAACTTTTGTAGCGCTCTTATTGAAAAACCCTTTATATAAAATGAAAAAAAAAAATATATATATATACATATATTTATATATGAAGTATATATATATTTATGGATGTCTATGTTTGTGTTAGATGTAAGTAGGTTAAGTAGATTAAGATTTATTTTTAGGTAGTTTGTAGGCTTTCAGTTGTAAGTTTTATAAAAAATTAAAAAATGTCCATATACTAAGTTTTTGCTTAAAATTTGTTTTCTTAGTTTTAGTATTAATAAATGTAATTTCTATATTTAAAATTAGACTGTAAGATTCGTCGAAAGACATAGTTTAAGTGTCAGGTTTAACTTAGAGTGCCCGCATGGGGCCCGTAAGTTAGAATAAGATAATTTTAAGTTAATTAAGCTAATTTTTAAGCGTTTTTTTGTATAGCTTGTAAGTGTTATATACTCGTAATTCAATATCATAAAAATGCATATAAACGAAAAAAAAACTGATCCATATCTCCATTCCAGGCCATTTCCATTTTGTCAACGGTAGATAGAGTATTAAAAGAAGTTCTATCCAAAAGGCTAGGTCAGTACCTATAAAGATTCAATATACTATTGTAGAAAAGAATCAATGTGGCCTCCAGACAAATAGGACCATCAACCAATATTTGTTTAAGGATACGAGAAATCGCTTATTTAGGCAGACAAATCGGTTTCTCTTTCAGCTTTGGAGGACAATGTATGGCCAGTTATTGCGGCCATAATTATGTCCCCGAATGCTCGACAATGTGGTCAGACGTTGTATCGGCAGTATACGCTTTGTCATTTCCTCTCACTGTTCTAAGATTAAGGATGTGTTACTTTTCTATGGCTCTGATTTTGATCATCAATTGATAGTCGTGTTTTCTAATCTTGGTTAAGACCAAAGACTGCGCCTTTGGTTTGGTTATACAAATAATTCAAATTCGATGTTGTTGAAATGGAAGAATTTCCAACCATTCTGTCCTGAGGTTAAATTTATTTCATATTGAAATTACAATTAGGACACTCTATAACCGAAAAAAAATAACAGAAACAAAATTCCAAAATGTTCTTGCCGATTTGTTCGCTCGTATTTTTTGTTCCATTAACACGTATTTTATTAAACGATTACAACCCTCAGCATTAAGGATTATTAGTTACTTAAGGCCACCGCCGCACCATTAAAACCAACCGGAAGAAACCCTTTTCTATCTAATCCGGCCAAAAGGAAAATAACGAAAACCTTCCAATCGAAATTCCTGGGTTAACATAGTGCCAACAGATTAAAAAAGAAAAACGCAGAGAAGGAGAATTTTTAAAAGCAAAGAAAATAAGAGAAATAAAAGAAATGAAAAAGAAAAAATAACAAAACAAATTCCGATAGAATCAATAAAAAAGGGGTAGCTACCCCCCTAGGAATGCCAAAGGAGAACAACAACAGACGGAGCTTTAGCTTTCAGCACACCCATCGAGAAGACTAGACACTCTGGTCATAAATCAAGTCGTTGGTTTTAATTAAATCTTGTGTTGGCGGTGAAGCAAAAACGTTTCACGAATGAACGGAAGAATTAAATCGCTACCCCTACGCCCCATGGCGCTGAAGAAGGGTTGCCTCTGAAACTTGTGGAAACACTTTTATAGGACATCGTAAAAGATTGCATTTGTTTTTTATATGAAACAAAAAAAAGAAGGAAGGAAACATACATCCTTGCAAAGTGTATGAAAGTATCGAAAATTTCTTATTCTGTATTGGTATACGAGTATGTGAATTCTAATTCTTCTTCGTCAAGTATTTAGAAAAAATTTATAAAACCCATTTGGTGACATGTATCAGACACAAAGTATTTTCGTGATGCAAGCATCTATCTTCTAGTTCTATCCTAGCTGAGCCCAAGCCTAGATTGAAAAGGAAAAGAGAACCGCGGAACATCATAATCACATTTTTGTATAATAGTATGTTGACTTATACGAGGGCGGGTCAATAAGTCCGTGACTTTTGGAATAAAACACAGATTTTTTGATAAAAAAATAATTTTATTTTTCAACGTAGTCTCTCTTGAGCTCTATACACTTTGTCCAACGCTTCTCCAATTTTTTTATCCCTTCCAAAAAAAATGATTTGTCGAGGTCCTCAAAATAGGCCTTTGTTTGCGAGATGACTTCATCATTGGAGTCAAATCTTTTTCCACCAAGCCATTTCTTCAGGTTTGGGAACAAGAAGTAGTCGCTCGGAGCCAAATCTGGAGAATAGGGTGGATGAGGGAGCAATTCATAGCCCAATTCATGGATTTTTGCCATGGCAACTGCACATGTGTGCACCCTTGCATTGTCTTTTTTCTCCTCAAATTTTCTCCTCAAATTAGTGAGTAGTCTGATAAAAATAGCTGTCAAACACAAACTAACTGACGCAGCAAGTTTAAATTTTGACAGGAGTCAACTGACAGATGCCTGTTGACAGGAGCAGTGTTGCTGTTTCAGTAAAGAGGTCAGAAATTCAAAAAGTTACGGACTTATTGACCCGCCCTCGTACCATGCCAATGAACTTAAGCTAAACAACGCATAATATGGATATTGTTACGAGTTTGCGAACATAACCGGGGCTCACCACTAAAATTTGACAACTCCTTCCTGTCATCTTCTTCTGTCTTTTTGTATTTCGACATCTATTTAATTTGACACTTCTGTTTTCATTCTACAAGAGAAATAAACGTGTGTTTTCTAACCTCAGGTTGTATTTGGTCCTTTTTTGTTAATCGCAATTATTCTCCTCATCTTTTCATCGATTATCTCAAACATTAGGAAAAACGCTACACTGGTGTCAGAAGTGAGATCATCGATTCGATATGACGGAGGAATTTGCCGAAAGTTTACAGAAAATTCTGTCCAAGTTGAATTCCATTACTACAAGCATGGAGAGATTGCCGACTTAAAAGAGGAACAACAGAGACACACAGAAGAACTGCGCACATTAAGTGGAACAACTTTTGCGGATAAAGTTTTCCATTGCTCAACACCGAAGGGAAATGACTCGGCAAACCAACACTGTGGTCATTACGGAGGCACAGGCAGTGGACAAACGTGATACCCAGAAATCTTCACAACCACCAGCGAGCCCAGCACCCAGCGGTCCGTACCACTTGTTCCCACCACCGTTTGATAGTCACACAACTCGCTGACGTGACTATCAGGTACAATTTGACATCTTCGCTGAAGCGAACGAGTGGACTTCCAAGCAAAAGGCACACACATTGGGTACGTTGCTGCGCGGCGAAAGCGTAGCTGTATTGTCTAATCTGGTTCCCGTGCATCGTGCCGATTGTAGCAAGATGGCTTCAGCACTGCAACTAAGGTTTCTTAGTCAAGAAAAGCATATTACTCATGCGTCTTTTCATTGCAGACAACAATGTCAGAAGGAATACCAAGGTGCATTCGCGAGCGAGATCCAAAGGCTAACTAGAATTGTATTTGAGGACTGCCCACCCGATGCCCAAGAGCGCATAGCAATTATGCAGTTTGTGGATGGCATTAACGATCGCTCAGTCCAAGAGCACGTTAGACTAGCCGAACCCAAGACGTTTACGGAAGCTGTGTCTAGAGCTGTCACCGTTGAAGCTGCTCGACTTGCATCCCAACCCACACACGGGTCATCGAAATCAATGAAGATATCCCGTCGAATAATCTCGCGACTCATCACCTACGCTCCCAAAGGGAATCGGAAGAAATGAAACTGGATGTGGCGTAATGGAGCCGATAACTGGGTCGGGAAACGATCAGCAGTCAGCGACCAGGGTCAGCGCTGATGCAATGTATTCGACCCCAAATCTACAGCGTCCACCCTGACGACGGGCATAGCGAGTTTACGGTGGCAGCACGTCTTGGCAGCCAACCGTGTCAACTGTTGGTGGACACGGAATCGTCCATTACGCTGGTAAACCGATCGATAATTCCAGGCACGTCTTCTATCTGGAAATATAAACATTCAAACATTATGTGGCAGCACATTTCAAAGCTCAGATGTGTGGCAAACAATGCTTCAGCTAGGCAGGGTGAAACGTCGCGTGACGTGGCCAGCTGCCAGGGTATTCCTCGCATCGATGTACTGCAAACTACGAAGAGTGTTTTGGACTTTTCATCACATCAAACCAAGATTGGTAAACATCATATCCAGTTGACTTGTGAGCGAGACAAAGTTCAACACAACTGCCAAAACGATATAGGTGGAGAGACTCAGCGTGTTGTTTTTCTGTGTACTGCAAACGAAGTCACCTTAACCCCACGAGCTGAAACAATCATTCAAACCGTTGCTTCTGCAACCAAGTCGTTCGAAGGAATCGTCTCTCCGATAGGAAGCAACTTACCAAAAGGGTTGTTAATTGGAATATCGGTTAATCATATGCAAGATGGAGCTGTACTTGTTCGAGTAGCTAATTTGGCTGATCATTCAGTTGTTCTACCAATCAATGCGAATATAGCACGCTTTGAGGAGGTCGAGTGTCTGGATGTGGAACAATCAAATTTGGAGGCTTGTCTTGATTTCTTGTCGGATTTGATTGTACGTTCACAAGCACATCTTCCGCTAACACAACGACTAGTCGCCAAAAATTTACTTCTCAAGTGGGCCGGACGATTTAGGCAGGACCGACATTGATGTTGGTGATGCGAAGCCGCTTAAACAACCTCCGCGTAGGATGCCACTCACCAAACAAGAGGAGCCTCAACGAATAATTGAGGATATGCTGCGCCGAGATATTTTGAGCCTTCTTCAAGTCCTTGATCCTCACCTATCGTCATGGTTAAAAAGAAGGATGGGTCGACCAGGTTTTGTGTGGACTATCGCCGATTAAATTATGTCACCATCAAGGATTCGTTCCCACGCCCGGCATAGATTACACCCTCAATTCCGTAGCCGGCTCCGTATGGTTCAGTACGGTGGATTGTCAATCTGGATACTGGCAAGTGGAAGTACACCCCGAAGATAGAGAGAAGACTGCATTCGTAACAAGAGATGGTTTGTGGCAGTTCAAAGTCATGAGTTTTGAGCTGACTAATGCACCTGCCACTTTTGAACGCCTCATGTCAACTATCTTGCGTGGATTGCCAATGGAAACTTGCTTAATTTACCTGGACGACATTTTAATCTACAGTAAGACCATCGATGAAATGGTTACTAACCTCCGTTCTGTTTTTAGTCGTCTAAGGCGTACAGGTTTAGAACTTGGTCCAGCCAAATGCAACCTCTTTCAACAAGAAGTCTATTTTCTGGGGCACATAGTTAGTGGAGAAGGAGTGCCACCCGGACCCGGGAAGATCTATGTTTTTCGTAACTGGCCTACCCCAACGAATATATCCGAGCTGCGGAGCTTTATTGGACTGTGCACCTATTATCGGCGGTTTGTACCCCAATTTGCTGCCATCGCTCGTCCATTGCACCATTTGACTGAAAAGAATGCTGCATTTTTATGGACCGAGCAGTGTGAAAGGGCTTTTAACGATCTTAAGGAACGGCTTATATCAGCCCCAATTTTGGGGCATGCTCAATCCGGTGAAGAATTTGTTCTGGATACTGACGCATGCAATTATGGTTTGGGAGCTGTGTTGTCTCAGATGCAGAGCGGAACGGAGCTAGTTATTGGGTATTTCAGCAGAATCTTAAACCAGGCAGAGCGTCATTATTGTACCACCCGTAAGGAGCTGCTGGCTTTAGTAAAGGCCATCGAACATTTCCATGTTTATCTTTATGGCCGGGAGTTCTTGGTACGGACGGATCATGCGGCGCTAAACTGGCTGTTATCATTTAAAAAACCTGAAGGGCAACTAGCGCGGTGGATAGAACGCCTTCTACAATACAATTACCGCGTGCAACATAGGGCGTGAAAATCGCATCTAAATGCGGATGCTCTATTACGTCGCCCTTGTGCTGAAGTGAACTGCAATCACTGTGAATCGAAAGAGAATCGTTTTCATCCAGAAGGAAAATATGTGATCGGATTGATTCAGCTGGTAAGTAGTGATTTTGATGTTGATAAGCTCAGGCGTGCTCAGGAAGAGGACGAAATTCTCTCGGTGGTAATGCATTGGGTCATGGATGGCCTCAGGCCAAATTGGCAGGAAGTTTCAAGAGAAACTGGCGATATTAAAGCTTTTTGGGCACAATTTCCTGCCTTAGTTCTACGAGAAAATTTGTTATGCAAAAAGTGGACCCCTCCTGTACATCGAGAACCAGAACGCTTACTTCCAATAATTCCTCGAAGTCTCTCAAACGAGTTTATAAGAATGTACCACGACGCGCCAACCGGAGGATACTTTGGGGCAAATAAAACATTTGGAAAACTAAGATCACGGTTTTATTGGATAGGCGCCTGAAAGGACGTTGCGCGTTACTGTGTTGAATGCGATGTCTGCGCTGCAAAACGAAGGCGGACATGCAAGTTTATCTAGCTGGCGAACCATTCCAGCGTATGGCTGTTGATGTCTTAGGACCGCTGCCATCCACTAGAGACGGAAATAAGTACGAGCTTGTACTGATGGACTACTTCTCGAAATGGGTTGAATCGGAAATGGTTTCCGATGCCGAACCAAACAACTGACACCTTTTCGAAAATCTTAGTTCATCAAGTTTTCTGTCGTTATGGAGTGCCGTTGGAGCTACAGTCAGACCAAGGGCGTAATTTTGAGTCGACTGTATTTCAGAACATTATGGAGATCATGGGCATTCGGAAAACTCGCACCATGGCATTACATCCTCAATTCGATGACATGGTAGAGCGGCTGAACCGCACAATAATTCATTATCTTACCAAATTTGTCCATGATAAACAGGACGATTGGGATGACTTTATTCCCCTTTTCGCCATGGCCTACCGTTCGTCAATTCAGAAGTCAATTAAGGAGACTTCATTTGCAATGTTGCTTGAACGAGATATGCGACTTCCATCAGATTTCATATTTAGACCTCCACCGGAAGCCATCCCCTGCACAGGACTAGCCCGGGAACCGCAAGATCAACTAGCAGAAATTCGCGACAGAGCTAGACATGAATTAGAGCGATCTTGTCTCCGAATGAAAACCAGGTATGATCTGAATTTAAACTCTCTTAAATTCCAGATGGGAGACTTTGTGTGGCTTTACAATCCAAGAAAAAGGCTTTGTGTGTGTCCCAACATCAATCGTACTGGGACGGTCCATATAGAGTAATGACGATTTTAACGGATGTCACAATCAAAATCCAGAAGCCACCGCGATCCAAGGCCAAGATAGTGCATGTCAACCGGCTAACACCATATCGAGGTACCAATTCCAGTGCCTGGCACCCGCAAGAAAGGCTTTCGACAGTAGTAAGTAGCTCCAGCTCCAGGAGGTGAGAGTGTTACGAGTTTGCGAACATAACCGGGGCTCAGAACTAAAATTTGACAACTCATTCCTGTCATCTTCTTCTGTCTTTTTATATTTCGACACCTATTTAATTTGACACTTCTATTTTCATTCTACAAGAGGAATAAACGTGTTTTTTCTAACCTCAGGTTGTATTTGGTCTTTTTTTGTTAATCGCAATTATTCTCCCCATCCTTTCATCGATTATCTCAAACATTAGCAAAAATGTTACAATATTTTAGCAGAGGTACTCCCGAGATTAAGTCAACTGAGTCATCAGAAGCAGATTCAACGATGACCTCATTTGAGCATCTTCGACATACATGAAGCTCATTTGATGACTTGACGCACTCTAGCTAGGTTTTCGAACTTACAGCGATACAAAAGCAGCGCTTATACCCTCGAAATAAGTTAATAGCACTACCCTCTAAAGGATCTGGCCCTTTAGGTTAGAGAGTGATTGCTACAATGGTCGTTGCTGAAGAGAATCAAAAATAAAGCAGAAAGTATTGAGTCTGCGGCATGTGAGCAAATAATAGATTTTACTACAATTGACATCAGAAGCAAATTCGCAAACATAACCCCGATGTGCTTCTCTCCCTACAGAAGCTAAGGGCGCTTTTGCCAAAGACTGATTGAACAAGTTCCTCGACCAGAATTATAAGCAATGTCTTTAGTACAACCGTGAGATCTTCCTTGATGTTCATAAATGAACTCAGGCTAATGGACAGGCTATCACAGGTTCGCGCACCTCAGTATCAACAAAGGATGTGGATAGTCCTCTGATTACCGAGCCGTCAACCAAATCGTTCCGCACATCTCCTGTATCCTGGATATTTGAACGATCTGCGAAATCAACTTCTACTCGGACTTGGATATTGCTGTAGCGAGAGTTAGTATACTGATATTCCGTGTGCGAAAATTTGATATCGAACAGCTGCAATCTGAAGAGATTCCTACCAGATCACCACATTAAAGAGTCGGATTTAATAAACAGTGCAGAGAAAACCGAGGGATGCTAGCGAGCACTATAAACATTTAAGAAGGAAAGAAATACAGAAGCGAAGTCCACTATCGAAGTCATAGAAAGCATCTCGCTAAGCCGTTTAGTGTGGGCTTTTATCGAAAATACCTTTGTGCACCAGACCAAGAAGAGATCTGGATAGAAATGTCTAAACTAAGGCCCAGCCATGGTGTTGGAGTAAATGGGCTCCCTGCAGAATTATTTAAAGCAGCGGGAGGTGATTTGGTAAGAAGTGCACTCCAACGCATCTGTTGACTATGGTAAGAGATGAAAGAATGGCCGATGAGTGGAATCTCAGCACTGTTGCCTCTATTTTCAAAAACAAGAAAGACAGCGCCAACTGTGGAGGAATCATTCTCTTCTATATACAAGACCATAGTTGAAACAGAAGAAGTAAAAACAGGCTTGAAATAAACGGCAGATATTTTGCCGACGGGAAAGGATACACAACAGTAATGGCTCAAACACCAAACCACAACAGGAAATTAAAACCTTAACCTTGACAACTCCACCACAATGTAAACTCTGCTCCAGTCCGTAATTCAACTTTGTGTGGTAGAAATTCCATCTTCGTATGCAAATTAGCCGCAGACTGGAAATAGATTCGAGATGAGCCCAAGCGAACACCAGAAGCTTATAACATACCGCCAACACTCTGAAATTGTTCTTAATTTATCACCCTGTCAAATATACCGTCGATGTGCTCCCTTATCCAGGCTCCTTCGACTACTGTGTCAAATCAGCTAATTTATCATACATAGACAACACAGTTAGAGAAAAGATTCCTACAGTAACCATATGGCAATACCTAAAAGGTAGTTGGAGCGGCCTTAATAGCTTCATTAGGTATTTTAACTATATTTTCTCACGCTATAAAAAGGCTGTCATGGTAAGAACAATTTTCCTTCTTTTTTGAAAAATGTTGAAACGGGCGAAGAATGACTACAGCGCCTTTCCGAGACGTGTTAGCTGAAGCAGGAAAAGCTACAGTGTAGCAAAGGTATTAAAAATGTTTGGTCATTCACCAAAGGCATAAAGAATTCTGCCACATCTTCCATTGCATCGCTCATTTGCAATAGCATCTGCCGTGTCAGCATTTTTTATGAAGCCAATCTGCTTGCTCATATTTTGCAGCGGCTTCCAGATTGTGCCATCTTCTTCCTGCATCTAAGCATGTCGAATACTTCTTCACTCATGTATTGTAGTAGTGAGAGATATTTGAAGATTTAAACATACACAAATCCGCCGCTCCAGGTGGTGTATTTACACCACTTCGGAGGACTGCTCTTCTACGGTGATATAACCACTTATGACCTTTCCTTCCAAGGTCATAGAAAATTTGACGATAAATCGTCAGCTCTCAAAGACCGACGGTACGGTGTTCTCATAGGAACAGATCTACTATTGATGTGATTGCATTTCAAACCGAAAATTGGAACGAAAGTCCACACCAATCTGGTGGCAAAATCAAGATAGTATATAGTTGCACTGATATTTAAAAATCATTCGAAAGAGCTTAACATTATGTTCTTTTCTGGGAAATGCGCCATTTCGGATCAACGACTCTATTCTTAATGAATTGTAAAGTACTTTTTGCAATTTTAAGTTTTCTAAGAATTTTGATGTCCACTTGGTGTGCCGCATGGCTTCATTCTGACATCGATGCTCTTTGTAATTTTCTTTGATGGTCTCTTGTCTGTCATTTCTTATTCAGTATATTATCGTCTGTATAAGTATATATCGTCTGTAGAACTGAAAGACTAGAGCAAGTAAAACTCATTTAGTTCTAATATTAGCAGCATAACTAAGTGGGGGACCATCAATGGAGTAGAATTTATTGCTTCTAAAACACAATGCTGCCTCCTGTCGTTA
The DNA here is from genome assembly GCA_949129095.1 of Volucella bombylans. NCBI lineage: Eukaryota > Metazoa > Arthropoda > Insecta > Diptera > Syrphidae > Volucella > Volucella bombylans. Next base: position 83,930,460 of record OX422143.1, on the reverse strand, counting down.
TTCCGAAATGTGAAAACCTATCCATTACCATAAATAGCATTTCCATCGTCGAAATCGAATAAACTTTCCACTCCCTGCGTACGAGTATGTGTCAAATATATCTAACCACATACTCTATGTCGCTAAGAGTGCTGCGAGATGTCTAAAGATTCCTTACCCCATCTGGTCTGGCCTTCAAATTGGAGTACAAACATCATATCGGATAAGTTGCTCCATATACCTCCGTGCTAGATGGGATTCGTAGCCGCGTGATAAAAACTATTGGTGACGCTTATATTTTACTGCAAATTGACATCATAAAACAGCGACGTATACAATATATCCAGCCTTATTTGGTTCTATTGCTCTTTTTCATCGAAAACTTTCAACAGCAAAACCCGTCTCCCTTTGAATGCTCATCAGTTTATCCTCAAGTTCACCATTGGATGTATTCCGGAATATCGGCCGGAATTAAGCCGTACAAATAGAATTTTTTGAGTGCAAAATTCGCTTGGGTGAGCGCTTATTACAAAAAAAGGTGAACCAGGTACAACAAACTGTAAAAATCAGCATAGAATTAATCTTTCCGATTTCATTTGACTGAGGAACCAGGTACTTCATAGCGCGAAATGGATTTTTCGCTCTAGTCCCGGTCCCAGTCACAGTATAGGGCTCAGAAGCAGTTGAAAATGCCTTTAGTTGTTTCAGGAGAAAAGTTCTTCAAATGATTTTCATATACACAAAAGTTGAACAGCCCACTAAATGGGCTATGAATTGACATTGGCTTTCTCAGAAAGACAGAATTCATCGGCTTAAATGTATTGGGCCGGTGATTCTTCAAATTCATCCTATCCCGTCCAATCAACGTAGTAAGGAGAGATCTCTTCTCAATTATCATGATGAAATGAAAAAGCCTCAACTACGAGTAGTTTGGTAAGCCATACTGGATGCGATTAGATTAGTAATGCCAGGTTTACCATGCACAGTAACGAAATGCAACATGTTGATTGCATGGAAACACATCTTTATTATGCTCCTTCGAAATCTGCGTGAGGTAAACAATCCAGTTTCGGAGAGACTGATGATGAGAGTTGAGCTAACTAAAGTCTCGTACATATACGACCGTATTGCCACCATGACGATTTGCCCCCAAATGACATTAAAAGATGGCATACTCCAGAGAAGTGTTACGCCCTCAGTTTGACGATATTTTGAAGGAGCTGTTCTAGATGAGTCATACTGCGGAAATAAATCAATTTCAAATTAAAATTAAAAAAGATACAAAATGGTATTTTGTCTAAATTTATCTTAAGAGATAAGCCTACATTTTAACGAACAGGAATCACATTTTCATCCTCCCACATGATGACAACACTTTACATCTCCCATTTACCACAAATAGCACCATAAATCAACTCACTTTGGCAACGTTCTTCGATTATTAAATATTCGCCGGCATTCTTCACATCCCAAACAAGATATTCTCAAGACAAACAATGTATCTTACCCTTCCTTTCCATATCTCTACGCCGAACAAAAAAAAAACAGAACAACAGTTTAATTAATTAATCCGTTCCATCATGTTAGTCCGAGAATACTACATCCTAACCCAAGCAATTTTATCTCTAACCAACTTTCAAAGTTTAGAATTCCACTCAGCGTGGCTGAAGATCCCGGTTCCCAAGTGAACAAGAATTGAACGAAGGCATAATCCCTCCTCACAAATACATAAGTATAATGCATGGTGACCCTTTGCGTTTTGGGGCCATTTATGAAAGAGCCAAATTAATCAGACTAATAACTGTGAAAAGTTTTCCTAATGAAAAGATTTACGACGATGCGCCCCCAATTTTACTAAATTTTACGAAATTGCCCCCATTCATTTGCCTTGAAGAAAAAACGTCAAAAAGCCCAAAAAGGACGACGAAATTCAAATGAATTTCTTTTTCTATCCTCTACCCAGGATACTTGAAGTAAAGAAGAGAAAATCATTCAGACATTAGCACTACGAATACACTGTTGGGAAAATGATGAAAACCGCTACCATGCCAACGGATCCAAACCAGCAATTGGCCAAGTAACAGACCAAGGTGACCAACCCTCAAGAAGCATAGAAAACTTTCGTTCGTCTTCTTTTGGTTTCCTTTGAAACCAAAAAGTCTGGAGGACAGGGTATAGATGGAGTTTCCTATAAGAAAACATTGAAAACAACCCAACGAGCATCCAAATGACCTGGAAAGTAAAATTTTCGGATCACTTATAAGATGGCTAACACCACCATTGCCACATCAACGAATCTCCACCAACCGCCCGCGGCGGGTGGGAGAGATATTAATTAAAAAAATTATGAAAATAATCAAGAAGACACTGCCAAAGAGCCCTTTGGGATTCATTCGTGCTTTTAAGCTAGGCTGGGGTTGAGCAGATCTACTCAAGTGGAATACCTTTTCGTGTTTTCTTCTACACCTGAAATTGCTAAGGACTCTGTGTCCTTTTCGTATAGTTTCTCTACTCAAGAGGGGGAAGTAGACAATCGGTCGGTAGACTTGATGACGCGGTATTTGGGTTAACCCTCGAGAAGACATTGCAGGAGATGATAGAACACGATTGCTGGAAAAAGATTTAAGATGAACTCTATGAGGAGGTATTCGTAGTTTGTGTGGGGCAGCTGAATGCTTGCTAAGGGATTCTTTGCCAACTGGATGTTTTTGAAGTCGAGCGTTTAGCACAAAACAGTTCATTAGAAGAATTTTTTAATTATGATTATAGTTAGGAGGGAGAGATTTTTGAGATATTTGAAAACCAAGATACAGATGGGAATGGAGTGAGGATAGTGGACATTTAAGTTCACACAACACTCGACTTGTTATCCCTTTAAGTGACCTAAAGTCCGTTCTACTGCTGTGCATGATCGGCAAACCCAAACAATTGTAGCTACGAAAATGTCTTATAAACTAACCCAAGTCATGTGCACTTTTACAACTCTCTCCGTGGCTGGCTAACTACGAGTATTGTATTTGTAGCAAGATTCTTGTATAATATTTGCTGTTTTAACTCGGTTTCTATTATCATTTTTGTGAAGCCCCCATTTATTTGGCTTAATACAAGCTTAACACTAGCATTTACAAACTTATAAAACGACTTAAGAGCTAGGAACCATGGGAATAGTGGAGGAGCCCTTTGGGACGAGGAGTGCTCACGTTGAAATCAAAAAGGTTTGAAGTTTGAGTTGACCTTTCGGAGCATACGGAAGATTGGTTCGTTTGAACCATAAGAGGTGCAGTGAAGCGGTAGATAGAAGAGACGAGGACAACGTAAATTACTTGGGTTGGTATTGAAAGTAGTAAAGTTGTAAGTTATAAGGAGTTCAAATTGATAAGTTTGACGGGGCCCTGTAAGGGAGGTTGAGGAGGTTGGTTGTCATATTCAAGCCATCAAACTACCGCTTAATAAGGCCATCTTATCGATATGCGAACGGAAAAATTGAACCAGGGGAATAGGTTGACGATAAACAAAACATAGTTGTGGAGGAGAGGATTATATATAGATTGGCATTTGACGATATTAAGTTATAAGCAGTTTTTGAAGCACCACTGGTGGAGTCATGGGGAGATGAAAGAGTTTTACAAATTTTTGTGTCTCCAGCGTAAAGGGAGAGGAAGGAGTTCTTAATGACCCCCTCAAGATCGTTAATAGTAAGAAAGAAGAAAAGGCTGCCTTGTGGAACCCCTGGAAAGGGCGCATCTAAACCGAACACTCTAATATCGGTTTAGCAGGCGTAAAGATATCCATTTTAATAAAAGAGGTTCAAAGCCGAGAGCAAATAAATTGAAGAGGATCTAGTCATGAGATATTTTATCAAAGGCTTTAGGGAAACGATAACATCGATTTCATTGTAATTTTTTTGAATTTCCGAGAGCAAAACACATGAAAGGTTTGTGGTACTTAGGTTATGTTAAGTTTTTCGGGTTGATGAGACATCTGGAGTCGAGTCCATTCTATACCTTATCACACTTAGGTCTGTGTAGATCCATTGTAATTCCGGGATTTGATTGCAGTTCCTATTTCTGGTTTTAGCTTTTTCCGTCTCGCGTCGGTTGTCATTTTGACGCCGTCAGGTCTAAGCTATTTTGTTGCATCCGCGAATGTGAAAAGAAATTTAAATAGCAAATCTGAGAGGTCTTTGACTCAAATGAATGAGACTGGGACAGTGGTACAAACAGTGGAAGGTGTCATCACGTGAGTCTATGTCCTCACAGCATCTGCAGAGGTCGGCGTCTGTAAGATGCAGCTTTATTGCGTGCGCTCCCAGAAGATTATGGCCTGTGAGCAATCTTATATTCTCAGAGTGCAGAGTGGAGGTTTGATACTTTGATCTGCCAATTCACTTTCGAGCTAGCTCGCCTGTATACTCATTGCATGCCACTCCTTTGCGTAGAAGACGATGGCTTACCATCTAGCACGATACCTAGATTAGCGCTGCTCGATAGTCTGAGGGTTGTCTCATCTATGGAAGGAAGGTCAAATTGTGGTGTAATCCTTTTATGTGTAAATAGAACAAGTTCTGTTTTTTTTTGCGGGTTGATTCCCAGCACAGAGAGCTTGACCCATTCTCGAAAGGATTCTAAGGGCATAGTTTAGAATTTCATTGATCGTAGGACGGATCTTGAGGCATCATCCGAGTATGCAGTGGCTTTTCTTCCTTCCATTTTTAGATTTAAAAGTATTTCATTAACCACTAGGGTCCACAGAAGAGGTAGGATCACTGCTCCTTTAGGGTGGTGGTCCGCAGTACCATGTTACCTAGTGTTGCAGCAATTGATGTTCCTGTTGCGGAGCATACAGGTTATTATGTTAGTTAATGCAGGGTGAACTCCACAGTTTCCTAAGTTGCTACCTATAGCGGGAATGTTAACATTGTTAAAGGCTCCTTCGATGTAAAGGAACACTGCTAATGGGTGCTCTTTGTCGTGAAGACTTTTTTCAATCGTGCTGACGACTTCAAGTAGGGTCGTCTCCGTGCCTTTACCTTTTGTATGGGCATGTCTTTCAGAAACCCATGGTCTAGGCGAAATAGGTAGGAAAAAGGGAAAGAAAGGTTGGAAGAATATTTCTTTTAAGAAAAACGACCGGATTACTATGTATTTTCTCACTTGCTACTACTTTTTCTTCTTCCTTAATCCTTTTAACTTCGATTGATTATTGCCAGGTCAAGGTTCCCCTATTGAAGATCGCTATCATATTGCTTAAACGGCGATTTCGTCAAAGAACTCACATGACATGCTGAGCGTATATTCCAAAAAAGATGTCTCAGCATAGATTCTTATGGAACCAGCATTTTGATGGATATACTTGATGTCTTCCGCAAGTTAAATTGCTTCCGCTCCAGTGTTGACATTATCTATGAAATCATCAACATGGTGGTGTTCAAGTACAGCCTTCACTGCCCTCGGTTTGCTGCCTATGAAGCTTATAACATTTCTGGTTGGCAGATCCAGGCTGCGCACAGTACACAGATTGTTTAGCTGATACTTACGACTGCCATCACATCTTCCTGCAATTCCAAGAGAAACAATTTGTGAACTACTTTCAGTGCATGTGGTGTCGGATGTCCACCTCAAGCACACTTCCCCGTTCTTCCCGAAAGCCCTAATTTCCCAATCAATTCTTTATCCAAAAGTGTTAAGGACGATCCTCCAACTAAACGCAAATATATCAAATGATTTCCCATTACTGTGCAACGTCACTGGCAGTATTCGAAAAGGCACTTTGGTGATCTTGGTTTGTGCCTCATGAGTAAATACAGATACGTTTGTCGAAGCGTCGCTGGTGGCTGGTGTAGTCTTCTCATAATTGTGCAGGAGGGGATGGTGTTTAGCTTGATATCCACCAATTTCGCATATTTTCGATGCTTTACAGCGCGAATATGGATGTCTTACTGGCGTAAGACTTCCCATCTCTCCGAGATACTTGCGTTCGTAAAAGTTCCGCACTTCACAACTAAATGATCGGCCGGACTCTCTGAAGCTCCTTACTGGCTGTGCGTTGCTGGTTCTATTTGCCACGTTATGCATATGAAGAAAACCACGTTTTCTGGGGCCCCCGCCCAATTTTCAAGGCTTCGCCCATCAATGACGTTGTCTAATAATAAACGGGAACAGAGCAAAGTACTGGTCTTATCGTAAACATCTTCAGATGACGCTACCGAAGGTTGCTGCCATTTGATCAGTTACAAGTTGCCGGTTATACCAGGACTTAAATAACGGTACCATGGGAGTCAGGAGCCCCCCGCATCTCGGTCCGGGCCTGACTTGAAGAGATAGGCAACCTTCTGGGAGCGTCATGGTGGCTGTGGTTTAAACCCAAAGTCGTGGGAATGGTCCTCCTTCTGTTGACCCAATGTAGAGTTGCAATAAGTACTGGGTGCTGCGACCCTAAGAGGAGTAAGAGGTTTTAGGTCGGCCTCGACTCATACCAAGGGTGGAACTTGTAACTTGATTTGGTATCTCAGGAAGGCGGCAGAGCGATGGCAAAGCGTATCCTTGCCCCATGGACGAATGGGCATCCCGTGAACATAAGTCTACATGACAGGTGGTTTACGTTAAAAATCAGACAATATGTACGTTCCTTGGTAGACGAAGTTGGACTTCTTTCATAAGCTGATGTGGTCAGGGATTGCATTGTCACAGAACATGCGATCTCTGCTATGTCGTACAGCCAATTACAAAAACCAACCAAAATGACTGTAAGTTCTTGGAAAATAGTGCCAAAGTCAGTAGAAGATGTGGTGATATCTTGCCGACGAATTCCTTTAAAAGTGTAGAGTTGTTAGGATGTGCTGTTAAGTTCGTGGCTTCCATCGTTGCACATACGTTTTTGATTGCCTAGGCAAATTCAATCAACGATTCCAATTTTTCAACCTTTGGAGGTGTCATGTTCCTGGCCTTGGTAAGCAGTGCGTGTACGATGTGCTCCAGTCATCCGAACAGCACTCGGACCATTCTAATGACATCTGGGATGAATGTTTTTCCACGAAGGCACTTCTGGAGTCGGATTACGTTTTCGCCATTTGAAAATCCAGCGAGATCTGTACTCTGCTCGTAACAACTGATAAACCCGACCCACTCTTCAGGGCTGCCGCTGGACACAGGTAAGTCTCTCGGAATAGCATGTCTCGCTGCTAACTGGGTGGAAGAAAGTTCAAATGATTTATTTAGATGCGGTGATTTTTCGCCGTTCATTTTCAACTGCAGTTGTTGTTTTTTAAGTTTCTTTTTTCCTGCGGACTTGCTTGATATTGAGGACTTGTCATCTGGAACATCATCTTGAAGATGTGGCGATACTTGCGGTTTCGCTGGCTGTCGGCCTGTAACATTTGCTGAACATCCCTCACACTTCCAACTCACTGCCGAACTGACTCACATACATGCTTTAATTCACAATGTCTGCACAATTGATAATCAAAAAAAAAAAGAAAGAAGGAAGAATGCCACACCTTTCTCTTTTTCCCCGTCAAAGGCGCTGAGCGAGGGCAACAGATGTCCTCGCCATCGTATTGTATTCTTAGGTGTATTCCTGTCGAAAGAAGACCAAAGAAGTATTATGAAATTTGGCGCTGAACTGGTACAATCACAGGGGACTGGTAGAGTTTTTTCTGGGCTAGTTTCCCAAACTTTTCGAGAAGTTCTTTTGAAGCCAGAATCATACGAAGCAAAGCTGTAAACTAGGGGTCTTCTCGCAAGCTCTATAACTATGGAGATAGTTGGATTTCCGGCTTCTCAGAAAGAAAACAAACGAAGCAGGTACTTGCCAGACCGAAGCCATGGAGAAGGACTTCTGCAGAAGTGATATTCTCAAGTTCGACTAAAATTTGAATAGAACTTGCCAATCACAAAAACACCGAACAAAAGCATGTTGACATAAGGATGTACTCTTTATGATATAGTCGTTGCTGAAAATTTCCGCTGGCTATTTAACGGTAAAGACGTCCAATATTCCGATATCAAGCAGAAGGAATCATACAATGGAGAAAAAGGTTGTCAACAACTTCGTCCATCTGAGCAAGAGATTGTTTGAATAGCGATATACTTGATAAAGACCAATAAGGCTACAGAAGCAAACGGACTACATCCTGGATTATTTCTGCTGAGTTCCTTGATGGTTTAAAATTGCCAGAGAGCCTTGGCGTATCCAAATTTACAGATATGACACAAAAATGTATAGATGAACTGCTCCCAACTCTAAAAGAGGGTAGTCATAGCTAGCCTGGCACTTGCCTACATATTGAGCCCCTTGCGAATAGTCGGAGTAGCCTTTAAACCGAATATCAGCAAAGATGATGACTAATTTGCTGAGGGTTTCAGAGCTACCAATTTGACTTCATTCCTGCTAGACAGCATGGAGAGAATGTTTAAGCTTCATGAGCGTAAAATTGGTTTTGCGAATGCGACTTCTGTTTAAGACGCAGCATGCATACCCATGCTAAGTTTTGTGCATTAAAGTAAAATAATACTAATGAATATACATAACCTTGGTCAAAATGTGGTATTCGTAATAAACAAGGGCTTATAGCGGAGGTTCGTTCTTTCTCCACCGCTGTAATGCATGTTGGTTGACATTCTGCTTAAAGCTGATAATAGTTTTAGCGCTCAAGCGTATTCAAAGGATGTGGCTGCAGGCTGCAATGTCTGTCGGGTCATGTCTAACGACGATTAGTTCACTCAAAGTTGAGGTTGCCATGTTCTCTCCTTGAGGTAGAGCACGAGAAACTGACTGGCTTTAGTCATCTAATTCAATCAACGATTCCAGTTTTTCAGCGTTCTGAGGTGTCATTTTTCTGGCTTTCGTAAGCGTGTATGGTGCGCTCCGGTCATCCGAAAAGTATTCGGAGCTTTCTAATGAAATCTGGGACCATGGTTGGCAGCATAGGCCGATGTTTGACAGCTTCCATTGATTATCCACGAAGGCACTTCTGAGTTCACTCAAAGCTGAGGTTGTCATGTTCTTTCCACGAGAAACTGACTGGCTAGATGAGTAACTAGTGCTAAATTCGTGACAATCCGCGACTTGTGTTTAAGTGTCTTCCTGGATGGCGAAACTTTTTTAGAACAAACATTTAGTGTCGTAAGCCACCAAGGCAATGTTGTTCTTCTGGCAGTTCAAAACCCAGAACTTAGGTTGCTGCTGTAACAG